>JARKIC010000029.1:0-684568 GCA_029378375.1 Mycena olivaceomarginata
ACATACTTGGTTTCAGCGCTAATTTGTTCAATTATTTGAAACGAAGAGGTTGTGTTTTCGAACCTCACGGCTGGATTCCTTTCTGTACTCCTTCTAAAACGGCAACTTAGACAATGACGTGTTTTAGCTAACCTTCTCCAGCATCAGCAAAAGCGGGAAGTAATTGTAACGGTATGGATACCATTGCAGACCCGCACAATCATCAAAATCCATGACAAACCCAAATAAGCTATGTGATGTTCAACACCCGTATGTACCACACCAATATTCCTGTAATCCTCGCCTACTTTGCGTCATGTGCAAAGCAGTGAGAGGTTTGTAAAGGATTATAAACCTAACTGCAAGCACTCTCTTTCTTCTCCGCTGCTCTGCTGTGCTTCCCTGTCCCATTATCAGGTTCACCGAACTCCTTCACACTACAGGATACTCGTGAAGAAGGACGTCGAGCGGCTGCTGAACGACGCGCAGTTGTACGGCCTATACGCCGAGTCACAGACGAGGGGATGCCACGTGCTTAGTAGTGCACTGACGGTGCGGGGGAGATGGCCTAGGACGAATTTGTTTGATGGTCGCGACGAACGCAGGGTATGCCCCCGACGTCGCCTGTCACAATACTCGGGTGAGTGAGTTCAGATTTAATTATGCTCCTGTGCCGCACGAATTGAGGGACTTCCGGGTATTCTGAAAGTTGTCGAGTGAATTTCAGAGACAGTGAAAGGGACGCAGGGACCAGGTTATTCCTAGACAGCCTCTGTACGAGAGGAGAACCTATGGGAAATATAAAGTCAGCGTCAAATAGTAGCGAGAATACTTTGGTGAGTGAGGTTTTGGTCTGGATAGGACCGGAGGACGTTAAGGCAGTAAGCAGTGTTCTGGGGCGATATTCTTCAGGATTCAAGTCAGATAGAGAGTGGTTGGCACTGATTGTATTCTCCGAAAGGACGGGGAAAATAGTACAAGGGAGTACGAGTGCAACTACGGTTTAAATATGTGTCCGAGACCAGGTAGACGGAGTGTTACAGATAAAATTAGACCAAGGAAATAAATGGTTCCTGAGGTCTCCGCGGCCAATTTGATGGAAACCAGGGTAAATTGGGAATTTGAATAGTCATGAGTCGATGGATCTTCGTGCGCAGTATGGCCGGAATACCCGTGAAACTTACAATGAAAGGCTGGCTGCTTGAAGATTTAGGATTAGTGAGCACTTGGCGCCATGGTGATGTGCTGTTGAATAATCTCCGAAGCACCCGATGAATATATTCGACTTCCTTGTGATAAAGGGCAGGTGTTTCGGGGTGGTGTGGAATATTGTCGGCCGAAAGGAATGTGTTGGAAGAGGGCGATCACGCCATCAATTGTGTTCCCACGGTTTGAATCCTTTTCACGACTTCGCAAGAGGGCGGTAAAATTCTGGAAATTGGGTAGTGGGGAGCTGGGGGAATATCCTGACGAAGAAAGCATGGGCTTGGTATGTGATATTGGTATGATTTCCATGTAAACCACGAAGTGGTGTCACACTGGTTGGTGGTGTATATCGTCAGACCATAAATGTCAATGAATTTTGCAGACCACGAAGAAAAATAATTTGAAGGAGGACAAAAGCCCGAGAGATTACGAAAAGAGGGAGGTCAGGCGGCTCCTGCGGCAGCCCCACATCCTCACCGAATGCGAAGAAAATGGACAGAAACAAATATGGGACCTCGCGAGTGGATTGTGGAAGCCGACAACTGGTTCGCAACTCCGACCGACAACTGAGACCTTACATGCTACTAAGTAGCTGATCCTGTGTTCTTTTCACTGTAATTGGACACAGAATGAGTGTGAATTTTTCTCTAAATGTACTAGTACTGGCAAACAGCCCCCCCCTGTCTGGGTTGCCATGCCGCCTGACTCCACGGAGGGATCACGCTCAAGTGAGACATTATATATCAGTGCCGTATTGGTAATAGGTGCGCTCACTTTGATCGAGTTGTTACAATGTGGCTCGAACACGACCAGGGAGATGTCGTAGATTGCTTGCCCATCAAGCTTTTTGCGCAGACTGTCGCGCTGAAGAAGTGTGAATAGAACCATAATGGTGTAGACGCGGCACATGGAGAGTTGTATCAGGAGACTGCGGGGACCTGTCAGACCTAGCCGCTTGCCCTGTGGTAGGGCTTACTGGTACATTGTGCCGGGCAATGTAAGATACTATACGTTTCAACGATACCATGGTTGAAATTAGAGAGAGTATAACGTACGAGAGTGAGATTGATAATGGCAGAGGCGGCCGTGCAGAAGGAGGTCTGTATTGAAGACAGATGAGTTTTGTGAGTGCAGGCTCGGTCGTGTGGTAACAAAGAGCCCGTGCGCGAAGGCAGCTTGCGCACAAAAATCCCCCCAATGACTGTGTCCGTCGCTGCCGTCTATTGATTATTTCAGCGAACGTACTGAAGTGCGAATCACACGCACGGATCCCAGCCAGATGGAGGTCGGAATGGGAAGTTTGTTGATCTCACTCAACACTTTAACCTTGAATGACAGGACGGACATCCTGTAAGGAAGCATAAAAGGTTAAGCAGACGCTTCTTTGTGAGAAGTAAATACTCACGCAAGACCGGAACCAACAGGGAGGAGTAGAACTGCCATATCTGCCCATTAAATCGATTAAACGACGCCCCAAACTGCGCGC
This sequence comes from Mycena olivaceomarginata, assembly GCA_029378375.1. Classification (NCBI taxonomy): domain Eukaryota; kingdom Fungi; phylum Basidiomycota; class Agaricomycetes; order Agaricales; family Mycenaceae; genus Mycena; species Mycena olivaceomarginata. The sequence goes on from JARKIC010000029.1 coordinate 2,672, forward strand.
ACGTACGGAGGCCAAATAGCGGAAGAATAGTCCACGGTCTCTTTATAACACTCCAACAACGATCGAGGAAGAAAAATTGTGCAAAAAGGACTACGATGGCCTGAACATGACGGAAAAAAGTGAAGGATTAATAATGGTGAGACTGGGACTTTGGTCGTACCGTGACGCCGGGCTCCGCCCACATTGTCCACCCCTGGGATCCAAAAGCGGGACTTTCGCTGTAGCCGGCGGTGATGCTGGTTCGGTAGATTATGTGGCTATGGATGGAGCTGTAAGTATTTGCTGAACGCCGGCAACCGACCGGCAAAGGTTTTGGCAGAGTTCCCTCCTGCTCACATATTCATACCCGCGTGCAGAAAGTTGACGAGGAGGATTACACCAACAAGGTAGCTGCGAGAGAGCGGTATTAATTGACATATGCAGCGGTCCACGAGACACACCGGTAGACTTTGATATCGCGGCGGTGAAGCCGCGAATAATATGTGCAGGCCTGAGCGACGACAACACCCAGGAGAAACTGCTGGATAAGGAATCCAATAAGCAGAGCACCGGAAGTTTCAAGGATAACATCCGGAGGGATGAAGTGGCAAGTAGCATTGGCAGGGGCCATGGTATGAAAGGGGTATGAAGTCTTCCAACGTTTGGCGTAATCGTTTTTGTACCCATTGAGATGGTGGGAGTTAAGACGCTTCCATTCCAGACTCTTTTTATATATAACACAGATGCTCATAGACGCTTCCATTCCAGAATAGGTGAGTTAGAAAAGTCTTCTTGATTGAAGGTGCCAGTGATGTCGTAGACCCTTTGGATAAAACCGAGCTCGTTTGCCTGGAAGATGAACCGGACTAATTTCCGCGAGGCAATGGAAGCCTCCATCAATTGAATCGGCAATTCGACGGGTTGTAGCGAAGCCGAAGATTGGCCGCCACCACCCAAAACATTTAATTCGCAAGAAATATAATCTGAAGAGGGGGTCAGTACCAGTCAGTACCCACCCTCCAGACTTTCGACTATGAAAAGCTTGTGTCGAAAGCCCTCTCAAAGTGGTAAATGTCCCCCCAGCATGTTTTGATGCTTACGGGAAGTCACCCATTATATATATATAACACAGCTGACGCTTCCATTCCAGAATGTTTATCAAAAATGTATTTGGGAATATTTGAATATAGAAATATTCTGGAATGGAAGCGTCACAAGGGCCCATGAGACCACGGCCGTGAAACAAATACGCGATTGTCAGACGAGGGGAGAAGACAAGCAACTAGATTTACCCGAGATGATACGCGAGGTAAGTAATACAAACAGGTGCATATGAGTCCGAAAGGAGCGTAAGTATGAAGAGAAAGAAAATAAAGGAAAGTAGACGCGACTGAGCGCGTGTATAGAAATTTCTGTAAATCAATAAATTGTTGTCACTATTGGCTACGGTGTCTCATCCTCCGCTCCTACGGGAAGGGGTTTTCCTTTACGGGGGCACTGCCGCACGTCGGTATATGCACCAAGAGAGGGCAGACGTTAAAGTAGGTATATGTTTCTGGTTGGACTGACACCCACTGTATAGTTCCATTCCCCACTTTTACCCGCTTCTACCGTTTATACCACCCTGACGCACTATTATATTCGCCCCCCCATTCCACTGTTATCTTTACTATCCCTGCTCGAAACCCCTCCTTACTGCACAACACCGCAATCTCTCGACCTCAGCCACCGCGTCCGAGTAGTTAATCTACTTGTTGCGGTATATAAATGCAGAAACAAAGGGAAAAAAAAAACACAACCACATGATGTCTTTTGTTTTTTTGGTTTCTGCATTTGTATACTGCAACAAGTAAACTAACTACTAAGACGCAGTGGCCCTCTGGCGGCCTAATAAATATTTTCTGAGTGAGCGGGTAAGAATCTCCCGGGGTGGTACATATAGCTAAGGTCTGAGATTTGAATCGGGTTGTGGGCTAGCTGCAATCGCCGCCCTCCCCCCAGGTTCCTACCCAGCCGCGGTTCCGAGGTTCACAATCTCAGTTGCGCCATTTCACTTGAATCGAGAAAATTGACGGGACAAAATCGGACCGTCTTTGCGGAACTTAGGGCGCGGTCCGTTTTTTTTTTTTTTTTTTGGTCAGTTTTCAGCAGAACAGCAATGGCGAGCTGGATTTTGTCCAAGGACCCCAAGTTGATTTACTGGGTCCGATTTGGGTGTTCTGAATGGCTTACATGTTTAATATGATGTATTTCGAAGTATCCCGGAGGGCACGAAACACCGGGATAGTGAATGTGACTTGGCTTTTGAAAAACTGACCAAAAAAAAAAATCGGCCCACGCCCTAAGTTCCGCAAAGAGCTGGAAATCTACTTGAAACTTTAGATTTGGTCTCGTAAGATGTTTTCCAGTGTTCAGTGTCAAAGTGTCAAATACCTCCGCTGTGGATGATACCCAATACCGGGTCACCGATGACATAGCAGGCATACCATCGAAGTGTAAGTCTTCATGTGCCATTTATCGACTTGCACATTTTTTCCAGATCCCCGACATAGCTGTGTCTGCGATGAGCCCTTGGTTACAATTCTGACTTTTTTGAACTTGGGGGGAGGGGCTGTTGCAGTGCCCGGCAGAAACTCGTACTTATGTTTTTGGGACCCAAAAAAAACAAAAGTGACCACTGGCTGAAAAGCGCGATTTTCGCACTCTCAGAAAGCGTGGGAAAGTTAAAAGTGTCCGGACCAAAATCGAGGACTTCGTGATTTGTGGGGGTAGGCCACGGAACGGGAACCCGCAGGTGCACGCGAGATCTGTTTCATTTTACTGATACACCTCTTTCTTTTGTTTCCCCACATATAATCAGCTGAATAAATCTTTTTCTTCTCATCGTGGTATACCTAGTGTAAATTCATTCCACGGAGCAGCACTGAGTGAGGAATATGTGGAAAATGCCTGACGCGCAGTGCGAAGTCTCCCACAGTCAGACTCTAATAAACTAAAAATTAAGACAGTCCAATTTTTTTGAGTTTATATAGAGTCTGATTCAACTGTCGATCGTCAACTCGTACGGCAACCCCGCCATGCCAAGGGTGATCGCAAATCGGTCGCAAGACCGATTAAAACCGAAGATGCCGGCCGGCGAAACCCTCGGCAATCTGAGGCCATTTCTGGCCATTTGAAACCCTTGAAATGACCGATTTTTCCAAATAAGGTGGGTAGGGCCGGCAAGCGGCAAGGCCCGCTACCTGAAATACCGGAAATGATGATTTATTCACTCGTTGAGCATACAGACAATCTCGAAACATTTAATCAAGCAAAACCAGTGCCCCGATGTCCCGAAGATTTACCCTTCTCTCCGGAAGCAGTTCCTTTACTTCTCTTTCTCGGTGGCGCCTCGCGCGAGTTTTCAGAGTCATCAATTATATCAAAGCTTCCAAGGGTTTCCTGCGACGACGACGGGCCTGCACTTTTGCTGGCTGGCGTTGGAGTACCCGGCGTCTGATGACCGCTGTAGAAAGTTGTGAGCGGCCAGAAAAGTATAAGTATCGCAAAACTGACGTAGAAAAGAGATCTGTCATTCCTCGCTGCGGGGTATACAGAGTGGACATAGCAGGTGAAAAGTCAGTGGGATTGCGAGGCACTGGGGGGCGCCGTATCGCCACAGGACCGTCTCCTTCATCATATACCCAGATCTGCTTCGCTTCCAGCTGGAAAGTCTTGGATGTGTTAGTAGGCAATATACTAGATGTGCACCATCATGGGGAGTGCCCTGAAAATGGAGAGCTGGGAAGCACCATATGGTGAGTGAATACTTTTGATATGTGCTCTTGTTCTTGCAAAATTTGCCCTGTTAGCGACCAGGACTTGAACTGGAAAAGAAGTCGAACAGGACCTTCTTGATGTATATAATCACACCTCAGGTTACCTCATGGTTGTTTGGCTCATTGATTACGCTCTCCTCCACGCATCAGTTATGCAGAGCCAGGGTCTTGAGTTCGACTCTCGCAGCTGGAGCCTTTTTGCTGTATTCCATGAACACTGTTCTGTTCAAACGTGGTTGAACACATCTTAATCCGGTTTAACCAGATTTGATGGGATCAAACCAATGTTTATCCCTCCGAGTGCCTCCACCATTGCGCCAGTAACTGCAAGCGTCCAAACTGTTGAAACAAATCAGTGCTTGAACTGGATTATGTGTTGAGACAGCAATTGATTAATCCAACTTCATATAGATTCTTACGCGGTTCTTAAAAGTGAAACAAAAGGACAGAGGTCAAGTTCACATGTGATCACCACGCATAGCCCACAACCCCCAACGTCACTCTACACATATCAGCTCGACGATTTCCCGGACGTCAGAGCCACGATGGATAGCGAGTGTCACTACTGCACGAAGACATGATCTACAACTCTTGGACAACAAAGAAAAAAAGAAAGAAGAAAAAGCGGAGCGATGGGGAGACAAAGGATTTTCGAGCACAAGGGCCTCCACACGAGACTTGCCGAATGATTAGAAATTAGTGATACAGTTGATGTAACACTAGACTCCGGTTCCGCGCCAGACGAAGCCGCTGCGCTCCAAACCTCCGCGTCAGGCGACGGCGCCCCGACTGCGAGAAGCACTAAGACCGTCTCCGCGAAACCAGCATCCGAGGAAGGTAAACAAGGAGCCGCGGGTTCACAGAAAGGGATCCCCGTGGTCGTGCGCAGAATCAATGATAGCCGACTGGAAAACCTCTTCGCCGTTAACCCCCCCAGGCCACCGCCAGTTCCACACAACGGCCTCCCCCCCTTCCCATTGACCTCGTTCAAAGACGATCTCCTTCTTCCGCATGCGGTCGCCGAATACAAGAAACACTCCCATTCAGACAGCAAAGCGTTGAACCAGGGGCGATTCTATCTGATATCTGTGGTGTCCCTTTACGCCGCTCTGGGCATCGTAGACCGCCCCTTCTACGGCCTGTAACCTCTGGCGATCGCGGTGCGATCCTCATGGCATGGAAATCGAAACCGGAATCGGAATCGGCCAAGCGGGCAGTAAGTGATATCCTGTTCCGTAAATGAATGGAGTACGCTAAAGAGGCCAGGAAATATATATCATGGAACACAATGTTTGCATGATGGACATCTCGAACCCGTTGGAGGCGTTCCAATTCGCGACTTTCCTTATCCGACATCGTGAGGATCAGAACGACTTGAAGAAACTCGTCAAAGAAAAGCTGGGCGGTGACCTCGATGTGGAGAAACTTGCGCGGTGGCGGAAACTCGCGCAGCCGAGGCTGATCCCCGTGAAGGAGAAGGAGGACTGCGCGCAGGGAAAGAAGTCCACCGCGCAGGGCCAGACGGCGCCAGCGACCACACCCACCACTAGATTGACTCCCCTGCCGGAGGTCGGAGAATCCCCTACATAGTCCTTGTTCTCGACACATGTTGTTTTTCTGTTGTCGGAAAAACCAAAATCGCATAATAGGGCCTGGTTTGACCGTAGTGAATATGATTGCCTTCCTCTTTTCCATCCTAAGTCTTGGGGGGGGGGGGGGATTTTTGTTAGCAACTCAGGATCATTTTCCGAGACAAATTCGGCTGTTTTTGGCTAGAACGCCCCGCACAGTAGCTGTAGTGGTCGGATTCCCCTAGATTTTTGATATGATGTTCTTCTTTGTATTCCGGAGGGCCGAAAAATCCGGAATAGTGAATAGGCCGGCTAAATAAAATTTATAGCTTGCACTGGATATTCGCTCTGGCCTTGTCATAATGTACACTACATCGAAGATACAAGTCGCATTAAAAATCCCGGTATTTCTAGCCCTCCGTAGTACTCCCAAAAGCAACATAATCAAAAACTAGGTCAATCGGACCACTACACAGAGCATGTGACATGTTCTGCTTGTCGATACCGAAAAACAGAACTTGAGCCAGTAAGTCATTTCAGGGTGCTCATATAAAATGGAGGGGTCCTTGGTCCTCCGGGTTTCCAACGCGAATATAATGAGCCTATTCTCGAGGTAATCGGTTGAGAATTGAGTCCAACATAGCTGTTTCTGCCGGAAACTGACTAAAAACAGAAAAAACGGGCCGCGCCCAAAGTTCCGCCCTAGGTCTCACACTTAGCATATAATTGAATTTTGAATATATCAGTATTCCCCTATTGGCAATTGTCTCAACGATATTCCTCGAGGCCTTATGCTGTCATAAATTATGGTAGATATGTTGGAATACACACACGAGATTTCGCAGATCGCAGGCCACCCTACGAGCCTACATGAATAAATTGGCCGAGAGAAAAATCCCACCCTGGATCAGCAAAAATTGATTAAACCCCGCTTTCTACCACAAGGAATGCGGAATGGATGGTGTTCTCTGTCAGGTCAGATCAATGGAGACCCCAGGGGAATTGAGGAGTAAGAGTTTGCCCGAGCCGCCTGATTTCTCAAGCGGCTAATATAATTTATTATATGGCGTGCGATTGTAATTGTGACCACGTTTGCCATGCACTTGTTCAAGTGCCTCGATATTGTGTCTCAGCCATCCTAATACAATCCTGAGAGCCCTCTTTGAAAGGAAAAACAGCATTCATAGACGGTCTTATACACAGCACGCAATGACAATATAATTTATTATATGGCGTGCGATTGTAATTGTGAGCGTGTTTGCATTGCACCTGTTCAAATGCCTCGATATTGTGTCTCAGCCATCCTAATGCAATCCTGAGAACTCTCTTTGAAAGGAAAAACAGCATTCCTGGATAGACGGTCTTATACACAGCACACAATGACAATATAATCTATTATATGGACGACGGGGATTTGGAAATGCAAGATGAAATGCGACACGCAGCGGAGGAAGAGCCTGAGGTAGGCGATGACGACGATGCTGGGTGAACCAATCTTCCTGATCCTGCTTGCTAACGAACAGACCGCATCTGCTCTGAATATCTGCCAGAACAGTATGAGTACGTACCAGTCTAGATTGTTCACAGTTGCAGCAGGCGGACTACCAAAACAAACCACTGCACGTAGAACTACAGCGCTGCAGGTTACATGTACCGAACGGAGGGGACGCTGGGCACAAATCGGGCCGTTATTTCAGCATATTCTTTCAAGCCACCGTACGGCATGAGCAGGAGTTCGATGTGGAAGTGCGACTTGCTCCGCTCGTCGCCTTCCGGTTTCGGCCCGATCTCAGCTGTCAACTGGATGTGGTAACTCCGCGTCGATCAACTTCACTTCCGCCTCCCACATCCTTTTTCTTCTGACTTTTATTTCTGGCGCTCTCTTTCCTTCTTCCATCTAAGTTTCGGCTCGTCTATCCCCAAGAGCTCAACCTTTCACACTCTGTGATCCTCAAGCACTTTCGTCAGTGGTCAGCGGTGTATCCACGCGTTAACGCCCCAAGCGCAAGTTGGGAAGGGCTCGGGTGTTGCCGTTATTGAACTATTACCTTGGTATTTTCAGTTATCATTCCGCTTTCGTTTACGTCCCGGATCTTTCCATTTTGTAGCAATCCTTACGCGAAGATCAGCGCTGACGCGACTGGACACTCGGATCGCGCTGGGGATTGATTTGAGATGGACTGGTCACCCATACTCAACGCTGAGCGGCGCAGCGAATCTCCCTATACGTATTTGCGCGTCCCCCGGTGTTCAGGTTGCTGAGGTGCTGATTTAGCCGAGGGATTTACGACGGACTCTCTAGTTACAGCATATTTGTTTCAGGTTTTTCACAGGTTCATTTCCGGGCTCCGGTGTCCCATGAGAACGGGAGCAGCCGTCCCATCCTGTATCTTCCTTCTCTCCCTCTTACCACCATGACAATCCACTCTCTGACTTGGATTTTTCCTGCGCACGCCTAAGTTTCTATACAAACCGAGCTAAGTTTTATATCATTCTTGTCTTACTGACCACTTTACCTCTAGAGCTCTTACCTCGCTTGCGCGAGCCGGGGATACACTGTACGACTCGGCGCCCTTTCCGGCACGACCTTGACACCACTCGGTCCACCACTGGACCACCCATCTCTTCGACATCGACGACGAGGCCGGAGCGGCAGACTTCCGTGAGCTGATTGCTCGTCAACGTTGCTCTATCGACGAGGTGCATCTCATCCATGACCCCGCGCACACGCTCCATCAGGCCCTGGCCATCAGCGACGCTCTGCGCGGCGCGAGCCTTCACCCCCTCGTACGCGCGCTCGTCCGTCGCACGTGTGGTCTCCTGATACGCTCGGAGCGTGTCAAGCCCGCTGTACGTGATATCGAAAGAGCGATTGTCCGAGTGCTCCTCGGTGCGCTTGTCGTAGACAGTCTTGGTAAAGCTGAAGAATTTCGCTTGTACTTTGATGTCCTTCATCTCGGACTGGACGTTCTTGCCCGAGGAGGAGGATAGGAACGTCGCGTTGTCCGCGCCGAGACAAAGCCCTGCGAGGAAGTAGTCGCCATATGCGGCGCGGAAGGAGTCTCGGGTGTGCGGGTCGTACAGCAGCCTGCGAGCATGTGTAGTGAACTCGGGCTGCTCTGCGAGTTTTATTATTCCGACGCGCTGAGTGGAGTGGACCGACGTCTTGTTCGCCTGGAGACGAACAGTTAGTGTGGATGGTATGAACTTCCACCGGCGCAAACGTACGTCGCGGTTCTTGAATACGTCTCTACACGTGCCCACGTCTTGCGGCCATAATCCCATGAAGCGGCTCTTGATGTGACGTCAATCCGCAAGCGTGGTTGGCCGGTTTCCTTGGGCATGAAGGATGTGGAATGTGAACCGTTTTCGTGACATCAGGAAAATCCAAAGTTGCCCCATAGACGAAAGGGCAGCTATGGGGGCCTATGGGGTGCTATGAGTGTCTATGAGATACCCCGAGCATTATAGTGGGCTATAGTGAGCTATCATGAGCTATAATGAGCTATGAACATCGGAGGGATCTATGGGAGTCTATGAAAGTGTCTTGGGTTGCTATGTTGATCTATGGTGAACTATGTCAGTCCATCAATTTTTATTGCCTACTATCATGGTCTATGAGTAGCTGTAGCTTTTAATGTAGTTAATCTTATCATCACTTATGGGGTAACTCAACTCAACTGGGTTGAACACAATTTGCCAACCTTGCATATTCAGACTTGATTAGGAGGATCCAATTCCTGAGAAGGCACTGCTTCCAGGAAAGTATCTCGCAATTCATGGTTGAACAAAGCCAGTTCTTGAAAAACAATCTTAATGAGTCTTGTAGCTCTCATTCGGCTCTATAAGTTTCATTTTGGGTCTATTTTTAGATTGGTGACCTGCAAGGATGGATTTTGGCTACATCAACCACAATCATGGTTTATGGTTTATGTTGCCTACCAATACTTCTTTAAACATAACACACCAAAAGAATAGTTGAGATGAGTGGGGACCTCAATGGTGCTGGGAAGCAGAACAACTGTAGTATCACATAAAGCACCACAACCTTCTATGGTTACTTTAGTGTAGAGGTTATTTTGTCGCTTTAAGATTTTCTTAGTTCGCGCGAGGGTCACGAGTTCAATTCCCCGTACTAGCATTTATTTACAATACTCAAGTTGCATTTAGTACATAAGATGAATCGGATTTCCTTTAATTAGATCTAATACCAGGCGTAGCATTAGAAACAATAGGTCAAAAGGGTAGTAGGGTGGAAAAAAAACTTTTGCTTTTTGGCTGAAATATGGGTGCTATGAGCCCTATGGCTATGGCTACTATGGCTACTATGATAGACAACATGAGAACTATGGGGGTCTATGGGTGTCTATAGATTTGACCCCCCCCCCTCCCACCTTTCTATAAAATTGGCCCATCTGCTATGGCCACTATGGCTTCTATGTGGTGCTATCTGGAGCTATGCAGCAACTTTGTGTTTTCCTGATGGAGCCCCCTCCTCCTTAGCCGTCTTCCTCCATCTGAATGCTGGCAAGCCGCAAAGGCCAAAACTCATTATCTTCATGATGTCTGTCCGCCTGCCTGTCCGTGCGTGCCCATGTCTCGCAGCCATAATCCCATGAAGCGGCTCTTGATGTGACATCAATCCGCAAGCGTGGTTGGCTGGTTTCCCTCGGTGCGTCAGAATTCGAGAGGTGGAATGTGAACTGTTTTCGTGAGCCTCCCCCTCAGCCGTCGTCCTCCATCTGAATGCTGGCAAAGTTCACAACTCGATATCTTCATGTCTGTCCGCCTGTGTCCGTGCGCGCCCATGTCTCGCGGCCATAATCCCATGAAGCGACTCTTGATGTGACGTCAATCCGCAAGCGTGATTGGCCGGTTTCTCTCGGCGCGTCAGAATTCAAGATGTGGAATGTGAACCGCTTTCGTGAGCCTCCTCCTCAGCCATCATCCTCAATCTGAATGCTGGCAAAGTTCACAACTCAATATCTTCATGTCTGTCCGCCTGTGTCCGTGCGCACTCATGTCTCGCAGCTATAATCCCATGAAGCGGCTCTTGATGTGACGTCAATCCGCAAGCGTGGTTGGCTGGTTTCCTTGGGCGTGTCGGAATTCGAGATGTGGAATGTGAACCGCTTCGTGAGCTTCCTCTTCCTCAGCCGTCGTCCTCAATCTGAATGCTCGGGAAGGTCAAAACACTTTGGAAAGTAAAAGCACCGTATACCGTCATCAGGTGTAGTACCCCAAACCCATAATCTGTAAAAAAAAAACACCACACATTTGCATGTCCACTGACCTCGTTCGCCTTCAAAAACCGATCAATCTCTTGTACCATACTTTTATGCGGGTCAAAAATTCGAGTTTTGGTCAAGTTAGAAATGGGAGGAAACATGATGGAAGAATTTCGCAATGCAAATTCCTCATAGTGCATACAGCCTGGGTGTCCACCTACCTTCTGCGTTATGAGCCATTGAACTGTACTCATCAGACATACTGTACTACTCGTTATCACAAAAAGTAACTGGAAATTTGGTTAATGGCATCCAGCCCAAGTTTTTCCCACTCTTGTGGCCAGATTCGTAATCCACGACAAATTTGGCCTAGATTATGACATTTGAACCTGGGAATGCCACCCCGATTGTCCTGGTTTTTGGTACCAGACACTCTCACATATTATCTAGTCAACGGCCGGTTTGAATAGGCAATATGTTGAGTGATTGAACTCATACCAACGAAGTCTCCAAGACCCCGTTCGGTCCGAAAATACCATAGGACGTTAGATTGGATGGAGGAAAAGTAGTTTACCAAGTTTCATGGACATCCGTTCAGAAATGAGCAAGGGAGGACAAGAGCAATACCAAATTGGGCCATTACCTAGAACTCGGACGCGTGCACTTATCCAAAAGAATGGTGCCGTTTGCCCAATTCTCGTCCCTTTTTCTTGAAGTAAAAACTAACACTGGGGTAAAATGCCAAATGTTGGCGATCTACGTACTCGGCTTGATGCCAAACACTGTAGGTCAAAAGATATTGGCAGTTCTTCCTTGAGTGTCCGGGTTCTAGGGGGGATAGTAGTATGTCTTTCTTTCTTTCTTTGACTATAATTTCATTGAATTAATTACTGAATGGTGGCGCAACTTCATCAACGATATTCAGCGGCTTGCACAGCCGGGGTACACACCGACAGAGGAGGATGTCTTGCATGCGAGCCCACAGAGAACCAGCATCACCGAGACACGTTTGGACGAGGGGCATACTTTCCGTTTATATGTACAACCTGGGCAATCCGCACTTCGAGCGCAAGAAGTGGATTCACCTCTTTGAGGGGTGAGAGCACGTTTCTTTGTGCGTAATGAATGGATACTGAAACAGCGCAGCGTGACAAGCATCATATTCTGCACCGCGCTGAGTGAGTACGACAAGGAGCAGAACGGTCAGGTGAGTAGTTCTTCATAGCCAGGCTAGCATTTCTTCCTATTTCTCAGGAATGCCTTGATTACTTTTACTCGTCGTGGTCTTCAATCTTCCCTTTTCCTCTTCGTTTTTCCCTCTTGTTCCTCTTCTCCATACTTTCTTTGATAACGCACGCTGACACTCCTTCTCCACGGAACTCCATGCGCGAGTCGTTTGACCTCTTCGAGAGCATAGTCAATTCGCGCTTGTCCCTCCGTACAAGCATCATTCTCGTCTTTTGCAAGATCGCTGCGTTTCGGGTGAAGATTAAGAAGGTGCGTTTGTGTTTCACATGCGATTTTTAGTAAACGGCGCAGTTGCGCGTGTCTACGTTCACGAGCGGTATCTGCATTGGAATGGCATTGATGCATATCTCGTCCTGGGCTTGGCGCACATGCGTTGGAGTTATGACTGGTCAATTGGTCAAATGCCAATCGTGGATACGGCCTCAAAGGCCGGCAATGTAACTGACTACCTGCTCTGTGTGTCAGTGGAAGGTGCCGGGCATACAGTATGCTGGCATATGTCACCTTCAAGTTGTACGAATCACCGTTTTGTGAACATCGCGTGATTTTCGCGTGTGGCTGCTCTACTTCCTTCTACATATTCATTGACACGTCCGTCTCCGTTGCTCCATCTCTCCACTTTTCTTGCTCTTTTTCCTTGTTAAAAATCTAAACAATCTCTCTAACCGTCGTCCCGAAATAGGTCCCCTTCGTACGCTATTTCCCCGAATACACCGGCGGGGCGGACGTCAACAAGGCAGCTAAGTACATCATACGGCGATTCATGCTGAAGAACCGCGCGTGCTTGAGCATGTATCCGCAGTGTGTATTCCTCCATCACTTCTTTATTATGCGCCGCTGCTCACTGACATTGGTTTAGGGGGAGCAAAAACTCGACGATCATAGCAGGCTCGCCCATCGAGGGAGGCCCCCCAGAGATAACTCGCCACCTGCGCAATGGCCGAAGGGCAGGAACCAATCTTCAACAACAGCCTTGCAACACAAATCACCTTCAATGCTCCCAACAAATTCAGATCCCATCGGCCTAAACCTTACGACCGGAATGATGCCGCGGTGCCAACAATGTGAAGTCAACTGAACAACTCAGACGTAACACTGATAGAGCCAACAACACCAGTGCCATGATCGCTGGTGAGGTCAATAATGCATTCCAGAGGAAGATGACTGTATTTCGATCTGACTGTAGACCACCCCACTGAATGAACAGGAAACAAAATACTGCCAAGTCCGGAAATATTGCATAGCTCAGTTCGCCTTTGGTTAATTTTTGTGTGCTGCAAACAGAGGACAGCTTTTGAGCAGACAAACCCAATTCCCCCAAACAATCTGCACTCATTCCACTTCTGAATGAACCGGAAGCAAAATACTGCGGTGAAATTGATACAAAATTTGCCGCGCGATACCCTCATGTCCATATTCTCTGCCCTGCGACGCGACCCCCCAACTCAAGGATCTCTCGTTGACTCACCTCTTTACCTTATACGACTTCTTTCTGTCATCAAGAATGACATTGTACCCTGCCAGCCCGCATCCATTGCCACCGACACGGTCCCGCCGAGTCTCCCGCCCGTTGTGCATGAATTCATCTCCAGCGCAGCTGAGGTACCTTTCGACTCCGTCCCCAAACTATCTGTTGAAGAAAAGAAGGCAAATACGAGACAGGAGGAAGAAAGAGCGTGAACCTAGCAAAGATGCTCCATCTCGGTTTCCACCAGTTCCTCCCTCTCAAGAGCTTCGCCATCAAGTTATCTCTGGAATGTGTGATGAATTGGATCCTGCGACATTGGAAGAAATGGGTTGTGCTGTCTGTGGCTCCCTTACTCCTCGCATCGAGCTTACAAAGATGACTGATACCACCGTGAACTGGGACGTCCTCAAAGTCGCCGGAGTTATAAGAAAGGAACGGTTTACCAATCACGATCCTATTGAAGAGTTAGATGGCTCGGTATTAGCAGACGGGTGCGACAGCGTTTGCACAGACTGCGAAAGCGCCTTGTTGGAAGGTGCAGTACCCCTGCTAAGTTTAGCCAACAATATCTGGATTGGATGTGTTCCCTGGTAGCTCGAAGACTTGTCTTTCGCAGAGAGAATGCTCATTTCCAAGTACGGGATAATAGATGCGTGGTTTGTGTCGCATCAGGCCGAGGTAAAATGAGTGCCTTGCCAGGATGTCAGTATATGCAGACAAAGGGGAAGCAAGGGATTTGGGAGCGAGAGAGCGACGGTAGAGAGTATGAAGAAAGGGGGGAGGGATATGGAAGGGAGCGAGAGGAAACACACCAAAATCGCGCGAAGCCGACGACGATAGCCCTAAAGGTGGAGATGATGTGGCATCGTCCACGCAAGCGTGTCATTGACCGCAATTCTGTACTTAGACTTGTAGCGCCTACGCCGTGCTCCATTTCGCATCGGGACATACCTGGGTTGGGACAGAACAGAGTTGGGCATCGCGGCCGAAGATGGGAATGAGCAGTGGATGTGTGAACTCGCATAGGTGATTCGTGAAGCATCGCGTCGCACTGGGCAAGGGAAAGATGAGTAGAACAGGCATAGTTCTTGTGGTTAGATGGAAGAAACGCTCGCACCTTGATAATGGAAAGCGTCTGCCAGACGCCGCCCAAACACGCCGCGGACGAGACGGTGGAAGCCGCCCTGCAGCAGGGCGGCCAAGAGTCCGGCAATGACGGTAGTCTGATGAACTTGAGGCGCTGTGTGGCGATAAGGGGGGTGAGGAGGAGGGCAGGGAAGCGTGGATGGGAGGCGGAGGAAGATGACAGTCGCATTGATCGGGGTGGAGGGCGCAGGCAGACAGCGACAAACAAACGCGTCGCGTCGGGCAACGGGTCCGCCCGGCGGGTGGAGTGGCGCAGTCCGTAGGCAGCCGCGTAGGACGAGCAGCAGCGTGGCTGTGGACGCGGCGGATGTTGGTGGGACAGCGGGATGGCGGTGGAGACGGCGCGTATGAAGGGCGTACGTATACATACTTGACCCCACACAATTTAGGGGAGGATGTACTGTTCCAAAGTTGATGTTGCGGATATGTGAGGCGGGCTTTCCTTCTGTGTCATCGTTGTAAAAATTTCAGCTCACCCAGGCAAGGTGGACGGGACATGGCGGTGCATTGATGTTAAATCTCACCGAACACCTTTGAGGCATCGTTCCTGAGTGCTACAAAATGGTCAGTGATGCAAGGGAGGTCAGTTATATCTCAAATAACATTGTGCAACCAAAAAAACTCACCTTATCACGGTCGAAAAAAAAATTGCTCCCAAGCCCGGGCCCGAGCCCAAGCCCGACCCGACCCGAACAACACTACCGAGAATCCCCCGCAGGCCTCACTGGAAAACTCAAATCCTAAGTATTTTTGGCTTCCCTGTAGCGCGATGGGGGCATATAGGATACTCAAGATCTTTGGGGAGCAGGAAGATCAACATAAAAGTTGACAATAACCGTTTTTGAGTTGAAAGGTTTCCTGAAAAAATTAGCCACTTAGATTATGTGCCAAAATCAGTTATCGAGCTCCCCAAAAAAAAGCGGAATAATGTTAGAAAATCACTATACCGCCAGAATTGTGGAAGAAACAGGTTGCCTTTGGTACCATGATGGAATAGAGACAGGTAGAAAATGTGAATATGGTGGTGTTCTGCATGCCCCACCACCTAGAGCAATAAATACCTCTGTTGCGTGCCGGCGAGGCACACCGTACAGCTGCCGTACATGCCAGTGTACGGGGTGAACATCCCTAACCTCGTTAAGGCTCGTAGTAGCACTGGCAACGTGCAACGATGGATTGATGATAGAACACAGTACAGACATCTAAGTGCGCCATGGCACACGTAATATATTGTGAAAAAAAAAAAAAAAAAAAAAACCTTTCCAACACTGAAGTTGATCCAGGGACCAATCGAAGGCTGTCACTCCGACTCCTTGTCAACTGACTGGTGCCTCCACCGAGGGAGTGCCTCCACCGACATCCCTACCTTCCGGAGATGTTCGCTGTCCGGCTCGTCGACAGCTGAAATCTCAGCCCCTGCACCAGCTAACCACAGTATTTCCAAGACTCCCAAGTCGTCAACTGATTTGTTATCCCGTCGCTCGGACTTGAATCCAGCCAAGACAGGTGCCATGACCAGCAGTCCAGCAGAGAAAATAAGGCCAGCAATAACCTGTTGAGAGGGTAAGTTGGCGTATTCGCAGACCAAATTAATGAGACATACTGCCACCGCAGTAAGCTATCGAGAAGGTGTTAAAATGATGCAGACTAGATATTTCAACCCAGCTCTCACCTGCAGCTCTGAGACTAATTGGACGCCGGGAACTAGGACCTCGCGAACGATAGGAGCACGTCGGAGATAAGAGACTGGGAACTATTTATTAGTCAGAATGACAGATTAGGAGCGGGGACTAACGGGACCAAAACATCGCAGCTGTGTAATCTTCGATTGCATTCTCGAAGTCATGCAATTTCACGCTGGCCACGTCAACAGGCTCTGGCTGGGAAATATGACTTAAGAAAGCAGCTTCATCTACGTTGATATTTATATTTGTGGATGGTGAGATCGACAGATGTTCGAGGATAAATCTGCATTTGAAGTGCATGGATTAAAGAATCCTTGGGGGCGGGGAAACAATCTTTTTTCAGCAAAAACAACAAATTCACAAAGTAAAACACGAAGAGCTGGGCGGGATCATCGACCCATCCGCCCATTGACCCTGGTCTACAGAATACTACATTTGAACTGCCCGTTCCCGGGCGAGTAGTTCGGGTCCTTCAAATGCGCCAGGCGAGTATTAAATTTCGCGTTTCCCGCCTGGCCCTGCGCATAGAGGTTGGCATCCACCCGGTTGCCGTGGGGCACGTTCTTGCATAGAATCCCCGGGTGTTGAGCTTGAAGAGCCAGGGTGTTTGCCGCGTTCTGGTTAACCATTGCGTACTGCCAGGCGGCATTCGTAATGAAGACATCTAGAACGCACACTTGAATTGGACAGAATTTGAAGCTAGGAACGGATCACTCACCGGCTGGGCCAGCAAGTGGACTGCACAAGTGAGACCCGCTGAGAAAAGAGTACCCAGACAGGATGAAACTTACCCAGTGATCATCGAGTTGGTGTAGATGGTCCGGGCCAAGGGACGGTACGGGCTGTTTAGGTTCACCACAAGATTCGGGGAGCTGTTGTATGTTTGGAACTGTGAGGAAGTCAGGGAACGATGCACCAGTGGCTATACTATGCGCCCCACGTTTTTCCAGTCTGCTGTTTCGCCTGGGAAGTCGTAAACAGAGAAGCTGTGACGCAGATGTAAAGGTCTAGGCGTGGTTAGACAATAATTGAGGGTACCTGGCAGGATTCCATCTGTATTCTATGTATGACTGTCAGAGACACCGCGGGGTTAAGCGCTTTTCGGAAACGCACGCAAAATCTCGACGGTCGCAGGGCGCTTAGCAGATCCATAGCACGCAAACTGCGCGGCCACCATCACGCTGTCGGTGAGGTAGAAGCCTCCAGGCACTTCTACTTGTGGCTTGAGGAATGAGCACGATATTGGACTGAAATGCGTACCAGGGCGGTGGTGGAAATCTCCAGTGGGTACACCGCGGGACAAATTGATCCCACTGGCCACGATGCCGGCGGCGCTTTCGGGGGACGTCCCATGGAAAAGGATCACCGGGCTCTTAGCAGAGGGGTGAATAACTCCCGCGCGCGCATCGAGACCACGCTGGCGACAAAACGGAAGCGATTGGTAGGGCTGAGGTGACGCAGGGTCACTTCCGAGGACGATACGAGGTCGACTTCAAATCATAACGTCGGGAGCGTGATGAGATGGAGTTTAGCCCATGATGGTCTCATAAAACCGAGGGGAAGTACAGCAAATCTGATGTCTGGCGACATAATGACCTGCACTGTGACACAATTTTTTTAATGGCGCCAGACACGCCACAAAGACTTTCTGGCCACACAATCCGAGCCGCTCACCACAATCAGTTTCCACCCCAGTACTTGCTGTCACAAATCATAATCGCACAGCGGGAAAGCAATAATATATATATTCAGATGTGCTACAAACACGATGTATCTTTATGTACCTACAGAAAGGAACGCGCCAACCCATCTATTAAAACTGCCACACACATCAGAGTAGGAGTGGGAACAAAGCGGACGTCACCGCTTCAATGCAGTCCAGCAACATCCCGGAGTCAGAGCGGAGGGAACGGGTACCGCACTGCAAAACATAATCAACTATGCATGCGGAAAGAATCAGCAGCCGTACTACCCCCGCTGGATCCACTGTGCTCGCTACCAACACTCAGGACCCCCGTGACGCCAGGCGGGCAGCACGTCGGAACCTGGTACTCCGTGACTGACTTGGTAACCTCACCCGTAAAATGTGGAGAAATGCCATTTCACGGCTACTAGAATTTGCAGAAAAATTAGGGCACTCATCTGGGTTACCTCAATAACGACGGGCAGCACACACCAAGAAACTTCGATTATAGCATTTACTGAGGGTGATTCCACTGATGCCGGGTGCTGTTTCTGAAGACAGGTTTATCAGCGGGGAAACTGGCTCGCTGCTCAAGGAAGAACCATTCCAGCGCCGACAGAACACATGTGGCTTCCCAGAAGAAGATGGTGTCTTTGGGAGCGTCAGCGGGCACCATGGAATAGAACCCAAGCCTTAGATGCTCGATCCAAAATCCCATGCCTGCTGGGCACGCATCACAAAGCATGGTGAAATCGGTGTCGAAGCGAGGGTTCCAGTCGATGGCCTGGAACATAAAGATGCCATTGGATGTGCGAAGATGATCGAGGTACCGTGAGAGATCCCGTTTAACCTCAAGGTTAATATAAACAGTCGCAAACGCTCGGTCTTTCTCGACGATCTCGATGTAGACGTGGCACAAGGCGGGACGGAGGAGAGGGAATACATTGAAGGACCAATTGATCCAGCCAGCGAGTTGCTGCCAGTCATGGAGGCTGTGCTTGCGAGTCGGGGAGCGAATGAAATCCTCGACCGCTAAGATTAAATTGGTTTTGGCGTTCGTGGGAAGAGTGACGGTCATCTTGTTCACGTCAACAATGAAACAAATTATCACCAGCACGGCTCCCCAGAACTGCTTCTCCTTGCTGTGCGGTATTCCGAGCTGATCCCAGAGCTGCAACACTGCGACCTGCTTCGATGGCATCATCTGCTCGTGCCTTGAATACCAGCGAAAGTTCCCTTCCTCATCCCATCTGAAAATGTCGTCGACATACACGAAGATGTCTAGAATCAGCTTACATGGATCGCAGCCCACAGGACTAATCCCATAAGGGAGTTCCAGAGACGGGGGAACCACGGCTGCCGAAGCAGGACCGCCAATGGATGCGACAAACAAGCGGCCCATGATCCATACCTGCGTCAGCGTCTGCACGTGTGGGGTAGGTGGCAACGACCTGCTGCCAAAGCAGGTGGGATGGGATGAGCAAGACCCCATCAAAATTCACAGTGGTCAAAACACTGTTTTGGTGCGAAATCTCAGCACATTGTTTGGTGATGGCCTGCATTCAAAATCCAGCTTGAAATGATTGCACAGTGGTCAAAATACTGTTTTGGTGCAAAATCTCAGCACATTGTTTGGTGATGGCCTGCATTTGTTTGGATTGACATGGAGAGCCCTGAGCTCCTTTTCAAAAGCACCAGGGCCATCAAAATAAATCTGAAGCGACAGTTTGAACCCAAATTTTGCTGGCTATCCTCCTAGCAAGACCCCGTCAACATCTGACTTGAAATGATTGTACAGTGGTCAAAACACTGTTTTGGTGTGAAATCTTGGTGCATTGTTTGGTGATGGCCTGTATTTGTTTGAATTGACATGAAGAGTCCTGAGCTCCTTTTCAAAAGCACCAGGGCTGTCAAAATAAATCTGAAGCGACAGTTTGAACCCAATTTCACTGGTTATCCTCCCAGCAAGACCCCGTCAAAATCCACAGTGGTCAAAACACTGTTTTGGTGCAAAATCTCGGTGAGCCCTGAGCTCCTTTTCAAAAGCACCAGGGCCGTCAAAATAGATCTGAACGACAGCTTGAACCCAAATTTCGCTGGCTATCCTCCCAGCAAGACCCTGTCAAAATCCGGCTCAAAATGATTGCACAGTGGTCAAAACACTGTTTTGGTGCAAAATCTCAGCAGCACATTGTTTGGTGACAGCCTGTGTTTGTTTGGATTGGCATGGAGAGCACAATGATTACCTATGTTCAGAGCACTTTTGAGGTGTTTGGAAGTATCTACTGAGGTCTTTACTTCATCTTGTCAGAACCATATAAGTAAGCTGCCACAAGTTAGTTCGCCAAGTGTGGGAAAAGTACTGTAAAGTACCATAAAGTTAGCCCTGCCAAGTCAAAGGGGCGATCAAAGTTAAAGACAGCTGTCACAAGTTACTTTATTCACTCTCTACCACCAGTGCAGCTGTCAGTATAAAGTACAAGACAGAACATGCACACGCCTGAGAGCGAAAGAGACCTTGTCTGCCGGAATATCTCTGGTGAGTCTATTCATGGATGGGCGCAGGTTTGATTACACCGCCGTTTCTGCCTCCCTCTCCATTGTTTTTCTGACTGACCACGCTCGCAAGCCCCGGGATCTTCCCCTCATCTATTTTATTCGCCACCATGTAGTTCATCATCGTCTTCGCATACGTTCTCTCTCTCTGTATGTCCATAAACCCTTATCCGAACCCTGCATCAACCAAAACATTGCAGTGACCATTGCTCTCTCAGCCGAACCCATTCCTGATTCCAACGAGGCCCTTGACGTCCTGATTGCGTAGGTAGGTAGGTAGGTAGAATTACACGGCCGGTCCCACTCAGGAACGCCGGGTTCCAGGGATTATCCCGACGTACACGCAATAAATAAAGCTACATCTTCGTCCCTGGACCCCTTTATGCCCCCATAACCCAAACACATGGTCGCAGCGGCCTCTTGGTGTCGACACTCGCCGTGGAAGAGCTAAAGCAACATAAAGAAGTTAAAACATATTAGCACTTCAACAGGGTCAGCCTCAATTAAGCAACTAAACGGAACATGGGAACAGCGTAGAATAGCTCCAGGACATCAATCACATATTTTGCAACCAACGTAATAGTCGATCGTGGATAAATGATGACTTTAAAAAACTCCGTGTTGAAGAGTTCTGCCATCTGGTTGCAAAGGTCTGGAAGATCAGTGAAGAGTTTGTCCAGGAAATTTGCGCGTAGTTCAACTAGTGCGTCCGAGGACCCGCAAGTGACTAGTGCATCTCCGGAGTCTACACTTCCGTCTTACAGAGCCTGCACAACCGTTCGGATCGATGGTACCCGGTTGATGCGTGTGATCCACATATCCCAAGACTTCACGGCTAGCAAGTGGGTAGAGAGTAACATGGAGGTGATAGCCTCTCGATGTTTCTGAGTCTTCACCATTGTTAGGTAATGCCGCATACAGGAAGTAACTTGAGTCGGTGGTTTATCCTTTCGAGGTTCGCAACGGCCATGTAGCAAGTAGAGCTTTTCAGACAAGTCAATTTCACCTTGTAACCATTCCAGCATAAGCTGTTTGCACCAATTTTTTCGTAGTTCCTCAACATCTTAGAACAAGTTTGACGCGTCAGAATTAGATCAGGGCAGTGGAACGGCAACCTCGCAGCAGCTTTGTTAGATCTGAGACCCAGCATCTTTTACCCTTTGCCAGCAAGTTCAAATGAACTATCAAGAGCGGCTGCGAGCATAGTGGTTGGCATTGAGTCCCAGTAAATAACGCAGGTGGCTGAGAGTGAGGAGGAGGGTGACAGACTCATAGAGGCATGATCCTAGTTTCCGTGAAGAGGGGGGGCTATCATGGAATGGCGGTGGAGAATGAGCATAGGATGAATGAAGCTAACCTGAAGTTTACAGAGTTTTTTTGAATTTCATTGCCGCATTGAATTATTTCAGCCCGGCTGAAAGCTTTGTGAAGCGTGCAGCATCCTCCGGAGAAAGTTCCAACCAGTCACAATGACCTTTGGAGGAGCAGAGAGTAGACAGAAAAAGCCGGGCGCAAGTTACGAGTGAGATGAAATTTTTTGATATTCACTGCTCTTCATAATTTATCATCTTCAGGGGTTTGTTCCGGCTGCCGCATGTTCTGGCGCAGTACAACGACAGTGTTAAATTGGTGCCATAATGTCTTTCCCATAACTGCATTCTGCGTCCGCTGATCCATCGCATCAGATACCTGAAGCGTAACCTTCTCGCTATACAAGGACGGACCTGTCATTGGGGGAAGCTGAGCGAAATCGCCTGCTACGACCATGCTGAGAGAACCGAAGGAATCGCCGTGAATATTTCTAGCCTTTGCTGCCTGAGTAGCTAAAATTTGTAGGTCGTTACATGACACCATAGAAATTTCATCCAGAAACACATAATCAACGCCCTGCAGCCGCTCGTTCACAGCCGCCAAAGCGGAACCTTCATTCCTGATGCCCTCAACGTCATCATGGTTCTTGGCCCACCTGATGAGTTCAAAAGAACGAAACCAACTAGCAGGAGAGTAAAGCGCCTTCATTATTTCATATGTACAGTCGGATCGCTCACAATGCATGATAATGTATACTGCTCATAATGCATAGGTTTTGGGGGTCCTGTGGAGACGTGTTGATAATTCATATTGCTCATTATGCATCATATTTAGGCGTCCACCGACGCTATGCATTGTGAGCAATAGTAGGCTTGTTACCAGCATGCAACACAGTGAAGGGTTGTATACCGCGGCAGACGGTCACGAGTCTAATGTATTATCATCTCGCTTGTTCCCCTTCTTTCGTATGCCGCCGATTTGAGCCCTCGTCGCCCCTCATGCGTGCTTCCCTGTATTCATTCCTCGTCGCTAAGCTGTACAAGATAAGGGCATATTCGATGTTCCAGAAGGCACTTCGCCGGTGGTCAAACTTCCTATGGATGCCAACTGATGGCAAAAGTTACTTTTGCTGATGAATCCGATCTACAGTTGCGGCAAAAAAACTTGTCCAAAAGCCATTTGAGCGCATTTCTTGACTAAATCATGCCAAATAAAATCCTGCCATGAAGTTCTAGTGTTTTCATGAGCTTTCACATAGTTTTCTCAATATCTCACCTCTGTCATTGACCCTGAATAATATGAATAAGGGCTTTCTGAAAATCGACTTTGCAGAATCATCATGTAAGAAGAAAAGGTGTATACAGCATGAAAGTACTTATAAAGGCAAGCATATTTGTATTTTAGTTCATGTGGATTGATCAGGATTTGGGCTTGCACCAGAGCCTGCAAGTTGGCCATTTTGAGGCAATTTTGGCCCATTTCCTGCCAAAGTCACCAATTTGCACTGCACACTCGGAGCCCAAATCTCCATCAATCCACATGAAATAAAATACCAAAATGCTTGCCTTTACAAGTACTTTCATGCTATACACACCTTTTCTTCATACATGACGATTCTGCGAAGTCGATTTTCAGAAAGCCTTATTTATATTATTCAGGGTCAATGACAGAGGTGAGATATTGAGAAAACTATGTGAAAGCTCATGAAAACACTAGAAATTCATGGCAGGATTTTATTTGACGTGATTTGGTCAAGAAATACACCCAAACAGCTTTTGGACAAGTTTTTTTGCCGCAACTGTATATTCCGTGTCGGAGATGAACCAGAAGGCCGGAGATTGGATGGACGGCCGGACAGAGGTCCGGATGTAAAGTGATACCACGAAGTGTATGGGTACAAAAACTAACTTGGCAAGCAAGGCTAAGAAGGCAAGACTAAGATGACGGAGCAATGCAGAGGCAAAGCACATTAATTATCAACTGAAGAATACATCACAAAGTAAATACATATTTATACTAAGTACAGAGATAGTCCAGATGCGGATTAGAAGTTAGTAAAGACAATAAGTATAATGGAAGATAATAAGGACAATAAGGGGAAACATGTGGGGCATAAGTCATAGGATCAATTTAGGGGAAACACTCAGTAAATCATCATTGCGTGAAAAACCCGTGGGCATGCGTCGACGACCAAGGTCGGACGCATCGGCAAGTGAGTCGGACGCGAGCCGGAAGTACGGATGTCGCATCCGGATGGGAGGAGAGTCGGATCCGAGGATCCAGAGGACAGAGGACGGAGCGTCTGGACGGAGCTGGATGTGCATGGGCATAACACAAGGCAACCAGCCGTCCACGCAGCTGTCAAGTTTGACGTTGACAGGACATTGACGGACTGCGCTTTGCGCGAGGGTAACGGTGGACGCACGGAACAGAGACAGACAATAATGCGGAGTGAAAAGGCGGACGCGGACCGAAGGAAACTCCCGCTGAAGATCTTCGAGCAGGAAGCGGGAAAGAAGATCAGCTCGGATGTTCTTCTTTCCAGCGATGTGGTGGACACGCAGTCGATGCCCGACGTCAGAATGATCTGGGCGATGGCCAGGACCACTCCGTTGTGGATAGATTCGCGAGCGGCGAGGGACGCGAGTACAGATACAGAATCAAAGCTGTCCGACCATATGAGTAATCGCCGCGGAGGATTTGGTAACGTTGCGGTGTGGTGGACAGCGCAAAGGATTGCGACGAGCTCCAGGAAGAAAATGTCGATTTTAACGGTGGTCGTGACACTCCTTCAACTGGTAAGCAAAGCCATAATTTGAATAGACAAAGGACAGCCCTGTGCGGAGACTCGCATCTGTCCACATTATCATATCGGCTTCACTGTCGTGCCAAGTGGTCGCGTCGACGAAGCGGACACCAATAGAATCGCGTATGACCGACGACAACCAGGTCAAGTCCTGGATAACTTCCTTATTTAGGAAGATTTCCGCGTTGGCATGAACTTTGCCCTGCATTTTGCGGTACAGCTCGGTGAGGGCAGGCCGCGCCCATGGGAGCACGTTAAGCATTCAATTGAGGAGGCTGCCGAGCTTCTGCCAATCCCGTAACGGACGGTGACGACCCGGGGCTGTAAGGAAGGTGCCAACTTTTGCAATGATATCGGCGACAGATTCAGGAGAGAGTGAAATACTCCCGAGAACGGCGTCGACCCAGAAGCCAATTATTTTCAGGGTGACACCGTGCTCCTGTTTTCTGTCCTCGAAGGGGCATCCAACGAATTCCCATAATATGAGGAGAAGGACCTGGCAGCGTGGCCGAAGCAGGCCGTGGTAAAAGACAAGATTGTCGAGGAAATCCCACCCGAAGAAATCATCCATGTAGACGAATAAGCTGATTATGTCGAATTTTCGAATGGCGATCCAGCAAAGAAGCCCAGACACCGCGCACCAGCACCGCGGAGAGGCCCGGTTGCCGAATACCAAACGACGCACGATGTGCAAGACAGTGTCGACTTCGACAACTTGATGCAGCTGCCAAAGCGGATGGGCCGGGAGATTCAGAAATGCGCCTTGGACGTCAGACTTGAATGAGACAATTTTGCGGCTGGGATGAGCGACACGCGCGTTATGCAATGCCTGGCCGAAGTCGTGCATGTCGTCGTAACGGACATGTCCTTCAGCTTTGGGTATGCCGTCATTGAGACCCGATGATTTGTGGTCAGTGATGACTCGTGGTTTCTCTTTCTGCCAAACGACGAACATGGGAGATTTCCTCATGCCCGGCAGGAGTTCAGTGTCGGGCAGAGCTCCGGACCAGTGGGATGAACTAATTTCTTTGTCACGGTAGGCTCGGATAGCGGCGAGATCGGCCGGGTCAGTCGCGAAGTTCTCGCCCTTGACCTGAAGCTCGACTTTGTACTCGCCGTCGTGGAAAGGCTAAAAACCCTCCCGCAACGCGGTCATCACTGAGCGCACGAAGAGCTGGTTGGGATGATCTACGAGGAGATTTTCGAAACGCTCGACGTTGAAAGGGGTTTCGACTTTGATGTGATCCTTCATCGCGCGAAGCGAGGCTTGCACGACTGGGTCGTTGAGTAAGTGAGCCGGTGTGAAGGTAGTGGAGGGGCAGTTTCAGTATACAGGGCGGCAGGAGATATATGATTCTGTGGAGAAGAGGACCAAAGGAAACCACGACGGAATTTTGGCATATGGATATCGGATTCGGGAAACGCTTCTCGCGCTGTCCTCTTAGCGCTATACGACGGGAAAGTCCTAGGAACCTAGGGACGCCTGAAGCGCTGTCTGGCCCGTTAGAATCCTTTCGGCGTCGAGCTTGGATGGTAGAGAGGCACTTTTCGTTGTCTTTGGCTCGGTGAGGCTTCCCACATTCACTGCAGGTCCCATGCAAACGACGGTTGTTGCACGGCGCATCACAGAAGCCGAGATTCCAGTTCTGACATGGGATAGCAGCACATTTAGATGAAGTAGTGCTCTGATTCCCAGCAGAAGAAGAACGCTTCGATGAATTGCTCGGAGCGGCCGGACGGTTGAACAATTGCGATAGCATCGTAAGATTATGCTCATCGCGGTTGTCCAGATGGTATGGGCTCTTCGCATATTTGTCCCTGGCCTCAGCGTCGAATCGGATGGCAACCGAGGGGTCTTGCGGCACGGCGCGGAAAAGATCTGTGATGACCTTAAGGTAGCCTGACAGCTCCGCAGCGCGATGCGGGTAAAGGAGACAGACTCCTGTTTGCCATGCCGCGAAGGCGCGAACCCACTCTGTCTCGGTCTTGACAGCCCGCTTCGCCAACGCTTGCTCCTTTTTAACAAGCGCATATTCGCCGGCAAAGTCCTTGGGCTCGTCCTGATGATCGTACCCGACCTCGAACGCAGCATTGATCTTTTTGAAGTTGACGTACTGGTCCTGAACGATGCTCCTCCAAATGGTTCGGGGAAGTGGATCAACGAGAGCTTGGAGCTGCATGAGGTCGATGACGAGGGTCGAGGGATTTGTCGGCTGCAAATGCACGTCGGAGCTTCCAGGTCTCTTTGATATGAGGATCGGCAGTGACCCCGGCAGACAACTGCGCCATGTGGGGCGCAACTGACAACAGGGCTGCCGAAACTGGTTGCCGCCGCGCGAGAGACGACTCTGGACCTGGGAGACATAGTCTTCTGCTTCAGCAGCGGAAGCCCCCGCCTCCCGAAGGCGTTGTAGGAATTCTCCACTGCTGATCTCGTTGTTGGCACACTGGTCAACCAACTTCTGACAAGTGGCGGTACGGATACGAATAGTCTCTGCGTCGTTCGCAGCATGTTCTCCAGCATCACTCATTTGAATGATTTTTAGATGGCGAACTAGAGAGCTGTAGTGACGCGAGAGCACAAGCAAGAAAGCCTGGTGCATTATTAGTTTTCGCTACGCTCTCATAAATGACGGCGACGCCGCTCACTTAGTCCAGATTTTGCTTCGTAAATTCACTGCGGCGAAGCCGAGAATGAACAGCAAAATCTGGAGAGGAAGGAAATGATGAGAGGTGCTGCTAAACGCAGAAGCGCGGAGCGCTTACCTTGTGCTGGGTGGTAAAGGCGAAGCCGTGGGCAGCACAAGGAAATTTCCAACGACATATATATTGTCTCGGATCCGGCCCTCCGCTAACTCAATAGCACCGAATCAAGACATGCCGATGAAACGGAGGGTACAACCTTGAGGTCAAATGTTGTACTCAACGTGAAAGAATGCCCAACTCCAGGGTTACGGGCTCGTAAAACCGAAATTCCGGTTACTTTACGTGATAGCGAGTACAGATGCACGAATGGGGTTGGCAGATTTTTGTACTTGTATTTTAGATAAAAAACTAGACAAGGAAGTGCTGGACAAGAACAAGAACAAAGTTAGTCTCTCGTGGACAGGGACACTTTATATTTTAGCTTGTACCTCGCTATATAAAAGAGCAAAGTTAGGATCAGCAAAAATTGAGGCCAGAAGCAATTGGATTACACACAAAGGTAATACGCTCAGTAGGTTTGCATATTAGTTGGGTAGCCGGCTATCCCCGAGTTCGCGAAATCCATTCAAATTCTCGCTACATACTAAAGATGAGTGCCTGAATTAACCAAATGGAAAGGTACGACTGTAATAAGCTAATTTCCGGTTACTTTTGGGGATGATGAGTATCGTGTCCGACACTTTCAGGTATATATTATTGTTTTTTGGTATACCCCTGGGGACCTCCGGCGTGAAACAGCGACCGTTTATTGCTGCTGAAAGGCATTATCTAGGTTGAATACGTGATAGAAGTGGCGGCTACTCGCTGTCGGCGAAAGTGATGGCCGGTGCCCAATATGGAAGGATTTCACTGAGCACAAAACTCGACAATACCAGTAAACACAATGGATACAATGAAACTTTTTGTACATAAAAATAAACTAGTACTTGGTATGTCCCCCATTAGCACGCAAAACTGCCTTAACACGCTCCGGCATAGAGCGAATATGTTTGTTTATGTCTTCCATCAGCATTGCATCCCACTCCTCCAAAATGGCTTCCCGAAGCTCGGCAACTGTTGTTGGACGCCGTCGACGTGCTCGGATACGCTGCTTGAGCTCGTGCCAAACAGGTTCGAGGGGACTGAGGTCAGGTGAATTGGGAGGATGGGGGAAAAGTGGGATATTTTTCTGGGCAAACCAGCGCTTCACAAGCTTGGCCGTGTGGCACGGTGCACTGTCTTGCTGGAAAGCCAACTCTGGCCGTTCGGCCCTCAAATGGTCCCATAGAGGTCCCACGTGAGCCTCTAAGACCTGTTCCACATACCGCGCTGCCGTCATACCCCCTCCGTGGCCACCAGGGTACTCAAGGATCACCAGGGGTCCTTTCCAATCAAGCGCGATCCACCCCCACACCATAACACGAACCGACGATTGTTTGAATGATGGTATGACACAGTTTCTCGTCGAATTCTTCACCTGCGCGTCGTGTTACAAAGACCTGGCCAGGTTTATCGCCATGTTGTATGTAACATTCATCAGACCATGTGACCGGCTTCCAATTCCGGTCCCTGTTTTATGCGCCCCCACGCCTTTCGTGCCTGTTTCTGGGCTGTGGTGAGGAAGGAAACTTCGCGTGCGAGGCGTCGATGTAATCCATGGTTGTCCAGCGCCTTCCTAAGCACTTTGTCGCTGGCATCAATGCCAATTTGATTCGCGATCTCGGAAAACGGCTTTCGACGTTCCTGGATCACGGCACGGGCAAGGCGACGGCATGTGCGGGTTTCCCCTGAGGGTTCCTTTGCCAGCTGATACGAAAATACCCTTTTGGGCCGGGACTAATCGTAAGTCAGCGAATCAAAATGGTCGCAGTGTTTGCTCACACTCCGCAGCACTAACATGGAACAATGGACGGTTTGACACAGCCCAGGCTCAGTTGCTTGTTCAACAAAGTCTGTCCTCCTGCGGTCTCAATGGAATGCGTCTTGGACTCTTAACTCCGACTCTTGCGCAGATAAGCCGGATTTGGTACAGGAAACGCTTTCTTCTACTGTCGGTGAGAAAAGTAACAGGGCAACTATTATTGGTGCCGCTGTCGGGGGTGTAGTGGTCCTCGTTGTGGCTTAATCATATGTTGGTTCATTCGGAAACGCAATCATCAAGAGGTCATCGAGAGTGGCACAAATTTGTACGGCCGACCGCAGATCCAGGGCCGCTCCACGTCGGATGTCTCAGGGTCGAACCTTCCTTCCAGTACCTGTCAAGGAACCCATGTCCCATCATCAGGAACCTTAACCACAGTGTCTTTGAGGTCATCGAGCGCAGAAAACTAAACCCCCCAGCATACAGCCAATCTCTCTCCCCCGCATCGTCGCCCATGCCCACAGATACGACACAGTCTTTTGCCCCGGTGGATCCGGCCCCGGAAGACCTCCCTTGCCGTGAGATGGATTCGGCTCACAGGCATGGTTCGAACGCAAGTGGCGCCAGCCAAGAAATTAGTTCCCTTGATGTGATGGAGATGATGGGCGTCACAATGCCGACGAGCGTCACCGGCAGCAGCAGACTTGATGGTTATACTGTTTCGACGGGACAAAGCGGAAATATTGGGACCCGCTCAGGCGGCAAAGCTAGAGTCAGGAATCCAAATTAACCGACTGCGTTGAACCTTGTATTCTGTTAAGTAGACTCGTAACCAGCTCTGTGTTGAGTAACAAGAGCTAGGAGTAGCTGGTAATTTAATTTGGGTCAATCGGAGCGAAATTGAGCGAGGGAAACAAAAAAGCGGCAAAGGGGTTACTCCAACACATTTGCGATCGAGTAACCTTTATTGCACTTTTTTTTTTTCTCCCTCAATTTTGATCCAATCCTTCTCAAATAACTTGCAGTGTTTTTCTACTTTTACTACTACAGTATAGTAGGGTTCCTTGGATACCCACTTCGATGTTTAAGACAGACTGGTCCCAATAATTTGGGATGGTAATCCCAATATCAATTTTAATCGGCTTCATTGACGGCATAAAGCGGCAACAGGACTCGGCCAAAATTTCGGCAGGGATAGCTGATAGGAGATTGATCTTGCTGCGTCACCCAGCGAAGAGGTCAACGAGAGGTGCTCGTGATCTGGATCTTGGCCAACGTTCCCACGACCTAAGGCGTGACGGCGGGTACCTGTGTGCAAAACATTGAACTCGGATCCACGTTGTACCTGCGGGTTTCGTCAAACTCACGAGTACCGGTCAAAAATAGTCGCAGCCATGTACTTCACTTGGGAGTAAAGGCCGTCGCGAGGCGCGGCACACCTCGTACTTATGTTCATTTGTAGCTGGAGCTTAAATTTATAACTTATTTGAGTTTGAGGGGATCGTCAGTCAAGTTGAATGGGTACACACAAGCATTTCTGCTCTGGAACACTAATCAAATATGAAGTGCGTTGATTTAATTTAGGAATGACGAATTTCAGGCCTTTCTGTTGCTAGAATCAAGCCATTGCTCCCTTATGCGAGCATCTGAATGGGCTCTACCAGGGTCCACCAAAAAAACCATTGAAACTCCAACAGTTTGGGTAGTGGTGTGAATTTTCGGAGTTGCAAACAAGCATCAACTGAGTTCATTGAAGAATGACAACTTCACCATTTTCCTGGAGCTAGAATCAGGCCAAAGCTTGTTTCTGGGACTACCCAAATAAATTCTACAAGGAACCACCAAAAAATCCCTGAAACTCCTACTGCTTGAGCAGTCGTGAATTTATTTTAGGAGCATGCAAATGAACTTGATGTGGATCCACCACAAATAAATTGGAGACTTGTGGTAGGTTAGATGGAGCCAATAGCAGAAAGAGGACAAGATATTCCTCCGATTCGCTCCGGACACCGAAAGTCGATATCTTGTGTCGTGGTACACAACGTGAGAACCATTACCAGATAACCCACAGTTAGATGTTGTGAGATATGTTCTCCACACAAATGTTGGAAATCGATCAATTCATAGAGGTAGTCAAACAAAAAGTCGTAAATTTGCATGTGGGATAATGCCAGGGCAAAGATCTGGATGGCTTCAGTCGAGTCTAGTAGTCGTCAGAAGTCACATAATGTGCCAGTAAATTCAAGGAGGAAAGATGGATGATGCTAAGGTGTGAAGCAGATAAGACAGGCTCTAATCCGCAAGTGAATGGGGTAGTAAACCAGGCGCACGGAAGATAAAATGTGTGCCAAAGGAAGGAAAATGAAGAAGACCCACCTGCGCTTCAAATACCACCCACCAAATACCATGCCGAGGCGCGCTTGACACGGAATTGAGTCTCGGTGCTTTCGAAAGTATGCCGACATCTTCGGAAGTCTTCACACGTAGAGCTTGAAAGGTCGGCTGAGCGTCCACCAATGCAACAAAGACATCGGACTTATATCAAAAGATTTGATCCAAATGTTGACCACTTTGAGCCAAGAACAGAGCAGTATGAACAGCTGTGAGAAGACGAGCATATACAGTAAGTACAGTACTCTACAGATAATGTTAGTAATAGTCTGCAAAGAATAGATATGAAAGATGCACCCTCAGCCGTGCCCAGGTAGAAATAGAGACTGAGGGGCAGATACGGAGCAATGCGGAATATATACTGTGGCTACGATCGGTCAAGCGATAAGTAAATACGAAATAGGATGATTGTAAGTGAACCATATGCGTAGGCGAGACGCCAACATCCAAGAAAGGAAAAACACCCTCGCACCTCAACAAAGTTGAAGGTAAATTCGTTAAGTTGTGATACTAGATGTCATGCGTAGGCATGTTGCAACATCCGGTCCTCAGACCGCATCAGCCTCCATCCAATTCTACTGTAGAGATCATGGAGGCGGGCCAAGAAGCCATCAAGCCCATTGTTCCCCTAACATTGGGGTTAGACCACGAACCCGTAACGCATCCACGCAATCGGAGCTCAGTGAGAAGAGCGCGGCACTATTCTCCCTATAAGCCAGCCAAGTATAAGAAGAAGTGGCGGGGAAGGAAGGATGAGACCGCTAGTGGCGGCTCGGCTCGTACAGACACAGACACGGACAGGGCTCAGACACAGGATGAAAGCTAGATGATGTGTGGGGCGAAACGGCACGTCAATGTGGTGGTTCGTCAAGTTGTGATTTGATTACACACCAAAATTAGCCCCGCCTACATGGCAAAGATATTGTGCAAAAAGTAGTTACAACTTTGGCCCCGGAATTTAGCAGCAACTTCGCTTTTTGGGTTGAATTCAGAGACAACTTCGAGTGATTTCAACTTCAAAAGGGAAGCAACTTCAATTCCCATTTTCCATTGGAATGCAACTTCTAGAAATGCAACTTCAACGGGATGCAACTTCGCCGAGGGAGCAACTTTGGTAGTTGCAACCTCGCGGAGAGTGTCTACACTGAGGAGGCAACTCTGTTCAGACAAAAACGAACTTTAGCCGGCCGGATCACAACTTCACTGAAAGTCATTCGCATCTTTGGACTTATCAGGAAGATCACTGAGTTCGTGGATTCGGCCGTGTACTTGGTATGGCGTCGCTCCTTCATGAATGCCAAAGTAGAGTTCGAATGGCACCCGGACTTGTAATGACGGGATGGATGAATGAATAAATATCCAGCTGCAATGTCGATTTTTCTGTTTGGTCCCGTCCATAATACCGAGCAGAGCGTGATTGGAGGTCTTGAACTCATATGGGCACAGTCTCGAGGTTTAATTAGGTTGTGAGGTACAGTTTTGTGAGAAACCTTCAGCGCTGGGGCATGCCAAGATGGGAATTGAGGCCTCAGGGTACAGAAACTCCATCAATGGGACTAATACCAACGGGGAAAGCTTGCCAAACAGCCAACTGACATTGGGTAGCTCTTGAAGACTTCTAATAACGCATTAGGATGTGCCAATATGGCTATGGCACTGCAGAGGAATCATGTGGAGGGGTGGCACTGAGAATATTGAAAAAGCGCACATTTGCACACTAAACTCATCCCAGCACAGCCTTCAAGAGCGCTTTCGATCCGAAAACACAATGGGAAGTTGGATTGAATGGAGAAGTGGAGTATGAAGTTTCGTTAGAATCTGTTCAGAAATGGATGAGGAAGAACAAAAACAATACCAAATCAGGCCATTACCTAGTACTCGGACACGTGCAGCCGTCCAAAAGATTAGTATTGTTTGCTCAATTCTCGACCGTTTTTCTTGAAGTAAAAACGTAGAACGGGGTAAAATTCCAAATGCTGGCGATCTACGTACTCGGCTTTGCGCCAAATATTGTATATGAAAAGATATTGACAGTTTTTCCTTGACTGTCCGGGTTCTAGGGGGGGGATAGTAATTAGGATGCTTCAAATGTGTGTCTTCAGTCGATAGAACTGTATGGTATGACTGCTAGGTCTACAATGTCACTATAAAGGATTCCAGCCATTCATTTGGGTCATAACTGACCAAGATATACTGATTTGAACAATGTTGACCAGCAGATCACTCCTGATGCCATAGCAGGTTTCTGAGCACAAAATTTAAAATTCTAGCTCTATCACCCCCTTCTAAATGTACGACAGTCTTCCCTTCCAGAAATCGAGCCGGATTGAACATGATTTCACCGTGCTAGAAGGTGTTGAACTCGAATTGGGACCCATGTCAGCTGAGAGAAAGAAATTATTATTTGACAAGTCTGGCTCCATCACTAATATCGGACGAGTTATTCTGGTACAAACAGCTGCAATCTGATTCGAGGCATCTGCTTAATACAAGACTCTTCCTCTTTGCCCTCGGAATTTTCCGGCATTGAAATAGATACTAGTAGGCTACAACTATGTAAAATTTCTGAGAGATTCGATGGAAGGAAGAGTGTTTGGGGATCACTAATTCTGATGGTTCGGTAACTCTTTCCCACCGAACAAATCCAGGAAAAATTAAGCCATCGTATGTATACTATGTAATGTATGCTTCATCCACAGATTTCTTTACCGGGACGCTGTTGTGGTGTTTTCGAAGGGGAGTCTCTGAGAACGTGACAAAATCAAACTCCGCCAGTTTGCCGCTTTCACCGGCTTGACAGCTGCCGTCAAGAGGGACCTTGACCGAAAGAAGTAAATTCCATCAATCAGCGGAGATTCAAACGCATTCTGTGACGTTTTGTGACCACGCAGGTCTTCGCATCGAAAACACAACAACGGCGTCCCGGTAAAGAAATCTGTCGACGGAGTATGAATCATATAGTATATATGCGACGCCTCAAATTTTCCTGGTGAACGGGAAGGCCATAAAACCGACGGGTGTTTTGGGATCACTGAATTCTGCATTACCCACATAGAGTGCTTCACATTGCGACAGAAAATTTATGCCCCTGCCTGCAGCGGTGTCTTTTACTGCTTCCCGGCCAAACCAAAGACAGCGTACATACCCTGCTGAATCCGGAGGATCCGCAAGATGTACCGCGCGCCATTTTGCTGCTGGAAGCGGTTGTTGCCCTCCGTGT
Organism: Mycena olivaceomarginata; assembly: GCA_029378375.1. Lineage (NCBI taxonomy): Eukaryota > Fungi > Basidiomycota > Agaricomycetes > Agaricales > Mycenaceae > Mycena > Mycena olivaceomarginata. Next base: position 37,329 of record JARKIC010000029.1, read on the forward strand.
TCGTCGCATCGAGTTCCAGGTATCCGCGTTGGACGTGAACACGAACTCGGACCTCGACTGCCAGCAGATCCTCCTGGCCCCCAAGATGTTTTCCAGAGGGTGCTACACACTTTGAGAATGTTGCAAAATGCGGGATCAAGACACCGGACCGAAATGGGATAAGTATTGGCATCAGTCAGATCAATTTCTCACATAATCACATTGCAATTTTCTGCCGGAACACGCGCTACGAGGCTTTCTGGAGACATGCCAACGATAAGAACGAGGACGTTGACGTGCCGGGTATCGATGTACTTGGAAAGTAGTCCTACAATGCCTGTGCGTTGTTGCAATTTGTATGTAGATCCCGAGTGAATGTGACCAGAGAGACTTAGAGAAACGGTGAGAGGAGGGTTGACGGGAATCTTCACCTTTTTGCTTCCGCACACGCCAAAAGTGCCAGCCATGTGAACGCCGCGGCGCCGCTTGGCACCCAAGCAGCGCGGGAGGCGAAAATTCGATTTTTTGAGTCATTTTCAAGCGATTTCGTGAGTTCCCGAACAAAGCTGGCCTGCTAATTTGGAAGAATAGACTCGATCGCCTATCAAACTTGTAAATATCGTGGCTAGCATGTGGCGTAAGCGAAAATTCACCTTCTGTACCACATGACATCCGCACAAGTTCGACGAAAGGTGAAGGACATGGGCCTTCCATGATATTGGCAAGCAATGTCTTCTGTGGCTGTGTTCCGTGCTCGAACAACTTCTGAATAACCTGTTGAAGACATGAGCCAGGTGGAACAACAAAAGTAAAGCACCAGCTCACATAATTATTACCGAATACATCTTGCATTGGTTGTAAGGTATTGTCGGAGACAATTTCATCGAATGCACTTTGTCTCCCTTCGCTGGAGGCGGTGGACAACTCATTCTGAATTCCACAACGAAGCCAGCTATGTCCTGCGGAAGCATTAAGATTGAGGAGATAAAGACTGAGGTTGTGTTTACCCTCAATTCCCATTTTCGTTCTCTGTTTGCACGGAATTCGTCTAACAGTGGACTACGAGGTAATGCGAGCTTTGCTGCATCTCGTGGCGACGATTCCCGTGCATGCCCTGGACAAAGGCGGGCGTCGAAGACACATTAGATCCATACATGCTTGCTGCATTCAGCATGTGCGAGCCATAATCCAATCCTGCGCTATAAGCCTGGCCTACACTCCCACTTTCGGGGTCCGGCGTTCCGATTATCGTTTTTCCGGATTTTTCTGCGATCAAACTCCTTCAAAAACTGCAAATCACTACTTTTCTCTGTCAATTTTGAAGCAATAAAAAAAACGAACATCGGATTCGGATTCAGCGGCAGAAAATGGTTCGGAAATGAGGTTGATGTACTTTACAAGATTTCCGCTTACCTCTTGCCTCTATTAGTCTCTTCCAGACGCTTCAACACATCTTTAAACTCGTACCTCGTTGTATACGGATTTTGATGAAAATGGCCGCACAGTGACCAAAACCTCACTTAATTGTGTTACGCCTCATTTTGAGTCTTTCTCTCGTTTCTCATCATCGTGCCTACAACGTGCCGATCGTTGTTTCGGTATTGGTTCGATTACACACCTCTACCTCGTGCCTACAACATGCCGATCGTTGTTTCGGGGTTGGTTCGATTACCCACCTCTACCAGCCTCTACCTCGTGCCTACAACATGCCGATCGTTGTTTCGGTGTTGGTTCGATTACACACCTCTACCTCGTGCCTGCACCCTTCTGAGCTTGGTACGAGTGGGATGTCGCCCACGTTCGCGATCTTTGTCCGTCACCGTACCCGGAAAGATGAGGTCGCCTCAAAAGGCGGCCATTCTTTTCATAAAGGAAAACTGGCACTTCACCCCCACCATCCTATGACTGCTTTGGTCTCACAATTCTGATTTTTCCATTCACCATCCAGTGGCGCACTGCACTCACCTAATATGGGTCGGAGACTCTCGATATTAGACCACTGACGCTTAATCAATCATGCAGCGTGTCCATACCTGACAGGATTCTCGCTCAGCTATTTCAAGAAACGCCGTGGGCAAAATGAAACCAGAACACGAGGCCGATCCTTCATTCTCGAAGTTTCTTCGTGCTGTCAGCCTACTGTTCTCCACGAGGCACGCGCAGCACTTAAGTAGCTTGTCCCATCGCCCTTGGATTAGTCGTTCGCCTTACGATCGATTCAGTAGTGGTTTACCCGCAAAACAGTTTTACAGAACAACAGTCAGAATGTCTGGGTCGCCCTTCCACTCCCAGACATACAATAACTACCAGATCATCACTGGTGCGCAAACAATTAGTGGCTAAACAAAAATCGTTATTAATTTTCTTGCAGGAGGCAGAGGAGGAGATGGTGGAGAGGCCGGCGCCCATGGGCAGGGTGGTCGCGGGGGAACTGGGGAAGCTCCTGCCCTGAATTACGACATCAACTCGGAGATCTTCAACATGAATTTCCTCCTGCAGGACTGTCGGCAGCAAAATGCATCCGTTGGGGTGCTTCCGACCTCAACGCAAGAGTGGGAATCAGCCTTTGAAACCGTGGGTCGCGAATTTAGTGGTCCTACGAGACATTTGCACCATGGCATGGGAGCAAAGCAGAGACCATCCGGTGCGTCTCAAGTTAGATTCAATACCCGGCTTGTGCTCATATCACCAACATATCTCCTCTCGCCCACGTCCTTTGCCAACTGATATTTATGGTGAAAGCTCGTCCTCCGGATCCTCTGACGTGGTGCCCTCGACTTCCACAACTTTCCCCCTCATATCACCTCCCTCCGACGCGTTGTTACTAGGTCAACAATCCTCCAATGGCCGAAACCCTGCCGATTTCTGGACATATTCATATCCAAATTACCGCTCGCATGTGGATAGCGATACGTCTATACCCGCTCATGTTCCTGCTCATGGACCACAACCATTAGAAGACTACACTCACTTCGGAGTTCATCCCTGTCACTTCCAAGCGAATCCACCGCTTTTAAATGGGGGACCATCTATCACTTTTAACCACCACAGAGAAGCAGGACTAGATAAGCTACATCGTGCAGTCGCCTTAGAGGCACTGTATGACGCTGCAGAACGTTTTGATGCGCCGAAATGCCATCCTGAAACCCGCAAAAAGGTGCTCGATGACCTCTATGAATGGGCAGTTAACCCACCATTCCCTGCCTGCGAGTGTTTCTCTACCATTCCCCGTTATCACCGCATTACACTGACAAATTTTCTAAGCCTCTTCGGGTATGTTCTTTGACTCGGTCAAGGGCCGCAACCGAAAACGTGTTCCAATTTTCGTCATTTTTATTCATGTCCGGATACCTGCAGAACTGGTCTACATGCTCACTTTCATACAACCAGTTTGGAAGTTTTCAACATCTCAACATTTTATAAATAGAAATTTAACACTCGAGTGGAGCTACTGGTTGAATAGAGCTTATTTGCGAGCTGCTCCACAATTTTCAGCTAATCAGAGCGCGTAAAAGTCAAAAATTTGAAATTGCTCGCCATCTCCACGGTTTTCGGTGGAGTAGTGAACAATTGACGCGAGGTGGGAAGCCAATCCGGTTATGTGGGCACAAAAACCTTCTTGTGTACTGAGGACATGCGGTCCTTATATAGATGTTGGTACCATCATCCATCTACGCGTACCTGCCGTGATATCTACTTATGAGCGAATCATCCAAAGGCGACAAAGCAACATCTTGACAGGCGTGGAGCCGGAATTCCGGCCTGCTCCACTCGGCAAGAAAGCAACATCTGACATCGTGGGGTGGAGCGGGAGAACATTCCGGGCCAACCGACTGCTGCTCCACCTTGCTCCACGTCTGACAGCCCACAGGTGCCACTATTGTCTCGACAACCGTCTTTTCTTAGATAGATTTGATGTCGCGAGGACTTTTTAAGAGGCTTGGAAGTCAGCGTCATGTAGGAAGTAATTTAAGAAGTGTCTGCTCAACATCTCAACATTTTAAAAATAGCACTCCAAAAGTTCGGTGAAAAATTCAACCTTTCGACCGTTTCCAGTGGAGCGGTGGAGCAGTTGACGTTAGGTGGAGTCTCGGACCCTCGGTCCAGGCCAGAGACAAACCGTTGTTAATTCTTATATAGATATATAGATATAGATATGGAAAGCTGCGGTACGTACTCGTTGCCCGCTCCCTAGTGAGTATGAATCGCGGATACTATCGAAGATTCCCCGCCGATGCGATTGGTTTGTGGCCTTGAAGATGCCCACCTTTCGTCCTCGGTGACGCAGAGCCTTGATGAGGCGTTCCATCTCTCTGATTACCTCGTCCCAATCGTTACCTTCAGGTCGCCCGAGGAGCGCAGCAATAATTCGACCCTCTGCATCAACGATGGCCTTGGGATCTCTGGACGCCGTACCAGTCAGGCCTGGAAGTACATGTAAAGGAAACCTACTTCACTTACCGTCCGTTCGATTCGATTAATTCGCAGCCCTCTGCCTGTAGCGCTACTAGAGTCCAAGTTCGTCGACGCTTCGGAGCTCGAACACCGGTCCAGGCCCCATTGGAACTTGCTCGAACATTTTCTGTGTCGAAAGTGGTCTCGTGGCCCGGCTGCGCGCGATAGGCCTGAGAGTGTGCAGCTTTAGGTGCGCGACCAAACGGTGCTGCTCGTGCAGTGACCTGTCGCTGTTTGCGCCATCGCTCTTTTTTCCCCCAAGTTTCTGGCGAAGTTTCCAGGACGCTAGTTTGTACATTGAGCACGGTGATGCACAGAAAAGGCAGACAATAAGCGATGTACTTCGAAGGCCAGCGGGAGAGGGGGATCTCGAGGGGGGGAGATCTGATGACGGAGAAGAGCGCCCGGATTCGAGTCCAGGGGATGACACACGAGACTGCACGAAACTCCGGCTCCTCCACCGACGAGAATGGCTGATCACAAGGAGCTGCCCACTCAGCGAGGAGGATCTCGAAATGAATGTTCCTCGTCCCATGGTTCCTAATATAAGTATCAGATTCGCATTCGATATAAAAGAAGAAACGGACCCGTGAGCGCTCCATCTGTTGCTGGAGCATCATCTGGATGTTGCTGGACATTACCTCCAGCTGGCCCAGATAATTCTTCGCAACTTGTGGATCCATCGCCTTGGTGCCGTTCGAAATGGCGAGCTCCTCTGGGGTGGGAGGAGTGTCACGTTTGTTGAGCAGTTCACAGAGGCGAAAGTAGGCTGGAAAAGTGCGCTGAAGATGACCAGTTAAAGCTGTAGACAGTCAGCATTGTTGGCCATACAAATAAAAGAAAGAACCTACGGCTGAGATTTCCTTTCATCCCCTTCGTAACCTTCACTATCTTCCGATTCCCATGAAAGCATTTGAAATAACGCGCCCCCTGGATATCCGCTTTTCGAGAGTTGACACCCCCTTGGGCGAGACCTAATTCGACGTTGAAACGGTGCACCATCTGGTCGAGCAGGCGAGGGGCGCGGTCAGGCCCCGGGAAGCTCCACCAAAGGCTTGTCCGAGAAAATCGTCAGATCTGGCCTCAAAAAGCCACTTGTCTCGGAGGTTTCGACCTGAAAAAGCCACTTTTCGGACAGGGGTCATCACGTGTTTGGCAAATAAAAATAAAAATAAAAATCGAAAAATTTTCACCGCACCATCGGGCGCGGCACTACCGACGTACAAGACAGATTCCGGGGTTTGGCAGCGACATCTAGCACTGCACAGCCTGCACTGCACGGAGTTGCACTCCCACCTCGACTTTTGCAAAAAATTCTCGAGATCTTCTCTCAAAAAGCCACTTTTTGGTACAAGGCTAGCCGGCTTTTGGCCTCAAAAAGCCACTTTGTGGACAAGGAAATCGCAAATTTTCGGCCTCAAAAAGCCACTTTTTCGGACAAGCCTTTGGTGGAGTTTCCCGGGGCCTGCGCGGTCGCCGTGGGAAGTGTTTTAGCTGAAGTCTCCACTGACAGCTGGATTCGCATTACGGAGATGATAAGATGATGGGAGATCGTAGCGCGGAAGCCGGTAAAAGTGCGGGGCCAGGTGAAGTGGAAGCGCTAGCGAGAAGTGAAGCAGCGGTTGCTTTGGCTGTAACGCTACAAGATGAATAGATGCGAGCCCACGTGGTGGCCCATACTTGTCGGAGTTTGAAATTGGTCCCGTGCCTCAACCACGTGATCAACACATGTTGGTTGAAAGCCAAATTGGGACAAACAAAGAGGCTCATCGTACCGCTGAGACCGGCTGTGGCGGTGCAATCTCGTTCCAGAGCCTTTTGCTCGGCCTTTCTCTCGTCCTTGCCAGTGGGTTGGCAGTGGTGGTCATGCACTCCCTCCCGAACCGGTATAGCGCGGAGACGCACGCGTCGTCTGGCCCGTGGAGCTCAAATCGCATCCAGGACTTAATCGCACGCGAAAACGCCGTCTCCTTTCGCGAAGCAGAGGTGGCCCACCGCGAGGCCGAAGTCCTTGGGGTGCCAGCCCGCCCGATTAACTGCCCCCCATGCGCAGCCCCAACAGCATTCGAAACCATCCTGCCACCTGTAGAGATAGTGATCATCGAAGAAAACTCCCTTGCTCCTTCTACATCGTCGATCCGTCGCGTCCAAGACTTCCTTCGTCGCGAACGCCGCATCGCAGAGCGCGAGCGTGACGTGAGCACCTCCGAAGAGATTGTCAGTCACCGCGAACACGACGCGTCCCGACGTGAGATTTGGATCATGGAGCAGCTCATGTCAGTGCCATAGCGTTTGCATTGTCTTGTCTGACTGAAACATTACTTACAGGGCCTTGCATAACAACGGCATTGAGCAGGAATAGCTTTACTAGCCCAAGTCCTGAAACGAGGACCCTGGAGGCTGTGATGTACATTTTGTTGGGTCTCGTCTGTATTTTGCGGTACCCCTGGAACCCTGCCCCACTCCTATATATATCTACTGACTGTAAACGTCAAACGTCTCCTACCTGCGACGTTTTTTCTTTGAATTTCCCGCTCGTTCCACTGGTTCCAAATCTCAATCTTAGACGAAAACAACCAAAACTACAGTTTGTCGTGAGGTTTGATTCTACCACCAAAACCCCCAGTGTCAGAATTGATAACGTGTTTAGTGTCCAGAGTTTTCTTCTCAGGTGAAAATATAATTCTGAAGTACAAAGAAGATTGATGTTTTTGATTTTTATCTCCATCTTCCAAGAGGTGGGCGGACAGAAAATGGATGATATCATGCTCAGAGATCCAAGAAGGGGGGGGGGGGGGAGGGGGTCCACGCGAGCGGTTGATCGGTCCGAAGGCCTACGGACCGTTCTCCGCACTCAGAACACACTGGCGAGAAAAGAGTTCTTGGTTGAGGAGCGATGACGTAGGGCAGTTCGGACCGAAATCGGCGACAAAGAACAAGAGATCAATTCACTTGAAGAACTTTTTGAAGTCAAAGGGCGATGAAAGTGAGCCGGCAGTCTTATCAGAGTGTATGTTTATGGGGGGGTTCACTTTTTCCACTTAGCGATCCATCAGGAACTGAGGGAGCTATACTGAGATCGAGCGAACAGTCCTCAAGAAATCGAAAATGGGTCGGACCGGCCTCCTGTGGCACTGCAAAGCGATGCATGATATCTCGGCTTTATCGGCCGCCCACCTCTTGCCATCTTCAACCAAAAAAGCTTTGAAATTTGAGTCCAGAACTATTATGACATTCCCGGTGTTGCAAGAATTAAATCCGGGAAAAAACTTCTTTTCTGACTTTTCATCTCAAAGCCTATTGCATTGAGTCTCCTATGACCTTTGAACAGAAGCAAGACCAGATGTTTACTTAGGGCGCGGACTTTTCTTTTCTGTTTTTGGCCGTTTTGGGCAGAACAACTGCCCTGGCGTCAAATCTCATCGGATTGCCTCAAGACCTATCTCATTCTACTCGCAATGAAAATCCACCTCATCTCTTGCTCCACCATCCAACACTAATTTACCCCTTTTATTGCAGCGCAGAGAAATACGTCCCCCGGGCCGAACACGACGCCCTCCGCACGCGGGTCGACGTGCTCGAGGCGTGCCTGCAGGTTATCACGTCTCACCTGTCAAAGTTTCTGGAAAAGGAGAGGTATCAGTCACAGATCTGCTCAAGCAAGACTTCAAGAAATATCATTCAGCGCAGGAAAAGACCAGGGCACACAAAAATGGCCATTTATACATAGTCTGGGTCTGTCCTCAGAAGGTAGGCCATTCCGTCCGGACAGCAATCTCACTCATCATAGATGGCTGGAAAGGCAAAGAGTTATGGCCCCAATACATGTCAGATTTTCAGTTTGAGTGTACCCAATAATGTAGCTCTATCCACTGAATGATTTGGTATGCACTCGGGTGAAGAGTAAGGGTGTGCACGAACAATTTGGCTGGGTGGCCCACTAAGCCATTTATTCCCCTTTTGGGATACCGCCGGAAATAAAACTCGGCAGGCCATGGAATGCAAATGCAAATTCCCAAAAAATATCACAGTTCACACATAGGATGCATACCTTCGTTGCTGAGCCCATATACTTGTATGCATTGATAGGTCTGCGGTGCGTCTGAGTGTTTAAGGAAGAAATGATCAACCAAACAAACTCCTAGTGGTGACCGTAGAACAGGTGTGAATGCGAGGCTTTCAACTTCGCTCTGTACCCTGGGTGAAAGGTAGATGATATCGATGATCTGTGTGGGGAAGATGGCAACCGGAAAGGTGGGGTGTGCGGAGAAGCAAATCTATAAGGACGACGGGTATGTAACTAGGGCGGACAAAGGCTAGACAGAATCTAATACGGGTAGTGAGAACGTTAAGCGACGAGGGACACAGAACGGGGGCGACAAGGGACACTGGAAGACTGAGAACGTAGGCGATGAGGGACTGAGAACGGTGACGACGAGGGACTGAGATTGATTCGAAAGTTGGGACAAAAGCGTTGTTATTATTGTACTACATTGTAGGAATTTATATAGTCAAGGGAATGAGGCAGTGCTACAAGACGCACGTACATCTCTAAATATTTACATGGTCTGTGCACAAAAGGGCAGTGCAACTGAAAACGGCAAGGCTGGCCACTGTCCTCACCACCTGCGTTCGGACCAATTTGTTGGGTACAACCTATTTGTCGTTGGTGCCGGTGGTTTGCTCAAACATAGCCTAACTATCCCGCGTTGATCACTGGTCAAATATTGCATCCCCATTAACATTTAACTGCAGACAGTTCATCTCACCAGTCCGGCAGCGGATCCATGCGATTATTAGCTTGAGGATGTCACTGTTGACACATGTCCAGCCACACGCGTCATTCTTATATGCGTAATATGTGATAGAGCGAATCGCATATTCAGATCTCGTTGAAATAACCAAGTTCTTCGTCTTGGGAGCGACTTTCACGGCAAGAAGTAGTGCTACCAGATCAGCTCGAGCATTATTCTGATTACCCCATACGCGCACAGAGCGGTTCAAGTCAGAATTATTGCCAAAGAATACCGCCGCGCCGGCTTGAGCTGTGTGCTTGCCCGAGTTTTTGCAGAAACCACAGATGGTTACTGTAGTTGGAACGACGGGACCAAACAGACTGAGCGCTTTTTTGGATTCATCGTTCCCGGCTTCTAGCGTCTTGATAAGAAGTCTGTCCAACTCGGTATCGTCTGGAAGTGTCGGAATCTCACGTTTACGTTTCCTTGGCGCGGTCGCGGACATTCCCAGAGTTGTAGGATCAACTTCGAGTTCAAGAACGAGAGCGGCGTGATCAAATCCTGGTACTTGTGACTCGACTTTAAAAGATTGGACCTTTGGGGATAAGGTGCGGGAGCAGATTGCGTAGTCTATCACTGTTTTTCGTGCTCCTTGGAACGAGGTGTAAGCGCCGCTGGCTGGGCCAAATCATGCAGCACCACTGATGAAGACCATATCGTAGTCGACACATAACCGGAAGAGAAATTTTCCGCATGCTGAAAGAAAATTGATGTCCTTCGACATGCGAAAAGGATCATGCACAGAGGGAGTTTGTGATCCAGTGCGACCATTGAAGTCTCCAAGGAGAAGCATTTCAAAGCCACCAGCACGAGCAAGAGCGAGCGAGGAGGCCAGCGCGAGGCATGGATCACGGTCGAGATCGCCAGCCCAGTTTGCAGTCTCTGGAAGGAGGTAGACATTGTATACCACCATGCCGCCAAATTGGTGGGCCAAGAAATCGGGCCCAGATAGGTCTTCGCGCAGCACAGAGAGGACCCGTGCCGTATTTATAATGGAGGCTACACCACCCCAGGACTTGGTGAAGTTAGCCTTTGGACGGCGGGTGCGAGAATAAATAGAATACCCAGCAGGCAACCTGACTGTGTTGTGTTGCTGTGGGCGTAGATGTGTTTCTTGAAAGAGATTAAAGTCGAATTCTGTAAGTCGTTTTGTGATTCAGGGCAGCTCATCTCAAGAATAAATGACCCATCTACAGAGTTGAAACCCGGATCCGAAAAAGACCCAGAAGCGAAAAATATGATATTCTAGGCACAATTTTGAGGTGGGTAACCCGATTCTTTTGTGTGAGACCCTTATAGAGATCATGAAAAATCCCATTTGAGCAAAAAAAGCCAATACCAATTGTTGGCTAGCACAGAAAATTGCAAACATGCCAAAAAGCAGAAATGTGTGGCTGTGCCAGAAGTCCTGAGAAGAGAATCATTATTGTGAGCGCCCCTTATTTTATATAGACCTGAAATTGTATGTGGGAGGGCTTCAGCACTTCCTATCCCCCCTCATAGTCTCAGATTGTCCCAAGGATACAATCTACTCCCGTGCATGACCCCATTTTTCGGATCGGGGCCCTCCACCAAAATGAGTGACAAAAATAACGGGCTCATGTTCCGTAACCACCCGTCGTAAAAATCTGAAAATATTTGTTGACACACTTAAAAGCCATTGTATCGTATCGACCTATTTTGTTTTACGAGTGCTTGCATTGCCGTTGAGATATACTGAAGAACATTATTTTTTTCGGATCCCGGTTTCAACTCTGTATATTCCAGCTTTTGATACGTATCAATGCGGACCGAAGAGGGTGTGCGGGAGGCGAAGAGGTAACAGGGGGCAAAGGGCGGTTATTAATTAAAGGGGACTTATTGAATAAAGTGGTATGAGACGACGATAGCGACGCAGGTGTAGTAAGAGTGGGGGAGGAATGTACATTAGAAGGATGGAGTATATTGGATATATGTGATGGAATATGTACGTTAGAATGAGTTAGCGTGGAGGGTAGATGCGGAGGGAGCAGTGCGCACGATGGATAAGATAAAGTATAAAGTGAGGAAAAGACATGAGCCGCCCCTACACATTTGGGGACGCGAAGACGGTATCGTAAGGCGCTATGCGGGAAGCATTGAATGCCGGGATGAACCATGACACGATCTCGGCGCTTTAGAAGCACGCGATGATCGTGTGAGCATCGGGGCCGCGACGCGCGCGGTAGTTGCGCATGATGCTGCGCGCGGCGGGCAGCACGGTCTTAATGACTGGGCATGACATGGGATTCTTTCCTACTTCGAACGTTATAAGTACTTCAAATGCTGAACCACAGTTTTTTTTCAGCGGCGGACTGCCTTGATGCCCGAACCTTGGCCACTCGTGAGTAGCAAGCACCCCAAAATTTGCTCAATTGACGTCCTTCGAGACTATCGGACACCTGCTATAACATACTGGGATGAATGTGTCCGCCATTTCGTCGAACACGTGCTTAGCGGGGTTTGAAAAAGCTGACGGAAGCCTCCATGTCGAAGTCATGTCAGGTATCCGCGAGTACAGTGGGAATTTGTATGTTGCTTCCGTAGGTACCGGTGACGACCTGCGTCTGGCCAGAGAAAACAGCGAAATAATGAGTCAGAATGGAACAATAAATAAACCTGAGAGAGAATAGACCAAATATGATATGGATATCACACAAAAGTGCGATCCTGTCAAGCCCACTTTGCTTTAGTCACCGCTATACTGTCAGCTGCCCTCTTGGCGCTCGGGATCGACAATCTCCGTACTATTTTTAGCCCTCTTGACCGGATAAGAGCATAATACACTTGAAACAATGCCGATGCCCTGGACCCTGTTACTCCGAGAAGGCCTGGACCCAGAACCATCAGAGATAGCATCCCGGATCTATCCGAGATAGTATCACTTTGATCCTTGTGACTAACATCGTCACAATTGAACAACTCGCGCTCGCAAGTGCTACAGCAACTCAATTGACTTGATTCAACTTGCAACCGGTGCCCTCTTTGGCTGTCCACAGTCTAGATGGATAATATTTCGATGCCCTTGGTAGGTACAAGCAGTGAAACCCCAATCTATTTCCGAGATGGTTGGGAATCACTTCTCACGACTAGTCTATTTGCCTCGTTCACTCTGAACCTTGCTGGAATCATTATGTAGCTTGACTCGTAAACTAGCCACAGTACTCGTAGCTTTATAGCCAGCTGGGTGGTTGTTGTCCGCTACGACTTTGTTATGGAAGTGTGCAGATCGAGCCACTCAAAACAGCTTCGCGGAAGCAGGAGCGGTTTCCGCAGAGTCTCGGTTCAAAGGTTTTTCGCACGACGTTTCGGGTCTTCCGAACAAAAAATGATTGCTATCTGATTGTGGTGTGTGTAACTGAAAAATATCACAATTAAAGATATACAAGACCTCACATATTAAATGATTGAAAGTGCACTATTTTCTGAGTACTTTCGAACCATACCTCTACCAGCCATCCACGATAAGATGATCCAAAGAACGACGGTGGAGATATTGGACATGCCCTCCTTCCGATGGGCGTCCCGGACGCCCATCACTGCCGGACACATAAATTTCCCTCACTACGCTCGGACTAGCTGTATATGAATTCAATTATTTGTGGACATATTTTTATTGCAGCGTCAGTATACGGACGTCCCGGACGCCCATCACTGCACCCAATGGTATATTCCCACACTGGACGGCGTATATGAACTCGATTATTTGTGAAGATTTTTCCGCCATATGGGCGTCCCGGACGGCCATCACTGCACCCAGTGCTATATTTCCACACTAGGCTCGGACTGGGCGTATATGAACTGAGCATATTTTTATTGCAATCTTGTCATTGCAATGTTAGTATCGGGTGTCCCGGACGCCTATCACAGAGGTGTTTAACCCGCCAAACACGGTCTATGGAGGCGAGGCGCCTCGATGCGTCGTGTCCTTTCCCTTTTCGGCTTCCTTGTCCCGCTACATATATATATATCAGCTCTTTCATGATTTCATTCTTCGTCCTCATCCTCTATATACACTCACATAGCTTGATAGGTATTCTCGTCGTCCTCATCCTCTACATACTGTACTATTTCGTTCAATTCGTATGTCACGCGTCACAGCCGATTTCTGGGGACCCCGGCAATAATTTTCTTTCGATTTTAGCGGAATTTGGAGATTTGTCGGAAAAACTTTTGATCACGTGCATTTACGAATTGAACGAAATGGTACAGTACACTCACATAGCTCGATAGACTAGCTTCTTTTCTTTCTGGGTACAGTATCCTCGTGGGGCCCTACAGTTGTGGACAATCAAAGTCCACCAAAAAAAATTGGATTTTTTTTAGCCGAGATGAAGGTGTCAATCAAGAGATCTCATCAAGGGCTCCACATCAGTACCAAAATTAAGTGATTCTGTCGAGCCGTTGTCCCGGAAAATGCCATTTATTGCTGATAGCCCCGAAAATTTTGGCCGCCGCTTATAAATCATCAGAAAAATACGAAAAAATGCGTAATCGATGCGGATTCTCAAGCTGATTCTGATTCTGAAAGAATCAAAATAATTTATCGAGCTATTATTGCATAAATAAATGATTGACCTCACATCACCTGACTATCAAGTCACCTATTTTTTTTTGAAAGATACATAGAAAGTTCAATTCTATGGAGATGATGGGTAACTAAGGAGAGGGTAGGCAGTAACCTTTGAAAACCAGCTGGTTCAATCTCAACCACTGCCAAACCACCGCTTCGAATGCCATTGAGGCCATCTTTGATGGACGATGTAAGTTGATGTGGCTGTGCACAAAACTCGGTTTTTGCCAATCACCTCAGATCACAATTCTGAGATTTGGATCTGGCCCAAAAATTTGGCCGCCGGCTATTTCTCGTTGGAAAAACTTCGGAGTATGATTTTTGAACTCTTGAGCAAATCTGCATCCAAAAAGATAAATTTGAGTCCGAAATAATTCCAGATTAGGCTACAGGCAATTTGTGGACTTTGATTGTCCACAACTGTACGTGATCCCACTTTGGCCAAGCTCTTCCTAGTGGAAAGTCACCCCAAGAGAGTTGATAGCCAGGGGCGCCATATTGAAGGCCGCACCTATGTATACTACCAAGACACCTCACTGAAGGGCTTAAAAGCTACCTGGGCAGTTGAGAAGCAGAGGGAGATTCCCAAAGGCAACCTGGAGTCATTGCTCGCATCTGGTGAGCATACCAAAATAATGTTTCTTTGAATAAATATTCACCAGGGCGATAATAGGTTGGCTTCGGCTCATGGAGGGCGATGCAGTGTTCTCTCGGCCATTGGGTTCCACCAGTCCTGATGATGAAGGTGCCTCTTCATATAAATGTCCTACTCCAAGAGCGAGAGCTGAGGAAACCCAGAAGGAGAAGGGATGATATCAATCTCTCGCCATGAATTGTTTCTTCATAGTACTATTGTACTAATGATTCTTGTACTAGGCTGAGCTGATGTTTCTATTCTTGTGGCGCTCATAAATAGTCTCAGTGTCCACCTTCCACGCAGCGAGGTAGGTGGCCGCCTCGCTATTTAGTCCCATCGCTCGCTCCCAGATCGGAGTCTCGTGCACGACCTTCTCGACCAATTCCATGGCGCTGCGCGCCGGGTACATGGGGTTACGAACGAGCGCTTTGCAGAAATCGAGACCTCTCCGCGCCAAGGGCCAATGCGCCGCATGAGCGAAAGAGACGCATGTGTGCGACGAGCCTGCGAACGCGATGACGGCGTGAATGCAGAAGGGGGGGACAATAAATGCGCAAGCATCAGTGACATGCATCACCTCCAATCCCTCCATTGCGTCGAGGGCCTCCAAAAGCCGAGATGGATGACCTATCCACGGCTGAGGGTGTTGCATGCCCCACCAGTCAAGGTTTTTGGCAGTGGCTGGCCAGAACAACCAAAGCTTCTCGCCATCGCAATGCACAATGGCCTGAGCGAGACCTGCAAAGTCAACGTGCATGTCGCTGAACCAGCCTGGGGGAGTTCGGACGGACGCCGTCCAGGGCTCTTTACCTCGGCATTCGAGATACGAGGCCCGCTCAGACTTCGTACTTTTTTGACCAACCTTTGGACGCGTCGGTGGAAATACTTTGCCAAGTTCCTCCGGAGTATATTGCCAATGATAGTCCCCGAAAGCGAATCCGGCGCCAAGCGCGCCGACAATAGCCGTCCAGTCCAAACGGCAGCGAAGCATCCCGCTGTCGGTCGCTGCGATGTTGGACATGGAAACAATTCTTTTCCCGGTGCGCCATGGTTGGGTAAGATAACTTTTCAAAAGCATATCGAGCACCGAAGACACCGTGTCCATTGGTGTGCTGTCTTGTGCGCAGAGATCGTGGTAATTGATTAGGGTCCTGGTCCATCGCGAGAAGGTCTTCGAGGACGAAGGAGCTGGCGGGAAACTCTTCACAGTCTGGGACGGGAAATGTCGGATGGTGGGGTAACGGTGAGGGCCATAGGTAGAGACGGTGCAAGACTGCAACGGCTTTTTCCGACACCAAGTTGTAGTGCGATAGCGGCGGCTCCTGCCATCGTTTCGCAAGCAGCCACATGAACTCGTTATCGGGCAACACGCGTTCTAAGATCGAATCAGTCGGGGTAGAACCATCCATGAACAAGCACACCGGCAGCAAAAATTTCGCTGGACACCGGGGACAAGGTTTCCTTCAGAGACAGAGGGCCACCACCTTGATTTTTGTCGTCCGCGAGAGGCGGAATCCAGGATGAATTTTGGTACGTCGGGCGACAAGAAATTGCCAGACAGGTTTCACATTCCCGTCTTGCGTCATTGAGCATTGCCAGTAAATCCGTCTTGCTTGCCGCACCAATCGGATAAGATTGTGCGACGACTGTCTCATCTGTGCCAGTCTGTTGTGCTTGAGAAATGAGATGCCTTCTTGGCTGGAGAAACATACTAGAAGAGCCTCGGCGGCCTTATAGAACTCTATACATGAGGTCAACGCTCGCAAGTTCAACTGTGGCTCAGGCTTAATGCGGCGATTTGAGGGACAACGTTGTGTACCTTACCTGCTGTGTGGGGTGCGATGCGCCTTGTGGATGCCTACAATCAGCCGCAGGGAAAAGGCCGAGTCGCAATAGCCCTGGAGCCTGGGCCGCGGGGCCGTACATTAACCAGCCTGCTGCCAAGGTGTTGGTCAATGTGAAGAGCTGCGCACGTGTCGGTCACGTGCGAGTCGAAAGTCTCCCACGGCAAACTTCCTCGTAAGCGCCTTCGGCAGATCGGCATCTGATGCCGAAAGTTGGCCTGGAGGACGAGTTAAATCAATCCTGACTCCTCCGAACAAGAAGGAAGGGAAAAAATCCTACCTCGAAACAAGCGATGGTGACATCGTTATGAAACCATTCAAATTCCAACCGTCACAGGCCCAAAACTCAACGACATTCATAGAGAAGCCCAGTACATGTATCAGGAGGTGCGGCGGCGGTCGTGGTGTCGTTGGAGATGCCCTCAACCATGGTTGATGAAATGCTTGGCTATTAGCTTTGTATCACGACTCGGTCGTGCATGTTGGTGGTGAATTGCGCGAGCAATATCTGAACCGGGCTCGCGGCGTAACCCTTCGAGTTCCGGCGATACCCAGTTGGACATGTCCATCTGGATTGTATTCTCGGCCTCGTTTCCCCATGGGAGAAACGGCGACCGCGGACATATCTCCATCTCTTCCGGAAAGAGACTCTCAACATCCGCGGAAGGTGGGAACTGGCCCTATTTCATGTGCCTTCAAGGCTGAATTTGCGGCAGCCGGATTAGATTCAAGGTCCAGTCACGGCCAATGGTTCAATTTTCCCTTAGGAACGGAGTCAATTTGGAGCTTCTATAGCCAAAGATTTGGGACGGCCAGGGTGACCATACAAAAATAGCGGCAATACGAAAAGGGTATTATCCGAGAAATCGGGGGATTTTCCCGGCCCCGGGTGCTCTGTGAGGTCCGCTTTGGAATAATGCCAGCTGCCGCGTTTCACGATGGTGAGCCGTACGCGAGATCTAAAGAGACAGAAGTTCTCAGAATCCCAAAGGATGGACCCTCCGAGGCCCAGACTAAGAAATTAATTGGTAGCTGGCGCTAGGTGAGCTTACGAACGGCTAGCGTACGTGATAGATAAGGCAGACGGAGCTGTATCAGACTTTAACAAATAACTTGTGACCTTGTACAAGGCCAAAAAAGGCCGAAAAAGGTCGAAAAAGAAGGTCGCAAGCTCGCAAGGTTACAAACGAAGTCCAAATTTTCACAAGGTCAAAGATTTTCCCCAAAAAGTTTTTTTTCAAGGGTTGATCTGGGATCAATTCCCGATTTCACGCGGGGTGTTTTTTCACTTACGACCTTTTTTGACCTTGTGAGCTTGCCGACAAGCTCACAAGCCCAAAAAGATCCCAACTTATCTGCTAAAACGCTGCAGACGAAAATCTGTGAAGCGAACTCAACAGCGGCCGAGATGCTATTTGGCTCTGTTAGACGGGCCCGAACGCTTTGAAATAATCCAATATGAGCCAGTCCCTGGCAGTGCAGCCACTATGCCATTCGTTGCGCCCCCCGTACCTTCCCCCTAATTCCCTGCTATTCATAGTCACCATTACCAGCATCCATCTACAGCTAAATTACAGAACACGCTCTGAAGATGCCAGGAGAGCGAAGAAGTCGTCTGTAGAATGGGCAACGGCTTCGGGGCCTTCATCAGAGAACACGAGATAATATAATTTCTCTTTCCGGCCGCTGCTAAGTATGCTTGCCACCCTAAAGGCCTCGACTCCCTCCAAGTTCGTAGACACGAACGTGGAGTCTGGGAGATGATCGGGATTTCGTCGATACCCTGAGACCTCGGCAGGTGCCACCGGGCTACGCTCGGTTGAAGCAATCTCTTCGAAAGTAAATCCGCGTGCAGGGAGGACCATCGGGAACTCAAAGGGTCGAGAATCAGGCGCGGTTGCTGTGGTGTTGCTGGGTTGGCGAAGACCCAGCTCCTGGGCCAGAAGTGGGTGTGGATGTTTGGGGATAACAGTCTCAACAATTTTGGGGATATGGGCTTGGCTGTAACAGAGCTTATCATTGAACTTAAAAGGGTAAATATCGACATACTGTAGTTTGGAACGGATTTGCTTCATTTTAATATGCGCGTCGTAGTCTGTTTCCGCTGACATCATCATCTTGATGCGGCAGAGGAACATCGCTGTGTTGACAAACTTGACGCGACTGGGCAGTGGGTTAGTATAATGCCAGACACTACAGCCAGCCGGGCATGTACTGTAGCTATGACTTCGAAAAGGTATTATTTTCCGCACCTTGAGTACGAATTTATGGGCACAGTTCAAGTGCCAGAACTTATCTCGAGCTCGAATAGAATCAGCAATGTTTCTGGTGTGGATTTACCATTACAAGAACTGCAACTTCACGCAGGTTATTCACGCAGCCGAAAGTAACAGCCATTCCAAACAACTTTGCATATATTGTCCTTGTATTGTGGAGGATAATGTTTTCAATGAATATGACTGCGTACGTTCAATAATGGGTGGGACCCGACGGGAAGGACGGACATGGTGACGATAAATGACACGTAGTGTGATAACGTGACTTGAGATCACAATGCGTGGACCGGCACTGCCCTTGATCAAAGCGGCACTGTTTGTCCTTGTTGTTCTCAAGGTTGTTCTCGATTCCATTTCCATCAGGTATGGTTGCAGACCAAACTTCGTGACAAGTTTTTGTCCAATCACCACTGACAGCCTGCCTGCAGGGCATCAGTTTCACATATAAACGCACGATTAGCAGGTGAGCCTGGGCCAATACTGTACTATTTCATTCAATTCGAAGGTCACGCGTCACGGGGCCCAAATATGAGAAATTTTTCGAACCTGTCACGGGCCACCGAGGGGTATATTCGAAAGTGCGAAAAAGATGCTCAAAAGTGTAAAGTGAGTGAAAAACCCGATTTTTGCCTCCAGCGCGGTTAGGTCGGCCGCCTTTGTCACGGTGCAGCGGTGAATGGACAAGAACGATTGACTTGATTTCGGGGTCAAGCAGGATTGCACGGCCAAGGGCCTTGACAACGACCGAAGGGGGGACCGGGATTTCCAGTACGTCGAAGGTGGTAATGGTCGGTCCCAAGTCGAGGAGGTAATCGGTGGGGTCGGAAAAAACACCGCAATCAATTGGCTGATGTAATCATATTTAATTATATTTAATCACGGATTGTGAACCCTCCAAGCAGCTCCAATAAGCACATCGTGGAATATTTTTTGAATTTTCTGGCTGTGCGCAAATTATATCTCTTCCCCGTGCAGCAGCGGAATGAGTGTTTATTTTTTTGGCCGAACCATAGTCTGGCCAGGTGAATGCACCCTCCAACCCGGCACAGAAAATTTAACCCCCGGCGAACCACGTTGTGGAATATTTTTGGAATTTTCTGGCTGTGCGCATATTTTACCTTTTCCCGGTGCAGAAGTGGAATGAGTCATTCGATCATGGGCCGTTTTGATGGTGTCTGGATGAGCGAACTGAGAATGGGCTTTTTTAGTGATGCAACACTCATTGAATGTATTTTCTCACTCCCTTTGCCGATAACAGCTGTTCCTGGTATCCTGCAGGCCAGCTATCGGCCCATACACGCGTCAATTATGCTTCTCTCTTTCATGGATGCAAAACAAACCCTTCGATCAAAAAACATCGCAAATTTGAAGAGCGCATGGCTAGCGCGCTTCGAATTTAAATTCAACGATATATTCAGCCATATTCACCAGATATTCAACTTGCGAGCCCGCTATCGGCCCATACACATGTCAATTATGCTGCTCTCTTTCATGGATGCAAAACAAACCCTCCGATCAAAAAACATCGCAAATTTGAAGAGCGCATGGCTAGCGCGCTTCGAATTAAAGTTCAACGATATATTCAGCCATATTCACCAGATATTCAACTTGCAAGCCCGCTATCGGCCTATACATGCGTCGATTGTGTTTCTCTCTTCTATGGATGCAAAACGAACCCTCTGATCAGAAAAAATCACAAATTTGAAGAGCGCATGGCTAACCTGCTTCAAATTTAAATTCAACGCTATATACAGCTATAATCACCAGATATTCAACTTGCGAGCCAGCTATCGGCCCATACACACATCAATTGTGCTTCTCTCATTCATGAGTGCAAAACGTTGCCGCTAAAATCGGTTGAAACGCCGCTTACGCTGTTCAAACTCTTGGACAAATTCCACAATTTTTTCGAGTACCTGAAATATAGGATCATCATCCAATCCGCCACGCAGCGAGGTAAGCTCGCACTCGGTTTTCTCCGGGTTAAATTTCCTGAAACTTGGCTTATGTATGTACTCCGGCAGTAAAATATAGCCCGATAGAGACAGATGCTGTAACGTGACATAACACGCGCGGTCCGTGTGCATTTGCGCTCAAGCCAATGTCTGGTCGTGCAGTAAACCAGCAAGGTTGTCTCTGACGTCCTCCGTCTTTGCAACACGTCTTTACACAGGGAGTTACCTATCTTTACGTAGAACACACATACTATTGAAGGGGGGCGGAAAGACTAAGTGCCCGATGATCTTCCCGACCTGTTGTTGCGGCCCACAACAAGTTGGTCCAACGCTTATAACCTCGTGGGTAGTCGACCCAGGCAAATTCCGAACACAGGTCCGACCACAGTTTTACGTTAAGGGTTCAGATAAAATTGAACGCAGCAGATTCACAGTACTCTACTACAGTATGTATTATTGTCCCTTTGTGCAAATGCGAGCATGAGTATCTTGATTCTTAATTCATCTTCACACATATATTGTAAGGTTACACAAAGAAATGGGGCCGTTAGCAGCCGAGAGCTGGAGCAGATACTCTGAGAAAAATATTCCACCCTCTCCAGGCGGCAAGAAATTCAATGAAGGAAGAGAAAATTATACGATATAAGACATGTGCCTTGAAGGCCTTATGAAGGGTAAAAAAAGTTCCACCGGAAATCTTGAAGGCCTTCTTGAAGGCCTTCAGAAGGCTTCAAATATTTAAGGCAACTAACTGGAGAACAATTTGTTTGTATCTGAGGTTGCCTATCATCACATACACCAATCGCTACAGTTTGCAATTCCGGCGTACTCATGAATGAGTGAGGAGATTAGCGAGGCGGCGACTCCCGGCATTGAGCCGAGAGCCCCAAGCAGATATGTATAAGGAACGGTGGGCTATAAGGCTATTGAGTGAGATGAACGCATGTGAGGACGCACCGAAGCACTGGTGCGAAGGGGAGGAGAAAGGATGATTTTGGTTGGTGTTGGTACTCGAGGTAAGGAGAGGAAAATTAAAAATTAAATGGGAAAGGTTTGGAAGGGCACGGCGAGAATTTGTTAAAGAAACTCAACGCTAATGTTTGACCTGCCGCTGTGTTTAAAATGATTTCGTCAGCGCGTTTCGATCTTCTTTTGGTTTATTACAATTTAGGTTGAGAAACAATACCCGTGCGGCTTTTGTGGCCAATCAACGGTGAACGGTACCTGCACCATCGGCCTAATTCGCAAGCAAGTCCAGTCTTCATGTCCCGATGCATACAAGTTCAAATTGGCGGCTGCCCTAACCTGCAGTATGTCCAAGCCATCGACGAACGCCCCGATTCAGTGTATGCTGTGCAGCACTGTCCATTGGAAGTATAACATGGACGACCATCTCCGCGAACGCCATCCCAATTGGCAGCTGACCGTTTCTAAGGAAAAAAGATATAGTTTTTTGGCGCAAATTCTTGTCACCGAGACCGAAGAACACCGCCTTGGAATCACACAAACGGCACCAGCCGTAGATGGCACTGTCTCGGATAGCGTCCCAAATTCGCCCCGGGACGAAATGCGAGGTCAAAAACGCCTTCCACAATCTCCGGCCGGCACACCTCGACGTCCCCGCCGACTGCGAATGTCTCACACATCTGCTCTTCCGCCGCAAACCTCTCATAACACAGCTGAACATGGTGTATTCCTTGCATAGATACTGAAATAGTGTGTCTTTTCCTCCAAATTAGAGAGCTTGCGCAGAGCCACCGAAAGCCACCCGGTGGTTCATCAGGCATGCGCTACGCAGTGGCTACGTCATTGTGGTGGCTGATCCGGTGGCTGCCGGCCTGCCGCATGTTAGTCGCATGTACGTCGCATGTATGTAGCAGTGTATTTGTTTTCTCTTCCAATATCATGCAAAGAGCCATTCTTGATCGGAGTCTTGGGAAGATGGTGTCGTGATTATAGCAGCTTTCCGCGCGCTCGCGCGCGTCCGAGGCGGCATAGTGTTGACGAACAGTAAAGGGAAGCTTGTGGGAAGTTAGTGGGAAGTAAAGAAAGGCAGTAAGATACTCGGCCGCTATGGAAGCTGTGAAGGCTGGGAAGCTTCATATTTCGCACGAGACCTGCGTCGGAGCAATCTCGCGCCTGTACGAAACCAACCACGGTGCGAGGCCTATCTTCATGGGTCCATCATGCAAGAAGGGATCCTGGCAGGACATGCCGATTGGGCTGAGAAGTCGATCCACAACCTTCTGAATCCCGGCGATGCCCAGCATGTGGCTAATTCAAGTGGAGATAGCGGAATTGGACCCAGAAGAGTTCGATCCAGGCAAAACGGACGAATTCACCGCTCTCTGTCTTCTTGGAAATGTCTACAACACTCTGCTTCAGCCGTTCGTGAGCACCGAGCTCTCATCGTCAGAGCAAATCGGATCTTTGGTCACATTTGCCCACCTCCTTTGTGCCCTGTATATCAAGCACGGCACGTCCTTCAGTCCCGAGTCAACTGTACGCAGACATGCAGGCTATGATGAAAAATGCTGTCCTCTGTAGATTCGTCGTCCGGAATCCGCGGGAGTAACGAGTGCACCATTGACACCATTCCGTAGTCACGCATTTACAATACTTGTTCGATCCCAACTCTCCCCCTGCGATCTTGAATTCGAAGGCAGAAGAAATTGGAGCTGAGAAAGATTGCTCACCTATCTCCAGAAGCAAACACAGCACCATTGTGACTAGCAAGACATTATTTTCAATTCCGAGTGATGTTTCTTGGTTGGAAGTAGGGCGACCAACAGAAATAGTCCCATTCCGATTCTCAATGCGATATGTGCTGCATCGAGTGGCAGTATGACGCACAGCAACTTTATCTCGCGTGAGATTGAAGCATAAATTCTGTCGTGTGATAAGAGTTATCCGGTTGACGCAAATCCACGGCAATCAACCTAGACAGGGTCTGTGAAAGTATAGATGACGAATTTGGGTTTGAACCCTCTGATGCTGCGATTTGGTCTTCGATTCGATCCACAAACATTACTCGTTTAACCTGCAACTTATGGAAGTGGCCGCCTCAGTGGGGTCACATGAGTCATATGCCAGAGATTGTGTGCCAGCAGTTTGCCCGGCGTGTGGAACACCTCACTACAATCTGACACGGGTTCAGCGAAAAAACACTAATTGAGACTGGGCTCGTAACTGACCTTGGTAAGCACAATGTACTTTTTCAAGAACATGCGACTCGGTGTGCACCGCAAGTCGCTCCCAGTCGACTAACTCTTCCACGCAGTTCCCTCACCGACATGTCTGCCCAGATAAATCTGGTCTCCAAGGTTCCGACCCAGGGCTGCTTCTTGTGCACGACTTTTCTTACGCATGGCATGACAGCATCAAGAGCTCAAAGAGGTGCAGGTCCAAAATGGCACCAACATCTTGAGCAGATCTGAGGAAATAGGTCAGTTTTTTTCTTTGTGAGATTCGAGGCAGAATTGACCTCCTTCCAACACAAAAAAATCCGAGATTGCCGTGCCGGAAGAAAACTTAACCCCCGACGAACCGTATAATATCTCGTATTTGGGCAGATTTTGGTTGGTTGTCGTTCAGAAGTGGAATGGGTATGGATTTTTCGGCGGAATACGGTTTGTAAGCATGGAATGGGGACTCAGAAAAAAATTGACCCCCGGCGAACCGAGTTGTGTAATATTTCCGTATTTGGGCAATTTAAACCCTCCGGAATATTTTGGTTTGTCCTCATTCAGAAGTGGAATGGGTACGGATTTTTGAACGAAATACAGTTCGTAGGTATGGAATGAGTGCTCTGGGGGACTGAGAAAAAAATCAACCGCCGGCGAACCGAGTTGTACTCTATAATAGGTATTTCTGCATTTGGGCAGTTCTCAATTTAAACCCTTCAAATATTTTGGCTCGTTGTCATTCAGAAGTAGAATGGGTACAATTTTTTGAGCGGAATACGTTTCGTAGGCATGGAATGAGTGCTCTGGGGGACCGGGAAAAAAATTGACCCCCGGCGAACCGAGTTGTGTTATATTCCGTATCTGGACAATTTACACCCTCCGGAATATTTTGGTTTGTCCTCGTTCAGAAGTGGAATAGGTACGGATTTTTGAGTGGAATACGGTTCGTAGGCATGGA
The DNA here is from genome assembly GCA_029378375.1 of Mycena olivaceomarginata. Taxonomy (NCBI): domain Eukaryota; kingdom Fungi; phylum Basidiomycota; class Agaricomycetes; order Agaricales; family Mycenaceae; genus Mycena; species Mycena olivaceomarginata. The sequence continues at coordinate 62,005 of JARKIC010000029.1, forward strand.
ATGAGTGCTCTGGGGGATTCAGAAAAAAGTTGACCCCCAGCGAACCGAGTTGTGTGATAATTAGAGAGTTTGCGATGCAGCCATTCGAGCCATCTGATGGCTGTTTGGCGTTGCGCAAATTGATGGCTAATGGCTGAAATGGCTTCGATACTTGCCCATATTTTTGAAGTCACTGGGTTACCTCCGAGTCGTACAGCTCATGTATGGGTGATCAGTCCCATTCACATATATATTGGCCAGACTGTAGGCCCAAAATAGTCAATTTTGTTGGATTTAGAGGTTTCATGCAGTCTAGGGGGCATTCCTTAAGGTCCACGTGTGATGGCCACACTATTGACACTCTTTCTAGCAGAAAAGAGCTCACACTGACTTGATTTATCAGCCATCCATCAGCCATTAGCCATCAGTTTGCGCAACGTCAAACAGCCATCAGATGGGTCGAATGGCTGCATCGCAAACAGGCTATTTCCGCACTGGGCAATTCTCAATTTAAACCCTCTGGAATATTTTGCTTCGTCCTCGTTCAGAATGGGTATCATTTTTTTGTTGGAATAAGGCTCTCTGGCATGGAATGACTTCTATCAAGGACCCACAGGGAAATTTAACCCCGTAAATTCCACAAATCTTCGCAGGTTCTGGAATCATGCATGTCCGTTTTTTTTAGTGGTAAACATGGGATTGTCTGATCCTGGGGTGGTATTAATGTCTCTAGCTCGCTGCCCCAGGCGTCCCGCAGCTGCATTCACCGGGTGTGCAGTGCTATCTGGCACCTCTGGAACCACGTCTGTTTCATTATCTCCAGGTTTGCCTACGGTTGAAACCTGCACAAGGTGAAACCTAGTCGTCTGGCACGACTGAGACTATCGGCTCCTCGAATTATTGGCACGTTGATGAGCTTGCTGCTGGCTGGCTTCCCGAGTGGTTTAAATGAAATTCATCCATCCAGTCAGGACATCTGCCAAGTGGGTTTTCAGGAACAATTCAGACCGACCAGATAAGTCAAAAAGATTGACCTTCTTTGCTCTAGAGAGGAAGTAAAGGAGCAGAACTACGAGTGCAGGTGCCAAAAATGTCGCCGATATCCTTCCGCCGGTAAAGAAGTGAGTTACAATCCTCCGCGATGCAGAACAGTCGCAAATATACGCCCCCTAGGTACAGCGTCGATGCACAATGTCCGCTTGTCATTCTCACAGATTATCATGTAACCTTGCTGCTTGAAGTCAAAGAGGCTGGAGCCCAATGGAACCGGTCCACGGAGAAAATCGAGCCGAAAACGGGCGTTGACCCTGTAATTATGGTTTGCGCCCTCGACACACCGCCACGCATCACGTTGTTCTCGATGGCAGTTAGGCGGCTCGTAGACGCGAAAGTCCTCAAGTAAGTGGAATGTGCAGGGATACAGCGGCACGATAGCTCATATATGTCATAGAGTTTCCTCCTCTAAGATCGACTGGGATCCAAAGTTGTGACACGATGGGTTCTGGCCATCCGACGGACTTCTGTATGACAAGAGTCACTTACATAGTCTGAATAACATTGCACCTCTAGTCTCCCGTAGTCAGACTCCATAACAAAAAAGAAAAAATTAAGACAGTCGAAATTTTCAAGTTATTGCACCTCTATCATTGATACCCAGGATTTTTAATTGGGGAGACTGAGAGACTTGATGTCATATTGAATAAATAGTGAGCAAAAACATCTATAGATGCGGGGTACAAGGCCAGAAAACACGAGACGGGGTCGCGCCAAACGTCATCAGCCCTCTTTCTTTCCTTCAGCCCTTGAAATCCGCGTGTGGCTATTGCCAGTGTTCTCCCAAAGAGCAAAGACCTTTTGGGTAAAGGCATTTAGTAAGCCCTGAAAATAAGCCCTTTAACTATTTTATGTCGAAGCTAAAGCCCTCGAGGTGCGTGATCAACTGTGCAAGGTCGTTGGTCGCAGCATCGAGGAGCGTCAGTACACCTAGGAATACGAATGTCAGACTTAGAATGTACAAGGCAGGAATCGTAGCGCGTACCATCAGCCTTGCGATCCTGGATCATCCCCCGGGGACAACTCTTCGGCTGGGCGCCATGGACCATGTCGTCCGACACAGGGCGAGGGCAGGCCGGGCAAATGATTTAATTCGGCCAAAAGCAGGAGGGATAAGGGAGCACTTGACATATTTAAGGTTTGAATGGAGCCCACAAGATATTCGCATTTTGAACCCTGTGCCCCAGAATGGCATTTTCAATCACATGCTTCGTAATGTCATTTTGAACCTCTCTCAAATGATTTAATTCGGCAAAAAGCAGGAGGGATCTCGGGGGAATCATTCAAACCTTAAATATGTCAAGTGCTCCCTTATGCCCCCTACTCTCAGCTGAATTGAACCATTCAATAGTGAGTAGTGAGGCGCAGGGTTCAAAACAGCATTGCGGAGCATGTGATTCAAAATGCCATTCCAGGGCATGTGATTCAAAAATGCGAGTTAAACCATTCAACAGCGTTCGAAATGGCATTACAGAGCATGTGATTCAAAATGCCATTCCAGGGCATTCAAAATGCCATTCCAGGGCATGTGGTTCAAAATGCGAACATCTCGGAGGAATCATTCAAACCTTAAATATGTCAAGTGCTCCCTTATGCCCCTACTCTCGGCTGAATTAAACCATTCAATAGTGAGGCACAGCGTTCAAAACGGCATTGCGGAGCATGTGATCCAAAATGCCATTCCAGGGCATGTGGTTCAAAATGCGAACATCTCGGGGGAATCATTCAAACCTTAAATATGTCAAGTGCTCCCTTATGCCCCCTCCTCTCAGCTGAATTAAACCATTCAATAGTGAGCATGTGATTCAAAATGCCATTCCGGGGCATGTGATTCAAAATGCAAGTTAAACCATTCAACATGGACTTCGGTTTGCAGGCAGTTTCAGGCCTGCCCGAGCCCTCGCGATACTGTGGTGGCCACCCGATTCCTCACAATACCCGGCGTTGCAAGGTGCACATTGTTCATTCCGGCATTCTAAAACTGAGAATGAATAATTTCTTTATGGTGCCACCCAGCTGATCGAGTCATAGACCCGACCACAAGCAATTACTTTTTCCGGCCGCGAGTGATGCATAAGGTCAGTTCCCTCCAAAATCCGCCCAAACACTAGTTAGTCCGGCCGTGGGGCTGAAAAAAAAATTGACCCGGACCTTTGCTGCGATGGAAATAATCGCAGTCTACATTCGTCAACTTTTGGTGGAACTGGCAGACAATACCCAGCTGATTTAACTTGGGGTAAAGGGCCGTGGCTTTGCCCGGCATAGAACTCGTACTTAATTTTCAAAGATGTCCAATGTCCAATACTCATCAGTTGAGCTTTGGGATATAGGTTAACCAGATCAAGTGAGTCTAGAAAAGCTTCGGTCACGTCCCGATTCGGAGCGTGACATCACACTGGAGAATGCATAACCGCGACGCGCACTTTTTGTTCGGGCCATCAAGAAGGGCGACATTGGGCGGGTCTTGAATGTGTTCGCTATATGGATGGTCATGATGAGGACCCCCAAGACAATGCCTCGCTACGCCGATGCAATGTTTGAGGTTCTCGTACGGCTGAAGAACTTCCCTCCCGGGAAGCTTCGGTAGGTTCCTAATCTGCCTGGTACAGCAGCCGCTAACTTCATTCCAGAACACCCAGTTTTTAATTCAAGGTGGCAGTGTGTGGTAGGCCTGACTTCAAGTTGACTCAAAATTTGACTAGAAATCGGCTGACAACTGGAGGATAGCTATGCAGCAGTGCCTACTGTAAAATAAGGGGGTAGTATGGTAATAATGGGGGGTGTGAAGGAACAGATTATACAGACAAAATATAAAGGAAAAAATGTATCATACAGTGTTTTGGAATTCCTTTACATATCGGTCCTTTACACACCCTGGCATTTGGCCACATCCAGCCAAATCTGGGCCAAAGACGTTTTGTACACTATTGAACAACCATATATAGCTGCTCTAGTTCCTTTTAGGCACGAGAAATGACCGAGAATGAAGCCAAAAAGTACCATCAAAATCGATCAAATCTGGGCAAATCCGACTTCCGCTCCTTTATACACTCTCATATATCAACCTCCCGGACATCTAAATTCTCAAGAATATTCTCTAGCATTCAGAGTAGGGTACAAAAAAGATCTACCTACTCAGATTTTGAACACTCTCCACGGTTGCAGGTAAAATCACTCATTTACACTTGGTGTGTAAAGGAACACCAAAACACTGTAACGGTAAAGAATTGGCTAGGGCGGAACGTGCAGAACGGGAGGAACGGGACGTGACCTTTCTGCTTACATAAACACGTGCCAGATCGGGTGACGCCTATCTTAAGTGGGAAGGCTTGATTTTTTTCGAGGCAAAATGTCAGGCCCGGTTTCAGAAATTATGTCAGGATTGCCACAGGCCTCGGCGGCCTGCGCCCACGACATTTCGACCTCCGTGCACTTCCGGTGGCGGTGGATGACATGGAGCAGACGGCGCGACGTTCGAGAACGCGGTTGTCTTCCAAGTCATACCGTAAGATCGATGTTTGTCATGACCGTTCGGTTTCCTGGAAATTTCTGATGAACAAAACTTAATCTCTTCTATATTAAGTTCATCAACTATTATTTGAGCATGTAGGGTCTGACTACGAGACACTAATCTCATTCGCTGTCTGTACTACATAGGGTCCGACCAACGGCTCGGCAGCATTTTATTGGGCTTGTCGTGTCGGATGGCCTCAGTTGGCTCCCGTTCGCCGAGGCGGGCCTGGAAGCTTGGGTGCTATCGAATTTCACCTGGAGGTACATACAGACCGCCGGCTTCTTCCCCTGAGGTCGGTCCGGAATCGAGTAGATTGGGGGGGGGGGGGGGGGGGGGGGGGGGACCCGGAGATTTTAGTGAACACAACACAGAAGCTCATCAAGACAGGTCTAAAATAGGGAGTTAACTAGGTATTCACACGAACAAATTGGAAGCGGGCGAGAATCTCGTTCAGTCCAGATAGGCTTCCGGTAACTGAATTCTTCTGAAGATACACGCAGAACTTCCGGGGCGTCCATGTCGCATTGTAGGTGTCCCGGATAACCCGAAGCGGAGGAGATTTTGCTCCTCGAGGTCCCAAACCGGCGGAAATCCGTTAAGCCCTGAGATCCACTCGCCCGTTCACGAGGGGGCGGAGCAGAGTTTACAACAAGTTCTGTTGCCTCACAGACTCCATCTTCCCACGCTGTTGAGTGAGATAAAAGAATTCCGTGCGAGGGCATCAGGAATTCCCTTTGCTTTCCACCACCAGCATACCTTTCGCAAGAAAGCTCGATTTCCGACACATTTTGTTGGATTTTTATCGATTTTTGTCATTTTTTTTTCGCCCGTCACGCCAATTTTTGGACCCAAACCAACTCATTACACGAGCCGATCGTCCGGGAATGGCAATTGAGTATTGGAGTGTCGAGAAATTTCGCCGAACCCCCCCCCCATATGTACTCCGAAAAACGCGGAGAAATCTGCAACCGGTAGCTCTCGAAGAGCTGGATCTAAATTAGCACAGAGCCGAGCTGTTGTGCTGCAAAATCTTCACACTTTCAGAGACTCATCTGAGTAAACTTCCTTAAAGGCGATAGCGGTCGTACACATACGTGAGGTTGTGGACGCTCAGAAATGGGTCAAACTGGCTCAGAATAGACATATTTGGGGCCGGCTGCAAGGTGTATTCCTCCTACGAGAGGCACCAACGGCCACGTCAAAAGCCTGCTGAAGTGCATTGAATGCCACGTTATACTATATATAATTTCGTCAGAGGATTTAGCATTCACCGGGCCTTTCAGGTGAGATTCCTTTGCTAGGCGCAAGGTCGCCACTGGCGTCTTGACTTGACTTGATTTCTATTTAGGCCGTACCTGGTCCTAAGGGCTATGCGGCCGTACTACTAGCTGGGCTCACCCCTAGTCCAAATGTTTCTGAGTTAGCATCGAAACTGCCCAAGATGAAATTGAGTAACCAATGACTGGATATAGGACATAAGTTTTTCCACGTCCGACACGTCCATCAATGTGGATGGGTGGGGGATTTTCGACAGTCATGAGATACATAATGCGATCATATACGTGTCTCTGAATGGTGGTCAGGAAATAGGATATCGGATATTGCAATTGAGATCACCTGTTCAAATGTAAGTCCATCCTTGAATGCACAAAGATTTGTTGGATCTCCGCTCCACCGCAGACGTTCAGCGTCAACCTCCTGTTGTGGTTCTGCTGGCTCCGGAAGGCCAATTTCCGTGAGGGACTTCCCGAGCCCTTGAAGCAAGCTTTGAACGGCCAGCAAGAATTTATTTCGAATCAATTCAGATGATGGCACTGGAGTCGTACGCAGACGTTGATCTTCAATATCGCCACCGAGGGCTTTTTCATATGCGTCCCAAATAGTCAGGACTGACTTCCTTCGACAGCAAGCACACAAAATATCCACCGGAGTTGAGACGGCGGTGCTCCAAAGTCAAGCAGTTCTTCAAAAGCCATAATTCCCTTGTCCCGATTGTCAAATAAACCTAATGCCCTTGCAGCTTCCTGGTATGTCCCATAAATTCGTCCATCCACAGTTCGTAGATCCACCCAGTCTCGGGCGCTTTTATGAAGAAGAAGAGCTCGCAGATAAAAGACATCGCCATGTCGGGGGGTAGACCATCTGATGCGGCACACGCCGACATGCTCCTCGCGATAGAAACGGATGCGCATTCTTGGTCGGTCAGGATAAAGATTCTCCAATATCTGCAGATCATGCATTTCCTTGTCTGGACCATGTTTTTTCGAGGTAGCACCGTGAGCCAAACTCACGTACGTCAAATGGTCGAGCCAAGGGTGTTGAGGGCGGTCTATCCGGCTTTGATTCCCAACTTTATGGAGCCCGAATGGGCGCTATACGAATGGTACGCTCGTAACGCGATCGAGAAAAAAGCTCAGTCTCCCCTTGCAAGTACTAGTTGCCTGTATGAACCACGAGGTTTGCTGACCTCGTATGCAGCACTTCCCGATCAAGATGTTCAGATCTTTGTCTTGGACTAGTAGTACCGCGTTTGCGATGTTCAGCGCTTATGTCCGTTCACCTTTGTTTTTGACACAACTGAATGCCGAAATGGAATCCGCGATGAAATTGAGGATTGCATTCATTTCGGTGGCTCATGAATTTTCGCACAAACTCCTAAATACGCGTGTAACTCCCTAAATACTCGTGTAACGCGTTGCAGGGGTCTCTGGCAGTAATTGGGGGAGCTTACTCCCCCTCTTTGTTCGGCATACTTTGAGACAGTATACACCACTCATGCATACATACAAGATGATCCCACAGACTCAATTTTTCAGAAAATGCCCCAATATTTCATTCCGAGAGAATGAAGTGGGGATGTTATGGGTTAAATTGTGCATATCGTCAGGGAATTGATGGAAGCTTATGCCAAAATTTTATTTGGAGTAATTCGGCCCAGAAATGACGGAAAAACTAGGTGACATTTCTTTTGCAGAGTTAGTGTAGTTCAAGGATATTTTTGACTCTTGATTGCAACCGGTCATCCCAGAGTCCCCAGAGCCTGGCATTCCAGCACAAAGGTCGCGCACAGTGAGACGATTTGACAGGTTCACATAATTAAAAACTGGCCATTTGGCCAGAAGGTTTTGAAAATCGGTCTATAAACAAGTGTTTATAGACATGTTTGCAAACCAGGATAGTAAACAGCACCCTACTGAATTTTCAGCAATGTTGTGAGGTCCGGAAAGGACCCGACATTGAAATTGAAATGATACCGCTGGGTTTTAGAGAGCCAGATTTACAGGAATATCACCAGAGTTAATGGACATTACTTATCGGAGTGCAAGGGTGGAAGAAGGATTTCCCTGACGGCATTTTGAACCCTGCCGATGATTACCACGTGGTAATCATCGGCAGGGTTCAAAATGCCGTTACGAAGCATGTGACTCAAAATGGCATTCTAGGGCATGTGGTTCAAAATGCGAATTAAATCATTCAATAGTAAGGCCCAGGGTTCAAAATACCATTACAAAGCAGGTGACACAAAATGCCTCCGGGCCCTCCCCATCGACGGACTTCGAGCTCAACGCGAACTGTACCCCCGTCCCAGCACCCTCCGTGTCTTGGATGTACCTGGCTGAAAACATCAGCGATGCTCATTTTCCAGGGCAGCGCCTCCTGCCCGTCAATTGGGTACGTGCTTATCGATGTGGTCAGGTCACACCCCCATTTGAATTAATCGAAACTCTACAGTACTTTTTAATAAGCAGGTAAGCGATCGAACAATCAAGCTAATCAACAGATGCGAGGTACGAGCGTCTTCTACGAGAGACTACGTAAGTTGGCGGCACTTCTACTATTGGCACACCTTTGACACACGATTGGGTGGCGCCTTGAGGTCCGCTTCGACGAGGAGCATCATCTTAAACTCGGGGCCATTGGTGAGGAACTGCATTGGAACTCTTTCTACGTCCTTCTGGGTTGGCAACGATGTGGACTTGTTGCATGGGTGCGACTTCCATTGGGCCAGAGATTTCAATCCCTCTGGGTTTCTCTTTCAGGATCCTGACATATTCCCTCAGGGCCAAACCCCCACCTATTTCTTACGGTTAGCTTCGAAATCAGCATGAAGATTGTATTTCACCTATCTGCAGAATCCAGCTAACGATCGTTGTGGCTAGCCCCAGATTTTGAATATTTATGGAGCGTGTCTCCTCAGTGCGAAAGAAAGAGAGCCAAAGCCACAGACCCAGCGTGAAAGCAAGGAAAATATGTGCTACATTCACTGCGTTCCCACCCCATGTAGACAGAGGGTCTGTCTACCCCCGTAGACGAAGGGTAGACGGACCACTGTGTCTACGTGTGTCTACACCATTAGTCCACCTATATCTACATTGGTCTACATCTGTCACTCACCTAGACCGACGTAGACGCACATAGGCAGACATAGATATAGGTAAGGTATAACAGAAAGATGGCTGCATCGTGAAGTTGAGCGAAGTGGGTCTACGTGCGTCTACAGCGTAGACGCAGGTAGACCCACGTAGCCGATGGGTAGATGCGGTGCATCTACCCGACGTAGCCGAACGTAGCCGAACATCAATCAACGGATCCGAAGGGTGGGTATGGGCAGCCCCGGTTCGCTGATCATTAGCTGACTAAGCAGATCAAACCCGAAATCCGTTCACTTTCCTCAACACCAGCAGATGAGAGTATTCTGGGGGGGGAAAATGACTTGCAATCGTAGCTATAAGTGTTATAATCCAAGATATGCATTTAAAAGGCCAAAGTACAATACTGTAAGCAAAAGCGGGTGATGGCTGGTGATGGGGTGAGTTGGGGTACATTTTTGAGGGATGCTTTTCCTTGCATTGAGGTGTTTATGTCTAGGGAACGGTTCAAGGACATAATTGGGACATGTCTAGTATTTTCAGAGTTGTACATGGTGTTACAGAGAGGCGGGATAGCGCATTGTTTGTCTGTGTTGACGCGATTGATGAGCTTCGGGCCAGGTTTCGGGATGGCCAATGCCGATGTCCTTTGGTCCCATTTATGCACGGAAATAGTGTTTCAGACAACTTTGAATGTTTTTGTCAGAAAATATTGACAGATATGTTCTGATAACATTGAGCTCTAGATGGTATCTGGGGCATCCTACTCAATTTGTTTATTTTTTTCTGACAAAAACATTTATAATCTTATGTTGATTATTTTGGTTGAAAGTCCGAGGGTGGTTGCTGGTATAGTTGCCCATCCCGAAACTTGTTGGAAAGTTTTGGCACTGTTTTGGCTGTCGTAAGCTAACGGCGTGATCATTTGATCGTCTGCCAAAAGTGTGGGAATTGCCCATACCCACGAAGGGCCGTGATCTACACGGCGTAGACGTAGGTAGCCGAAGATCGCCGCATGTCGGCACATGTCAATCAACGTAGACGTGGGTGCGTCTACATAGGGTGGGAACGCAAGTGATTGAGAATTTTAACTTTCCCAAGGCAAATGTCATTCTGGGTGATGGATGCAGCAATTCTGTAGCAAAGATGAGATCCAGGGGGGAGGAGGCCTAATGATTACCTACGTCAGCGCTGCAAGAACCATCGAAATATCGCACAAAAGTTCGTTCAATATCAGAACAGTGGCTAACAGATCGGATAACGACTCCGCTGTTTTGAAATTGGGTGAGCCAGAGCACCGACATGTGTGTGTGAAGTAGAGCGCACATAATTGTATGGCAAAGATAACGAGAGCAATGGCGAGCATTATGCTCATGCATAAGGACAAGGCGTATACGGAGACGACGATGACCAGCATCGTCGACTCGCTTTTTTGCACTGCCAGACAACCGCATGGGAATACAGTACAGGAGACTAGGGTGATAATTACCCAGGAATCATGTAATGATATAGAAAGAACGGTAGATTGTCGCCCCGGCTCCCCGACGCATTCAGCTCGAGTGTTTCTGAATCTTCTATAGGTAAAAGAAACAAGACATGCCTTTGCTTCGCCCCGGTGGTGGGGTCGTGATGTCTCGTTATGTGGAAAGTAAAGGTACTCCATGTGAATACCCGGGTACTATTACGCGGAAAAGGTACTCCCGCTGAGTACCTGACTTGGCTCTGGTGTCATATGTGGAACTGAAATTTGTATTCAAAAATATTCAAAAAAGTCCCCGGGCAGGTAGTACTAGCCTTTTGACCATCCCAATAAATCTGCAATGGCTCAGTGGTTAATGCGCCACTTTTGATCACAACGTTTCTAGCATGCACGGGTTCCATCCCGCAGTTATCAAGTTCGTGGAGGATGAATATTCCCGCCCGTCCGAGCAACTGGACATTATTCTTGCCCGTCCCAATATAGCATCGCCATTTGGCCCTCGATCAGCTGTACCGTAGTCAACTATCATCCTCGCCGCTGTAGGTTTGATCAGCAGCCCGATTGGTCATTCCACACGGTTGAACTGTTTATTGTGGTACGAAACAAACATGGTGAAACAAACATGGTTCAAACCTCTCTCTGAGTTTCTTTAGCAACTGGTTGTATATGCCGGTGTTGGACATATTTTCTGTGATATTATTCGTTCTCTTAAGATTTGCTGCCCAATTCATTTGGATCTATTTGCTACAGTCCTCTTTAAGCTTTCCGCATTTGTTTTCTCCGCTCTCGAGCTCGAAATACAGGGGGTGCCGGGATTTTTTATATGACCTTCACTTTGAGGTATTGTACATTATGATAAACACGTTCCGAGGCCAATCCAGTCAAAACTGAGGAAGGAAGACCGCAGTTTGAACACCAAAGTGAGGCATAGTAGTCTCTGTACTTCGGCGTCGGGACCTCGGGACCCGATATTCACTGGGAGTCCCGAGAGTGTATATAAAGACTCCGAGTCTGAACTCCATTTCCTCCCCCCCCCAATCTGAGCACACCCATTTTAGCCTCATGTACTCCTTCTCTCCCATTGCGTGTTGCGCCCATTTGGCCTCTGCATTCCCCCATTCAGCGCAAGCCCATTTGGCTTTGCACTCCCTTCCCTCCCAGTCTGTGTCCGCACATTTGGTATCTGCACCTGCTTCCCTCCCTCCCATTGCGTGCACGCCCATTTACTCAAAATGTGTGTTCCTTTCGTGAGCTTCTTCCTCCCTCAGCCTGTCCTGAGTGTAAATCCTCCCGAAGTCCAGAACCTCACTGAGCCAAAATCAATGTCTCACTGTCCGCTCATGTTCGCGCGTGCCCTGGTCTCGCGGCCGTAATCCCATGAAGCGGCTCTTGATGTGACGGCAATCCGCAAGCGTGGTTGGCTGGATTCTTTGGGTGCGTCTGAATGCGAGTTGCGGAACGCGAACCGTTTTCTTGTCTTTCGTGAGCTTCCTCCGCCTCAGCCCTAGTCCTGAGTCTGAACCCTCCCGAAGTCCAGAACCTCGCTGAGCCAAATCAATATCTCACTGTCCCCCAGTCCCTCGTGTTCACGCGTGCCCTGGTCTCGAGGTCGTAATCCCATGAAGCGGCTCTTGATGTGACGTCAATCCGCAAGCGTGGTTGGCTGGTTTCTTTGGGTGCGTCTGAATGCGAGTTGCGGAACGCGAACCGTTTTCGTTCTTTCGTGAGCTTCCCCCGCCTCAGCCCTAGTCCTGAGTCTGAACCCTCCCAAAGTCCAGAATCTCGCTGAGCCCAAATCAATATCTCACTGTCCGCGTACCCTGGTCTCGCGGCCGTAATCCCATGAAGCGGCTCTTGATGTGACGTCAATCTGCAAGCGTGGTTGGCTGGTTTCTTTGGATGCGTCTGAATGCGAGTTGCGGAATGCGAACCGTTTTCGTGTCTTTCGTGAGCTTCTTCCGTCTCAGCCCTAGTTCTGATTCTGAATCCTCCCGAAGTCCAGAACCTCGCTCAACCAGAATCGACATCTCACTGTCCGCTCATGTTCGCGCGCGCCCTGGTCTCGCGGCCGTAATCCCATGAAGTGGCTCTTGATGTGACGTCAATCCGCAAGCGTGGTTTGGCTGGTTTCTTTGGGTGCGTCTGAATGCGAGTTGCGGAACGCGAACCGTTTTCTTGTCTTTCGTGAGCTTCCTCTGCCTCAGCCCTAGTCCTGAGTCTGAACCCTCCCGAAGTCCAGACCTCGCTGAGCCAAAATCAATATCTCACTGTCCCCCAGTCCCTCGTGTTCGCGCGTGCCCTGGTCTCGCGGCCGTAATCCCATGAAGCGGCTCTTGATGTGACGTCAATCCGCAAGCGTGGTTGGCTGGATTCTTTGGGTGCGTCTGAATGCGAGTTGCGGAACGCGAACCGTTTTCTTGTCTTTCGTGAGCTTCCTCCGCCTCAGCCCTAGTCCTGAGTCTGAACCCTCCTGAAGTCCAGAACCTCGCTGAGCCAAAATCAATATCTCACTGTCCCCCAGTCCCTCGTGTTCGCGCGTGCCCTGGTCTCGAGGTCGTAATCCCATGAAGCGGCTCTTGATGTGACGTCAATCCGCAAGCGTGGTTGGCTGGATTCTTTGGGTGCGTCTGAATGCGAGTTGCGGAACGCGAACCGTTTTTCTTGTCTTTCGTGAGCTTCCTCCGCCTCAGCCCTAGTCCTGAGTCTGAACCCTCCCGAAGTCCAGAACCTCGCCGAGCCAAAATCAATATCTCACTGTCCCCCAGTCCCTCGTGTTCGCACGTGCCCTGGTCTCGCGGCCGTAATCCCATGAAGCGGCTCTTGATGTGACGTCAATCCGCAAGCGTGGTTGGCTGGTTTCTTTGGGTGCGTCTGAATGCGAGTTGCGGAATGCGAACCGTTTCTTGTCTTTCGTGAGCTTCCTCCGCCTCGGCCCTAGTCCTGATTCTGAATCCTCCAGAAGTCCAGAACCTCGCTGAGCCAAAATCAATATCTCGCTGTCCGGCGTGTCCTGTGTCTCGCAGCCGTAATCCTATGCAGCGGCTCTTGATGTGAGCTTGCGGCTGCGTGCATCGACCTGCAAGGCATGCCGCGTGTGTGTGACTAGGAGCGGATGTCAATCCGCAAGCATGGTTAGCTGGTTTTTTGGGGTGCATCTGAATGCGAGTTCTGAATGCGAACCGTCATGTCTTTCGTGAGCTTCTTCACCTTGCTCAGCCAAATCCAATATCTCACTGTCAGCCAGCTCCTCGTGTTCGCACATCCTGGGGACTGGCAATGCAAAGGGCTTTGATGGCGCTTATGTAAACATTCCCATCACGGAAATCCTGGCACATTTCTTCGGCCGGCGATACGAGTCCGTGCAGTACCTATCTCGACAAACTTTGTATGAGAGATGGTCTTAGAAATGCATTCTACAAGGAATCTCCCGCGCAGAATTTTATTTTTGCCCTGAATAAAACTTTTATTTTTGTACCAAATTGTATGACAATTTTGGAGACCTAATTCCATCTGGCCGGGACATCCCCTGAGGATTGACTGCATGATGTCCCTGCCTTTTAGTCTTCAGCAAACGACCCAGAATTCAGCCCGTAATCGCCGACCGATGAAATGCCCGCCTTTTGCACCGTGGTTATGTATTACAACCCATCAAACGCGTCGCGGGATCGCTCGCACCAGATTTTGTTGCAGGCCTCACCGTCACTCATTCGGATTCTGCAAACACTGTTCCCCATTCGATTTGGGTCGGCTGGCAGGTCGAACAGGTTTCTATTTCGAATCCACATGATCTTGGATTTCTCGTCGGATGCGCTGAGAAGTGCTCTGTTCTCTCCGCCCACACCTTCCAGAAGCATTTTGGCGGACGTGTGGACTTCGCAGCATGCGGTCACCGCATGCACCAGCGGTTATGTACATTGATGGCCAACACAGCCATTGCACCGCCACACTCAAATGCGCCGACCTTTACTTCCACACGCTAACGTCTCAACGCCACCTCGAGAAGACATTCTGAGCCAGCCATTCTCTCCGTCTGAAGCTTTTTAAACTCCACTTTTAATCTATCATTCCGGCAGTAGTCACCGGCGAGCGCTTGTACCTCTGTTAATTTGACTAGCAACTTGTAGCATCAATATCATAAAATACATGTTTAATCCTCCATTTCAACATCCTCTTTCTCCACCCAGTCCTCAACAACCTCCATTGTGACTTTGTGATTTTGGTTCAAACCCACTGGAGAGATTGCTGTTGGCATCTCTCTGCAGTCTCAGACACCGCGTCCGATAGTACCGTAGTTCGTGACGTCCACATCAATATTATAGGACCGCTTACCAGAGCGGTCTTCCTCCATGTACCATGGACGCGAGCATGTGTGAAGAATATGCCGATGCTGGTACTTAGTCAATATTCTGGCCTTGTTCCTGCCAGAGGGCAAGAGCAACGCAGCATTTCGTGGCTTCCCACAAATGCCAGACTCACAATTCCTTCCTTACAACCAGGAATTACTGGACAGCTTCGCCTTGGGCGAGGCTTGGTGCACCCTGCGAGAAGTCTGATGATTTTGAGAGCCTTGATCATTCCAGCAAGGTGTTTCATTATCCCAAAACCTGGTCTAGGGTGCTCAAGCTATCCATTCGAGGTGACAGATCGATCTATCCAATTAGTTGATTGTACCTGGACAAGATCTCGACTCTCCTGTTCAGATTCGAGATCGAAATGTATGCCCGAAACGGAGGGCGTGTTGCTTTTGGCGATGTTGAACATGCTTACTCTCATGAGGCACATACCTGTCTATTCGACAGTGTAGACAAGATCCTCGAAGAGGTATTCCCCAAGCTTTGTGCGCGACTCAAGGGCCTCGTTGCCTTTGATATGCGTATATTTTGCGTGCAAGTTGAAAGACTTGCCGAGCGCTCACCATGAGAGAACGTTATGTACGCCCGCCACTTGTCGGGCCCTCAGGGGCAACCTGAATTCGCCACACTTTGGTTCAAGGACAACATGTTTGGGCTTAAAACCAGTGGAAGCCCAAAGGAGGGCGGGAGTACACAGAAAAATTCAAACTTTCTGCGTGCGACATGCATTAATTGTGCTCTCATGCCTCCGCCAACAGCCGAATATTCTCTCATAGACAGACGCTTCAACAATATTTGATCTCGTACCTCGATTTGTTGAAACAGCCGAACGGCATCAAACTGATCCAAACGCAAACTCTTGCAAAGTTGAGACCTCAACAATTGCGGAACTTGACTCCCGACAACAGACGTGAACCTCTGATTAACTTCAAGTTCTACCTCGTAGATGCACTATCGCATATGCGCAGAACATGCGTGCTGAATCTTGGCTATGGTGTGAACCAGCTCGACTCGACTTCCGAAGGGTCTCCTCAGATGGCGTTGCAACCGCTTCAGTACCCACGCTGCAAACATTACCTAACCGCCAGAGCATCGAGGACTCTCGTGGCTCTTTTGCGCCCCCAATTTTCAAGCGCTGTCCCTTCACGTGTCAGTTGTTGGCGCCGCGGAGGGAGGAAGGAATGTTGTAAAATGATGTCCGAGGCCATTCTAGCCTGGGATTCGATGGTATCTCGCAGTTCAACAGCACTGAATAACCTCTGGGAATCTGTGCTGTGCATTGGCGGCCTCAATCGTCTCGCATCTCCCTGTCTCACCCTGCACTTTTAAGCTTGCAACAGAGGCCTCAAGCTCGCCATTTTTGCTATTTTTGACTAAATTTTGGTAGCGGCAACTAGGTGACCTGTGCCATAGACTTGTCATCTGACTGAGCTCAATGGTGAACCTGGTTCAAAATGCGAATTAAACCATTCAATAGTGTTCAAAATGGCATTACGAAGCATGTGATTCAAAATACCATTTCAAGGCATGTGGTTCAAAATGCGAATTAAACCATTCAATAGTGTTCAAAATGCCATTACAAAGCATGTGATTCAAAATGCCATTTCGAGGCATGTGGTTCAAAATGCAAATTAAAGCATTCAATAGTGTTCAAAATAGCATTACGAAGCATGTGATTCAAAATGGCATTTCGGGGCATGGGGTTCAAAATGTGAATATCTCGCGGGATCCATTCAAACCTTAAATATGTGCTCCCTTATCCCTCCTGCAATGCGAATATCTTGCGGGATCCATTCAAACCTAAATAGGTCAAGTGCTCCCTTATCCCTCCTGCTCTCGGCTGAATTAAACCATTCGATAGTGAGGCACAGGGTTCAAAATAGCATTACAAAGCATGTGATTCAAAATGCCATTTTGAGGCATGTGGTTCAAAATGCGAATTAAACCATTCAATAGTGTACAAAATGCCATTATGAAGCCTGTGATTCAAAATGCCATTTCGAGGCATGTGGTTCAAAATGTAAATTAAACTATTGGTTGAGTGGTTAGTCTGCGGATTCCAATTAAATGCCAACCTCGGGTGATCAATTTTTCAAAGGGTTCCCAGGAAATTAAACACCTGCAGCCCCTGCGCTGTGCGCAAGGCTGCTGGCCAGCTGTGGGTGGTAGTCTTCATCCAATTGTGGGGCCGCATGTACTGTTTCATCCGGAATCGAACACAGGCATCTTTCCGGCCCAACCCGTGATCGCCACGGGTTGGCATTTGAATCTTTGATGGAGGGGAAGGAGGGTCATCGGGTGGCGCAGATGCCCATCCTCGGAGTTCGCCATGGAAGCGATAGGATACACTGTCGGCGAGAGCACACCCCAAGATCTGCACAATAGAAGGCCTCTGCCGTTGCATGGTGCCCTGACAAGCAAAATTTTATCAAGATGCAGTCAGGATCCAAGTTTATAACAACGGTTGTGACAGATTTCCCAGCCCAAAACGTTATCAATTCAGATGAAATTGTTGGCGGAATGCCGGGAACGACAATCTGCCCGATGCCCGAGCCCTTAGTCAGCGGATCAGTCAGTGCATCACTAATGTAGAACAGCTCCGAAGTATGTAGATTATATTTCAATGTAATGAGGATAGTGGCTGTGTTTTTTACTCATGTAATCGATTCCCTGTCACGAGTGTTCGATCTTCGCGACTGAGATTTGCTTTTGTCTCCTTTGACACTTCCCGACCCTAATGTACTGTAATTGTAATATAATCTTAAGGATTTGGGGATATTTAATCGTAAGGGTATCATAATGCCACTCACCTTGAGCGACGATAATCCTCCTTCTTCCCCCGTTTCCACTGGTCTGCGATACGCCCAGGGACACTCAACCTACGATTCGGACTCCGACAGTAGTCGATCTGGCGACTCTTTTCATTCGCAGATAGAGTCTTCCAAGAACCATAATGATGCCGAGATGGAGGATGGTGAGGATGGGAATGACCTTGAGAGGGAGGAGGAGGACTTCAGTGCACCCTCGGATTCTGTGAGCATTGACTTCACCATCGAAATCTATGCCTGGCTGCCTGACGCCGTCTTCCAGGGAATGACTTGTTCTCTCCTACAAAGGGCAACATCTCCCCTCCCTTTTCTTCTCCCACTCTGAATGACATGATTCCCGACGAACCCACCTTCCCCGCCTCGCGATGATTCCCCACCTCGCAATGACCCAGATTCCCCGCCTCGTGTTATACGAGATCAAATGTAAACGGGCAGACGTAGTGGCGAACGAAGCCATGTATACAATATTGACGAGGATGCCCAGCCATCATGTTTCCAGAAAGCCAGAGCTGAGGACAGGTGAGCTGCCTCAAGTTGCGACTTGAAGCAAGCAGACGACATGTGAGCATGCGCAAGGTCGCTGTGTCGAGGGACTTTACGCCTGTTGACTGAAACATAGGTAACCGGAACCGCCTCTGACCTGCGCACAGCCTCTGTGATGACTCCTTTCTCTTCTTCTGCTACGCTCATCTGCGATCACTCAAGCGGTTCGATAATCTGTGCAACTTCAAACCAGAAGCATCGGAGCCCGAGCTTTCACGGAGTGTGTGCAACTCTGCACGCAAGATCTCTCAAAATCTTGCAAGATGTCGGCGTACATACCAGATCTCCGGAATGGGTCCACTCCTGTATTTCCGCTTCCTAGTTTGCGACTGTGTCCTGTTCTCACGCTGTTGAAATAAAAGGCGTCAACAGTGGGAGAATATCAGAGTCTCCCTTGTCATCTCACCATCCCCGTCATCACAATCTTGCTACATTGGAGCCCCTCGTGAACATCATGTTGTTCGTTAGCATAGCTCTAATATTGAAGCTCGCACACTGCTAATATGCTCCAGGCATATTGCAACAATTTGAACCCATGTGAGTGCTCTTTACTTCCTCAGTGTCTGAAAAAAACATAGACCAGGAGGTGGAGGTAGATTAAATAGTCGCGGCCGAGCGCAACTGTTCTAGTAGTAAATATTTGCCATCATTACTACCGCCAAGTGTACCTCCATTCCGCAGCGTTAGCATTTGATTCCGGAATGGGGACCTATCCATCCGGGTTTTTTCAATGTTCTCCCTCGGAGCTTTCCCTGACAACGTTCATGAGTTATATTCTGATAACGAGTACTAGAACTTACCTGAGTATCTTTGATTCCTTCCTCGGAGTTTTGACTGTTTGACAGTTGTGAGAGCCTGGCCGCTGCAGCTATAAGTAAGACGTGTCACAAAAAGCACCCGCAGGTGTCATTTTCACCCACCTGAAACGTTACCTGGATGTATTAGTCCGATGTATTTGGAGATCCCATGGTGCCCGGAATTGGAATTGATGGAGAAGCCTCGTCTGAGCATAACCCAGGGCAAGAACTTACAGTGAGAACACAGCGAGCACTGACTGTCAGTGTGAAAGGATCGGCCACGTAAGTCTACGTAATTGACCCAGCACGGTTTTCGCAGGCACGTGATGTTGAATGATTACTGTAGCGTTTCGACCTGTTTCGACCACAGGTTCATGACGGGTGAACTGAACAATTTAGATAGTATGGAGAGCTTTAAGGGCTGATGAGTCACGAGTCCCACCAAGTCCGCCAAACCTGTCGATTTTTGTCCGCGCCAGCTGCGCGCTGCAGGAGCAGCGCGCCCCTACCCCATGCGCAAAATGGGGCCACCTATACTGGACCATTTCGTTCAATTCTCCGGCGCTGTGACCTGTGACAGGCCGGTACGAAATTTAGTATTCGTACGTGGGTCGGGGCGGGCGTGACACTAAAAAAAATTTCGGACACCCTACAGAAATGTTCTTTCCATTGCGCCCAACACAATTGAAGAGTCTCAGAGTCGTGAAACCACTGGAGGAAGAGCAAGAGGAAGAATGGGAATCGGTGGGAATCATCGATTTGCTTCGGCTCACGTGTGGTATGGAACCCAAACTCGGTGTCAAACAATGTCTCAATCCTAGTGGCATTGGGTGCAGGCTCCTACCCACCGCACGTTTCGAGGTCAATCAATCCTATGAGAAGTACGCAGAGTGAAATCGGAGAGAGTGACTTAAGACCGAAATATCCGATAAAGCCGAGACAGTTTAAGCGAGAAGTTGGGGATTGACCTCTCCACGACGGCTGGAAGAAAATATACACAAACAACATAGCCACAGAGGGACCCCGTAAACTTGCTGGCACTCCCGCCAACTCGCCGACGCGCGTCGCGTACTGAAGACGCGTTTGTCGACGCGTTTTGTGGCCGGCAGTCCATGTCACCGGCCACAACAGGCCCTCCGAATTACTCCTGTGCTGAGATCCGCGCAAAAGCTATTGAAAGTCTCGGATATCAGCCTTGTTTGTGGCAGATACAAAATGCCAGCCATTCTCCTTGTCCACGAGATCTCTGATAGCACAGGCATATTCAGCCTTTATAATCGAGTTGGCCCAGTCCAAGACAGAGTTTGAGAAATCCAGATGAGCCAAAAAAGCTGCCAGAATGTCGCCAGTATGATGAGTCATCAATAGCTGGGTGATAAACAAATGAACTGTGTGCCAGCACACATCATTTGGAAGCGAGGTCCTGTGGCTATGTTGTTTGTATATATTTTCTTCCAGCCGCCGTGGAGAGGTCAATCCCCAACTTCGTTACCATCATTGTACTCGGTCCGCTCCCTCCCGGTCAATAAATTTAGGAATTCAATTAATCTTTCTACTAGGATTGATTGATGTGGGCATCGGCCGATCGGAAAGTGTGCTGTATGCAGGTGTTCGTTCCTCAATCAAACGTGGTTTCCGTTTGTGGCTCTCCATCCAAGTGCAGGATCTGGTTGCAGGTGGCCTAAAAAATTAAGCCTCCATCCAGGGCCTATACACCATCTGTTTTTTCTTCAATTTTTAGGATGAATTTTCCAAATTTTGATTTTTGGTGAATCTATGCCCATTTTGCGCAGAAACATGGTGATTTTTCAACGATGAAAATGTTTCAAGACAATCCTAACAAAATACTGTTTTACATCATATCTCTAACTTTCCCTCTCAAAGTTGGTCAGGCGCTCCTTCCCAATTGAAGTATTTTCGACCAATTGATGGTCCTAAAATGTCACGTGCAGCCCCGATTCTCGATTGAGCTCGGCGAAATTGTCGAACCAATATCTTCGCACGGGGTTGCCCGTATAGTCCAAAATTTTGGAACTGTGTTCTCATGCATCTAATATGGCCCTGATGATTTTACCGGGATTTTAGAGAACATATTCTTGGCTCACCGTGGAGGCCAAAATTCAGATTTTTGAGGTGTCATTGAGGGAGCCGTAGCAAGTTAATTACATGATATAAGAATACAAGATTTTGTCCAGACACTCTGTGACATGTTCTATCGAAACTGTGTTGTCGATAGACAGACCGAAATTGAGGGATTCTTTTTTTTAGCATGACTATTTGGTGCTGGAATGCAGAATCTGTAACTTTGAGAGGGACAAATCAAGTTTTGAACGTGCTAGACATTAAGTTGTAGTCTCACTTATAGTCAGACTCCACGAGATTCATGATAGTCGATGAATCTTTTATATGGAGTCTGATTTCGTTGGCACCTGTCAACAAGGACCTCGGTTTTGATGCAACACGTGATTACTTCACCACGCACAAATTCGGACGATCTCGTCTCACCACAACCTTGGGCACCAGAAACGGTCTCCATCGCATACAGATAGCATTCCCCTACCCATTAGCCTTTTTCCACAGGAAAAATTTGCAGAAATGCGAAAGTAGGATCAATATTTGTGTTTCTTGCATAACAGCAAGCTGTACCCCAAATATTGATTCAAAAATTGTGGAATCCACGCAACATACTCATCCAAATAATATCATGGGTTTCTGGACTTCAAATTAACAGGAGGACACCCTGAGGAGGGTGAACTGTGAAGCTCGACCCAATTTTGGGCGTGGGAAACGGTCACGTTTCGCATCAAAAAGCGAGGTCCTTGTTGACAGCTGCCAGTAGATTCAGACTAAGTAATTAAGTTGTCGCTGTTGTCGTTGTTTGTCTCTGACGTCACCCGCTTCAGGCACCCGTTCCGCGATAAACCCTTTTTGGTAGATTTTTGTATTGGTGATTCAAACTCAGATCGACTGTTCTGTCTTCGACAGGCTTGCCTTTCGAACGACAGAACAGTCACTGGTCTATGTGACATGTATCAAGCAACTTTGTCTGCAAAATCTGACCAGAAATCAAGCATCCAGTTAAGAGCACACAAAAGACAAGCCAAAAACCGCCCGTTTTTGGAATTAATTGAGAAAAAAAACAAGTACATACAGCACATTATTTGCCCGCCTGGCAGTAGCGATTCCCGTGGCGATCTGCCGGGGTGACTGGGCCGCCAACCGGAGTGCAAGACTTGTAGTCTTGCAATGGGCGAGTCGCGCGCTGCCCTTTATGCTTGAATGGCTGCTTCTCTATCTTCCTCAGGACGCACGGCTGGCGAGCTGGGGGGAGAGGGAAAAGAGGGTGACATAGTATCAGCGACACTGGAAGAATATGGTTGCTGAGCTCGAGGGTTGACACAGGAGACCTAGAGGGCAGCTCCAGTGAGCGTCGGGACAAACTACTCGCTACTCTATAGTCTTTTGTATTCCCCACGCCCGTGTTCTTTGGCTCTAGCCGTGATCCAGTTGAAAGTGGAGGTGAACTTCTCCCTGAATAAAGTGATCCGTGGCACCTCAGCGCACCAATGAATCGCAATGGTCGGAGCCGACTCAGGAAGAAGCCCCCTGCGCATGAACACTGTTTTCTCAATGTAGTGAGACGGGTTCTCCTTCACGCTATCCTGCGAGACGAGCATCAGTATCCGGGCCGCAATGAGGAGGGTATTCTCGCCTGCTTATAATCTGACGAAACCACGAAGTGCTTCGCAGCCGCTATGGCCTTAGGTCCTGCCCGCACAAAGAGGTCTATACTCTGCCCATCAAGGCGACTGTCGAGACGTTGGGACGGAAAAGGAGATGATACGCAAACCAGCCGGAAAAAATGCCTTCTGTGTGCCTGAGCATGATCCGAACACTGTTCCAGTCCAAGCCAATGGCACGGAAGAGACGGCATAGATGCAGGTAGATGAGCCGATGACATTCCTCCCGATAGAAGGGCATTCAGGCCCTTCCTCGGCTCAACTTGCCGAGCTGCACCGCCATGAGGCGCGCTGAGCCGAGGCGTCGCGACGGAGTCTGCCGTGATGATGTCGGCAGACCTACGTCGCGCTATATCGCCGCTACCGATTAATTAAGATACAACTTCTAGACTGATCAAATGTTCTGCACCGCATATATTTCCACTCACGCCACACGCAGGCTCTGGGTCCGGTGGCACACTTGCAACGCATCCAGGCAATCACCTGCGACAAGTTATAGCCTGAACCATCGAGTGCATAGCGATTATCGACCTATTTTTGTCCCCGCATACCTTTTCGCCCCAATAACCGAGCTTTTTTGTTCCGCGTGCGACTCCCAGTGCTGCCAATCCCCTTTCCCCAGCACCACTCGGGCCTCGGTCGGCCAGTTGATGCGCTGTAAAGACACACTATTCCAGATAAATCAGCTGTCGCAAACATTTGACAAATCAACAGCGTGTGTTCCAAAACCATTGAATATATCAATTTATCCGTCTTCGATATACCATATGTATGCTCTTTCCCACACAACAGACACAGAAACAAAAACTTTACAGTTGTCTACTACCTCCACAACTCCTGTTCCGCACGTGTTGACCATCCCAAACGGGCCCGGAGAAAATGCCGCGCCTGCTGTGCACTGAGGCGGCATTTTCCAATTTTTTTTGGAACTGTGTTCTGGCATCTGATGGGTGTAAACTAATGTATTCCGCGCCTTTTTTTTTTTTTTTTGAATCAAATTTATTTCCCCCTCACCGCGTACAGTATGTTAGGGACCCCTCTTGCACTGTAAATATCTAGGCTAATGTGTTAGTTCTGCTCTATACTGTGAATTCGGCATGACTAGGAGTCAAAGACTCGAAGCGGAGGAAGTCCCGCAAGCGCGGCCCAAAGGCACGCTGAAAGCTAGGGTATTAATGCGAGTAAGTAAGTAAGGTGGGGAATATGGTAAGATTGAGGAGGGGGAGGGGTGCATGGGTGGAAGCATAGGGTCACAATGGCGGTTTGGACTTGGGAATGTAATGGGATACACGGCACTGAGAGCCAAGGGCGAGGACCCCATTCTGCACCAGGAAATCAGCGTGTTTTTTGGACGACAAGGACACTCGCAGAGATGCGGTTTCTTGTGAGGCAAGGTCAAGTTCGCTGCACATGAGTGATATCGCCTCAGCATCGACACCGCTGGACTGCAGCCAGCCTCGAGCACCACTGATGGTTTCCTCCTGTGTGGTAGCCCCTGCGTTCACAACGGGACCCTATGGATGACAATATTATGCCATGAGCCACCCCGATCGACTCGGGGGCAGAAATGATTCTTTGGCAGTTGGAGGAGGCGGCGAATGACCTTCCAGAGCTCTGGAGACTGCTTCGTAATGTCGTCGGAGGCAAAATGTTCGTCGTGGAGAAATGTAAAGGCGAGATTCCCCTTTGTGGTCCATCGGACGCTCGTGAGCTGAAGATCGCCGACAATGGATTTCTCCTCAATTTCAGTAAAGAGGCGTGAGGGATGGGGTCGTCTGGCCGGAGGAGGGGGAGAATTAAAGGGGTGGCAGTCGAAACGGAAAATAAGGTCTGGACCCTGAGCCTTATTAGGGCTGACGGGAGGTGTGGGAGTGCGCGCGGAATCTGGGGTGTTCGCTGATATCGCGGCCGGATCAGTGGCTGTGCCTGTCATGACCTCGGCGTACGTGGCAGGTCTGGTCGAGGATGGGATGGGGATGGGGATGGGGCCGGGGTCGGGATTGGAGTCGTGGTGGTGCCAGGGTGCACTGAGACAGTATGTCTACACAATGCTTGCAGCACCTCCGTCATATGGCCGGTAAGTGCCGGCAGGTCTGGACTTTGGGTGTGGTCACGGATGAGCGTCAGCGTGGCAAGTGCGGAGTCGAGCAAAGATTCTAGGCGGGAGTAGTGGGCTGAGAGTGGGTCGGGGTGTGTCGTAGAGTGCCCTGCATGCGGCAGGGGAGCCAGGTGGGTCAGCTGCCCTGGATTCGCTGTTTGGTTCATGGTGGTTACTGCGTGAGAACATCCTCTATTCCGCGCCTTTAGATGTCCTTTCGGTCTACTAGAGCCATTCATTAATTTGAAATACCTGAGTAATGGTGCAAAATCATCCCAAATTGGACTTGAACTTGGTCAGCTTTTGTTCTCGTGCCTTTAAACGGGCTGGGTGCATGAATGCCACAGGCATAGTGCTTGAAAAACACGGATGGGTCTTTCATCGGTGCTGTTGATTTAATCGAAATTGTCCAGTACAGTCATGTACTAGATTCTTGGGCAAACACCTGAAAAACACCTGAAAGCGGAAATCAAACTCACGCCGCCAACACAGCCACAACGTCATCACAATGACTCATAGAACCAGGGAAGTTCTGAGCTCGGGAGGTCCCGCGTTCGATTCCCGATGATGTCATCCTCATTTTTCATTCTTGGCACCACGCAGTGGGCCCGCGCGGCGAGCGCTAGGCACTACGCAGTGGGCCTCCGCGGCGAGCGGTGAGCCCCGCGCAGCGGTCGGGGTCTGGGGTGGAAAACCCCAGCCGCCCGGGCCGGCGCCCGTAAGACATCACGAACAAAAATCAAATATTATCCGTTCTTTAACGAGATGGTACAAATCCTGTGCTATTTCCCCATATATATCATCTCCTTTGCCATTCCTCAGCCTTTCTGCTCTGCCTAACTCCTTTAGTTCATTGTATATTTCCACGCTTCTGGACCCATGATCAACCACACACTGGCTTCCGGTTCTTTCCGAACTGTGCAAAAACGACTGCGAACTGTCAAACCCTACCCCGATCGGGACCACTGAACGGTCGAACCGAGTCTCGTGGATTTACCATCGCCCAGATTTACATAATATTCTCACTGCGGCCTGGCACGTTCATCATACTACGGCGGCGTAGACAACCCTTATCTACCGTTTCTATAAAAAAATCGACGGCTTTCATTTCGCACTCTTTGGTTTCATCCCCTTGCAAAGTTCTCTTTCACTGCATGAAATAGCTCACGGTTTATTTACACCAGTTCCACCCCATTCGTAATATCGATCCCACGGAGCCCGAAATTTCAGATCACAAAGCTGTGGAATAGAAGCCAAATTAAGACTGTTCAGGATACCGGCCAGCCCGATTAACGGTTCTTTAATGATTACCTCGACGTGTTATTGTACATGTTTGTGCACATCCCCATCTGGCTTATCCCCGACCTTCCGCCTCTCTCGAGTCAACCTCGACCTCATTTCCTGGCGTCAAAATTCCTCTACGCAGTTCAATTCACACTTGGAAACCCCATGCGGCGCAACAGCTGATCGACCGCAGCCTTTCTTTGACAAGATGCTGTCCAAGGCTGTTTCATCGCTGCTGTGCTGCCTCCGGCGCAGCTCAAAGATCGTTATCAGGCCGGGAGGCCACGTAGGTCTTCCCGAAGACACATATAAATGCATTCCCTTCGCTCGGACGACGAACAATCCCCTCCCTCACCCCTTAATATCCTGCCTGTCCTCAATTTGATCAACACTGGAAATTGCAACCATTCTTCCGGGCATCAAGTCACGCAATGAGTTCTCGTCGCTTCTTCCTTTCTCTGGGGATCTGATATTGAGTCAAGCTGCTTTGATAATTCTGGAGCAACTTTCTCGCCGGCGCTTTCCTTGACTCAGTCTCAGGAAAATTTTCTCGGGTGGGATTATAGCATCAATTTCACTCTGTTTTGCATACCATTCGCCTGAAAATGCTGAGCTCGTGTGCGGCGGCCGATCCGGCTTTCATCAATGTCTTTTACCGCTCGCACATCTATCTGGTTGTTCGTTTGTTCTCTCCCCAGCGTCCCGCGATTGAATTGCAACAATCCTTTCTAAGGTTGGCAATGATATCTTGACGCTTGAACCTTCAGCTGGACAACTGTTTTCTGTTTTTGGATCTCGAAGCAGAACTGCTCTGAAGTCTGGGTCACTGGGGGGCCA
Source organism: Mycena olivaceomarginata (assembly GCA_029378375.1). Lineage (NCBI taxonomy): Eukaryota > Fungi > Basidiomycota > Agaricomycetes > Agaricales > Mycenaceae > Mycena > Mycena olivaceomarginata. The sequence goes on from JARKIC010000029.1 coordinate 88,880, forward strand.
CGGTAATTTCCTCGACCGTTCTTTACCTATTCCGTCACTCCCAAAATGATGGAAAATTTTTGGTCAAACAGTCCTTGCTCATCAAGTTGAACATGATCCATCCTGCTCTCCCTAAGCCCTCCTCCTCGGCTGTGGGTGAATTCTGTCTTTCTCCGTCTCTCTAACCTTCCAATTCAACCAAAATTGTCTGGTCGCAATCATGTATTGTCAAGATGGGACCCCGATCCCGAGGGTGAATGCGTAACTTTTATTTGCAGCTCGTGTCACTACACATAATCACTCCATTTGCATCACAACCGTCTGAAATTCATTTTCTTCATTCATCTTGAATGCCGGAGCGAAGCGGAGGCCTGTCTTGTATTTCTTTAAGAATTCTTTTCCCCGGATGCTGTGGAGAAATTCCCTGCTCCAGTGTGGCTCCCGAGCTGGCGGAAGTGCCACGAAGTGGTACTATGCTATGAGCATCGGGGAAGCCACACTGGAACAGGGAATTTCGACGCGGCGGGAGGGGGAAAGCAGAAACGTGGGAAAATACATTACGTCATCTTGGCGGCGTGAGTTCGATCTTCCCTGAAAGCACAGGGATTTCCCCGCAAGATACACAGATTGATCGGCAGCTTGACCGCAACTCGGACGCGCCTTTTCGTGCATCCGGCTTACAAGACGTTCGAACACACTGTTCTCTTCAAATTCGATCCCACTCCACCTCCCTCACAAATCCCTTATACCCTTCGGGTGCTTGACACGGTGTCAAATATTGGGTCGGTACTTGTGTCTCTTGCTCAAGATCATCAGTGTTTTGACATAAATCTTGCGACCTTTTCGGGCTTGTGAGCTTGTCAACAAGCCCACAAGGTCGAAGTCCAAGAAAAAAACGCCTCGAAAAATGCACAAATAGGACACGAGAAGGCTGTGCAATTTCTCGCAAACTGTGCCGTACCCAACAGTCTTCCAATTTTCATAATTTTAGCCCCCAGCCAGAGTCGAACGAGTGATCTTGCGAGAATCTAGACTGGCTTTGTGGTCTTGCGAGCTTGCAGCGTTTTTGGTGTGGCCTGCGACCTTGTTTGACCTTGTACAAGCTCACAAGATTTTGTCAGAAGTCTGATGATACACTTTGCCCATCCATGTATGTTTATTGGGAGCCTCTTGTAGAAACACTGATCAACTCGTGGTTAATGTACGCAGACGCTTTTTTTGCATCTACCATGCCCCCTGGTCGAGAGTCTGTAATGTCCAGGCCCAAGGAGAAGCCTCAAAAAATCACAAAAAAAACCATGCAGAGGGCGCGAAATGGTAGGATATCAAAAAAAAAAAAATCCTTTTTTTTTTTTTTTTTGACAGCGACTGTCATCAATTTCGCAAAGAGCTGTAAACATTTGGAAACAAAAACAATTGGAGCCTTAGTGAGCAATTATGACTTGGAAATATGATTTGAAGCCTTCAAATATTTTACTACACCTCAATAGATGAGGTTGGAGTATCAAGGGCACCAGAGTAACCCACGTCACAGACTGTGACCACCATCACACAAAACAAAAATCTATTTTTCCTGCCTGAACGAGAAAGTTCCTGGACAAATATTTGCTGGAGGACCTTCTCAGGATAATGTAACCGAGGGCTCAAATTGGTGTGGTGGAGTGTCCACGAGCCAGAATATCACAGTTTTGATCTGACCCGTGACTCCTGCACCGTGGCCAGGAAGTACAAGGAACATTGTATACTTCCCCCAGAGTTCTTGACTCGCATCGCGTGGGGAGGGGACCCAAAGACTGGTTTATAGCAGGGCCCAGCTAGTATAATCATAACTCATCCTTTAATTTTGGACCAAAATTCACCAGAAATTCAGGATCACTCTCAATATACATCTGCACAAAACTGTTGAATGCTCCCTTATCCCTCCTGCTCTCGGCTGAATTAAACCATTCGATAGTGAGGCACAGGGTTCAAAATGGCATTACGAAGCATTGGTTCAAAATGCCATTTCGAGGCATGTGGTTCAAAATGCGAATTAAACCATTCAATTGTGGGTCATTTGCCCTGGGATCCACTTTAGAAATCCTTCGCTTCGTGCTCTTCAATTTTAGTCTCAAAGATCTCAACCCAGGAAGTAGATAAACATGCCCGAGATGTCCGAGCAATCCGTTAGTAAATCTATCCGACCAACTATTTATTATTACTGAATGAAAATGGAAATTATGAGTGGCAAAGACAACAGGCCAAGCTAGTTCAAGGGAATCCAATAAGATGGAAGCCATTGCTGTATTCGAGTTGCTGTCTTGTCTGCGTAACTCGAGGCACCGTCTGACAGCTTTGGCTCTTTTCTTGAGGAGGTAGAACGAGATTTGATCTCAGTCGTGTGAAAGAATCCTGGATGGCGTGTGTAATTTGGGTTGTGTTCCAAAGGAAAAGAGCCGCCTTCATTGTTGCACGTTCGAGAAAACCGGGGCGTAAAAAAATGAAACAAATGGGGAATTTCATCTGCAGACAAACAAGAATTTAGGTATGTGGTCAACTTGTGGGTGGACAACTGTACTTTCGGGTCGACTGGGGGTAGTGGGCTGTGCCGCTTGTCGGCCTTACTTGCTTTATGTCATATCGCGCGAAAACAAGTTGACGCAAAAGATGTGAAAAGTCAATCGTGTGAATTAGCTTCCGTTTCTGGTTACGCTCTTGAGATCACGAGAATTTATTAGTGCTTCTGGTTACGCCATATAAGGGAATTTGATGCAACAAACACCGTAGCCGAGCCGCCAATAGGATACCCATAACCATGGTATTTCGCTGGTCTGATGGCGTTGGCTGCCTGGAACGCTGACACAACGTGACCGGCAGCCGGGATGCTCCGAAGTGACGGTGTTACAAAGTGCCGCTAAGACACGCGAAGTAACAACAGCCGAATGGAGCCTCAGGTGAATAAACCACTCATAATGAGGTAAAACTACACCGCCAATCGTCATCGATATTTCTCAAATGTTTGCTTGAAATGTTGCAAAAATGTCAGATGAGACATCTTCCCAAGATCCTGGGAACATTTGTGGAACATTTATGGTCGAACATTTGAGGAACATCTTGAGAAGATTCTCAAAATGTTGGGTGTATGTAATTTAATAGCGCTAATGTTGGCACATTTTGGAGTCTAAAAATCAAGGCTTCACGAGGGTAACATTACTTCTTGAAGTAAGTCCCACGTTCGCAAAAAAATCCTAGTAGTGTATTTCGTCACAATAGCCAGGCCAATTTGGGTTCGAACTGTCCCTTCAGATTTCTTTTCCAGAGACTTTGCATCAAAGCGGTTTCAGTCTTTTCACCACAGTGCTATTTCTGCCTTGTACAATTTCCCACAAAAATGCAAAATGTTCTGCGGGGGAAAAATCAAAATTCGGCTCGGGAAATTCCCTGTAGAACGTCTTTCTGAAACTATTTCTCATAAAGTTTTTTGGGAACGGTGGTACATGGACTGCTATATGTGTCATATTTTCCACATAAGCGCCAATTACATAAATTCTTCTTCCTCGTTGGGGGGTTAAGCAAGGGCGGTTTCGTTGGCCGACTCATCCAGTTTCCTCCACCTCTGGACGGCTGCCTTTGGTCCTTTCCTTGTCGCCACTGGGAATCGATGTGTATGGAGCAGCTTGGACTGGGAAATCATTTTTCATCTGCCTGCGTCTCAGACCAGCGGGTGGCACCGGCCTTTTTCTCGTGGTAGTTCTTCCCTTCCCTCTCAGGGATCTGTAGCCACTGACGCGTGTGGACACGACACGCTCTAATTGGCGTATTTCCCGGAGGGATTTTGACATAATTGAGTAATCCACAAATGACGTCTAGGGTGACGCCTTTCCCTTTTGCTTTAGTAGTTCTGGTTGATCTCTTAATTTGAAACATGTTGATTGAAATATCACTCTCAGCACGATAACAATTCTCTGAGTGAAAAGTGCATGAATCTGACTCCATGACAGCCTCCCCTCACAAGGTCTCAGCCCCGTAGAACACTTTGAACTCGGACTAGACCCCCCTGTCAGACAGGCCAAAAATCATATATTTCCGCAATTCTGAGTCTATCACCAATTGCCCTGGAATTATTCCAGATGATTGGGCTACATAGTCATTGGGCTACATAGGAAGGTATTCCAGGAAAAGCTGAGCGAGATTTGGGCAAATCGGTCGCAATGATCAAAAAGCGTCCAAAACAGGAAATCTCGCATCGCGCCTTCGGTTCCGACATTAGCTGTAAACCCCAAGAGAGGCAACTTACAAAGCCATTCTCCCTTCTGGGCATCCCTCGCTGTCGACAACATCCAGCACCGTACATAACGCCGCTGAGCGTGGCGTATTCAGACGTCATTGCCGGCGCACCGGGTTGGATGTCATGTCTGGAGCCCACAATGGCAGTGAAAAAGTGGACACAGTCGTTTGAGCTCTGACCTGCACCAAATTACTTCAAATAAAGTTCTACCAAGAACATTGAGTGATTATAAGACTTTCTATGCAGTTTAACCTATGCCATTCCTAGTTGGATGTCCTACAATAAAATAATTCGTCGTTTTCTGAGAAGTTGGGTCTGTGAATTTATATGGTATCGAAAATGGCGAACACATCTTCAAAGCACTTGAAAAAGTGTCCATATTCACATTTTAGGTCATTCAGATTGAATGTGTTTTCGTCTCGCAATCGCCAGGGCAAGTTGGCCATTTTCCGTATTTTTGAGCCTTGTCACTGCAAAAATGTTAAAAATGCGAAACTTGCCAGCCACCTCCTGAGGCCAAAACCCATTCAACTTCAATAAACTAAAGGGTAAATATGGACACTTTTCCAAGTACTTTGAAGCTGTGTCCACCATTTCTCGATGCCATATGCCATTGTACATCTATTTGTATACAATAAGGCGAACAGTTGCGAAAATGGCCACAAGCGGTAAACGGGGACATAAGGGGCCGAAGCCCGCAGCGGGGCCGTGCCTGGGGTTCTACCGAAGATGTATATAAGCTTGACATTTTCTGGGGGAGGGCTCTGTGCATGCCGATTTGGCCTCTGCATTCCCCACTATGTGCACGCTGATTTGGCCTCTGCATCTCCCATCTGTGCATACCGATTTGGCCTCTCCATTCCCCCTCTGTGCACACTGATTTGGCCTCTGCATCTCCCCCCTGTGCATGCTGATTTGGCCTCTGCATTCTCCCTCTGTGCATGCCGATATGGCCTCTGCATTCTCCCTCTGTGCATGCCGATTTGGCCTCTGCATCCCTCTGTGCATGCCGATTTGGTCTCTGCATCCCCTCTCCCATGCCGATTTGGCCTTTCCTCCTCCAATGCACACCGATTTGGCCTCTGTATCCCCCCTCTCTGCATGTCGATTTGGCCTCTGCATCTCCCCTCTGTGCACGCCGATTTGGCCTCTGCATCTCCCCTCTGTGTATGCCGATTTGGCCTCTGCATTCTCCCTCTGTGCACGCTGATTTGGCCTCTGCATCCCTCTGTGCATGCCGATCTGGCCTCTGCATCTCCCCTCTGTGCATGCCGATTTGGCCTCTGCATCCCCCCTTTCTGCATGTCGATTTGGCCTCTGCATTCCCCCTCTGTGCATGCTGATTTGGCCTCTGCATCTCCCATCTGTGCATACCGATTTGGCCTCTCCATTCCCCCTCTCTGCATGCCGATTTGGCCTCCGCATCCCTCCTCTGCGCACACCAATTTGGCCTCTGTATCTCCTATCTGTGCATGTCGATTTGGCCTCTGCATTCTCCGTGATGGAAGCATTGTCCATGACGAGTACACAGCGGGGGCCAGGAAATGGAGAGCAGAGGGGGAGCTGAAACGAAATGAATAAGAAAAATTTGAGGAACACAAGACAAAAGAACAAGGCAAACCACTTGATGTTCCAAAAATTCCAAGTACTGATCCCGGTGCATCGAGCCTTCAGCCACCTTGCAGGCCAACATGCCTTCACATGTCAGGAAGCCAGTACCTGTTACACGTCTCCCCCGCACCAACTTGGGCCGTTTAACTGCGCGCTTTCCCTTCCGTGCTCTTCCTCGACGTCGACCAGGAGTTTTGTCATTTTTCGAGGTTTCGGTCGAGGAAGCCGAGGTAATGAGCCGGGTATTGAGATGCTTCACGAATAAAGTCCATACGGGTGGGCTCACTACGCTCCTCCACAATTACTGTTAGGATTTGCCTGACATGCCCGCCTCTCAAGCTCCAGATGGATGGTGGTAAAATGGACAGAAATGAAACGATTGTCTGTGCAACCCCAGCCGCTACAGGCGTGTTAGGTATGTGAAAAATGGGGTATAGAGCCCGCCTAAGCTTCGGGCACAAACCTATTTGAACCACGAGTGGTGAATGGGATACCACTGAGATCAGTTGAAGCCCGATCATGAAACTGGATTTTTGTGGGATAGCCCGCTGAATTCCAAGCAGAACTGTCGATTCAGATTCCTTCTCCGCCCACTCCTCGTTTAGCGGGACGTCCTCCATTCTTAAATAAACAAGTGCAATCGCAGGAAATCCACGAGGCGCAAGCAAGCCCGTGCACCCTGAGCTCATTTGAAGCCCGGTCATGAAACTGGATTTTTTGCGGGATAGCCCGCTGAATTTCAAGCAGAATTGTCGATTCAGATTCCTTCTCTGCCCACTCCTCGTTTAGCGGGGAGCTTACGGCCCCGAACTCTGTTGCCAGCAAATCCACGAGGCTTAAGCAAGCGCCATTTTGCGTCCTGAGCTCATTTGAAGCCCGCTCATGAAACTGGATTTTTTGGGGATAGCCCGCTGAATTCCAAGCAAAACTGTCGATTCAGATTCCTCTTCTCCGCCCACTCCTCGTTTAGCGGATTCGTTTCATTCGGAAACAAACAAGTGCAATCGCAGGGTGTACACTATGGCATCGGGGCGAGTGGGAAGCGCCACAAGGGAGAGCAGTACAGACACGAGGGAAAGAAGTACGGTTTTGCTCCTTGCGAGTAGTTTCTCATCTTCATATCGCCTTCCCGGTGCTGCTCACTGAATGTGACCGCGGTGCCGCGGATGAGGTGCACATCAAGTGAGTTTGGACATAGAGGATGCCGAGGCATTGGAGGGAGTAATGAGACTCACGCGAGGTGTTGTGTTTATTCCCCCCATATCTTCGCGCAGCTTGTTACGAGAGTTCAACGTCTGTACTCTCCCACCTCAGGCTCCAGATTAAACTGAATTCCTGCCGTCCTCACAGCTAACAACGTGTTGGCATACATCCGTCCAGAAACTATTCGATCAATATGGTCCAGTACCGTAGATACAACTCAACTCATGCAACGCAAAGACGAAGTGGAAATTGCCGTCCTGGAGAATCATGAAGGTGATCAAATCCAGAAACTCTGTAGGTGTTACATACATATTATTCCACCGCGTCTTAAAATAATTCAGCCGCAAATACTGGTATAGGTCAAGGTGCTTACATGTAGACAGACACGAGGACAGGACCTCTGTTTTTCTTTTTTGGCTGACCTTGCAGACCTTCACAATATACAATGAAGGGCCAAAAAACACGAAAGGCAACGGTTCCGACACAAGGACAGCATCTTTTTTTTTTTTTTCGCTGACCTTGCAGACCTTCACAATATACGATGAAGGGTGGGAAAATCCGAAAGGCAATCTGCTGCTGCACCAATGTGTCGGAACGGTTCCGACACGAGGACAGGACTTTTTTTTTTTTTTTTTTTTTTTGCTGACGTTGCAGACCTCCACAATAACAATGAAGGGTCAAAAAATTCAAAAGGCAACCTGCTGCTGCACCAGTGTGTCGGAACGGTTCCGACACAAGGACAGGACCTCTGTTTTTTTTGTCGCTGACCTTGCAGACCTTCACAATAACAATGAAGGGTCAAAAAATTCGAAAGGCAATCTGCTGCTGCACCAGTGTGTCGGAACGGTTCCAACACAAGGACAGGACCTCTATTTTTTTTTCTGATGACCTTGCAGACCTTCACAATATACAATCAAGGGTCGCAAAATTCGAAAGGCAATCTGCTGCTGCACCAGTGTGTCGGAACGGTTCCAACACGAGGACAGCACCTCTGTTTTTTTTCGCTGACCTTGTGTGTCAGAAGGGTTCCGACACGAGGACAGGACCTCTGTGTTTTTTTTGCTGACCTTGAAGACCTTCACACTGAGGCCACACCAGTGTGTCGGAACGGTTCCGACACGAGGACAGGACCTCTGTGTTTTTTTTTGCCGACCTTGCAGACCTTTACACTGAGGCTGCACCAGTGTGTCGGGACCGTTCCGACACAAGGACAGCACCTCTGTTTTTTTTTTTTCGCTGACCTTGCAGACCTTCACAATATACAATGAAAGGTCAAAAAATTCAAAAGGCAATCTGCTGCTGCACCAGTGTGTCGGAACGGTTCCGACACGAGGACAGGACCTCTGTGTTTTTTTTGCTGAACTTGCAGACCTTCACAATAATAATGAAGGGTGGGAAAATCCGAAAGGCAATCTGCTGCTGCACCAGTGTGTCGGAACCGTTCCGACACAAGGACAGCACCTTTGTTTTTTTTCGCTGACCTTGCAGACCTTCACAATATACAATGAAGGGTGGGAAAATCCGAAAGGCAATCTGCTGCTGCACCAGTGTGTCGGAACGGTTCTGACAGAAGGGCAGCACCTCTGTTTTTTTTTTCGCTGACCTTGCAGACCTCCACAATATACATTAGTACCGTTCAAAGCTGGTTGCTTAGCACTTACGGGCGTGCTTATGCTTATGGCTTACGGTCATGTGCGGGTCACAAATGTGATTTCCTTTTTAGTCTTTTACATCCTCCTCAAGAAGGGCAGCACCTCTGTTTTTTTTTCGCTGACCTTGCAGACCTCCACAATATACATTAGTACCGTTCAAAGCTGGTTGCTTAGCACTTACGGGCGTGCTTATGCTTATGGCTTACGGTCATGTGCGGGTCACAAATGTGATTTCCTTTTTAGTCTTTTACATCCTCCTCAGTGGCGCCGTAATCGTGCCTGCTGTCTCTATCCACCTACGCATAGAAGTCAACTAATATTCATTATAATGGGTCGAAAAACCAGCACCTTACTCCCAATAGCATGAAAGGGTGCCTTGATTTGGAAAATGCTGCGCGAGGTGGGAAAAAAAAGTGCCGCTTAGTTATCCTGGGTGAGAAGGATCCCTCGGAGGTGCGCGAGCTACAGTGCATTCGGTTTTGAGTCTCCTCCCTCTGTCCATGTCCAGAATTCAGGTGGGATGAACAAGACCAGTGCTTTCAAAGCGATCGGAAAGACCATCCTCCCAGATGAGTTCGCCCTCGATGGAGATGCTGTCGGAAAGCGAGTGAGGCTTCAGTATGAGCAGTGAGTTCTGTACCTTTGTTTCTAGCCACTCTCTCACTGTCTCTAGCGTGTACGGCCAGTACAAGAAGCAGCTCAAGCGTCTTCGTCAAACTGGTGGGGGTCTCGGCGGGAACGACAACGATGATGAGAGCCTGCACGAATATATGTCGTGCTACATCCCCGTGAACGGTCCCGATGGTACAACTACGCCTGAAGTCAAAAATTTGTGGGGTAGATATTCTTTGCACTCTTGTCCGCAAACCATCTTATCTAAATTATAGATGCAATTGTCGCGGATTTCCCATTCTTCCCATTCTTCCACAACCTCTACAGTACTCGCGCAAATGTCAGTCCTCCCATTGTCATCACTGGTGTGGGACCTACAGGCCGCAAGATCGTTCACTTCCAGGCCCTCGCTGATTCGCAGCCCCGCCCTTCCCTGACCACCTCCTTGACCCTTCGTTGATGGGTCTCATGGCCACCCCGCCCCACGCACCCGCACGTGATAGTTCTCCCGTGGTCTGTCTCCCCTTCACCCGTCAAAGTAACTGTTACAGTCGAAACACCGATCAAGGTCAAGCGCAGTTCGATGAAAGAAAATCACAGCTTGGACGACCACAGGCCTAAGGTCAAGAAAGAAACGCCTCTGTCGGAGGCGATCCTCCGGGCTCGCCAGAACATTAAAAAAATTCCTGCGAAGCGTTCCCTTGAAGAAACGCTCATTACCATGCATGAGTACTTCGCCTGCCTTACCTTCTCTTATTATTATGGCTCATCTTCTCTGTAGGAGCACCATGAAGCAAGCTGAGAGACGTGCAGCTCTTCAAGACCTTGCACAGCGCCGTCTCATGCTCGACGAGAAGGCTCAGCTCATTGAGATGCAGCGGCTTGGCATCTACACCAAAGAAGAATTTATTGCCCAGCTTGCGTAAATTGAAGCTCAATACAAAGCTGGTACCCAGCCCGCACAGGCCAAGCGCCCCCGTCTTTCCGATTCGGATTCGTCGAGCGATGTAGAGGTTCTTTAATTCTTTTAATCCTATTAATCCTTCATCGTTCTATCTACTCGAAATTCTTTATGTCATAATTTTAAATTCCCTTTGCTGCAAGTATTTCAGCTGTTAATTGCATCCTTTTCCGTTCCCCTGCATCTTCACTTGCACTGCACTAAAACGTAAACTTGAAGATGATGATGATGGCTCCGCTAAGGCTGCCGGTGCCAGTGCGGGTGCGAAGGGTTCTCATGCTATTGAAGAGAGATGGCTGGACATGGACGATGAGGAGAAGGAAGGCCATGAGAGTACGTTTCATCAGAATTTAATTTTGTCTGCTCTAAGCCTGATCTTTTGTAGCGGACGCACGATTCCACATCAAGAAATTTCTGGCGGATAATGAGCACTCTATTCCCCCAAAGCTCCGCAGGCTGATGAAGTTCGTACCTGAATTCCTGCCTGAATGTGCATACACCTCCCACGCTCTCGTCGAGCACATATTCACCACAACGACGCACACGCACAATTGCGTGTTCCACTCTATCAAAACCTCTCGACTTCCTGTTCAGGATAACACTGGACTGGTCACAGGCGTACCTTATCCTCGAGGCAGCAGTGAAGTCAATGCCAGGCTAAATTCCCTCACATGTGGTTGCTACAAGGACGAGGCGTTTTTGGATTTTCTCTTCTACAAACTCAGCCGGCCAAATCGTGGAATGCGAAACTTACGCAGGTCGAGGCGCTTCACAAGGATCCTCTGGAACTCCGTCATCGCACTTTCGTTGTCCAGGCCTTCCTCAACTTCACCGGACTCAGCCTCGACGACTTGTATGAGTACAAGATCGAGGTGGTGGGCGACGCACCCGCAGGTGCGTCTCAATGTCTCAGTAATTTCAGAATCCTACCTGTTTCCAGATCGTGATCATGACTCCTCTGCTGAAAATCAAGGACCTCAGGCAGAAACTGCTCAATATGGATCCCATCCGCCGCGAAACTATATTTGCGTCGGCGTTGGCAGCCGGTGAAACCGATATTGCCCAGTTGGTCCAGGAGGCCAAAGAAGCTCAAATGGCGTACACTCCGCGGACGTACCGTCAAGAGGATATTGATGCCGCGGTACTCTTCCAGAGACTGAAATAGTCAATGCCGTGATGATTAGACAATCTGATCAGTAGATATGTATACCGCGTACGTACATGCAGAGCTCAAAGGAAAATTTGTCTCAGAACTCCCGCCTCGCTTCTATTATAACGGCTCAGACTCTATTCCATGCCCAGCCTGGTCAAAGCGAATAATATTTGTGCCGAGGCCAGGCCGAGGCTGATCATCCCAGCGGCAAACAACGACACATCATCTTTTCACGGTCGCGTATTTCCACTTTGACGCCACGCGCGTGCCAGGAGTTCTATCTTGTGTTCCACGCAATGGATTGGATAGCAGTGAGTCCTATCATCAACTTATTACTCTCTTTCCCCGCCCCAACTCATGAACATCCAGTCCGGCAGTGAAGTCGAGAAATTTACGGCCAAAAGCACCCTCCCCTGTCCGAAACGTTTGCAGGCCATCCCTGTAGGCACCGGTGGTCATGGGAACCTTGCAGCCCACATCGGCCGTCCCAAATGTCTCAGAACCCAGACAGAGAGCGTGGCAAACAAGGCCGCACCTTCGATCCGTAGCTTCATGAAGCCGCGGGAGAAGCTCGTGCCGCCCACCGTGACTGCCCCAGAACTGGTCCTGGGAGACGCGTTTGTGACCATTGCAGTGCCCGCTGGGACCGGTCCTGCAACGCTGCAGGAAGTTGGTCCAGAGGCAGCCTGTGACACGTAGGTAAATTGGCGCGTGGAAGTACAACCATGGACTGGCCGGCTGCTTGTATGGCGGGACCTCTGGTTAAAACCCTGTGGGACCTAACCACCTGCAGTATATGCTGGTGTGCGGGGAGAGTTCTCTCCTCCCAGGTAAAAATCCCCAGTGTCCACCAGTCCATTGAGAGGTTGTTGCTTAAGGAGTTGTGAATATAGTGTAGCCGGCGTGGTTAAAAATGCGAAAGGATGCGGGGTGGCGGGTACAAGCAAGGTGAAGGAGAAATTCGATGCAGGGATCCCGCTGGCCCAGGGGAGATGGGCGTCGAAAGCTGATGTCGCCTGGGGAGATTGCTCGTCTTATATGTGCTGCTCGGTCCGGAGGAAGTAAGAGCCCGCAGTCAGGCTGTGCAGAGGCTGTACTGCATCGCAGCAGATCATTCCGTGTTTTGCGAAGGATGCCCAGTGTTGCGACGTTGGGGTGGTGTGAGTGTCGAAGCTATTCCTTACCGTGCGGTATACTGTAAAACAAGTTCTAAACTTGACTAATTCCGGTGTACTCATGAATGAGCGAGGAGATTAGCGAGACAAGCGGCTCCCGGCATGAAGCCGAGAGCCCCGAGAAGATTCGAACACGGCTCGGACGCTGGCAGCGCCCTGCCCGCCGTCAAAACGTGATTTATTATGGAGAGTTACTTTCGCACGCTTGATTGCGAGGGCCGTAGCCAGCGCAATCCTAAGCAAAACTGTCGCTTCAGATTTCCCGTTGGTGCCTTCGTCATTGCACATGGTGCTTTGTCGCTCTCCATAATTTCGGAGGCGGTGCAGTCATATGTGCGATTCAATAGCGTCGGCAATTCCCGTTCTCCGAACACGGCTCGGACACTGACAGCGCCCTGTCAAAACGTGACTTATTATGGAGAGTTACTTTTGTGCACTTGAGTCCGAGGCCGTAGCCAGCACAATCCTAAGCAAAACTGTCGCTTCAGATTTCCCGTTGGTGACTTCGTCATTGCGCCTCAGGCCGTGCGGCTCTCCATAATTACGGAGGCGGTGCAGTCATATGTGCGATTCAATAGCATCCGCAAATCCAGTTGTCCGAACACAACTCGGACGCTCCTCGCCACCGCTCGTCACGTCGTCTTCACGCCGGATAAGAGCAATTAAAAACAGCTCGAGGAACGAGCTTTTCGTTGTAGCGTCTGTTTATAAGAGACTAAAAAACAATAGCCAGCACCGTTACAACGTCATGCTCTCCAGTGATGCGGCGTTCAACAAGTACCTCAAATATGTCGAGACCGAGATTGGGAGCAAGGCCCTTATCGGCCAGCATCAGGAGGGACGTGTTGGGGCGATTGAGGGGAAGGACGTCCCGGCAGTGAACAAGGAGCGCCAGGAGGCCCAAGCCGACTTGACCAAGGTAGGGGAGGCGATGGAAAAGCTCAAAACCTTGCACCAGGACGTTTGGCTTCGCGCCCCTGCTCAGGCCATAGTGGGGTTTTGATATATTACTCGTCTCTCGGGAGAGATTTTCCGTGATATATCCAGATCTCTCGCGAGAGACGGCTGTGATATATCATTTGGGAGACTCGTACCTTTTGGGTAATTCCTCCCACGCGGGCGCGCGCTCGCTGCTCCCCGCCATCTGCTGGCGCGTGGCGGTGCTATCTCGCCCTCCCCAAAATGGCATTTCCTCCGCCCTCCCTTGCACGTCCTGTACGCATAGCATCCGATTACAGCCCTTTGCGGAACTTAGGGCGCGGCCATTTTTTTTCTGTTTTCAGCGGTTTTGGGCAGGACAGCTGCTGCAGGCTCAATTCTCATCCATTTACCTTGTGAGTATGCGCAATCTATTCAGAATTTCGATGCGCAGTTTTCTGCGTCTTCAGATTTCTTACTTTGTTCTCCAATCAAATTTATGGCCCAAGTGCGTATATTTTGGATATTTCCAGGAGGACAGCTCTAGGATGAGTATTTCACCTCTGATTGCCCTAAATTTTTTATATGGCAGACTTCTATGTATAATCTAGTTCCTGAAATACTGCGATAGTGAAGATAACTTCTGGTTTCAATCTAGTGGTCAGGAAATATTGGGTTTTCTGTTTCAATACGGTAGCCTGGCATCATAGAGAGGTTCCATTCACTATCCCGGTATTTCAGGAACTAGATTATACATAGAAGTCCGCCATATAAAAAATTTAGGGCAATCGGGGGTGAAATACTCATCCTAGAGCTGTTCTGCCCAGAAATATCCCAAAATATGCGCACTTGGGCCATAAATTTGATAGGAGAACAAAATAAGAAATCTGAAGACGCAGAAAAGTGCGCATCGAAATTCTGAATAGATTGAGCATACTATGTATTATTCTTGTCGATCACCTGATGGAATGGAAGCAGAGGATAAATAGTGAGCGACGCTGCCTCTTTCTATTCGAACGCTCCCATGCACCCACACTACCGCCCTGTCCCCGGCGACCTCGTTCTCGCGAAATTTTCCACTTATCCCCCATGGCCCGGCCGGGTCAGTGTTTCTTCCATGCCCGTGCTCTGTACTTATGCCCTCCTAGATCATCACCCCAACTAAGGCCGCCAAAAAACTGAATTCCAAGAACAAGGCCGGGTATCCGGTCAGATTTTTCTTTGACAGGACTTAGTGAGTTCTCCTTGTCCGTGGAATGTCCTCCAACTCGCTCTCCTACAGTGCATGGATCCCGGACGGAGCACTCCAAGAGTTGACCCCGGAAGATATTGACGCCTTCCTGGCAGCCAAAACCAAAAAGCAGCTCCGCGCCCGCTTGGCAAAAGCGTACACAGAGGTGTATTTCGATCTCCTTTACCTCCTCCTGGTACCAGCCGGTCATCACACATGGTATGCATGATGATCCCAGTGAACCTTCCTCATTACAGTAACCATTAGGCCCAAAATAGTTTAAAGCCCCTGCATCGTAAGCGTAAAAGAGAAGGCAGTAAAAATGGGGCCCCGGATATGAAAGGGCTACAGACTGATGGTGCCGACAGTACGTTGGCGAAGCTTCGAAGGAGTTTCCCTGCTGAGATTGAACAGACACCTCCGCAGATTGGTGGAACGCGATGACGAAGAATGAGAAGGAACGAGAAGAAATAATGAAATTGTTTCTTGCAACGAACACTGCAACAGAGGCAGCAACATCCCGACTTACTCAATTACTGGACGAAGCGGATAGGATAGTTAATCGGGCTTAAATATCATTACACTGCATTCCGTGGGGTCGTAGGCACAAGGTCTGCCTACCCCTGTAGGCAGAGGTAGGCCGACCTCGCAGGTAAATTAACCATCTCACCATGGCCCGAGCTCTGTTCCTGGTCCAACACCCATTAAAATATCTGTGGGGCAACCATTGAACGTGGGATTGTGGTTATATTTAGTGCCACAGCCCACAGCTGTCAATTTTCGGCGCACTCAGGCAACTTACGGCAATCTCTACGGCATGTCCCAGGTGTAAAGGCACAGCGATCAATTAATAAAATCGGCTACGTGGGAACATGGCAACTGGTGAGAAACAATATTAGCTACGTGGGAACGCGGCAACAGCAACACAACGCACACGGACCAAGTTAAGGGGGCCTGGGTAGACCTATGTAGGCAGATGGTAGGCCAAGGTAGGCCCAATTTGGCCTACATGCTGTAGGCAGACTCTGCCTACGGGGGTCGGCCGACGTAGACCGACATCGACTCACGTAAACCGGCCTTGCCTACCGGGGCTCGGAATGCAGTGTTATTTCCTGCTTGAAATTCCGCTCCAGATCTTCAAAAGACTTAAGATAGGCCTCATCCATAACCGACTTCAAGAGGTAGGGACGGTGATAATTGGTGGTTTCACGGTGTTGCGTTTTAGATTTTGAAAGGCATGACTTGACATCAGTAACTGGTCCATATTTCGAAACGCGTGATCCTACTGCCGTTAGATTTTGAAAGGTATGACTTGACATCAATAATCGCAGTGCAGACTGTTCGTATTACGCCGCGGTCCCTGGGCCCTTTTCTGGGGCGCGCGCCGCAGGGATGGATGGCCCTGATCATTGCGAACATTTCCAGCTCTTCACATCCCGCTAAAGCTCCAATCGTTTCCATGTATAAATGTTTATACACGGTAAAAACCTTGTTTAGTTTCCGGAGGGGGCGTAACGGTAAACGAATGGTAAACAAACGGTTTAAATGGTTGAAAATACTCTGTTGTGCTCTGAATACATTTGGGGTTCTGGGGTGTTAGTCGAAACGAATCCGTTTATTTGGGCTCTGAACTTTGACGAAGTATACACGATGGTCCAGGTATTCTCGATCCCTAATAGCCAGCTTCACGGGACCTAAGCCAATATGTGAGGAGTGGAAATTGTGAGAGGAGAATAGAAACCGGTAAGTGCGGAATTAGAAGATTGTAATTCTTCCAAAAGTTCGTGAAGAGACACACGCCACTCCCGAGGCCCGCATTGGACTTGATCAACGACTTTTGTCTTCAGCCCCTCAATGACGACTCAAACGCCCACCGTATGGTAATTGCAGCGCGTTGCCCTACCGGAGCGCCAGCCGACCTTCAAGCGGCCTGGAAAGGTTTTATAGCCGCACTTGAAGATGTCTACTTTGAAGATCTAGATGCGGCAGACGTGGCCAATGAGGTAAGTCAGCTTCTACATTCTTCAATATCCGGAATTCCTCACGTATACACATTTAGAGCTATCGACTGACACCATGGGCTGGACGCAGCGATGGCGACAAGAAAAAGGCATTCAATAACCTATATCTGAAACTGGAGCCAACATACGAGGTGTGTAATCTGTCTATCCTTTATAGCGGGTACCTGATCTATTCTACTCCCTTCTCCAGAAGGCTAGCAACAAGAAGGTTCGCGAGCCGGAGGGACGGCGCGAGAGAAACCGTAACCGCCCCAGCACTTCAACTTCGAGTGCAACTGTTCAAAGCAATATCCCTATGCAAGCTACAACACCGAGTAAGCAATTTCACCTTATAATTACTCTCGCTTTGTTCACTAGATGTACAGCCCGTCAAGTCGGCGACACTTATGACCCTGACATGTTCTCCGAACATCGCGGGAATTACTTTGATCACAGCCTCGATATCAAAATCATTCAACGCGACCATCGAGATGTCGACAACAGCCTAATCCCCCCCTGGGAGCTCAAGAAAATCCTGACCGAAGGAACTTTTTTCTCGGCCCAAGTTACACTCCAGACATACATCTTCTCTGGTAATGGTGTGCTGAGCAAGGTATGTATTCATTTTATTGAACACCCATCCATTCTCATCTGACCAGTGTTTTTTTTTTTTTTTTTTTTTAATCCAGATTTACCATATCTATGTCGACAAGCTCAGAGTTCTTGACAGGGGATACGGTACTGCGTGGCAGATCCCTGTCCCATCCCTACCTGCAGCCGGCCCTTCCACACCCGGAAAGAAACGCAAAGAGGGAGATGAGGCCGCTGACGACGCTTTCCAGACCTTTGATGCTGTCTCGCCGAAAAAGAAGTTTTAGTATACGTAGCCAACAATCAACACGTTGCCTGTAGATAGATACTGAATAATCTTGAAGCAAATTCATCATACCGAAACAATCTCATAAGCTGTGACCTGTAAGCGATCAACTCAGTCATTTACAGATATTCATATTTAATTCGCCCTCCACCACTCTCCATCATGCTCCCGGTTTAGGGCCGGGTTATACACCGGCCAAGTCAAGGTAGCGGGCCCTGCCGCTTGTCGGCCTTACCTCTTTATTTTATCTTCTAAAGAGAGACGAACAAAAGGATCGCGTTCATTTAAAATCAAATCTGCATTCATATTCAAATTTTTTGCCCCGCGTACGAGACGCTGCTGGTAAACCAGCAGTTTGAACGTCCTGCCCGGACATTCCATCTCGTGTACGAGACGTTGGGGTTTCTCGCGTACGAGGTATCCCGGGGGCTACAACACCGATGCCTCGCGTACTTGGAATCAGTGAGGGGGAAGGTACTGCACCAGGTCCACCCGTGGACACTGATAAGGCCGAGAAACGTACACCGTGGTTCGCTGGGAACACCGGCGTAAGGGACGGGGAGACTACAAGTAAGTATGAGTGTGATCACAAACGAGACGACACACCTATGGACGATGAGCCAAGTGTTCGAAGATCCAGTGCGCCACTGCTTAGATGCACGACCACCTGCTGTGCCGATTTGCGCACCAGTTGGACCCAGTCTAAGCCAAGGACCAAGTCGCAGGGCAAAGAAGCAGTCACGGGGACATCGCACAGGAGGATAGAGATGACACCTGCGTTGCAAGGAAGCGTGAGCGGCCCGGAGAGCTGGGAGCCGCGGGTGGGGATCCCCGAATTGATCACCCAATCCAGGGAAACACAAGAGCTTGCAGCACGACCGTCGAATCGAGTGAATACGGGTGTATCACAGAAGGTAGCAAAGGACGGCATGGGGGAGAAAGCAAGATGCGCTGGCAAAATTGATATATCAATGATCTCCGCATTGGAAAGTCCCACGGTGGCGGATACTGGCCCGACACGAAGCGGAAATGAGTAATGACCAAAATGGAACTTGGCAGAGTCACTTTATCCACTCGCAGCAGAATGGCCGCGGATTAAGGAAATAGATCTGTAAGACGACTTCTGAAATACCCTCAAGTTTTTGTAGGATATTATTCCCTTGCCCACTTGCCTGGCAATTTCTTTCTCTGCGATGACCAATATGTATGACGAAATGCTATGTTGGCCGAAACCGATGTTCCCCTGGGTAGCCAAACCTAAAGGTTCAGCAATAAAGAAGGTACGGCCGACAAGCGGCACAGCCCGTGACCATTATGCGGAAACTTCATGAAGAAATTGTGTCTCCAACTGTTGTGCAGTGTTCACCCTAAGGTTAAGGCCTTAAGCGTCTTAAGGCTTAGTAAGGCCTTAAGTTAAGCCTTAGAGTCCGATCCGTTCTTTCCCTTAAGCCTTTAAGGCCTTAAGAGCTCGGGCCGAGTTTTCCCGACATCTAAGCGACAATCAAAAGCCAAGAAAAAGCACGCAATTGTAGCGGCGCTGGTGTGTAGCGGCGCTGGTTGTAGCGGCGCTGGTGTAGCGGCGCTGGTCCAGCGGTGTTAGTTGACATCCCCCAAGCGTCGCCTAACCCTGCCGATGGCACTTGATGCCGTGTGCGCAGGTATGTATGTGAAGGGCGACGCCTCGGCGGATCGGTTAGTTCTAGAAAGAAGGAAAACCCTCGCTCAGCTTTTTGGGGGATCGACGAAGAAGCATGTTCAGCATCTCTCGCAAAAGGAGATTGAGGCGGAAGCAGAGCTGATGATGGCTTTGGCGGAAGCAGAGCGGCAGGCTGATGAAGACGAGGACGCGCAACCAGATGATGGAGCGGTGGAGATTCCTTCGGAGGAGGAGTATGTTGAGTAGCTTACATACGTAAAATTTGAGTTTTTGTCTCAGTTTCTGAAGGCGCGAAATAGGCTGGGGAAGCGTGAGAAAAATCAGGCTTAAGGCCTTAAATGAGGCCTTAAGCTTAAGGCTTAACCCTTATTAAGCCTTGGAGCTCCTGGAAACCTCGCTTAAGGCCTTAAGGGTGAACACTGCCAGTGTTGTGTGCACCGGTATATCACGGCCTAGTGTCAGGACTCTCTTGGGTTGATCGTGCAAATATGTTGTGAACACAAATTTCCCTAATTTTCCATGTATGTACCTTGCCCAAAAAAGCAGCGACCAAACATTTTTGTGTCTGGACATTTCTCACAATGCACTAGGAATTTCCGTTGACAAGGAACATAAGCCAGGGCCGGTGACAAGTGTTCAGTTCACAATGACATACGAAGTTGCGAGTTTGGTATGCTATTCATAAACGCAACTTCGAGACCTCTTTGTAGGAAAAAGAAGAGCCCGTTGGCATGGAGAGACCTAACTGTGGCATAAGTCTGGTGCCATATCACAACTTAGCTGGATCTGACGATCAGAATGGCAATCTTACGATACACAGCTGCCAGCGAGGTATATGCAGTCTAAGACGAGTTTCTGTGCCAAGTTGACGGTCGCTGTTGGTTATTTGAAAGACAGGAGTCATTTCGTTAGGTCTACTCTTCTATTCTGTCAGACTCCCTGCACATTGGGATTCCTTGACAAACAGTCGGTTATTTGCACACGACAGGTCGGCGCATTCAATTGGACTCGCGGAATAGAAAGTCGAATACCAAATCCATATGAGGCGAGGGCCGCCACCGCCGCGGTTGAAATTGATGGTTCCGTTAAAACTGATCCGTGATTCGAAAAGTATCGGATTTTTTTTGGAAGAATAGGTCCACCGTCGCGAATTGTGACAGTGGAAAGACAAGCATTGATAGCAGCCCAATGCCGCCTTCGCAGATGCACACGGCTACGACAACGATCGAATGGCGAACGTGCAGAGAAGTTATAAGATTGTTTTAAGTCCTGCCTAGGTAGTGTGAGAACTAAGCAGGTAGAAATGGGACAGCGAATGCGGTTACGATCAAGTTCGCGCTGAATGAAGGACTCGTATTGAACAGCTGCAAAGTCTCTCAAAACTGCATAGCATATCTCTCGCGTGGAAATGATACGATTGAAAATGAAACTTGCCGTTGTATCAACTTGAGCTCCATGCCCCAGTCAAACTGGTAGACCATAAGCCGAGATTCTCTGCCCCAGTTTTCATATGATGTACCAAAACGGAGTGCATCCTCCGTGTTGTACTGGAAGTCTTCTGAATAGTATCCGAGCGCAAAGATTAATGTTGCCTCACCGAGTGTTCGCCGGTTGAGAGTGTTTGTTCCTGGTTTTGGACTGCTATCTAGCCAGGCATTGAAAGAACCGCTTCGCCTTCGATACTTGAAGGAAATCCGAAGAAATGAATGAGCAAGCATAGAACTAATGACACGATTCCAAGTCGTGTTGTTTTTGTGTTGTCTCGTATCGCACGAGACGAGTACAGTTTGACATTTTCTCCAGATCGCACCCAGCAATAGTGCCCAGACTCACGAGAGATTTGTGGAAGGTCGTTCGTACTCAGACAGAAGTGCTGTGGATTGAACTTCTAGAGGGAGACTTCTGAAAAGGGGCAAGAAAAGGAGAAAACATAAGCACCCTATAAGATTGGTTGGGCTCTGAAATAAAGAAGGATTATTGAAGAGACATGATGTGTGATTTCCCGGAGCGAAGCGGCGGTACATACATATTTGTTGTATGCCAAATCATCTGCGGTGCGAAGTATTATTGCGTATTTAAGTACTATAATGCTCGAGTCAACTGTAACCGTAACCTGGAGATTTGAGTACTCTACTTCAGTTGCTTGTGGGGAGTTTCCATCCGCAACAGATTTCGGTTTTTGAGTGAACAAACTACGAAGTCTTTACATAATCGCGTATTGGCCAATTGCAACTCCCAGTCAACGGCGAGAAACTGGATCAATTAGGTCGTCCCCAAAAATGGTAAAAATGGTAATCTTGAGAGCAGCATTCTGAGCCATGTACAGGGAGAGGCAGAACGAACGACAACATCGTCATCGCGCTCTCAAACGGCTGGCGAAACAGGCGGAAAATCCTGGAGGGAAACGTCACAAGGTGAGCAGCTGCAGGATCGTAACACAGCATTCTCACATACCTGCAGATTATATGCTAACAATGCAATTTGCATTTGTCACGCCGCTCAAAATGCAAGCCTTTCACATGCTTCAAAATGCCAAAGAATATGCTAAAAATTCAATGACAAATTACCGATCCACAGGTTTCGAATATTTGCTTCTGAAAAACAACTGAGAATCTGAAATCCAATCGAGAATGACGAAGAAGTCAAGTCAAAGACACGAGCCATGAGCCATATGGTGCGCACTGCGAAAAAGCCATCATATGGCTCAGATGGCTTGTGCGCAACCTCTCTATTTAGAGAGTGGATGGACTCCAGAGGTCCGAAAGAGGTACACACAATTTCGTTTGAGGGGGCCAAAATATTGAGAAAAACAACGGCTCGTGGGAAAAACTTCGGAGGAGCGTTTTTAGGCTCCTTCTGAGGTGCGGGATCTGAATCCGAGCCGAGATGTACCCCAAAAAGGCTGGTTCTTACGCTATACTATAAGCGGACTTTGATTGTCCGCGACTGTACCTGTCAATTGGGGAATCAATTAATTGACAATCCCGGTGTTTCATGTCCTGTGATCACCAGCCCCGGATGCGCATGGATGAACGTGATGCCGGGGTTGCGTGCGGCGTAGTCCTTGTTCCAGGTGCGTCAGCGAATCGTTCCAAGTATCACCTCCGCAGTATACCTTGAACGCGAGATCGACATACGTCGGACGCCTGCCCCCCGGCCGTCACGAACCCACGAAAGTCGCGCACGGGCTTCAGCGCCTTCTTCAGCCCCCGGTCGGTCAAATCGAGCTCTACCCCTTGTACCGCGCTGAACACAGCCATGACGCGCGCATCCTCGCCCGCCGCGTGCGCCGCGCGTATGGAGGGCAGGAGCCCCGCGACGAGCGTCCACCGCGCGTACTGTAGAATTTCATTCAATTCGGCACGGTTTGTGACCCATGACCCAAAATACCGATTCGGCACTTCGGCAACCAACGAATTTTGGTGTGACACCTCCAAAAATTTGGCATTCAAGATGAAAAATTACGAAAATTCTGCCTTTTTTGCACCTCAAAGGGAGATTTGGCCCCAGTGTCACGCATTTTACATTCGGCACTGGGCGCCATGACCCGTGACCGAGACCAAAATTCATCGCGGCACAGGGGGTGCGTGATGCGTGACCGCCGAATTGAATGAAATTCTACAGTAGTACCACACGGGGGTGTAGGCGGGCGCCCAGGTGGTGGTGAATTCGCAGACGGTGGAGAGGTCTGGCATCATACTATAATGTGGGGAAGGGCTTTCCCAAGATGCCTTTACAGCTAATGTCGGAACCGAAGGCGTGAACAAAAGTTCCTTGTTTGGGACTGTTTTCAAAGAATTGTAGGTCGCAAAGAAGCATTTTCCGGTTGAAGCGAGATCCTGCGTGCTTTATTACCGACTCGAAGATGGGCAAAGTGGGGCCGATGATGTGCGGTATCTCGATGATTTATCCACGAGTAGAGAACGGGGGTCCATTCGTTCGAGGTCATACTGTATGCACAAGTTGCGAGCAGTGTACCCATTTGGAAAATGTAAGGTCTCCATCGATTACGAACCCATGGCGGGCAGCAGTTGGGCCGTCTGTGAGGTCAAGAATCCACGATTCGACGGATTCCTTGATAATCTCATCCATGAACGGAGTTTGAAGGTTGATGAAGACGGGACCGCTCAGACTGGAGGCCCTCATGATTGGACTACGACAGACTTCATTTCTCGAGGTGAAAGCCTACCTAATAATTCCAACTGCCAGGACTTGCAGTCTGGGAGCTTTGATATGGCGGGGACGGCCAAGAAAATGAAACAAAGGCAAAGAAAAGAAATGCAGAGCCAGGGTTCGAACTACCGACCTTTAGATAGCTGACAAAACAAAACACAGATAAGAAACCAGACATTCGTACACTCTCCTTCTTCTTTGAGCGAGGCAGTACAGAGCATACATGCCTCAGGACCAGGAATATTTAGCCGAGGGCGACTTCCAGCCTGGCGGATACCCCGCCTTCCACAACATCCTGGGCAGTCCCCCCTTCCCCACACACCCTCCTACAACGGCTCCTACCACAACTCCCCCCACTCAAACCACTCCGAGCTCAGCTTCTCCGCCGATCCCACACAAGACTCATTTGCGCTATTTGACGATGAGCCCCAGCAGCAGGCGCGCGACGGGTACGAGCCCACCGAGTACGACGGCCACCAGGCGGCGGTTGGCTGCTGATGTTCAACGATGGCAACTACATGTCTGGGCCCGGCCCGTACGTTCCTTACGTCCCCGCGGGCCCCGCGTCCGACCGCCACCGGGGTTTGTATGACTACAGCTCGCCCAACTCGACTGGCGGCGGCGAGGAGCAGCAGGCGCATCAGCAGCGGCACCAGAGCCAAAGCAGGGTGTCCTCGATCGCCTTCCACCACCAGCAACCCGAATCGTCGCCGCAGGCGTTCGACAACATGACCTTCCGCTCGCCCAACTGGGGCACCGAGCCGCTACCCCTCCCGCGCTCGCCGCGCGGCGCCTCCCCGCATATGCAGCAGCAGCGCTTACTCATGCCCGAAGACAACTCGGGGCCAAGGCTGCACGTCGTCCCTGCTACGCACATCAGTGGAGGCGGCGCAGCGGGCGGCGCATGCGTGCTGAGGCTCCAGGAGACGTTGCATCGAGGTTAGGCTTTATTCTATCTTATTGTTTGGGGGGAAAGCCTTTGCACCTTGCGTTCTGCGTTTTGCGTCTGGTTTTTTCCTCATCACCACATGGCGGATGCACCTTGATAAGCTCGGATTCGTATGCTAACGCCCGTTTTTTTTGTTTAGTCACCGAGCAGCAAGACGAGTACCGTGCTGAGCAGCAACAATCAAACACATGCGACCCCACGCAACCGGGCGGCCACAGACGCATTGGTTCCAACACCTCCGTGCACTCCAACTCCCACTCCCCCTTCCTATTTCCCTCGAACATGCTCCCCGGGCCCGGTCCGCGCCCGCGCAGCGCGTCGGACCACGCGTTGGAGCCCTCGAATATTTTTACTGGGCGGATGGTCAACATCGGGAGCGCACTGGACGACAGCATGGGGGACGTCATCCTCCCGCCGCAGGGGCAGCATAGGCGGTATGATTTGGGCGGGGGGAGCTTCAGTCCGAGTCTGCACCGGAACTCGTTTGGAGGAGCAGGGGGAGGGGGGTACGCACAAGCACCTGGGTCGGTAGGGCTGGATAACGGGTTTTTGAGCCCGGATTTGTTCGGGCTTGGCGGTGGGGGCGGAGGCGGGTTTGGCGGTGGATTGGGGCTGGGGCTTGATCCGGGTGCCGTTGGGCTGCGGAGAGCAAAGTCGGACGCGGCGGGGCGGGGGCACGTGCGGCAGAGCCGGAGCGAGGATATCCGTGGCACGGGCAACTCGGCGGGGTCGATGTTCCTCAGCGAGGTTTTCATAAGCAGCGGTGGTGGGCACGGGCAGTTTCTGAGCCTCGTGGAGCCGCCGCCGGCGATTCGGAGCAGGGGGCAGGGGCAGCACGGGTACCATCATCGGAGTGCAAGCGGCGGGTCGGTGCGCAGTGAACGGTGCGGGTCAGACGGGCACGGGCACGGGGAGTGGAGTGCGGCGAGCTCGACAAGGGTGTCGCCGTACCCGTCGCCGAACGTCTCGCCCTCGCCGCGCAACACCGACCGGCCCCGGCCCCAACTCTTTCAGGCCCAACAACTCCTCCTCTTTCGGCCCCCGGCAACGCATCCTCCTTCAACGACCCCAACTCGCTGCCGATCGTGGTGTCGAAGCAGAACGTGACGACGCTGCGGACGAGCAAGGCGTCACACAACCGGCGGAAGCAGGAGGCGATGTATGTGTGTCCTGTGCCGAACTGCGGGAGCACGTTTACGAGGAGCTTGAACTTGAAGGGCCATATACGGAGCCATAATGAGGAGAAGCCGTTTGTGTGCAAGTGGCCAGGGTGTGTGGCAAGGGGTGAGTGGGCGCTCTATACTTTTTTCCCTTTTCCTCGAACCTGAGGGAAACAATCCTCGAGCTTGGGTTTCCATTTGGGGCGAACCAGGCCTTGATTTTTGTTTTGTGGATTTTTTTCGAGCTCACCGTATGTCTTTGATGCCGCTTTCTTCCAGCTTTCCGTCTTGTGGGATCCCCTGTCTTCCCACAGTCTCATCGCATCCCTCTCCGCTTTCTCCCTTTCCAATGTATATTGCGTTGAGATCGCCCCCACACTGAAGATGATAATAATTCGGCGCCTTTGGATTTCCAGAAAAGAACGAATGGGTTCAAAATCTCGCAGATAACGCTGTGGATACCTCCCTCGCTACTGAGTACACGTGGAAGACATTGACTTTTGAGAAAAAAATTACTGAGAACCAATGACCTCAGTTTCCTTCGCCGCATTCATGCCGTTCTCTGCCTTCTCCGCCATTTCTCCATCTTTCAAACTCCCATCTTCCTGGACCTCGGCGGCATCCGATTTCTTGAGGTCTTGCGCCACCGCAACATTTCTCTCAACGTTTCCCGCTCCTTCCTTGTCTTTTGTGCCCGTCTGCCTCTCCGCATCCCAACTCTTCACCACCCTCTCGGCTTTTTATCTTCTCCGATATATGTATGACGTGCGTTGAGATGACCCACACTACTACTGGAATCACCCAGGGGACTACGAGCGCACCGACGAGGGCCCGGTGGCTCAGGGGACCTCGACGACCCTGACGGCAATGGAGACGGACCGTTTCCCCAAGGGCACAAGCGGCCCCGTGACGATGCCGACGACGAACCCGTCGCGCCCAAACGCGCCAAGTTCGACCCAGCAGCCGTCGCGTGGGGCGGGGAAGCGGACCGTTTCCTCGACTCTGTCGCTTTCTCACCTCAACACCTCGCCGTTGTCAAGCAAATTGAAGTCTACTCACTTGACATCAAAGAGGCTCTTCGGATGCTCTCCCTTGCTCTCCGCAAACCAGTTTTCCCGGACAGCCTCTGGAAGGATGTCCTCCTCGACCGCTTCGTCGACCTCGATACCCTCTTGGCCAGTCGCTTCGCCGTCGAACCCGACGAACCCCAGCAGCTCGTCGTTGGAGATCACCAACTCGAGATCAAGAAACCAAAGATGGTCTCGAGAGTCTCTAGTCATGGGCAATGGCTCCTTGCGTTCCGGGCCTACGCAAAAGCGGTCACCTTCGCTTTCAACGGGCGACAGGACGAGCTCGAAACTTACGAGAACCACATCCACGAACTCTTCGCAAGCTGGAATCCGTCCCTACACCACCGCGTCCTCAGCTACGACCGCGCCGCTCGTAACCTCATCGGGCAGTCGCACGGCATCCTCTTCAGCGACATTCACAAGCTCAGAGCATGCGAGAACGCTCACCTCTCCGCGGGAGGAGTCTGCGTCTCTGCGGGTTCCTCTTCTGGCCAGGCTGAGCACAAACCGAAAGGCAAGAAGACCAAGCGCCCTGACGGCGGCGAGGTCTGCCGAAACTTCAACTATAACAAGTGCGACCGCGGAACCGACTGCAAGTTCCGTCACGCCTGCCTCCGGTGCAAGAGCGATGGGCACATTCTTGGAGACTGCCCCGACAAGCAACGCCACTGAGCCTCAGCCACCCGCTAGGCCAATGACGCGGCTCGAGACGGCAGTCCCCGCGCACGCCAAATTCTTCGCGGAAGACATTGAGGAGGTCGAGGACAGCACGGATCCAGCGTGCTTCCTGCCGCAAGTACATGCGCGGCATGGGCTGGAAGACTCATCAGTCAGCATCGTCCAGTCGTACGGCACAGTACACGGAAGTTGACGAACCTCTTCCGCGACCCCCTCCTCGGGAATTTGCGAACGCGCACGCAATGAAGACCATCTCCGACCACCCTGACCTCTTCCGCGTCCCACAAGTGATCAAGGTCAACCGCCTCGAGAGCCTTCTGAGGCGGCACCCGAATCAACCTTTCGTACAGTCAGTACTTGCGGGATTGCGTGAAGGGTTCTGGCCCTGGATGGACACTCACCACGACGATGGATATCCGTTAACGTACGACAATGCCTTTATTCCGCCCCCATCGGAGCGTGAGCGCGACTTCATCAGCACTCAGCGCGACATCGAAGTTAACAAGGGACGGTTCTCTCGCACCTTTGGCCCAGATCTTCTCCCTGGGATGTACAGCACCCCCGTCATCGCCGTCCCCAAACCCCATTCTGACGACCTGCGCCTTGTATCCCACCAGAGCTTTGGCGAGTTCTCGCAGAACACCATGGTCGATGGACCACAGATCAAGGGTCCTCGCATGGACACCATGCAGCAATTCATCCCCGCGCTCCTGCGCTTCCGGCGCCAGCATCCGGACGCGAGGCTGGTAATATGGAAGTCTGACGTAGCAGAAGCCTTTCGACTCCTGCCAATGCACCCGTTAGCCGCAATCAAGCAAGTCGTTACATCAAACATACCGACCAAAGCCGAAGTTGCAGCCGGCCAGTCGAACAGTCCACTCCAGCGCAATGTTGACTGGGGTGCGACGTTGGGAATCGCGGCTCTCCGAGACTGTGGGCGTCGGTGATGGGTTTGGTCATTTGGGTGGCTTTGTTTATCAAACTGCTCGTGGACATTTTTTGCTACGTTGACGATGCCTTCGGTTGGGAACTCGAAACTAACTTCATTTTCTATGCCCCGTACCAAAAGCGAATGCCAGCAAAACAGGCCCAACTCCTCCTTCTCTGGGATTTCCTCGGCATTCCACACAAGGAGAAGAAGCAGCTGCACGGCACGTCGCTTACCGTCATAGGTTTCCAAATCGACGGGAACACAATGACCATCACGTTGCCTCCGGACTCCAAGGCCGAGCTCGAGCAGTGGGTTGAAGAGTTTATTGACACCCCGTCGCGTCGCTGCAAGCTCCGAGAATTCCAGGCTCTCACCGGCTGGATGAATTGGTCGTTCAACATGTACATGCTGCTTCGACCTGCACTCTCTAACATCTACGCCAAGATAGGGGACATGGAACAACAGCACGCCAGCATCTACCTGAACAATGCGATCAAGGATGACCTTCGCTGGTTCTTGAATCACCTTCGCCACTCCGGCGGGACCGCTCTGCTGGAATCCCTTGACTGGGACCCACGCACAGAGACCCACGCAACGATATACTGTGACGCGTCGCTCAAGGGCATGGGGTTTTGGTTGCCTGAGCGCCTGCTAGGCTTCTATTCCCCCGTTCCCTCCGAGCCCCCCGCTGACACCATTTTCTTCTTTGAAGCCTTGTGTGTTGCATCCGCACTTCGGTGGTATTGCACTACTGTTCTTTCGAACACCACCACCGCTTCCCGCTATCGCCTCACCATCTTCACCGACAACTCGAACACAGTCAGTATCTTCAATACTCTGCGTGCGACACCGGCATACAACATGATTCTGCGAACCGCAGTCGACGACCTCATCCAGTACAACGTTGATCTGCGCGTCCTCCACGTCCCCCGGCGAGGAAAACACGGTCGCCGACGCCATCTCTCGCAGCCGCCCCCTCGACGCAAAGGGCTACGCCCCCGGACTCGTCATCCGACCGTTTCAACCCCCGCAGGAGCCGCTGGGGGCTGCCGCACAATGATCACATCGCACGTCAAGTCCAGGCAACCCGTGCGGGAAGCCTGGACCATGGAGCAGCTTGTCCATCAACGAGCTGTCGCCATGGGCGCCGCCATCGACACATCTACAGCGCACACGTATGGCTCCGCCCTCAACTCGTACATTGAGTTCTGCCGACTTCACAAATTTCCCATTACCCCGACTGCAGAGACACTGAGTTTTTACACAGTGTTCATGTGCCATCATATCAATCCAAAATCCGTCGACTCCTACCTCTCAGGTATCTGTAACCAGCTCGAAGCCCATTTTCCCGAAGTACGCGAAATACGAAGAGCATGCTGGTGTCGCGAACTCTCCAAGGCTGTAAACGCCTCCGCGGCACCGCGACGAAACAGAAATCACCACTCTCACGCCAACAACTCCGACAGGCGATCACCGCCCTCCCACCATCCCCTTCCCACGACGACCTCCTCTTCCTCACCATCCTCCTCTCCGGCTTTCGCGCGCTTCAACGGCTTGGCGAACTCACGATGCCGGACAACCCGCGCATACGCAACCCGCGAAAATACACCAAACGTGTATCCGTCACGGTGGACGCAGTACGAATATTGGCTGCCCGCACACAAAGCAGATACGTCCTTCGAGGGCAACCACATTATCATCACGGACCCAGATGCACACCTCCACTTCCGTCGATACCTCGCTTCACGCGACCAACGCCACCCCCTCAATCCCTTCCTGTGGATCCACGACGATGGCACGGTACCGACACGCACCTGGTTCATGCGCCGTCTACGCCGCCTGTTCTCCGACACGAGCATCGCAGGGCAGTCCATGCGAGCCGGCGGCGCCACAGCACTCGCGGAAGACGGCGCCCCTCCGCACATCATCCAAGCCGCCGGTCGTTGGGCATCGGACACCTTCCAGATATACATCAGGAAGCACCCGATATTACTGCAAGCGATGCTCCATGCCCGCGAGCGTTCCTGAGCTCGCGCTCGCACCTCCAACATCTATATCTCATCACAAATCTCCTTCCATTACCTCTTTAGCCTCCTCGGCACTCGCTCGCACTCCCAATATACTCGCAGGCCCATCGGGCCTTTTCCCTGGCTAAACACTTCGCTCGGAATCACGACGGCGATGGCAATTAGTCGGGTTTAAAACGAGGTTTACTCAAGTCTAATTGACGAGTAAGTCTCTGCACGCAGTCCCGCAACAGCAGCTTACCCGAGAAGTCCTCACCGACTCAGGTCGCGACGAGGACGCAGGAGCGCGACCACCTCTCGGGTATCACAGATCCCTCGGGTAAGCGGCTAGCTTTTGTCCTTCGGGACTTGCATTGACCGCCTTTGTCTCAGTCAACTGAACAAAGGGCTCGAGGTCCAGGCCATCGCAGCGCGGGGGCCATTGGCCCGCACGCTATATAAACCCTGGCGAGCCGAGTAGAACCTCAGCTTCTCACTCGGTCTCGCCAGGTATGCAGTCCCTCACTTACAACTGTTTGTAGTTCTCACTTGGTCTCGCCAGCGCTCTTATTTTGCTATCCCACCCACCCTTCACCTGTTTAAAAATCTCGTATTGTACATACTAGCTCATGTATGTGCCTCCTCGGCACTCGCTCGCACTCCCAATATACTCGCAGGCCCATCGGGCCTTTTCCCTGGCTAAACACTTCGCTCGGAATCACGACGGCGATGGCAATTAGAGCCGCAACAAATATGCCAGCAGAGATCTAGGACTCCCGCTTGGACTCTGGCTTTTTGCCTGCCGGGCGCATGTTGACATCAAGCGCGTCTTTTGCCGATTCGGTTATAGTGTCAGCGACACCACGGCCCGCAACGCACTAACGACCTTGACGAACTCGAGCCTGGAAAAGCTCAGAGAGCAGGTCCGTGATGCGACGAGACGAGGCGAGACGGAATGGGGGAAGGTATTGGACAATATTCAACGGTATGACTGGGTGTTTGAGCACGGCTTGGGACGGGAGAATATACTCAAGGTGGGGACGGCCGGGTACTGCTTTCGGCGGCACGTTCTAAGGGCTTTCTTGCAGCTCTGGTGGTTCGTGTCCGGGTCGAGGGTGCTGTATTAGTAACTTCTTCTAATATATGCCGGGTGCGCTTGGGCGGCGGAGAAACTGGAGACGAGCGCGGGTGTTCATCGACCTTCTCATCAGTACTGGATTCGGGATTCTCTTCGCCCTCGCCCTCCAATTCTGAGGAATAGACGTGTTTCTTCGCCGCACGAGTGGCTCGTTGTTTGGCATTTCGTTCCAACCGTGCGGTTTCTCGCTGGGAATTGATTGTACCCCCGCAGGGAATGGACAATTGCATATAATCGCACTCGGTAGCCCACGGCAAAGGCCCAGTTTCGCATAAGAGGTTCGAGATCTTTAATGGAATCAAGAGAGAGCAGATGGTCGAGGATGGAGTCGATAAGCGATTGGGGAAAGAAGGATGATTTCGGCCGGTTCTGATTGGTAGCATTTTTGCGTTCGGCGTGGTGGACAGTTTTGCCAAATTTGACAAGGTCAAGTTCTACCTGCTCGCGCTCCTTCTTGGTCAACCTGAGCTTTTTCTCTGCGGCGGAAAGGGGCGCGGCGGCGGAGGGAGGGATAAATAATGGTAGTTGGGCGCCGGGAGGAAGGGGTGGACTTGGGAAATCAAGTTAAATATCGTTGCGGGTAGCGCACAAAGAGCACGGTAATCGTCGTTTTGCAGTAATGCAATCGAGAGTTGTCGTTGTGAGAGGGGGATTCCTGTAGATTCGATTTATTGCTGCTATGTAGCATGTCTTCTCTGTTAGGACCAGGACCTTGGCGTGCTCGAGTGGCTTGGCTTCCTTTTTACGCTTAGATTTTGCTGCGGTGGCGGCGCACTGGAGGGTAAAGCGACGGCAGAGGGACCTAAAGCTTTGCGAATCAGTGATATCGTTAAAATGCGAAATATAAACCCACCCTTGGTTTCACCTCCGCTCTGGCCTCACCCGTTTTGTTCCGATATCCGCCGGTTGGCATTTGGTGCCCTCTGGATTTTCGATTCCTCGTGGACCGTTCGGTTTTTTGGATATCTGCCTTTCTTCCCATTGGATACAGGGAGTGTTGGCGCTGGGACGTCATGGCCGGATTGCGGATCCTTGAACACTACACTTGTCCGGGAGTGTTGGTGCCGAGACGTCGTCATGAAGCCGGGTTTTCGCTGGCATACCACGGGTCCCTTTCTTTGTTGCTGAGAATTAATCGTCCATTCCATTTTCTCCGGACTTTTCTATATTTGTTTTTTGAGCCGATGCCCGATGGGATGCTCAGACTTCTAGTCGTGTTGCGCACTTTTTTCTTCTTCTTCTTCTTCTACCTGAGGCTGCTTCTTTGGAAACAGCTCTCAGAACCCTCGGGTATACTTCTTCGGAGGTGGACTTGAGCCTGTGGTTCTCTCATGCACCTGCAAAGGGAAAGACATACGACAGCTATCTGTGTACTGGTGGACTCCGGGGATTTATACCTGGGAGGAGAGAACTCTTCCCGTATACCAGCATATTCAGTTGGTGGTCAGGTCGCACAGGGTTTTAGCCAGAGGTCCCGCCTATTCAAGGGCCAGCCAGTCCTGCGCGGAGTTCTACAATACACGGCTATCCCGGGAGCCACCGGAATTCGACGGGTTTGATGACCGTCGGAATCCGATAGCTGGCCTAGCGGAATCCAGTGGATATGCAGATCCTTGGATTCCAAGGGAACAGCCCCTTCCGAATCCAATGGACTGCACTACGAAACCTCAAACACGGTCTGTGGAGCAACGCAACGGTGAAGAATGCATAATTGGCCATATAATAGACTACGCAGGAATTATAATGATAGGCTCGTGGTAAAGAGAGGACGATAATTTTCGTGTAGTAGTGATAATCTACGACTCGCGGACAACAGGGCCGGCGCTGAGAGCTGCAAGGTCACCTTGGGAAGAGATATTGATGTTCCGCTCCTCGACAGTATTTCCGTTTCCGTCAGGCGCAGATCCAGTTTCGACGGCCCCAAGTCCCGCAGCGATCGCGGCGTCGATCTCCTCTTGCGTGCGCGCAGTTTGCTCCGCGCCGATGCGGAGGAATTGACTGTTGTCCTCGGCGATGACGGTCTTCTCCCACCTGCCGTGACAGCGTTAGTCGGATGCTGCGACTGGCAACATAAGCTTGCCTTTTTTTGGGCAACAGATTTATCACGTCATCAGCCTTTCCGTCTACGCCCATATACGTTGCCCAACGTCCTGCCGTCCATCTGCGCGCTGCTCAAGGTCTCGGCCCCCTCACCTGTCCCCGCCTCCGCCTCCGCCTCCGCCTCCGCCTCCACTACCTCGCCCACGGTTACCAAGAAGCCGTCGAAATGGAAGCTCAGCTTCGGCAAGAGCAGCGCGGCGACTAAGGGTGCGTTTCTCTCTGGTCCTCGCCGGTATGGATGCTGAAGGCTGTAAAGGTCATAAATAAATCAGGAGGGCTGGGCTACCAGCGGAATTTCGCAGGTTCATTCATTCGGGAATTGCGGGGAACACAATATTTTTCGTGCGCTCGATAAATGTGCATAGATTATGTGATGCGGTGTCAAAGCGGAAAGAAGTCAGGGAAGTAGAGGATTTTGCCAATACTGAAATCCGCAGATTCATTTTGAGTGCAAATATGGTGACTGTTCTGGAAGGACCCACCACTATTCGAGGGAGGATTATCCGTGCGGTCTGCGGGAGCATGGAGACAAAAATAATTATTCTGGACGAGGGTTGTGTTGGAATATGAGTACTTCGCAGTCATTTACTCACGGTAACCATCGGGGCCGGCCTCTCCCGATGCCCACACTAGCCATCGCACCCGCTCCCTCCGGACACTGCCTCCCGCATATTATTAGATAGTTAGTATATAATCTGTTGTAATTCACGAATATACTTCACTCGGTTGCCCTCAGAGCAACTCTTACTCTACCTGGGCAAGCGAGACGAACCCTTCTCTGTCCTGCGCGCTCCCGTGACCGCCGTATTTCCAACAGGTTGAACATTTCAAAGACAGTTAAAACATGACTCTCACCCGTTCAATTATCGCTTATAATTCCACGGCAGATTCAAAGCAGCTGTGCTTGGGACCGCGCCGAGGATCGATGACACAGCACTGGAAGAAATTAGAAGCAGGAGACGAGAGCTAAAAGAATTAATAGACACAGGGACAGGAGAACAGCATGTATGGCCTAAGTCAGACGGCAGATGCATGTAAGATGCATATTCCAGACAGGTTCCCGCTGGTGGGAGAGATGAGCACTTGCCACCAAAGAAGAAATTGGTTCACTTATAGAGAAGAAGGCTGCACAGCACCCATCACTTGTGCCGCCTCGTGCAAACGATTTGACCTGGGCAGAAATACCCGAACCCTAGTGACATGACCCCGAATGCCAACCATCGACGATGCAGCCATGGACGTCGCCGTAGGCGCCGTCGCTCCTCCCGCAAATTTCGTAAAGAGTTAAATCCTAAAGAACCGGCTGAATACCGGGGAGCTGCGGATGCAAGGAGTTTTTATCGGTTCGTTACTGAAGGCACTCACTACTCGCTATGACCAAAAGTAACCGGAAATTTGATTTTGAGGGCTTCTGTTTCAATTTTTTTGTATTCTCGTGGCCAAATTCATTGGTCCGCATTTTCAACGTCCTCGCACACGCCTGGGCCGAGGGCACGATAGAGACATACGGTTCGGGACTTTTGTCGTGGCATGTTTACTGCGATTCGAAAACCGTCCCCGAAGCATCTCGCGCCCCCGCCAGTCCGACGTTGGTGGCAGGATTCATTTCCGAACTTGCGGGCTTTCTCTCCGGCTCCACGATCTCAAACTACGTTTCGGGTGTTCGCGCCTGGCACATTCTGCACGGAGTTCTGTGGGCTATGAACGAGCCAGAACTGGAAGCGCTCCTCCGCGCTGCGGATCGTTTTGACCCCTTCTTCCTCTAAGCGGCAGGCGCGAATGCCATACACCACCGAAATCCTGTGCCAGCTTCGCCCATGTTTTGACCTTTCGAAGCCCTTCGATGCCTCTGTTTGGAGTTGTCTCACCACTCTTTTTTGGTCGACTTCGCGCGGCGGTGAATTTACTGTAAAATCGCTAACCTCGTTCGATCCCGCGATCCACGTCAAGCCCTCAGACGTTTCGGAGGTCGAGGATCGCAACGGTTTGAAGCAAACCAACTTCGCTTTGCCTCGGACCAAGTCGGCGCCGCAGGGCGAGAGTGTTTATTGGGCAGTACAGAATGGTCTCACTGATCCCAAGTCGGCATTCGACAACCATATGGCCGTGAATTCGCCGCCTCCCGATAATGCCCTGTTTTCATATCGGCATGGGAGCAGTAGATGTCCATTGACCAAGCCGGCTTTCAGGAAACGGCTGGCGCAGGCTTTCAAAGATGCCAAGGTTGAATTCATCCACGTCCATGGCATTCGTATCGGTTCCACACTTGAATATCTTCTTCGGGGAATCCCCTTGGACGTTATGAAGGCCAAGGGCCGCTGGGCATCCGACGCCTTCACAATCTACCTGCGTCGCCACGCGCAAATAATGGCACCCTATATGCAAGCGGAGCCTCAATTACACGCGAATGTCCTGCGCATCGTGATGCCGCGTGTCCGTCATTAAATGGGTGAGTCTCACGCCTAACCTGGGGGAATCCAGCTGCGCGAATGCGTCGCGAGACTCCTAGTTTCAGGGAATCCTCGCTAACTGCATTCCTCCTCAGGCTTGTGCGATCTTCACCCGGATTAATTCGCGACATCTAGTGTCGGAATTTCTCGCCCATACCCTAAATACTCCTTTCACTTAAATCCCACCACTCTTTATACCGAATAAATATCATCCCATTTGGATGAGTTCATACTCCGCCATCTGTCAATCTTTGCACTAGCCTTCTATTGATTATCAGCTGATCTTGCAGACCGGCCCGTTATCCGACCGGCCCGTTCTCCACATTAACCGTTCTTTAAGATTTTGCTCGTTCGGCGGTGCCCATCAGTTTGCACATATTGATTGCTTTCTCCATTAAGCGTTCTTTAACGAGCTGGTGGAAATCCTGTGCTCTTTCCCCTTATATCCTTGCACCTTCGGTGTTTCTCTCGCCTCTTGCCGGATCTTCAAACTTGATTTCGGTTCTGTCTGAACTGCGCCGCAACCTTGAACAACCCCCATTCGGATCATCGAGTGGTCGAAACAAGTCTCGTGAATCAACGGCTGTCCAGAGCACACTCGATTCGACCACAACATTCTCACTGCGGCGCATCTCTGTCATACTGCAGCCACGATTTTCATATAAACCGGTGAGTACCCTCTATTCCATTTCGCCTCTTTTCGCTTTCGCCCTCACCTGCGGCTCATCCCTCAATATGTTCTCCCACCGCTACGAGGCCTCTGCCACACTCGATAATCAAAAACATTATCTTCCAAGCTCTAATGCCTACTCTCAATTATGCCGAACCCAAAATTATCGATTGTCCTGCTTCCACAGTGTCTGGTATTGTTCGTACTGCGCAATAATTAAAGACTGGAGCTTTGTTCTGTCTGTTGCATTGTCTTGGGGACCTCGAGGCCGCAATATCACAGTTTGACTTTGGGGGATCTTCCGTAGGCTGTGCATGACGCGCATTCCATCCTAAAGTGACCATATGTCCGAAATTCAGCGCTCAGAGCCCGAAAAAAGCGGGATGTGGGGCGTCGGCCATTCCATCGATTGCTTCCTCCCATCACCATCTCATCCTTCATCAGCCGCTCTCCTCTAAGTCTAGCTCTCTTTCTCAAGCCCATGAATATCGGAGCCCGTCAACCCTTACCTGCTGGCATCCCGTTGAAACTCACTCAAGATCCACTCCAAGTACCGGCGGCTGCTAAGCCTCAAACTCAATGTCGAGTCAGCCGTTCGGCTCCAGAACTATTTCTCGCGTCTCCCCCGGCTTGCAATCACCATTAACTCGGGCTTCAATACACGACGCCTCACCTGGCAGGTCGTAACCCTAAGTAGTGCCGTCATCCTCAGGTCTCATATCATCATCCCAAATCTTATTCAATTCATAGTGCATCTTCCAATGTTTGTGCGACGTCGTTTTACTCATCAATTGTATTCGGAGATGCCGGACAATATCACCCTTTTTATAAAATTGAGCCTTCTGTCCGTCCGAAGCTGTATCTCCGTATGATTACATTGCGCAGCACGACCGAAGCACGGCAGACAAGAGCTGTTAGCGCCATCCAACCGGCATGCAGAAAGCAATCATTATATTCAGCTCCGCTCGCATGCCGAGCTGCGGACTCTGGAGAAGTGCTTGATGGCTGGCTCCATAGAAATGCCGATTTTTTGCGGATCAATTCTTTTGGAACTTATTTACTTTATACTGTTTGCTCCCTTCAGCTTCGCATGTATTCGCTAGAGTTGCAGTTAGAGTCGTCGTTTACTCCAGCTTTACCACATTTCTGAGTCTGCAGATTGTGGAACATTCAAAACAACTTTCTCAGTCTGCTCTCCAAAAAGTCCCAGACAGAAAGTGGAATAAAGGAATTATCGTATTTTTTGTCACTGGGAGGAAATAAGGCAAGCAAATGGGAGCCGGCGCGAAAGCGCCGGCGACCGCTTGTTACCTTTGCAATCAAGAGGTCGGAGATCGTTGATTTTTGCACACTGATCAACAGCCGTAATAACGCACGTGTTGTCGCTCCTTTTGGAATGTTCGTCAGCAGAGAATGTCATTAAGTTTCGATTTCGAGTCTGTACATTAAGGCTCCAATCATTTAGTTTTCGTGTAGTCATCAGGGTAAATTAAACGGAAACGGTTTCTAAACCGTTTAAAACGGTTTTAAACTGTTTAT
Organism: Mycena olivaceomarginata; assembly: GCA_029378375.1. Classification (NCBI taxonomy): domain Eukaryota; kingdom Fungi; phylum Basidiomycota; class Agaricomycetes; order Agaricales; family Mycenaceae; genus Mycena; species Mycena olivaceomarginata. The sequence continues at coordinate 127,040 of JARKIC010000029.1, forward strand.
AAACGGTATTCCCGGGACGGCTGTCCTCAAAGCTGCTGCATCAATTATATTGTCTCTAGATCGCTTCCATCCTTCCAGGATCGCCCACGGTAACTCGTAGGTATGGAAATATCACCTACCTGCAACCTATGGACAGCACACATCACAATAATTGAAAAGGCTCAATTCGAAGCCCAAGTGAAAACCAAGTTGAAATTTCTAAGACTTTGAATTGGTTTATGGCAGGCTTTCTGGGATGGAGATATTTAGTCAGCTTAAATAGTTCGGGATTCCTTGTGGTTCAGAATGGGGAGGAGCAAAAACACAAAGGTATCGTGTCGTTTGTGTCGTTTGAATTTGAGGCTGCCGACTGCCGGCTTTGACGGCGCATCAGTCCCGAACCATCAATCAGTTGAACAATTACCATATTTGGAGTATGCTCCGGTCGTTGAGCGCTACATGGTGAGCACCGGTCAGTACTGGCATATGGATGCATTGAAAGAGCCAATAAAGTGGTGGAAAGACATTCTTGAGTGCAATGCTTGTTCAGATAAACACTGCCATTTCTCTGTGAGTGCTGAGGATTTCCCTAACCGTTTAACCGTTTAAAAAACAGTTTCTAAACTGTTTGAGCTCTCAGCTAAATTAAATGGAAACGAAAACGGTTGAAACCGTGTATAAACGTTTATACATGGAAACGGTTGGAGCCTTACTGTACATGCAGGGAATATGCAGACAAAATTCTGGGGAAGTGGCAAACTGCCCAGCTGTACCAGGAAGCCTCTTACAACGATAGAAACGTCGAGGTGCGTTCAGCTTTGCTGAGTGGCCAATTGCTGTGCTTTCCGCATTTGGGGGGGGGGGGGGGTTACGTATGTTGATCAATGTGCCTGATTACAGGATCTCCGACATTTTGAACCACGTGACTTGACATCATGTGAGCGAGCTCTCGACCGGTCAGTGACGTCGACGCTGCCCGAGGCTGCTGATATTGTGGGCACGGACGGCGCACGGATTGTGTACGCTTGAATGGGTGGCACGTCTTCGGGAACGTAATTCCCTGTTAGGCTTTTGAGCATTTGGGATAATAAAACTCAGTCTGTAGAAGCATTCCAAACTCATCCGCTTGTGTTGCTGGTTATTAGCCAGTCGTTTCCGGTCAAGTTCGTCCAGGAGGAAATGCCGTTACGCACATGTATTCAACTTAGTGTGGGACTCCGACCCGAAATTTAACCTATCCCAAGTTTATCGATCATGGGTCGCATACCCACTAAAACCCTCTCATATGACAAGTCCTCCGGCAATGAGTCTTCATCCATAAGTAAGCCACTCCATGTGTTCAGAACTAGTTGTTTTTCCAACGCTAGTGGCCCGAATCTGATTTTATCGGTCAAAAGTCGATCACGTTGGAGCGCTCCATTGATAGCCTTAAACCACTGATTATGAATCATTCCCTCCGTGAGTATGCTGTCTGGGTTCTTGATTACTCGGTTCACGCGGAGGTTCCATATTTGCTGCCATGCAAACGAAACAAGGATAGCAAATAGTCTGCCCTTTTCAGGGAGGACGACACCCTTTTCTGATCGAAACTTTACTATGTTGCATCCTAAAACTAGCCCCCAGTTCAATGTCGGCCAGTAGTTATATTTCAACGACCAGAGTTGTCGGGTCAGATCCCATATAATTTTTTGTCCGTGTGCATTGCATTCCAGAGCGATGTGTTCGTTCGGCAACTTGACAGTGATGGCATCGCCCCCATAGTTCTAGTGTACGTATATGGGACCAGAAATCTCCCACCCTGAATGCATTTCCAATAGAACTCTGGTGTTAATCGTTGGAATGTCGCTGACCGGATTGATCTCCAAATAGTCTCGTCGGAAGGTGTATACTTGGAAATTTCTTGGACTGAACAACGGATACGGTCAAGATTTATGAATGTAGATTTGCGCTGAGGTTTCAGTTGCAGTCTCTTTATGGCTTGGTAAAATATCTCTGTGAGCCGTGTGATAACAACACACCCGGACACTCAAACATGAGGTCAATTTCTGATCCACTTTGACATCTCGCGTGTTAGAATCCCTTAACAGTTTAGCTTGGTTCTCGGAAACTTTCTGTAGTTGAACTCTGGCTATCCTCTCGTTCAATGCTGCGAATACAGCTTTTAATTGACGGAATTTGGGATCCAGGAAGTCGTTCTCAAATTTTTGCCTCTCCTTAACTAGGGCACGTGATAAGAAGTCAGAAGAGGAACATATAAGGAGCGGTATATTTTTCTCAGTGTTCTGCAATACCACGAGTAGGCTTCCCCACAACGCCGCTGAAAATGAATGTGGTATCTCCTGACGGTCAAAAGTTAGGTTCCAGATCTCGCTCTTTTCAAGGAACTCCGTTTGGATTTTGATCATCACCCTAGTACGTGAGTCAAATTCACCAGGATATAAAATCTGCGCATGTAAAAAAACCGTCATGAGGCTTGGCACTTGTCCGCCTAATCTATACCTCCTCGCTGGAATAGTTTCGAGTGATTCCTCAACAGCAACAATTCTGAACCCCCTGTTCCCGCATCGCAACACGGGGTGCGGGACTTTTTATCTCCCTTTGTACCTCGAAGTAATACCACTATGAATGAAGAAGGCGGGGAAAATAAGGAATTACTCGCTGCCGGAAAAAGTAATGGCCGATGGTCGTTCTCATTGTTACGGCCACCAAGTCACTCCAAACAACTTATGGAGTGAAAATATGAGTGAATAGAAGACATTTGGATATGTTATAGTGTCTAAACCCGGATCCGAAAAAATTACATGTATGAATTTACTTGAGACGAAGCTGCAGAAGGGGATGCGAGGGCGCGAAGCGGCCGAGCAACCGCTTGTGCTTCTTCATAATGGCTTGTATGAGCTGAGCGACTTGGCCAATCTGACGGCCGACAAGCTCTTAGCTCTCTCGACAGACCAAATGACTTTCGGGGTTGCAAACCGTCTTGTTACTTATGCAAAGGACGATTTTGAACAGTTTTCAGGCCATGTTTCAAAGCATACTCGGGGAAATTGAAGTAATACTGATACAAAATGCTTTCTTTACATACTACGCTAATTTACAAGTAGCCACAATGATGAAAATATCCCTCTGCATCCTCGCTGGTGACAGAAAAAGCAGCTTCAATCAAGTGAATATAAACACATGTATCGTCGATGGCCTGATCAACATCCTCCCGACCTAACTCTCCCAAGCGACGAGCATATGCCTTGATGGACGAGAAGGCTAGCTCGATGGGGTTAAATTCGGGTGAATAAGTATGTTTATCTGTACATCACACGCATCCCACTATAAAATTTACTGGGCAGCGCGTATGTCACGCAGCCCAGCCCGAACTCGCATCGATCGCGCCCGGGATTCGAAAGACGCACTGGAGCGCAAGAGTGCGTCTCTCCCTGCGCTTGCGACCCGCGCCCCCAGTCGCGCGCACCGCTTCCCTACAAATTCCACCAGGGCCGTCCTCCTTCATCCCGAGCGACGACGTACATTCTCCTTCCAATTTCGACCTGAATCTGTCCTTTTGCATTAAAATACACATGTGTATGTACATTACCTCTAATCTCACGTCCCAATTACGGGACTGCTAACTCGTTGTCGTTCAGAGTTGGTTCAGAGGGCTTGACTTTCGATCAATGAAGGAGTGTGTATAGGTAAGTGGCATATGGCTTGCGATGTCCGATCCCTCTGCTGACGGATTTGGCCCAAAAAAAGGCCAAATGTACGATCCTTATGCGGACGGAATGGACCCCAAAAAACCTCCCGAAGTGGCGACGAAAATGCCTACTTTGCCTAACCCACCTCCAAAAAATTAACGACAGCCGGGTTTCTATATAAGGTAGGGTTTCCGCCTGCAGCCGGGCTTCTGGATAGAATTATCCGCGAGAACGAGTAGTTTTCTGAATTAAAATTCAAGAGAAAATTGGCCGAGAATTTCGCAGGGGCACGACCGATCGGCCGATGCGAGACCGACGTCGGCCCTCTCTTTCTATAAAGGTGAGTTATTCAACTTATTGGCGCTGCACTCAACGAAGGCATGTTTCTGCACCCGAACTGATAATTCCGTTTATTGCGATCTTATTTAATGTGCACTGCCTCGTGCCTCTGCTTATCGCCGTCCGCCATTATCAGGCGCTTCATCGCCACTATAAGCTCTTCATTGCGCTGCACTACTCGCGTTTATCGATCATCGAACCCTGCCCAGGCGAGCCACTTCGAATCCGACTCATCTAGGACAAATAAAATGGCGAGCTTTGAGCTCTCCAAGTGGCCGGTGTTCCTCACGGCTACGGACGCCCCCGCGAAGGTGAGCTCTTTCCCGGATCTACGAAGTACACCCGGGTTATGATTGCATGCAGACGGTCAATGCCACGTTGCTCCTCATCCAAGGGTTCGAGCTCAGCGAGTACCTGCGCGACAGCCTCTGGACGTTCTTCACATCACACGAAATCCCCACCCGCACCCCGCCGCCCACGTTTTGAGGCCTTGTGTAATATCCAATTATGCGTCCGAGTGCCTTTTCCAGAGCCCGTGACCGCGCTGGTTGATGAGAACCGTGTTTGGCTCCGTGTAAATGCTCAGACACGAAAATTCTGAGGACACAAAAAGTTTCGTATTCACCACTATCGATTTCCGGCGGATCGCTGCAGAACGACCTTATTCAGCACCGCCTCCCTGAAGAATGAAATGGTCTCAAATATCTGCGGGTTTGGTTCAAAATTTTACAAAACTCAAACTCGGATCCTCGTTGACCCGTGGCGGCGGACCCGGGAGTGGCAAAACTCGCGGGTTTTCCCACGGTTCAGCCCCCCATGACCCACGGGTGACCCGCACCCGTGATGTGTCTTACCACAACTTGAGGCTGGCCACTCCTCTGAATGTCATGGCTTATGAGTGGGTTTTTGACTCCTGTGAGCTGTTCTCTTCTCAACTGACCTCAACCTTCCTGTGGATTCCTCTCCGTCTGGCTTCATCACGTTGACCTGACACTGGCAAGCACTGGCATGGGAGTCTAATATGCCCTGGATTTCAGAGTCCATATATTTTGGCTCAGTAGAGGGTTAGAATCACATCCAATTTTCAAGTCAGACAGTGAAAGAGTCGAGGCGTTATCTATCCGAAATTGAGGATGCGTGTTCAGCAGATGCATCCTCAGTGGACACTTCGGAAGACTTCCACTATCGGCCAAGGAAAATGTAGAAGAAGGGAATTTATCTGGATATTATTGGCCTGCCACTGAGAGTAATGCACCTGCAACTGAGGTTGCTGGTGGATGCTGGTGGCCACTAGGGAGGAGACTACGCGGTCATTTAATAAAGATTAGTGACATCTAATGCGAGGCAGAACAATCCAGTGTAGCGAAGAAATTTCTTGCTGCAGCACTCTACTTAGTATATTTGAACAAGATACGCCTCCGCTTCGCTTCGCCAGATAGGAAACGCTGTTGGGATGCTGAAATTCTCCCTGGTTGAAACAGAACTTTGGCATGATATGCAAGACAATGCCATATTGGTTGGGAAATGTGGGGTAACAAACACTATAGCAGGGGAATTAGAGAGTTTGCGCAGGAGCCATTCGAGCCATCTGATGGCTTTTTTGTTGTGCGCAACCATATGGCTGATGGCTCATATGGCTTTGCATATCCCTTATGACTTTTGCTCATAAATGATGTACGTTGTACTACATGCTTGTCTATTGCTCTGAAACCACCTTTATAATATATGTGCTTCCTAATTCAACACAAAAAGCTGAAATGTGCCATTTCGAGTGGAAATGGGAGCCGTGGGGACCGATCTGAATGCGAAGTGAAGATTAGAGATCATATATGGTTAGAATAGGACCGAGAAATGTCAATTTCAACACTGGTTCCTGGATTTGTCGAGTTTAAGTGTGGTTATACACGTTCAATCGTGCGGCAAGACTTCCTCCTCGGAATATTATATCTTTGTGCATTCGCCCTGAGAGGAGGGTTGGGCGCAGACTGGCAGTACGGCGCTAGGCAGCCTCCACGACGAAGACGACGCACATGGGTCCGCCTTTTTACTTGACTCTGATACAGTCGGATTGCTCACAATGTATGGCGTTGGTGGACACCCAAACCCGATGCATAATGAGAATTATGCATTACGAGCACCACTTTGCAGGTAGGAAGGGGAGTTTGGTGGACCCAAAATCGTATGCGTTATGCCGCACAGCATTCCTGGCAAAACCCATCCGAACAGTCTCTACAATGGCGCCATTACTGCGAACTTGCCACAGCCGGGGATCCCTCCAATCCTCAATTGTTCTGTCTCTTTGACACTGACGGCCATTCTAAGTTGCCAGAACACATTATATCCGCCTGTTTTACCCAGCTTTCAAAGCGCAACCCCCGAGCTTCTTTCCACGATGTCTGGTATTTACTGACTCTTTCCAGGACGCGAACTTGCCACACAAATCCCACAACGGAAGTGCGAACTTGCCACAAAACTGTCGGCTCGCGAACTCGCCGCTGATGACACAGCCGTCGCTTGGCATCGGTACTGAGCCATCGAGGCATCTTTTTCACCACCATGGCGCGCACGGCTCCTCCGATGAAATCTCAGTATGCTGCGACCCCCACCGATTATGAGCTGAAGTATATAGGTGCGACTTTACTGACCCATGCCCCCCTCTGAGATTATTTTCAATAGGGCTCTTCGTCACGCGGAGCGCAATGAGAAGGCCAGGTTGCGAATGGCCCGGTGCGTGTAACCCTTCCATAGTACTCCAACTCAGCTGAATTTCAAAGACAACTCAGCAAGCGCGCAGAGCTGAAGACTCGATCGATCGAGGAGCAGCAGGAAGCTGCGGAGCGCAACAAGCTTTACCAAGCCAGATATCGTGAAAAGTGCGTACTGCCGAAACACAAATCTGGTTTCGTGAGGAGCGACTGCGACCAACGAATATCGCTTGCTCCCCGCGGGGAACATCACTGTCGCGCCGGGTATCAACTCAAGCACGCAAACATCGTCCCAGAAAACAATCCCTCCGCCGGTGCGAGGATTCCAGGAACCTAGAACGGTGATCACTTCCATGGTGTCGAACGCGGCTGCAACGTTCTTGCGCGACAAAGAGGACGGGCCGCTGATACTGATGTCAGTGGTAGTGAACACCGAGTCTTGGTACCCTGGAAAGGCAATCTCGCGGCGGAGGAGCTCGTCGACCTTGGAACGCACGGTTGCATGGCCGTATGCGGCAAAATGCTGGTAGAGGTCTGCAGCATATCCTGGTAAGCGTGGACAATTTGCGCACAGATACGGTTCTTACGGTTCTGGTATCCAGAGATCGCTTGCAAGTATTCGCAATTTTCGAGCTGTTTGATGGCCGAGAGGTTAGGCACCAGGTTGTTGATCTGATGAACGCCCTGAACAAAGGCGAGATAAGTGAGTGTGTGGCCAGCCATGACTAATTATAAGCGCTGACCGCGTAATCCTCTCCAAAGGTCATCCCAAAGCGCAGTCGGGGCTCGCCATCGAGTTCGCTGAAGTTGGCAGTTTTGAAGACCCGAACGAGGAACCTGAACGCCTCGCGCTGAATACCGTCCCACCAGAGAGCGTTATATTTTGGAGCACCAGCGACGACAGCCATGATGACGTTGTTACGGTCAATCAACGGGCGGGGTTTGCTGGACATACAAGTGAGTAAACTCTGCTGACCATCGAGTATCACACTTACTCATTGATCCAGGGGTGGATAGCGTTCCCGTCGGTCCTGAGCTGCGGAATGGTGAAGATGCCGCGGGCGGGATCCGGCTGGAAGGGGACAGCAGGTTGAAGGCGCATTGAACGACGTAGCGGCACTGGAGGAGGGGCCACCGCGGCGAGCTGAGCGCGCTCGCGCTCGACACGGTTCTTGTCGCGTGCCGTGTATGTGATGATGCGGCGGTAGGGGGTGACTCTCCCTCCCCCCGCACTCACTGCCTACATGCAGAAAGTCAGTGAAATCGCTCTTGAGCATCCCAAGAACCTCTGGGCCAATGGCGATGACGGCGACAACAATAACGACGACATACCGCCCCTCGTCAGCGACGACTGGTCTGGCAAGTCGTTACTCTCCGTGAGGTCCATGCTTCTGACGTCGTCTTTGTTCAGGTTACTACATGCAATTTCCAGTATATACTGCTATCGATAGCATGTACTACTTCAAGTTCTTGTCTCCCAGCACGACCATGTGCCCCGCCCTCACCGCTCATTTGCATGTCGACTTGCAGAGAGGCGGACGTCTCCCCTGGGGCCATTTTTTTGGTGAATCGGTGGAACGGATATGGTGGTCCGCCGCATGCCCTGTGTAAGTGAATGTCGGAGAATTTGATATTTCTGGGACTAATGCCGCCGCCTGTTTACAGCCGCGCAAAACTGTAGGAACCACCCTGAACGCCTCAGGGCCATCCCGCTTGCTCTTCAAATTGGTTACTTAGAATACGATAACGTCAGATTGGATTTGACTTAATTATTTTACTTTGTGCAGGCAATAATTAATTGTTAAGAAACAACAAATCGGTGGGGATTAATGATTAAGCGACGGAAACTCGGAGAGTGGCAAGTTCCGTGAGTTCGGCAAAATCGGGGATATTTGTGTGATTCAGAAAAGCGCCAAATGCTTCCGTCGATCTCGCTATGCAAGTTCCTGAGTACATCATCGATGATCAATTAGTTGCTCTTGGCTGAAAGACAGACCAACGAAGGAAAGGGGGGATAAGACTCAACGAAATCCTCACCTTCTCCTCGTCCTGGCGGCTGGTGAGATTTCCCTTAAAGGAAATTTCCCGAAAGGTGCTTTCGGACGTCTATTGAGTACTTCGGACCCACCGGTAACGTTACCAGCGAACTCACAGTTGTCTAACAATAACTGGACTGTCGCTAATCTTTTTTGGATTCTGATGGTGGTGCTCGCCAAGTGCTCGCGAACTCTGGTTAGTTTGCGATGAGTTCCGAGAGTTTGGTCGTGTTTCATGGATAAGGTAGCTCCGGTTGGTGGCATGCAGTGGTTTGCGCTTCAATGGTTTTCAGCAAGCCTTCCAATTTATACCACTTTCTGGAAAGAAAATTATGGTCAGTTCCCATCCGTTAATAGAAGTGGACCCCCTGCTAAAATCAGCCAAAAAAGCTCCCGCGGATAGCTGGCACGGCTAGCGACCCGCGGGGGTATCTTCAGGTATCTTCCCGCAAATCCTGAGATCCAGACCGTGTGAGCTCGCGTCGGAACAATCTAGCCGCAACAATAAACCTGAATCCACATGGTGCGTTTCGAGTCGCGTCACATGAGTTCGCCATTCGGAGTGTAAATGCGTGAGTCTGAAGAAAAAAATCAAATCCTTGCGGCGGTCTCGGTATGGCAAGTTCCTGAGTACATCATCAATGATTAAACCGGTGCTTCGGCTGAGAGATAGACCAACGAAGGACAGGGGAGAAAGAGGCTCGACAAAATCCTCACCTTCTCCTCGTCCTGGCGGGCTGGTGAGATTTCCCTTAAAGGAAATTTCCTGATAGGTGCTTGGGACGTGTATTGAGTACTTCGGACCCACCGGTAACGTTAGCAGCAAACTCACGGTGGTCTATCATAACTGTACTGTCGCCAATCTTTTTTGGATTCTGATGGTGGTGCTCGCCAAGTGCTCGCGAACTCTGACCAGTTCGCGACGCGTTCCGAGAGTTTCCGGGTCCTTTTTGAAGGATAACGCGTATTAGCTCCGGTTAATTGCATGCAGAGAGAAGAAGCCCGATGGGATCTGCCTGCGGAGGCTTCAGTGTTTCGACCTTCTTCAGGCAAATTTACGCAAGTGTCTGAATAGCAAATTATAGTGAGTAAGTTTCCATTCCCAGGCATTAATTATGGGACCCACTGCTAACGTCAGAAAAAGAGGTTCCACGGAAGGCTGGCAACGGCTGGTGACCGGCGGGGGTATCTCGCAAATCCTGTCTCGTTGGAGATTCAGAGCGTGTGAGTCCGCATGGATGGAACAATTTAGCCGCACCAATTAATCCGAATCCAGAACTGATGGTGCGCGTCGCGTCGCGTGAGTTCGGTAAGTTGCCATAGTTTGCCATGTGTGTAAGTACATACCTACAGGCCGGATGATCGATGCGGGCCCCACCCCCAAGTCCGAACATGCTTGTATTGTGCCAAAGGAGTTGGCGCTAAATGTCGTACTTATCAACGGTGGGAAGTGATCTGGATTAATTGCAAAGCAGAAGCTTGAAAATCAGGAAGAACGCGAGAACTTACACCTGCAAGTCCCTGTTGTGACTCCGCTCTTCCTCCAAAATTTGGTCGACATGCCCACAGCTGTCCCTGGCGCGGAAGCTCCTCACCGTCGCACACGCACCCCTCATGCCCTAGAGGCAAGCCTCCTCGAAAACCAGATCTCAGCTCCTCGCCGTCGCACACGCCCTCTTCTCGCCCTAGAGGCAAGCTTGCTCGAGAACCGGACTTCACGTCGTTCGAATTTCCGTGCGGAGTCGCGCCAAGCCCGTGCACCAGTACCTTTCAGCAGGCCGGTACCCGCGGTCGCTGCCATGGCCCGTCACGGCGACCCAGGTTGGCGCAGCGACCGTATCACGCCTCTGATGCACGAGGATTTATGGCAGGGCGGGCATGGACCACCGGTGCAGTTCCCGGCGAGAGCGCATCACAAATGCAGCATCTGTCAACATATCAAGTCCCATCCGGTATCGTACGTGGATTTGGCTTCTCAGGCTTGTTGGCATCACGGCCATGTCTCTCAAAAAATGAGCCGGGGTTTCGGCTCTGGATTTTGGCGGTGAGCCATCATCATTCAACATGTACAAGCAGATCGCCGATGGCTCGGTCGCTGCCCACTCCCACAAGATGGGAGACACATACTTAGGTTCGGAACAAGCCCGCGCAGGTCCGGTCCGGGCGAGCCGGACACCTTGAAGGGGCTTGCTTCACAAAGTCCGTCAAATAAGAGGGTTGCCGAATCCTTTCTCTTGCTCGCAAACCTTCCTCTTTTCCCTAGGTCTTTCTTGTACCTCGTATTTAATATGTATGCCTCGGTCTAAGTAATGCTGTTGCATCAGGAAAACACAAAGTTGCCATATAGACCCACATAGCCCCACATAGACAACATAGCCGTCACAGCTGAGGTGAGTGCGAGTCTGACTTCTTACGAAAGTATTCATACAATTGCTGGGCCCTTCTCGCCTCGTCTTGCAGATTGGTGCACAATGCATGTGGTATTCGCTCAGATAATGCACGGAGACGGTGGGGAATGCTTTCGGTTTGCTCGGCTGCACGGAGACGATGTTTAATTAGCAAGTTCTTTTCTGTCAAAACGTTTTTTGTTGGCCATACTGGCTTTGATCACATCGTCTTCGTCACCGATTCGCACTCTCCTATTGAATTTAGCCATCACCTCTACAATTGTGCCGAGAATAAAAGCCAATCTTCTCTGCTTCAGACACAATCAGTTCAGCGTCCCGTGTAGCTCTTGTATTCTTTGGATGACTGCAGTATCCAACTCATCAGGATCAATAGCTGTCTGCATTGCATTCTCCCACACCGGGTCATAAAGAATGTTCGAAATACACTTCAAAATGCTCGAGCTCCATTACCTTTCTGTCAACTCCCAATGCCGGAGTTCAAGCCGCTCTGATGGGACTCACCCGACTTGATCCCACTGCTCCGACATTCTCCGGTCCTTAAACCCCCAAAATCGACGTCACTCTGGCTAGGCAACGGGAAGGGCGATGCACGGTATCAAGAGGCCAAGGACGTTGATTGTGGTGAAAGTCTGAAAGACGATGGCCCGGGAGTGGTCCTCATCGATGATGTATCTCTTCCGAAAATCGGCGAAGTAATCGGTATGCAGAAACTCCAGGATGACGGTCGCGCCCACCACAGTTGCGATGGTCGCAAATGCCTGCTGAATTTTCCGCCGTATGACAGAGAGGACCATTTCTGGGGAGGGGCACTCGGGAGGCTGGTGAGTATATAAGGAGACACGTAAGGGGAGGATCCTCCGGCATCCTCACAGCTTCCGATCGAACACTTTTAGTATGATGATGACATTGATTAGAAAAAGGAAATCGCTGACCATCAGATTCTGCTATTGACAATCACCGCCGCTGAATTGTGCTTCGAGAACTGCTGATAAAAATTCCCGCTATTAGTACGGGTTCTTATGGATGTTGCAATCTCCCACCCTACGACCCATACCACAACCCCGAGCTGTGGCGATTCCTCCCCTGAATCTCCCGCACAACAAAGGTCTTGAAAGCCTTCCCCGGGTTCCGTCGTGCACGATCATGTGTTTCAGAATGTAAGAGTTACTCCGGGAGCGGATTTGGAACTGGAACTGATGGCGGATTTGGAACTGATGTAGTTACGTGATGTAGCTAAAATACTGAACGCGTTTGCTGCCAAGTATGGTCTTGACCCCGCCTTTCTCGCCGACCTTATACATGAACAATTTTTATCTGACGAGGCCTCCGGACCTGAAGACGATTCGGGTGAGAGCAAGGAGGCGTGGAAAGTCCGCATCGCTGCCGCGGCGAATCTACCACTCCATCCAGACGCCCAGAAGGAGCTCAAAATTCTGGAAATTAGTTCCTGCGTGGCGTTTTACTGGGGTGCGTTGCCTTCTCTTGGTTTGCGACTTTATCTGATAGATGGTCGCAGTATTCCGGTCTGATTCGTGACATGCAGCGATTCCGTCTCGACGACACCGACTCGGATCAGGACCTCAAGTACAATCGTGTTCCGACTGACCGTCTGTCCGATCGCATTCCCCGGTTCGCGCCCTACGATTTCGGTATTTCCAATCAGCGGTGGAAGGAGAATCGCCACCTCCCGGCCAATAAGAAGGTACAGTATTGAAAGACTGGTTCAAGTGGGCTGAGCCCGATACTTGTGGCCTCAGTTTTGACCGTAATGGTGACGGAGAGATCTTGAACACTTACTATACCCACAGCCAGTAACGATACTAATTTTCGGGAACATGTAGAATAATTCAACGTATTGAAATGGTATTGCTGTATATAATTCAACATCGTTATTCGTCGTCTCCTGTCGTATTGCCAAGTCCATAAGCTGAAAGCGAAATCGGAAACTGTTGAACAAGTCGGATTAGAAACTCGAAATTGAATCAAACCTCGTACCCGGTCGAAGGACGTTGTGATCCATAATGGAGGGTCTGTGTATTTAATTTTCCCTCGCCCGACCTGACATTCAATAGGAAGGAGTTAAACCCTGCACGGCACTTGTCCCTTCTTGCCCGGCAATAACACAGCCACTGATACGATCATTTTCAACCTCTTTTTGCTGTTTTCAACCCAGATTTCACAACAGGTGCAGCAAGCTTAACTAGAAAGCGATGATTTTGTGCCTCTCTGGCTCATGGACTACTTCTGGCTCATTGATTACCTCAGTCATCTGATTTCGAGGTCAATTTACATTGAGAGGTTGAATCGAAGTGCGAGATGGCGTGTTAATTTCACATAAACTAAGAGTTCCAAGAAATATCGTATCATACTGGGTAAAAGATATTCTTTACAAGGGACCTGTCTCTTCAGTTTTTCCCCTGCTGCTCTGGTCGTTAAACTACAAGCCCAGACATGGACTGGTAATCAAAACGGGGAGAAGAAACTGAAGCTACCCACGCACCATTGAGCATGCGGAAATGGGTAGACTCGGAGGGACGGGAAGAACGGGGAAATGTTCCTTCCGTCGCCGAAGACTGTGAAACTAGGTGGTCTTCGGCGAGGCTTTTCCCGAGTTGTCGCCGTGCTTAGCCTCTCGCTTAAAGCAACGTTGACAACGTGACCGAGTTTGCTGCAATAAAAACACAAATTATTCTTGAGACATGCCTGTCGCTCTTCGGCAGTGAAATTTATGCTGGAAACCCTCCCGGTGTTTACGCCTTTGATTCAACCAAAACATTGGTGGGCATTCCACTCCTGCAGCTCGAAGATGTAAAATTGTGAGCACGCAAGGCCAAACACAGAAAATATTGTGCAACTTGCTTCGGCGGTGGTTAATTTCCCTGCAGTTTACATATGCTGGAAACCCTCCCGATTTTCACGCCGTTTATTCGGCCAAAGCATCGATGGGCATTCCACTCCTGCGCCTTGAAGACGCAAAATTGTGGGCAAGCAGGGCCAAACACCGGAAATATCGTGCAACTTGCTTCGGCGGTGGTTAATTTGCCTGAAATTTATGCCGGAAACCCTGTCAGTGTTCACGCCGTTAATCCGGCCAAAAAATCTGTGGGCATTCCACTCCTGCGACTCGAACAGGTAAAATTGTGGCTTCAGGGCTAAACAAGGAAAATATTGCGCATCTTGCCTCGCCGGGGGTTAATCGGGTTTAAAAATCATTTACTCAAGTCTAACGGGTGCGCATGTTGGTCGCAGCGAGGACCCTAGCACCCTCCCCATGCCGGCGTCGTCACGTCGGGCATTCAATGGGGAGGCTGCCGTATTTACTGCAGTGCGTTCCACGGCACTTGCAGCGTACGGCCCCGCGCGAGTGGAAACATTCCGGGTCCGCGATCCGCCGAATGACTCGCTCACTCAGACGACACCCCGGGTCCGTGACCCACCGAATGACTCAAACCCCCAGCGAGCATAAATGGCACGATGAGGAGTACGGGGAATCTCACCTCTCTCCTTCTCCCCATTGACTGCTCGCTAGGTTCGTCCATTATTTCCTCTCTTCATCTCTCACTCCTCTGATAATTTACTGCTCGCTAGCTATCTAACTTTGCTACCCATCGTCCTCTCCCTAGTGCACTGTTTTATCACTACTAGTTTATCTGCGTACTTGGATTTATCGGTCCGCGGCCGAATACCATCCAGAGTCCGTCGCCGGCCGCCCCAGCGACGCGACTGCGGTCCTCGCTACACCACGTGCCCCTCAACGCAAGCCAGTTAGTCTGCCTAAAATTAATGCTGTGAACTCGGCCAGTGTGCCCGGAGGCCTCAAATAGGAACTCACTCCTACTTCAAATGTAGTGTGCATTATTGCGGGATCAATTTTCCTTCTGAAGAATATGGACCGTAGAGTTCAAATATGATTCACAATCACTATCCCGGTGTTTGAGGCCCTCTAGAATACCTAGAAGTACATCATAGCAAAAATCTAAGTCTTTCTGAGCACTATTGGGGGTATGGGACGTTTTCTGCACTAGCCTTATATTTGACCGACCAAACCTTTCGCCACTGGCGAGGTGGCTGTGCGTGGGAACTACACGTTCCAACACGTGACCTCACTTAACGGATCGACCTTTGACGCTTGATCCAGACTATAATTCATCTACATCCTTGCTACATCCTGAACCGATCATCCCAGGTTATTTCCAACCGAATGACTCGCTGCCCACTCCTTCGTGCTGGGGTTCGAAACTTGGCAGCATCACACGGTCTTGCGCTCCACGCACAATACACGAGGTACGGGTCAGAATTGTTCTAGCGAATGCTTATAAGAGATTAGCTCACGTACTATGAACGAACGAATTTCCGCTCTCCACCGCCCAAGTTTACACTCTCTTTCCCAATCTCGGTGGGTGAGATAGATTCCGAGACCTCCCCTCCTATACCCTCTGACTTTGTTCTTTTCAATTGCAGAGCGATCGGAATCATGATAAGCGACCCATTCAGCTCGCTCCCCATCTCCAATTCTCTGATTGCGAGTACAAGCGCAAGCGACGGTGACACCAGCACCAGTGGAGGCGGCGGCGGCGACCAGCCTGCGTGGGCGAACGACAGCGCGAGCTCAAGTGTCACCCTGAAGTCGGGCGTCGTGACGCTCTCGAGCGCGTCGTCGACCGTCAGCCAGTCGACATTTACGTAAGTATTTCGTCCCTCCGCTTTCGTGCCTCACTTCCTTCGTGCCCGTCATGGCCGGTTTCTTGTTCTTCGTTCATAACACTGGTTTCATTTGAGGCATTCATTTTGATGCATTCGTTTTGATCGTCTTGTTCTCGGGCATTATGTCCCCTCGGGCTACCGCCGCACCCCGTACACGCCGTTGCCACGCACATCCTAGCGCCGTCCCCTCGCACCCTACACGCCGTCGCCATGCACCCTACACGCCGTCACCATGCACCCTACACGCCGTCGCCTTGGACGACAGCCCAGTGTTATTCGCGGCCCGCCCCGCCATTTAGGGGCGTGGTAAGCGTAGGCGATGGTGTTGCATGCAATTTGCGTCTTTTATGTCACGCCGCGCACATGCGGGGGAGGGGCCGCTGTATCTACTTGGCTCCCCCATTCTTCTTTTTTTCGTTATTTTCCTTACTTCCTTCAACCATTTGCTGACCCCTCCCCCCAGCTCTACCTCCAGCGGGGTCGCCGTCATCATACCCGTCCAGGTCTCCACCACCATCACCGCCCAAGTCTCCTCCACCATCCCCGCCGGCTCCACCATGCCTACCGGCTCCACCTCCACCACCTCCACCCCCTCCCATAACTCCCGCGCAGGTGCGATCGCAGGCGGCATCGTCGGCAGCATCTCCGTCCTCCTCCTCCTCGGCGTCACACTCTGGTTCTTCCATAGACGCGCGAGGAAGCAGGCGGAGCGGATGACGGGGTTGGTACTGCCCCAGCCGGGGTCCCTTGGGGAGTACGAGGCGGGCACCAGGCTTGGGTCTTGGTGGTGATGCGAATGAGAAGGCGGACGGTGTAGTCGGCGCAAAGGAGGACGATGGCGTGGGTGGGAAGCTGGCGGGTAGTATTGACGGGGAGCTGGTGACGCCGTTTATGGCAGGCGTGGGCGCCGCGACATACGCCGCTGATCCCGCGCACCAGCAACAACACCAGTATTATGCCGACCCACAAGGGCAGGGGCAGCAGGCGTACTATGGCAACGGCGCGGGAGCGCATGAGACGGGCACGAGCGAGGGCGCGCTGAGCACCGTGACGGGGAGCTATTATCCTCACTCTGGCACTCCGCCTGCACCGACGGCGGACACGTCAGGCGCAAGTTCGTCCCGAGGGTACCCGAATCCGATGACCGCACAGGAACGGGAGGCGAGGGGGGTGGGGTTAGCTGTTGCCAGTCCCCCTCCAAATTCGAATGTGCCTGCGGTGCCACAAAACGAGATCGCAACGCCAATTCTGCCAACCACGTCTGACTCGACCGCATCCTGGAAGTATTACATTGGTGCTCTCCCAGAGATGCCGTTGCTGTCATCTAAAATCGTGTTTGCCGTTGACGCCTCTGACTCTACCGCTGGACAGGTCATGCAGAGGCAGGAAGAGTTCGTCCTTGCCATGGTAGAGGATCATCAATTGCCCCATTCTGTTATCATGTGGGGTAGCTCTGTAGAGCAACCAAAGTCGGTCAGGCAAATCAGCTGGAACCGGCCTCGCAAGTGAGTTGGCACTCGGTCTTAACTAGGAGGCCGTTGAAGGCTAATAATATCTTGTTAAGCTGGGGGACCAGCCCCGAAGTCATTTTCGACGATGCTGCGATCACTGAGGAGCTTAAAAGCTGCAATATGTGGTACCTCCTCACAGATGGGGAAGTCGATAGGCCCGTCAACTTTGCGCGCAAGGCTTTGGAGAACGGAATGGCCAACACTTCCGGTCGTCTTTGTGATCACCGGCACAAAGTTAACCTCCACAACCGATATCTCCGTCGGTTTACCTGTCTTCGCATCCGCTCCTGACGCGGCTATCGTGTTCAAAAACGCAGCCAGCGGCGAAATCTACGTCGTAGCCGCCAAGGGAGCGTTCGAGGTCCTCACGGCCGGTTACAAAATCAATTTGGCCAACTTGAACTGGAAATCTTTACCATTCTTCCCCACCGAATCCGCATTTAAAAATGCGTTGGAGGGCATCAACATCGTGGATACAGCGCGCCTTAAAACCGGCGGTGCTGTCTATCTCGGTAGGGCGTGGCACGAAAAGCACCAGTGCTTCGTCCGTATCGACCGTCTCCTGGAGCAGATGCCCCCGCAGAGTATTCTCGAGAATGAGCTTCTGGACCTTTTGGAGGACGAGACATTCAAGGCGCTTGCGTTGTCTTGCAAGACGCGCGGCCTTGTGCAGAACTTGCGGGACTGGCTTTTGGCGAAATATGAGCAGCCACGAGATATGCCAGCCATTCACCGACCTCATCTCGAGAACTCTCCCCTCTTACCTCGCATCAGCCGCTGTCTAGAGAAGGTCACTGCTCTCGAGAACACTGGATTCGACGTCGGTATTTTGGAGTGGGTCCTCGCACCGGTCCATGTCTGCCGCTGAAGCCGTTAGCTCCCCGAAAGTCGACCAGGAGCCCGAGGTTCTCAAGGCTCACTCCTCGACATCCACGACCGGCGCGCAGTACGTGAGCAACACGCGAGCCACAAGAACCTCGACCGTTGTAGAGTCTTCCGCGAGCCTGACACAACACAGTAGTTATGCAACTACATATACTTCCAATGCGCACTGGTCATCTTGATGTACAACTACTTAACTACCGACTCACCATACTGTACCCACGGCATCCATATTTATCTGGCACTACTAGTAATCCAACCGCAGATCTTGCATCAGACTCAATTTACATTATTTAATCTTGTTACCTTGCCTGTCAAAATCTCTCCTTACCTTGCCTGTCAAGGTCTCTCCCAGACCCATAATTGAGGCTGATAATCACTAACCGCCGCGGCGAACTTTCCACAATGTTCCCTGAGTACATGTCGACGTCGAGAACGGTGAGCGACGGAACGGAGAAGCTTTGAGTGGCATTGGCAGGTTCCTATAACCCATGCCATTAGGCCCCAGAATACACAAGGACGTAGCGGAATATTAAACTCGTAAGGCTTCATGAATCATTTTGATCTTATTCCACTCAGCACCCACCGTCGAATGAAAGAGGCGGGATAAGTGATAGTTGCGTGTTGTGAGGGCGCGGATTTCTGTTTTCCATACTCTTCCAGCAGAGGGTAACTGTGGACTCGGGTATGCTGTAACCACATTTATTCAGGCACGGGATTCGGGATGCGGCGGCACTGCCTGAGGCACAGGTCCGTTTCCATCGGTTTATTAACATCTTCCATGTTACTTATGGCATATTGCCACGTCCTCCCTCTTCCCTCTCGTCCCGCCATCTCCTCGCGTTGAAATAGCTGTCCGTCTCATTCAAATCAAGGGTTCAAGGTTGTCAAGACTGTTGGTCAATCAAGGCTGTTAAAGAGAGTTAGGCTTTCAGATAGTCAAGACTTAAATGGTCGCTCTCATTAGTGTGCTTGGCAAATTCGAGGTTTCTTTGTTCAAGCCTCTGCTCCATTCAACTTCTTTACCCCGAGAGCATTTGTTGTGACCCACACAGAGGTGAGGACCTGCAGAAAAGGTGGTAAATTATTTCCAGTTTGGTGGTGTTTAGCCGATGCGCACCATAGATGGCTTGTCATGATGGTGACATGGCATCTGATTGTTATCTAGGGGCGGGTCAGGTGTGATTGATCGCAACAAGGAATTTGCTCGGCTATCAAATTGGCCTGTTACCACCGCAACATCAACTCGACCACGACGATGCCCTCAACCTTGCACCCAGCCCCAAATTGCCGCGCTCCGCTGGCCCCAAAGTCCAACACGGGCAACGTAAACGTTAAAACCAAAACACTCACTCTCCCCATCACACTTCACCGACCCGAGCTTGATGAAGTGGAGATGATCAGTCCACCGTGCTCGACATGTATCCAGATCTTGTAGGCATTCCTGCGGAATACATTCGTGATCGTCTGTCTTTAAACACCCCACTCACACCGCTGGTTCCTCAATTAAAATGGCATTTTAGTTAGCTACACTTTTTTAAGTATGTTAATACACATAAATGGGCCGCAAACTCAATTTTTATACATCTGATTTGGGACTTGACACAATGTAATCTTTAATCTAATCTATCAAAATCCAAATAAATGTCCACAAGATTTCAAGTATCACGGCACGTTTTGCTCACGATTAAATGCAATAAAAAAGAATGTGAATAAACGATCTTGAAATGAGTTGCAAAACTATAGATATATAGGCCCATCCATATGCCTGTCCAAACTTAACATTTTGAATTAAGTTTAGAGGAAAATGAAATGAGAAGTATAGATTCTCATTTAAAAGAGTCTTAAACTGAATAAAAAACATCAGGTTTGAGACACCATTAAATTCATCTGCAGACCATCTGCAGACAGTCTGCAGATCATCTGCAGATGATCGTCATGATCTATATTTGCCTTATATTGTACAATGATGATGATCTGCAGATGATCTGCAGATGGTCTGCAGATGATCTGCAGATGGTCTGCAGATGAGTTTAGCGGTGTCCGAAACCGGAAGTTTTTATTCAGTTTAAGACTCTTTTAAATGAGAATAGGGGACTTCACGGTAGGGCTGATTTTCCCGTTTGTGAATAAATATATTCATTTTATGGGACAAATAAAATCGTTGTTTGTGGAATAAATGTGTGATCACCCCATTTGAGTCCCAGGATATTTTTATATCTCTATAGCATCAATTCCACCTGCCAGGCACACAAAACACTTTAGGTGCGCCATCTAGTCATCTGAGAGACCCCTATTTCAGCTAAACAAGTTGGATCAGGGACTTTTTTTTTCTATATATTTTTTTGACAGGAGGGCAGGACTGTCGCAGCTGACGAGCGGGAGAGGTGGGATGACAGGCAGGAGAGGGGCGGGATGATGGGCGAGACGAGGCAGGACAATGGGCGGGGGAAGGCGGGACAACGGGCGGGGAAGGCAGGATGATGGGTGGGATGAGGTGGGATGGGGACAGGGCGGTCACAGGTTGTAGAGGCCAGGAATCGAACCCGCGCCGCGAATTCATTATATAATAAGGCAGCACCACGATCCGGACCCCGCGGTAAGCAACAGACTCTATACAGCGAGGTACGAGCTTGGTTCGTATAGAGCATCTGTCTACGAGAGACTAGCCGTTATAGGGCAGTGTTCCACAACCTCTTCTCATCAAAAAATCTGCCTCGGCATCATTTGAATATTCTGACAAGCGCGCAGGGGTCTCATTCTTCTAGAATGCAAGACATAAGTAAGTGAGTTGCCAATAATTCAGTGGATTAACGCTGCATTGATTGTACGGTCAAATTACATTGGAGCAAGTGTCGAAATTCGGGCAGTCTGCACATTTCTAGTGCAACAATAAGCAGCAGTGATCTCCAATAAGCAATAGCGATCTCCAATACTGACGATGAGTGGAATAATATTTGAATGGAGGTTTCCGTCAGTCCATCCGGCAATAAATAACGTTCCCTGAGAATGCACAGCGCAGGCCAAGAGACCGAGTTCTGTATGACCAGACAGAGCGCAACCAAACATTAGTGCTCGAAAAATACGAGAGAAAAAGTAGGTTAGAAAGAAAATGATGAAAATGATTCAGATGTCTAAGACGGGTGCCAGATGCAAGGAGTATAGACTGAGATGAGAGCCTGTCAAGAGGATTCAGGCACCCACGAAGAGCAAATTGACACCGCTGTCGATGTAATAGCTGCGATCGATTTCCGGGCTAGTGCAAATCCAACCTAGAAAGGAAGGCCTCTTGTTAGACATGGGAAATAAGGCCAGACCGAATCTAAGGTCGGGAGGAACATGTGAGTGTATACGCCCGGATTCAGCAATGTACGCTCAGATTCAGTAATAGAGAAACCAGAAATAGATGATCAGATGGGCACTAAAACGCACCCTGGAATCCGCGCTCAGCGTCCTGTAACGGAATAATGAGACTGGAGAGGCACCAAAGAATTTTGAGCTTACGTTTGTAAAGCCCATGATCCTTGTCCTGAATGATCAGGGCTATGAAGTTAGCATGAGGTCACTGCTCCACCAGGGTGAAGCCATCACAAGGTCGAAGCATGACTGAATGGCACACTTGATCGAATACAGACTGCTGGGGACTGGCCTATCTGATCCGCAGGAACTCTACCCCTCGGATGCATATTATCCACCTCCGCAGGTGATGCGGGGCTCCCTGGTGCTATGGGGCCCTTGGCATGGAATGGGTACGGAGTTCTAGTTAGAATAAGCTTCTTAGGCGTGTAATGAGTGCTCTGGGAAATCAACAGAAAATTCAACCCCCGGCGAAGTAAGTTGTGTACACCGCCGCTTGGCGGACACATGCCAGACTGGTGAGAGCGACATGTTGAACACATATCACCACCACATGTTGGCCAGCTCGAAATTAGCTTGCCGCTATGTTCAACGGAAAATAGCCACACAGTGTCGCCAGGTTCGGCTGGCTGCCAGCTGCCGACGCAGCTGCAGGGAATCTGTCCTCACAGAAGGAAAAGAAGAGAAGCAGAAGCATGTCGATCTTAAGTAGCTACAATAGATAGACATCGTGGGAAATACCTGAAGCGAATATTGACCGAGTTCGTTGAGTAAATTCACTAGTTGTATTTCAGACAACCTGAGCTGATATCTGAAATACGTCATGTATTAAGCAAATGGGTCATATCAGTATGCACCTGTTTATATTCACACGCCACTGCTGCGCAATTTTCAGAAACCCTCTGCCACTTTCGAGCTTTTCGAGGCTTTTCACTAGGCAAACAGCAATTTTCAGTATCACTCTATAGACTCAACTTTCTGGCTCGGTTCAACTGCATTTCAACCAAGAGAAGTCGCCTTGGAGCATTACCTTTTTCACCAGCTCCGCAATTCTAGACCTTCGATAGGCTGTTTGCCATGACGCACCTTCATGCAACTTTCACGTTATTAGTTCTGCTGCAGGTAAATTCATCAGGAAAAAAACGGGATGAGTATGTCGCGCTTCGTAACCCGAATAACCGTGGTAACCTGGTAGACAAGTCCCCCTTTACATAGCGCCTGGTAGCCGTGCGCCAAGATATGATAGCTCTTGATAGCCATCATGCGGAGATCAGTAGCACTTTGATAGCACTTGGTAACGCGCCATTGCAACATGCTACCAAAGCTACAGAAGGTATTGGAGCTCTTTGCTCGTCCATTTCAGCGCTTCATTGGCTGCTACTGCTCGCAGTGAGGGATAATAATAAATAATATTTGCAGAAATATATAAAACTACGCTTGCTCCGACTCGCTATCCGTCTCCCCAGTCCTCCCGGCCAATTCCGCTGGGATGTAAATCCAAGGCAAAAGATCGTAAAGGGACAGCCGTCAGATCTTGGTTACCACGCGAGAACTCAGATTTCAGAAACCGATCGTGTCGAGTTCCCTTGAATCTTGAAGGATGCTTGTGCAACTTGATTGTACCATCAGCGTGATGATGTCGGTAAGACTTGGATTGGGACGCGCGGGGGGAACAATAAAGGACTTGATCTGATGCTTGACGGGTCGAAGGGATTTGCGACTTGACGTGACTTGATTGAATTTGATGCGCACCGGCGATTGAGGACATCTTGAGTACGTGTCATCTAAGGGCTTGTTGTTTACGGAGCCATGCGAAGATAAGGATAATCCACGGGGAAGCAAGAACGAGAGAAAGAAGGAACTGATTGGAATCGCAGGCGGGATGCATGCACAGCCATTGAGGAAGGCGGCAGAAAGCTGCGACGCAAGCTTCGGAGCGGGTCTGAACAGGGCGCCCAGCCTTGACGAGACGTTGCGGGTCCATGAGGACCTGTTTGAGTACAGGAAGCACTTATCCGAGCGCAATGAATGGATCGGTAGGCACGGAGTGGGCGCTGAGGGAGTTGAGCGGTCGAACGAGTGTATCGAAAGGTGTTTGACGAGGTTGTCCGAGGAGCAGGAAGGTGTTCGCCTGGGCGGAAAGGGAGGGGTAGATGAGGGAAAGAAGAGAAAGACTCCCGCAGATGACAATCAACCAACACGCGTGATGCTGTCAAACAATTACGCAATCGCACGTGCGAGCGGACATTGAAATGGACTGGGCAAATTCGTAACGCTTGCTTGGCCAAGACATTGGGTTAACGTTAGCCTGAACGCACCTAGAGCTTCCTGAATTTCACAGCTCACCAAGCCTGACCGTATTTACCCCGGGCGAGGGTCAACGATTATTCTTTTTGGATGGCAGGTACCCGGTGCTACCGGTCCGTAGCGTGGTCATGACGTGTGTTTATCTGTCACTGACCCTATTATTTATGCATTTACTAGCAATTACCCATGCCTTCGCCACGAATGTCACAAAGTACAGTCGCAATCCGGGAAGCTCAACATCACGTAGGAGGCCAACACTGGCCGTTCGGCTATTCCAAGGGGTCTGGTGAATCTACAAATTGGCTTGACCATCTTACGATATCGTGTAATGCAATCTACAAAAATATTTGGCTAAAAATGACCATCTCGGGTCGCTAACCTAACCCTAACCCTAGTTTTGCCTTGACGACAACACAGTGAGTGCATCTCTCTTTGGTGGCTCATTATCTAAATGTGTTATCCAGATTCCATCACAAGAGGATCTTGAACTTGCTGTTGTGACACTGAGGGAGATGCGTGGTCTGACAAAGACAACCCACTGGTCTTGGGGGGTAATCCTCAGTTCAATTGATGCCCCAAACCCATTGGTCTTGGGGACAATCCTACCCAGAATAAGCCAGCATTCCAGAAAACAAGTTGGCATTCAAATCCGAGCATTTTTGCGTGTGCTATGCCTTGCAAACCATTCATTTGTTTTCAATTCAATTGATGCGATTTGTTGATTGAATTGATGTGCATCGCCACCAAGCCAATGAGGTCACGAGTTTGAAAATGTGGACTGGGCATGAGCATGGCTCGCTCAATACGGGTCCAAACCCACTGGTCTTGGGGGCAATCCTACCCAGAATTTAGCCAGCATTCCAGAAAATAAGAATATTTTCCGTGTTTGGCCCTCCTTTCTCACAATTTTGCACCTTGGAGCCGCAGGAGTGGAATGCCCACCGAACCTTTGGCGGAATCAACGGCGTGAAGACCGGAAGGGTTCCAGCATAAATTGCAGGGAAATTAATCCCCGCCGAAGCAAGTTGCACAATATTTTCCGTGTTTGGCCCTGCTTTCTCACAAATTTACATCTTCGAGCCGCAGGAGTGGAATGCTAACCGATTTTTTGGCGGAATCAACGGTGTGAATACCGGGAGGGTTTTCAGCATAAATTACGGGGAAATTAACCCCCGCCGAAGCAAGTTGCACAATATTTTCGTTTGGCCCTGCTTTCTCACAAATTTACATTGTTTCCAGCATAAATTTCTAGCAAATTTTAGTGTGTCTTCATCTTCATCAAACAGCCGCAAAGTAAATTCATCCGAAGGGGAGCAGCTACCCCACGAAAGAAACAGTGCGTGGGTCGAGACAACTTCCAAGACAGACAACCAACATCGGTAAGATCATTTGCCCATCCGGTTCCACGTAAATGGAACTCTGATCGCTTTCCTTCTAAGTAAACCGCTTCCGGCACGGATACGAACCCTTTACTCATCGGTTACTGATCAGGAAACCGCGCTGGTTACCCGGATATGTTCAAATCACACATGCATTGAGGCAGATTTGGTCCCATAGGAGCTAGTATTTTTCGAACATCGGTGAGTATGAACTTGATTACTGCAGCAATGTCACCGATAACAAAATCTAATTGAGATGACACCTTCGAACATTGTGCGGTCTCCGAAAGAGAGTCTGATGTGGAGTATTTCATTGATGGACGGCCGAAATATGTACATCATCGAAGAAGCAAGCTCGGTCACATTGTTGGTAAAAACTTCCAGATTTAACAGCTGCGCAATGACTTCAGCCGTACCACGAGGGTTCGTGCCGTCCCTGAAACGGAGTTGTGTGTTAAGGAGAAGTTGGAAATTGACCCCAGTCTCCAGACATTGAGAGTATGCACTTCCCGCCCGGGCACCAGACGGGGGAGGTCGTTGGCCTCGATAGAAAGTTTGCGGATATCGGGAAGGAGGCTCTCTAGGCCTTCCTCCGGTTGGTGATAGAACATCTTTCTTTGTAGCCTTGGTTCCGTTATAGTGCGGTGGCGGGACAAGAAGTCAACGATGTGCTTTGTGACTTCCCCATTCCAGTGGAAGGTGGCGAGCCTCGGCCAAAAGCAACAATGGGGAATGTAGTATGTTACCCAACTACGGTCAGGTTCTCCTGCCCTATCCTGCCATGGCAAGGGTGATCGCAAAACGGTCGGGATCAAATGCGAATCCCTCGCATCACAGAAGCCGCTTCCCGGCATCTGGAAGCCCACGGAAAGACCGATTTTTCCCGGTATTTCGTTCAATTCGACAGTCACGCGTCACGCGCGACCTTTTGTATTGCGGCAATAATTTTTTTTCGATTTATGGGAAATCTTTTGGCCGAAAAAAAGTCGGGGGTCGTGTCGAATTGAACGTAATAGTACAGTACTTCTAATAGAATTATCCGTACGAAAGTTCTGTATAGTGTGACAGTTTAAATTAAGTTAACACGGGTCCATTACATGGTGCCTGATGGCAATCCCCAGGCCTCACTGGGGAATTGATATATCACTTGTCTCTAGCGAGAGACTGTCCGTGATATATCCACGTCTCTCCTCCAGAGACGGCATGATATATCATTCGAGAGACACTGACCTTTTAGGAAATCTCTCCCGCGGGTTCGCGCGCGCGCCTCCCGATCGCTTGCCCGGTTGCCGCTCACCGCCACTCCGTAGCGCATGGCTATGCCCGCCCGCCCATTCTATTTCTGGTTGTGATCCATCAAAGAAATCAGATTGATCTACCCAAACCTTTGGGGGTATTCAGCCACTCCCCGCTGGGCTCGCATGCACTCGCTGCCAGCGCCCGTTGGCGTGTGGCAATGCGTTTGACAGGTGCTTATCGATATTACTTTCAGACCCTCTTGGCTGCTTTTGACCACCAGCACCTCTTCTGCTTGCTACCATTTGCTCATCCGCCAGTCTCAGCTCTTTGGCCTGATCTATACACATCCTACCTCACTCCTCAGCTTGCATTGACCATTAACCGGCTCTATTGGCTCCTGCAACGCGCTGCTGCCGCTATGCCCGCCGCTGCTCATCCCAATTCCAGCCCATGTACTCCAACTCCGAAATTTTATAGATCAGCGCGCTCTTAACCACAAACACCTTTGAATACAGATGTGATTGAACTATTCTCACGGATTTTGCGCTTGTTTCTCATGCGAGCGCTTAACAGTTGAAAATTGGCGCCTGTAGTGATGGCTTGATTCCATTGGCTCGGGACCCTCGGCCCACTCCCCGGAATACTCCGAACACAGCAAAAGTTCGTCTCTGGAGCATGTTGCGGGGGAGATTTCTGTGATGTTACATATGAGGAGGTATATATATCACAGTTGCACTGTCTGATGCGGAATCACACAAGAATATCTATGCTGGAGACTTTTATTTCGGATTTGAACATCCATGCAGCCAAATGTTTGCCATTGAACCAAGTTTCATTCGTGTCGCCATCCGGGGGTGCGCAAACCTGCCACAAAACCGGAAAACACTCAATTATAAGGACATCAAATATACTACATAGTGAGTTTCGCCAACAATATATCGTGGCCAATATAGTTGTTCGGTACACGAGCGTGGGTTGAATGAGCTGTTACTACTGTTTTAGGTACTATTGATGGGATTGATGGATTGAAGATTTTATTCTGCTCGCGATACTGCATTGTTTTACTCAAAATTTGGTATTTGAGTCTATTGGGTGTATATTAATCGGTAACTGACTTTCTCAGATTTCTTTCAGCGTGCTGTATGACGATATTACCGTATTTTGATGTCGGTGTTCATCCAAATGTAACACACCTTCTGTATATGCCCGAACTCCAATAGTTGACAGGCCACTTTAGCTGGCACTCTCCTCCCCGTCAATACCTTCCTATATGCAAATTGGAGGGGCAATACCACTGATTTTAGATATTCTCCACCCTCGGCTAATTTTAAGCCTACAAATACAACATTGCATGGGCAGATATGGCTGGTGAGTCTAAGGAGCTCTGTGTATTCAGAATTTCGACTGGATGAGGGAGGGGAGAAAACGAAACAACAGGGTGTGTGCTCATTCATTCGGGAACAGTGGCCCGAACTATCCGAGTCGCTTGCTGTCGATGCCGGTGCCAAGAGTATGCCACGTAACATGCCGGCGCCGTGTATTGGGCGCAATTTTTACAGTCGGGTGCACTGGAGCAGCGGGTATCACGGGGAAATTATTATTATTTGACCCTTCTTGGCTCATCCCTATCGAAAGATCTACGATGGCTTTCAATGCCCAAATTGAATGGTCCAGGGACGAGATGAGCCCAGCATTTCGCGATGAAATTGGGGCAATCAAAAATAATTACCTGATTGTGTTTCGTGGTTGGCACGCTCGACACTGTTGTCAACGGCGAGCGCGCATAATCAACAACATCCACGGGGAGGTGGCCGAGATTTGATGCGCGACGGAGTCCTGCCCAAACGGTATGTGCTCCGAGTGATGTACCCGACTGATTCTGACGCGAATCCCGTTTTTTTAGCGAGAAAACACCTGAAAGAACTGTCCCCAGTTGGTATACGCCCAACATCGTTACCGACGACGAGCTCGCATGGCTTGAGAACATCGACAGCGCGCAGGGTTCGCTTACCAGAAATCTAGCCGCCTCTCGGATGATATATCAGCTGCGTCTCTGGCCCAGAGACCTGGATATATCACGGACAGTCTCTCGCGAGAGATGGTGATATATCATTCCCCCAGTTACTGTTGCAATCCCAATCTTGCTTCGTTTGAATTCCCGTCGAAACGGAGCTGTCGGCCTTTTCCACCGATGGCAGCTCAATTCGTGTAGCTGACATAGTCCGTTGGAGTGCTCATGCATGCCCTGAGCCATAGAAGCACATGTGGAAACAGGGCCAGTGTAGGAGTGGTTTTCCTAATTTATTTGTTGGGAAAAAAAATGCCGGCACCCGGGTTCGAACCGCGTACCCAATGGACTGAACGTCTCCTCACTAATATTTCTTCCCCCAGTACCGTCCAAAGATCTCGTCGAACCGATTCAGCTGAACGATGGATTTCCGCCACGACAGTTGGCAAAGCACCAGTCAAACCGAAACGCTACAAGCCAGTCGATCGCAAAGTTAAACCTGTCGCGACCACTCAACCGGACTTAGAAGCCAACGCCTTCCTTCCTATCCCACGCACATC
This sequence comes from Mycena olivaceomarginata, assembly GCA_029378375.1. Lineage (NCBI taxonomy): Eukaryota > Fungi > Basidiomycota > Agaricomycetes > Agaricales > Mycenaceae > Mycena > Mycena olivaceomarginata. The sequence continues at coordinate 156,143 of JARKIC010000029.1, forward strand.
ATTTACTGACCTGCCTACACATCCCTCAGATTATCGCACACTCAAATTCGGCTCTCGTGTCACCCTCCTACGCCTCGAATCCATGCTCGCCAAAATCCAACCAGACATACTGTCTGAAGACGAGACGAACTTGCTGGCTTTCATTGCCGTCGCCCGTGAGTCCGCCTTTGCCTTCGAATATGCAGAGAAAGGCTCTTTTTCCAGGGAGTATTACCCCGACTACGTCTTTCCGACTATCGAACATATTCCGTGGCAAAGTCGACCCATTCCTATTCCCTTGGCCCTCATGGACGACGTTCGCAAGGTCATCCTCGACGACGAGAAATCCGGTCGTTTTGAGACGACCGTCTCCAGCTATCGATGTGCTATGTTCCCAGTAATGAAGAAACCAGGCTCAGTTCCACCGGTGCGTATTATTCTCAACCTTGAGCCGCTCAACGCGATTAGCATCCAAGACGCGGCAATGATTACCAACATCAACGAATTCGCTGAGTCTTTCGTCGGTTATTCCATGTATGGGCTAGCAGATTTATTTTCAGGTTTTGACGCTATCTGGATCCATCCCAAGTCATTGTATGATACAATTATTTTTGAAGCACTCCCAGAGGATGACCTAGAGGTGGAGATGTCAAAGCGTGTGCTGTATGCTGTTGTCACCACTCGTCGGCCTCTAACAATCTCCAACCTTGCTCCACTTGTTGTTGATGGCACTGAAGATGCAGATGAAGAGGCTGTCCGCAACACTTTGAATTTGTTCCATGCTGTTCTGTATGTCTCTTCACGTGACAAATGCATTTACACATTCCACAAGTCCTTTGCTGACTTCATCCTGGACTCTCCTGAGCTAGCAGCTGCAGCCAGGTCTTACTTTCCAGACCGGACCCGTAACTGCTTTCATATTATGAATGAGTCTCTACGATTCAATATCTGCAACCTCACATCCTCTTTTCTACTTGACAGTGAGGAGGAGGGCCTGTCACAGCGGTTTGAAACCAGAATCAGTCCGGAGCTTCGCTATGCTTGTCAACACTGGGCTGCATACCTTTCCTCTGTGCGACATAAGTTCCAGGGGGAAGTGCAGCAGCTTTCAGCATTGCTATTCGATTTTTGTGGCTTGAAAATACTCTTCTGGATGGAAGCAATGAATTTGCTGAAGAGGGACTGCCGCGTTGCGCTACACCTGGCTCGCACCTGGGCATTAGAGGTACGTAATTATGGCAATATTCTTGATTGTGTGCTCACATGACAAACTAGGTTCAAAATGCAGAGCTGAATGTGTACATGGCAGCCAGCCAGAGACTCTGGGCTTCATTTTCCCATGGACTGACATCATTATCAACACCACATCTCTATGTCAGTAGCCTCACAACAGAACTGGCCTTGACCTCCACTGTAGATGATTCTAGTTTGATAAGGTGGCAAAAGAACTTTCCTGGGCTACCTTCCATCAAATGCAGGGGTATCTTCCGGCATGGGATGCTAATGAGCATGGAAGGGCATAGTGACTCAGTTCGGGCTGTGGCATTCTCACCTGATGGTGCGCGAGTTGTCTCTGGCTCAGATGACAACACTGTGCGGATCTGGGATTCAATGACAGGCATCGAAGTGACAAAGATTGCAGGGCATAGTGGCTGGGTTCGGGTTGTGGTATTTTCTTTAGATGGTGCATGAGTTGTTTTTGGTTTAAATGATAGCATTGTGCGGATCTGGGATGCAATGACAGGCATTGAGCTGATGAAGATGGAGGGGCAAGGTCATGATGTCAGCTCTGTCACATTCTCCCCTGATGGTGCACGAGTTGCCTCAGGCTCAAGTGACAACACCCTGCGGATCTGGGATGTGACAACAGGCATTGAGATGATGAAGATGGAGGGGCATAGAAGCTGGGTTCAGGCTGTGGCATTCTCCCCGGATGGTGCACAAGTTGTCTCTGGCTCATATGACAGCACTGTGCGGATCTGGAATGTGACAACAGGCATTGAGGTGATGAAGATGGAGGGGCACAGCAGGACTGTCTGCTCTGTGGCATTTTCCCCTGATGGTGCACGTGTTGTCTCTGGCTCATGGGACAACACTGTGTGGATCTGGGATGCGACGACAGGCATCAATGTGACAAAGATGGAGGGGCATAGTGATGATGTCAACTGTGTTGCATTCTCCCCCGATGGTGCACGAGTTGTCTCTGGCTCACGTGATAACACTGTGTGGATCTGGGATGCAATGATAGGCATAGAGGTGACAAAGATGGAGGGGCACTGGAGGGGTGTCAACTCTGTGGCATTCTCACCTGACAGTGCACTAGTTGTCTCTGGCTCAGGCGACAAGACTGTGCAGATCTGGGATGCCATGACAGGCATTGAAGTGACGGAGATGGAGGGACATAGAAGCTGGGTTCAGGCTGTGGCATTCTCCCCAGATGGTGTGCGAGTTGTCTCTGGCTCAAGTGACCGCACCGTGCGCATCTGGGATGCGACGACAGGCATCAATGTGACAAAGATGGAGGGGCATAGTGATGATGTCAACTGTGTCGCATTCTCCCCCGATGGTGCACAAGTTGTCTCTGGCTCACGTGATAACACTGTGCGGATCTGGGATGCAACGACAGGCATCAATGTGACAAAGATGGAGGGGCATAGTAATAATGTCAACTGTGTCGCATTCTCCCCCGATGGTGCACGAGTTGTCTCTAGCTCAAATGACGGCACTGTGCGCATCTGGGATGTGATGACAGGCATTGAGCTGATGGAAATGGAGGGGCAAGGTCATGGTGTCAGCTCTGTCACATTCTCCCCTGATGGTGCACAAGTGGCCTCTGGCTCAACTGAAGACACCCTGCAGCTCTGGGGTCCAAAACCAGGCATTGAGGCAACAAAGATGAAGGACTGGGTTAATGCTGTGGCATTCTCCCCCGACGGTTTGCGAGTTGTCTCTGGCTCACATGACAAGACTGTGCGGATCTGGAATGCAATGACAGGCATTGAGGTGATGAAGATGGAGGGGCACAGCAGTTCTCTCTACTCTGTGGCATTCTCCCCCAACGGTGCACGGGTTGTCTCTGGCTCATATGACAGCACTGTGCGGGTCTGGGATGTGATAATAGGCACTGAGGTGACAAAGATGGAGGGGCACAGCACCAGGGTCAACTCTGTGGCATTCTCCCCGGATGGTGCACAAGTTGTCTCTGGCTCAAGTGACAACACTGTGCGGATCTGGGATGTGGCAACTGGCATTGAGGTAAAAAAGATGATGGGGCACAGTGACACTGTCCGTTCTGTAGCATTCTCCCCAGATAGTGCGCAAGTCGTCTCTGGCTCAGATGACAAGACCCTGCGGATCTGGGATGCAAGAACAGGCATTGAGGCAACAAAAATGGAGAGGCATAGCAATGATGTCAACTCCATGGCATTGTCATCTGATGATCCCTGCACTGTTTCTGGCCCACACCCAAAGGTGGTGTGGTGGATTCAGCAGATGTCGACAGACCATCTATCTCAACACTCTTCTCATATGTGGACTTCTCAGAGAGATGGCTGGGTTGTGCAACAAGGGCACCCACACATTCGATTGTTTTGGTACCCCCCTGAGCTTCACCATACACTTCTCCCTCCTCCTTGCCTTCAGCTTATTTCCAACAAAGGCCTGACTCATCTTGAATTTGATCCTCGTATGCTGGGTCCCAACTGGGAACAAATTTGTCCTCTCAATGTATGCACTACCACATTGTCTTTGCAATACTAGCACACATACACATGTACCAACGGCGTGGTGATCACCACGGTCACCCTCTGGCGACGTCACGTGCAGTGATGCACCCGCTTAGACTCCCGGATATATTGATCGTGGTGACCTTGGCAAATTATACCTACGTTGCCCTATTGGGATGCATCGATCGGATGGATAGTTCGCTGATGGGAAGGAATGTGGCTTCTCCATTCGAGCCTTTCTTCTTCCCGGGGCTTTTCCTGAATGTTTTTTGCTACGAAAGTCTTCCCCCAAACAGTGTCTAATCTATTTTCATGTTCTTGTCATCGTTACAACACCCAATAAATGAGCCGCAGATTTATGAGTTCTTGACCAAACAAACCGGGCCATTCCGTCCAGTGTGAATGTCCATTCGGCCCGATCGGAGACTTTGTTCCCGCTGAATTCACACATAGTAAAATACCCATTCTGTTCGATCGGTTGTTTCCTTTCGGCGCGAAGGGTATTTTCGGAACACCCGATCGGAATCTTCACTCCATCCGAGCGGGCACCCATTCCGTCCGATTGGCGGGTTCGGCGATTTTTCTTCCACTCCGTCCGAACGGAGTTATCCGTTTTTCCCGATCGATTGTTTGCTTAAAGTTGATGTTCTCCTCCTTGTGTATTTTTCTCTCGAGTTTAAATTATGTGGCAAGTAGTTTGTAGTCCTACCGCGTCGGGACGCAATGAATTTGAATGACATGAAGGTTAAATGACACCATCTGGCTGGTGAAGCTCTGCACCCGTTGACGCATTCTAAAGCAAACCAAGTCCTTTTCCAATGCAGAGTCGGTGTAAAATCAACAATACATATGCCCCAGGCACCCCGAGATGCTCATTGCGACAAGTTGACCCCGCAGCGTAAGATTGTAACATGGATTTCACCCAACCACGAAATTGAGGAAATCCGGACCCAGACCTCGTTTTAAATGGTCCAGAAAGCCCAGGAAGTTTCATTGTAGTCCATAGACCATGGTCCAACGAGCTTGAGGGGCTCTGGGATTAGATGATGCAATGTGTTTCCTGGAATATTTCGTCCGTGGGTGTAGTTTGGCAGGAGGCATGGTCGCGCTCAAAATTGAGCAACTCATCGAGGCCACTCAAAACACCTTGCCCCGCGAGTTTCATTGCTTGACAAAGATACACAGATTGCAAAGCAATGCAATTACGGGGCCTGGCCTGCGTGATTATCGAGATTGACGAAAAAGTGAAAATTATGGACAACTCACCTACAGAACTCCCAACTGCGGCCTCGTCTGCCTCACAAACTTCCGCGCCCTGCGCCGGGTTTAGCGTTCCATTCAGTGGCCCCGGGAAAACCGCCGGACACCCTCAGTCTCCCAGGAACGTATCGCAGCAATATCGACGGGATCACTGCCAAGTGGACTCATCTCTCCCCTATTCGCCCTGTCGCGTCTACCTCCTTTCTCACCCAACCCCTTACCGCCCAAGCATCCGAGGCGCAGCCGCATTCAATTGAATCGGTCCACGCCTACACCGCCAATCGAGATTAATATATCTCGGATGTTTGGTCCAAATGTTATGGAAATCTTACTTTGGGTATCTTACAAACCTCTAGGAAACATTTCTTGAACATTTTTGGTTAAACATTGGAGGAAGATCTCACAGATATTCTTAGAATATGCTCGATCTCGGCATATATATATTTGATAGAGGCTCACAGGACTTGGAGCAGCACCACAGTTATGCTACAGCGCTCAAAACTTCGGACGGCGGTGGCGGGATATTACGCTCTGTCGGAATTTTAAGGAGAGGTCACGTCATGCCTGTGACGTCAGTTGAACGAGAAATAGAGGTCATATCATGCCTGTGATGCCAGCTGAACTAGAAATAGAGATGGTATCATACCCGCAATGCCAGCTGAACCAGAAATTGAGGCCACATCATGCGTGCAACATCAGCTGAACTAAAAATGGAGCCTGCAGCACCACCCAAACTAGAAACAGAGACCTAGGCAATACTATGGTGACAGCCTAATTGTCCATTTGTGCTGGGATATCTCACACATGCTGGGTGGTCCCACCTGGGAATGTACCAGGCTATTCAAATTCGTGCTTTGTATTGCAGAAAACTTCTGCATCATGCCGTCAACGCTAGTGGTCGGGTTACTACTCGCAGCCTCATTTCCGACCTCAGTGATGGCCAGCTTCAAATGTTTCTTAATAACCCGCATTCAAGCTAGATTTAAGCCTCAAATCCTGTCGAAATTATCCTTATATTCGGATTTTAAACTCGTTCCGCATATCGTCTTGCTTCACGTACCCGTGAACAATTCCAACCATGTCGTGCCATCCACTTCGCTTTGTGGTTTGTTAGAGCTGCACTTCGTTTCGCTATGGCTGCTTCTTCGTTTTCGATTTCCTTTAGCGCTGCCTCGTCGTCGGCGCTCCAATGTTCGTGAGTTGGGGATGGGGTCCGTTGCAGTATTTCGTTGGTGCACGTCGTCGTTTCTGATCTCCTGTTGGCTTCTTCGAATTGAGGTATGCGGCTCGGGTGCATGCGCGCGTCGATCTGGGTTGGCTGTTGTGTTGTCGCTTTTCCCCGCGCTACTGTTTCCTCCAACGTGGGTTGCACCAAACGCCTTCCCGCATCTTGCCCCTGCATCATCCTTGCCTGAATGGAGGTGGCAGTCTGTGCGGACTGCCGGTCTCAACTTATGAAGTCATGGAGCGAGGACAGCAGCAAACAATCGTAAGCACAAATCGAAGAGCACCAAAACCCGTACACTTTTTTGAAAACAGCTGTATCCATGGGCGCAATGATCCTTTGTTGTTCTGCAACTTGAAAGGTTCATATTCCAGGTATGTAAGAGTGGCCTGTGGTTGGAATACCGAAGCTAGGAAGGAAACCTTCGCCCAGCAGTCCAGGTACTACACAAAGACGTATAGAAAGATTAACGCTACCCCCGCTCAGCGCCGAAGATGGGTGACCAGACCACTTCGGAATCGATCCCCTGCGTAGCCCGAGATGCCCGAGATCCGGTTCGCCTCTCCGCGTTGGCAGTATGTAGTGAGAAAAAATGAAATATCAGCTGTAGATCGTATGTGTGAATATAAGAGTATGAAGATCCAGTCCAGATATAAAATGTATAACATTGTTCTTGTGGAACTGTATCCGGAATAATGCTGGAATTCTTGGGGCATGTGTCCAATCGGCTCGGGATGGGAAAGCGAAGTGCGAGGCATGTTGCACTTCCACAGGGGTGTATGACCTTGCTCAAATTATCGTTTAGCTTTTCTTGAGTCGTATACCGAAGGTGCGGCTGAAAATTTTCCGATTAGGGCCATTTTCAAAGAAATGCCAAATAGTTCCTCAGTTCTTGAGAGATTTTCATGAAATGTGGCTAGATCTTTCAAACCAATTCAGGCGCAATTAGTGATAGAAAAGAATTTACGAAATATCATAAATTGATCCAGACAGGATTTTCGACCATCTCACGATCAAAAACGGTCCAGGGGCCAGGACCCGTAATGTATGTTCAAATGACCTAGAATTTTGCCTCAGAACATCTAACTCCTTATAGAACGTTGTCATCGAGCCAGACTTTCCCATAACCGAGTGCATGGGGGCTGTGAGACTTTATCAACCATGAATTGTTTGATGGTTTGAGGAATATTGCAGGGATGTAAGGAGCCTATATCTTTTTATCGAAATATGACTCCATGACAATGTTCACAATGTATTCAGGTCTTCTGTAACGGAAATCAAGAATTGCTGTACAACTTCTGACCACGCAAAATGGCATTCAACTACAAAAACAACCCACAATTACAGAGCATCCACATGTGATATTTTCCCCAATCTCTTCCTGTCACTAATTGCATCTGAATTATCCTGGAAGATCTAGATACATTTCATAAAAATCAGTCAAAGAACTGAGGAACTATTTGGCATTTCTTTGAAATGGCCCAAATTGGAAAATTTTTGGCCGCGCCTTCGGTTCTGACATTAGTTGTAAATGCCCTAAAAATCCCCAAAAACTCCCTGGTGCAAAGCTTAGTCCGCTAGCAACATCTTGTGCAGCTTTTTCAGTATCACAATGTGTATTTGATCTAGACTAGCAGTTTGTTTGATGCTTCGCTACGGAAGAATACTCATTTTGGATTCTTGAACAGTCTTAAAATTTCTTTCTGTGGGAAGTCGCTTCACGATTCCCGACGTCATTGCGTCATCGCTCACAAGCGAAATTTAGCGTGGTAAACCACTTAAATTCAAACTCCGGCCCAGCCCTTTAGCGCGCCCCGAGATGTCCCAGCCTGCCTACGGCAACCGTGCCCGCCACATTTGGTTGGCATCCAGTAGGCAGGCTGGTCACGAGCCTAGGGGGCGTCAACGAAGCTTAAATATGTCAATTGTTGCTTTACACCTTCCGTTAAGCCATCGCGAAGCGCCCACAACTTCGCTATATTCGATCTCCAGATGAGATTGTTTGATTCTGAAATAAAATGTTCAACAGGACTATTGGCACGGAAGCGGGTTTAGTAGCTGGATCGACTGCGGCTTCAATTGGCACGGGTTCTGGTGCTGAATGCAACTCCCCCTGAAGCCGCGGTGGGGCCAGAGGTACATCAGATGATGCTGTCTTGTCGGTGTCAAGCCAGAAAATATTACGAGATGTAAGGATGCGGCGTGTGTCAGGATTGTAGTACCGCCAAGCGTGAAATCAATCAGTACCAGCAGGAGACATTTGGCTGTTACAACCGTCGGTTTGCCATTTTTATGAACGACTGCACCACAGGGATGTTCATCCTATCCTATCTCCTGGATCCTAGTAAGTAGACTGAGTGTTTACGGGCTCGTCTCATCGCAATTTTCAATAGTGTACTACCGGGACGGCGCTTTGAGACTTGCGCTTCCATCTCGCCTTCATTTCAGCAATAAAACAGCCTCGCCCCTTGTCTCGTATCTCATAACCAGCGCGCGATTGATGCTCAAAAACGAGCAGAAGCGCGAGCAGAGGGGAGATGCAAACGAAGGGGACATTCTCGTCGAACAGCTGATAGGTGTGCATCATTCTTAATTTTAGCCTTGCGTTATCTCACTTCATGACCAGCGTACATGTACCATGAAGCGCCCTTTGATCTCCCGTGCACCGATCAGACCCTGCGACCTGGTTGGTGGAAGTCGGTGTCAAAGGATAGCAACGCATATGTAGTGGCGGTAGGTGTTTAAACTTCCACTCTCCTGGCTTTGGCTAAAATCCTTTCAGCGTCTCGGAGTCAAGCTTTTTAGCGTGGTTCCTAGTGAGATGTGCGATGAACGCACGGCCTCAAAGCTCATCGCAATGAGCACAGCCAAGAGAAATAACCTCGGTGCCGAAAATCTAGTCCGCTGTGCGCAACTCAATCAATACTGGCGCTATGGATTTGGAACTGCAGAGGTTAAGCAGCACCGCCAGAAGGTCCGGTTGGAGCTTCCCACCTCTAATCGCAAGCCCTCCGATTGTTCAACAATCCGAATCCTTACGGGATCAAGGACTGCGAGGCGGAGGAGGACGAAGAAGATGAATCTGACATCGCTGCTCCTCCGCTCGTCATTCGCCGTGCTGATGTTCTCACCTTGGAGATCGAGGCATACATCGATTTAAGCAGCTCGAAACTCACCCAACGTTTTGCCCCGGATCAGGGATCTCCTGAGCCCGTGGTCGTTGACGCCACCAAGAAGCCTGTCAAGAACACGAAGACGAAATGGGTCGAGGAGGACGCGGAATGGGACGCGGAGGCATGGTGATGTAGAAAAATACGTTAAATACATTAAATACGGTATAAAATACACGTATTATACATTAAATACACCCAAAATTTTCGCCTGCCGCGCCCGTATTTTATGTATTATACGGCAGATACATATCATACCAGAGGGCCGCTGCGCGGCCTCTGTATAATACGCCATCAATACCTTTCCAACCCAGCACTAAATTTTGGCCTTAGCCGAGCTAGCCGAGCGTAGCCGAGCGTTGCCGGCGGATCAAATTGCCTAAACGGGCTCGGTTACGAAAGGTTCCGCGTAAGCAGTGCAACCGAATGGCCCGAACCACGACGCGTTGACCTTTCGCTTGAAGAGCACCCCGACTGGGGTTTTTCCTCGAAGTCCGGATGCCGGGCTGCGGGCAGTAAGATGTGCCGCTGTGTGCATGACGTCGGACCAGAACGGCTTGGGCAACCCCGAATCGATGAGCATGGCAGTCGCGGTGGTCGCAAGTGTCTGGTTCATGCGCTCAGCAAGACCATTCTGCTCAGGTGTGTCCGCCGCGGTGGTCTGGTGCAAGGTACCGCTACACGAAAGCTCCGCTTTGAAGACCGCGTTCACGTACTCCCCGCCGTTGTCGGTTTGGAAGAAGTCTAACCAGTTTGGTGACAGGTGGAGCTCGCCGAGTTCCTCCTTGAAGAACGCCTCGACGTCGCGCTTCCACTGGCGGAAGATTGGGAGGGCTTCGCTCTTCCGCTTCATGAAGTAGATCCATGGGAAGCGGCCGTTGTCGTCGATGGAGGTGATCCAGTACCGATGACCGTGGAAATTGTTCACCAAGGGCCTGGAGAGATGATAAAACACACCAGAAAAACCGAGCCGTTGGATCGTCGAACACCTCCGCGACGGCCGCTCGGACCAGTGATATTTTACTCCTTCGCTGCAGGCTGAATCTCGCAGTGAATCCGCCCCTGCCAATCACTTATATTTCGATTCCTGTGTTTCTTCAGATAGCAAACGTTTCCAGCGTAGCACCAACACACTTTGTGTTTTCAGATTGAGGTAGATTTGCCGAAAAATCTGCTGGTACGCCCGGAGATCTCCAGCAGCGGCTGTGAATATGGCATTCTCAAGGGTATTGGCTGCATTTTGCCCATGTTTGTCGTCTGAGAAAGGTGAATCTGGGTGTATGTCGGACGCACAGTACATAGAAAGAAAGGACGGACCAGCCGCCCCAAGGGCAGCACTGAGCAGACTGCTGGACAATCTGCGAGCCCCATCGGATAGCATTTTGTCAAAGAGGATGCAAGCCTATCTCTCGCGGTGACTCCGGTGAGAGTGTCGACAGCTCCAAGGCTCACAAGGCCCCGTGATTTTGATATGCCGCGCGCTTTGTTTTTGTTTTGACGGCTTTTACGCTTCAATTTTCTACGTCTGCTGGGCCACTGGTGCCCTCGTACTCCAAATGCACTTGCGTGGAATGTAACTTGAAAAATTTCCTTGGTGGGAATTTAGGTTTGAAACGGCAGTAATGCTGGCAAAACCGTTTCACTCAGTATTCTTGAAGGCCGCGCCCGGACACTACTTTACTTTCCCACACTCCTCAGACTTGCTTCGTCTCCCAATTATGTAAATACATTCCAGTGTTTGATTCTGATTCTGATGAAGGTTTCTCCGTCGAACTTTTCCGCTTCCGTATGTCCCACGTCACGAGTCTTTATTTTCATTCAATTCCTGACAGTCCACCTTACTACATGAGGGACATCAAAAAAGACTGAGCACATGGCGGCGGAGAAACGGCGGTCAATTTGGTGAGAGAATTCCAGATTTGCCCATCTCAGATTGGCTATTCCATGCTCTGCTTCCACCAGTTTGATCTTTGCTGTGTATGCAGAGATGACATATTATATCACTGCATTCAGGCCATTCCTCGGCGCAGTTTGCCGAGCTGCACCGCCATGACGCGCGCTGAGCCGAGGTGCCGCGGCAGAGTCTGCCGTGATGATCGCGGCAGACCTGCGACGCGCTATACTGCCATGAGCCGAGACGAGGTCGGCACACTACACCGCGCTTCGCGTCCCACCTCCGACCGACCTCGGCAAACCCTGCCTACCTTGGCTGGACTTCTCCTGCCCTGACGATATCCCCGGCGTTCGTATTATGTTATGTTTAGCACCTGGGAATAATCTCATTGATCGTGAATCTTTCTGGCAATTAGATTGATTTACTCGACCTTTGATGAGGATTTTTTGAGCACTCCGTCGTCCCTGGCGTTGCTATCGCATCAGTGCAGGTGACTCCCACTCGCGCACGCTCTCCCTTTCCCCCCTGCTGCTCAACTCCTGGGCAGATGGATCCATCGCAGGATCCATCGCATCGTCACTACTACCCCATGGAACCAGGCTTCTACTATGGCGCTGGCGCACCTCGTGGCGACTCGTGAGATCTCTCCCTGTGCATAGGCGATTGAGGCTGAGTTTTTTTTTTTTGCATAGGTATCCGCCGCCGCCAACTGCCCAGAGGCCAGATCTAGCAACTAGGAACCAGCCTACTCGATCCCTAGGCCTCGGTTCTGCTCCGTACGCAATAATATCGTCCGCAAGTCGCTCCCACGTTACTGACTACTTTCTTTAGTGGCCGCTCGATGCATCCTGTACAGCGTTCCGCCTCTCTGCACAATGTCGGGTACAATGAAGCATCCGACCTCACCCCAACCCCTGCGCGATACTACTCCCAGCGCCACGCGAATCCGATCCCGGAGGAGCCGAGCCAGACGGAAGTGCTCATTGATCTGATACACCAACTTCGTCAAGACATCGGAGATGTGAAGGTTCGGCTGAGTGCAATCGAAGCCGGTGCCACTGCGTCGACGCCACCCGCTACTTCGCATCGCGGGCTTGCTACCCGGCGCGGTGGGAGAATCACTCAAGCCAAGCTGGCCGGTACCCGAGCTCGACAGCGTCGCCCTGCTGCTGGTAGGGACAGTGGGTCTGAGGCTTTCCCAATCGACCCTGAGCTCGATGGGAGTAGCGTGACCGACTTCTCCACGGACATGGACTCCCAGTCGGACGCCTGGTCGGACGCTGCTGAATCTTAGAGCGATCTCGTGGCTTTCGACAAACTAGACTTAACTGATGTTGAAGTAAGTACCCTCCAGGTGAGTGCTCTTCTATTCCTCCCACTGTCCCGTTCTCACATCTGGGGTAGAGCTATGTTACGAAAACGTTCCGCCGCGTTTGCAATGTTTCCGACTCCCACTGGCCAGACCCCCTGTCCGTTCGCACCAACGAGATCACGGGGGAGACGTATCCATCGCCGTTCTTTCAGTTCCAAGTTACGGATCCTAGGAACCAAGCTTTGTTCCTGAAAGTTGCGAGGCAAGCAATAAACGATTTGAAGGTGTTCTTTAACTCGAAACTCGCCACCGATTGCTAACTTACTGGCTCCAGGATGAGGACGTCTGGCCCAATGGCCTTAGGCGCAAATCGTCTGAGCCGAAGCCGACTTGGGATCTCGCGCTCCTGAAACATCTCGCAATGCTTTCTTTTCGTAATCTGAAGAAAAACTGGAAACGGGCCACCAACGACGCCGCTGCGGAGAGAGGCAAAGCAAGCAGCCAAGGGTATCGGCGCGATAAACGGCGCCAGACAGTGAGTCGTGGTCATCTCATCTCCTGATTTACTCATGTCCTCTTCCATAAGAAATCGACGCAGATCTCCAAGATCTTGAAGAGCTTCGGTGCCGACCGAAATCTCACACAGAGTTTTTTAACGGACCTTAGCCACGAACAGTACCTCTCAGACGAAGTCTCGGGGCCCGACGATGAGTCAGGTGAAAGCCACGATGCCTGGAAAGTTCGCTGTGCTGTTGCGGCAAACATGACAACGGATGCGAGTGCCTTGGCAAAAATCCAGTTTCTTGAAGTCCTTACTCCCGCGTGGCGTTCCACCGAAGTACGTGCTCGCTTTCTTGCCTACCAACTCTAACGCAATGGCCTTCCAGTATTCCAGCCTCATCCACGATCTCGAGGATACGTGGTTCAGAAAATTCAACAAGACATCTCAGAAATATGTTCGCGTGCGTTGGGGACGACCTTCAAATCGCATCCCGATTTATGCGCCCTACAACTTCGGGATCTCGACCGAGTGGCTTGCGGAGAATGCTGACCGGCCGGAGACTCAAGACTTCTTAAAGGGCTGGGGAGCATTCTCGGAGCCGGCTGATTGCGGACTCATTCCATCCGATTCTCATGCAGACGACAACTAGATATCATTCTTGACTCGTTGAATTACATGTTACGTTTACCTCTTCGACCATTCGTAGCTCGTTCGTTATCATTAGCTACTATTAATTACTGAATCCATCGGCTGCCTGTTTTACTGTGGTCCTTCAATTTCTTGACCCATTCCGTACGCGGCCATCGACGTTGGAAACTTAAAATGAGTCAGTGATGAACTAACGGTTTAGGACTGTATCACTTACTCGATCCATGCTTGTTGTAATCCAGAGTGGGGGCTTTGTGAAGGATATCTTTCCCCGAGAGACTTGACATTGAATTTCGTCCATTCCAATGACAAGTGGTGGAGACTGGGGGTCGTTGGGGGACAAATATGAGTTATATTCCCAGGTTTCAACACCCAGCTCTGCACTGTTCAGGTTAGTAAACGTGAGCGAATTGAACGAGAGCTTACAAATTCTGCCAGATAAATGGATTCTCGCCATCGGCACGCGGATCCAATGGGTTGCCTTCCAGCGCAGGTTTCATCCACTGAATGTGAACAAGCAGTCTGTCTCTCAGTTGCGGATCGAAAAGTCCCTCCTGCTTGTGTCGGAATATGGTTTGTACTTCGCCGGAAAAGATCTCTCCTCTGTACTGGATTTGGATGAGAGAACAACCTATCGATCCATGTTTGGACTCCGGGTGTTTGATTGATCTGATCCTGCGTCCATCAAGCAAGGCATAATGGAAGAATTGCGCGTGAGAGCCCAGAGGTTCGCTATTATCGGTGTTTCCGGAAAGGTGAATTTGCTCCCCAAGTGATGTGTAATAGTTGACAAGACCAAGTCGCATCTTGTCGTCTGTGATGAGTTCGGCGCGTCTGGCAATACTTCCCGGCAGTATCCGAGAAAGTGAGCGCTCTTTAGAATTGATTATCAGCAGCAATGTGCTGGAGTAAATAGTGGCCTCACCGTGTGCAGCTGCATCTTGAATTGTACCCAAAGCCTGTTTTGGCCGATCGACACCGAGAAGAATCCGAATAAATTTGTTCTCTAGCCGAACAGTGAAGGGTTGGTCTGCACCAGATGTTTCCTCTAGTACTCGATGAAGCTATAACGGCTAAGATTCACGGATGCAGGTAAAAAGAGCGATCAACTTACAATTCCATCCAGTCGACTGCTGCGGTGAAATTCACGCATCATGGACACTTCAAGACGACCTCCAGACCAATTATTGCTGTTCATATTTTTTGAGCACTATGTTCAAACGCTCAGTTAAAAATGCCCAGAACCCGTAAACTGGTCCGTAATCCAGAATTTGCTCTGGAATGTGTACAGCCCAGTGGTGGTTTGGCTTCATTGCCTCTGCTCCGTACATCTATCAACTAGTCATCGGAGAGCCCGGATGTACAACCAAACTTCAACACACCTCCAAATAGCCCAACAGATACTCCTGAAATAACTTTGCTGCCCTGTTGATGCCCTCAGTACTGATGGAACTGCTAACAAAGATCTTCAGAGCAGTGGCAAAGCGTAGGAAATTCAGATCCTCTCCAGCCCGCATTCGAGGAACAGGTGCGGCAGGCGGAGAAGTTGGAGGATCAGATTTTTTGTTGCCTCTCTCCCATGCCTTCATCTTCTTTTTATAATCGGTCACTTTTTGGGTGTGTCTCTCAAGGGCATTTTTATGCTCCTGTTCAGCGTCCTTGAGAAAATGGTCCCAGACCAGAGGAATCTTACATGATTTCATCAGCGGTCAAAGGGAGAGTAATATTGCTTACAATGACAGCCCATGGGCCCGTCACAGCAAACTTGTATTCATCTGCTGTCAAGGATCCTCCTGCTGGTTCCCCCACGCGTAATGGGAGTTTGCCAGCCCATTTTGGAGCCTCAAACTATGGGAATTGTCAAACCAAATGTACATATATCTATACCCAAGTCCCACGTACGCTCTCAAGAAAATCGTGAACGAACTGAAGTTCACGGTAGAATTTTTGTGTATTGGCTCGAAGAGTACCGCCTTCGATCCAACGGTGGTACCATTGGTTCTTCGCAACACCTAGAGAAACCAAACTCATTGATCAATGTTCGAGCTAACCAAGGAAGACCTTACCGAGCAGAAGATTATGCATTGGGTCGATAATAGTGTACTTGACGAGATCGAAGTAGTTCAAGCGGGCAAATTCGGTCCATTGGGCTCCGTACTGACGGAAGAACTCTGCTCTCTCGTCCTCCGTCGATAGCTCCTTGTAGCGATAACACAGTTGTCTGTGTACTTCGCCATCCCGAGCAGGAAACCCTGGTTACATCTGGATGAGAATTGACGAGTGGTGTATGCGCAAAGTCTTACCATTTTTCAATGATTCCTCCGTGAAGATTTCGGCCTGTTTTACTGTACACTTAGGGCAGGGTGCGGCCATGTGGCTGTGGTCAGCAAAACCACATAGTTTGCACATGGCAGGATGGTCCGCAATGATGGCAACCAGTGCAACACGAACCAGTATACCTGGAGCACGGGAGATGAGTGCAAGGAAGAGAGTGAGTTTGGTTCGCACCTGTTGGATACTCTGGACATTGGATCAGAATGCCGTCTTGATACAGCATCAGCAAATCATCCACAATTATCTTGAGGTATTTTTGAAGCTGTTGAGCGTTGGGTTCTTTAGGACCTGGTGTCATACCGCTGAGGATGAGGTTTTCGGCACGATACCTAAATTATCTTGTTAATGTGGCTCTCCTCATGACTGGCCCGCTTACCGAAGACCTGTTGTTAAATTTTGTATACAAAATGACATTACACCAGATGAATGACTTGGACCAAAACTACTGCGTTTTCGTCCAAACCTGAACAGAATCAAAATGCGATTTATGATAAGGACTCGGGAGACAGACCAATCCAGGCTGAAGCTGACACCGAGGCGAATCTCCTTCTCGGTATGACGTCCGAAGAAAAAAGACTCTTGGTTCGGATCCTTCATGGTTTGCCATACATCGGCATCTTGCATCGATCTCATCACACCAGAGACACGCCGAGCCTGTGTCTTCCACGAATTGACAGCCCCAATCATCCCTGGACGCTGGAAGAAATCTCGCAGTCCCGTAGACAACAACTGGATCGGAGCAACAACAGTTGGCCTTTTGGTTGAAGATGTCCGAACGTTCACTGATTCTCCGGCATCGGAGTCCAAGTCGGAGTCAGATGAAGCCTTGAAGTGATCCGTAGGACCACCGAATATCTCCTGATCGCAATTGGGACAAAAGGTGTCTGGGGGGCTGTCTATATCGAAGATTTCATGACACACAAAACAGATGGGGTGAGCTTTGAAATTATCCGTGATTGCAAGCTTCAGGAAGACGGTTGTGAGTGTAACGGGCAGTGCCACATCGCCGATGAGATTTCCGGCTGCATCTGACAAGATACACCCAAGACATGCCAGAATCAGAGCGCAGGCTGCAAAAGAGACACGATGTTTTGTGTGCAAAAAGGCGACCAGATAAATGATCGCCCGGATGTACCAGCGAGGGTGAACATTGTCTCGATTCGTCGGTAGGGCGGAAGAAATCACCGGGTTCAAAACTAGTTGCACGGGCCTAAAAAGATAGTTGAGGTATAGTACCACTTAAAAACGTAAAGGACACACTCGGCTGGCTGTGGATCTACAGTCTCTGTGGCATGGGATCCGGGTGTCTGACATGGCTCTTGGTTCAATCTGCGGACAAGTCACTTTTTGCTTCGACTTAATAGACTGGATATTTGGCATACTCGGGGTTGTAAGAACTGGGTTCGGGTCCAGGATGACGTGAGCCACGGTGATATGTAGACCCTCGGGAGGAGGCCCGACCCCGAGCTTCAATATTTGATGGTGCGCGGCTGCTTGCGTGGCTTGTGGATCTGTGACTCCCACGCCGTGCTGCTAAGCTGTCTCCAGAAGGTTGATCTTCTTCTCGGTCCAAGTGTCGTCGCGACATAGCGTAGAGGATAAGCCCTGGACGTGGTTGGGTTTGAGTCACATCTTTATAAAGTGCGAATTACTAAACGATGGCACAAAATTGAACCGGTACTGAATGTGCCGAAGTTGCGTGAGCACAATAGTGCCACAAATATCGGATATTTGTGTCACGAGCTGATGAAATTTTGACGATATGAACAGCAGAAGCTCGATTGTGAGACGGCAGGTACAATGGTGACTCATTATTAGTCAAAACAGTCTTAGTCGGCCAATTAGCGTGCACGGCCGTTCAACGGCCACTCACGCGAATTTCGCACTATATCGCCAGGTACATCGAGGATAAAAACACCGAAAAGACCCATGGTGCAGTGGAGAGGGAAGATGTTCCTGAGAAACAATTTGGAAACATGAGAAAGGAAGCGTCGGCTGTATCGGCGGGATCGGCCGATGATGTGACATTGTGACGTCAACGTGCAGGACCTGTCTCTGGTGAGTATCTCGACGATTTGAATACCACTGTGGAGTTGGATATTGGACGGTTCGGTAGACCCATGAGGGACCATGTCGGCAGACCGCGGCGGACTATGTCCGCCCTCGGATCGGTCGCGCTCAGCCGCGACGCCTCGGGCGCACCTTGGGCCGCGGAGGGGTCTGAATGCAGTGTATGAGGAAGCCCAGGCATCTGATGGAAAATCATGGCAGAAACACAGCTTTGCACCCCTCCATGCGGGTTGTGCGCCAGGCTGCCGGGGCGATGCCAAATGGAAGTTCGCCATTCTGCCACGTCCCAAGATCAAAAACTTGTGATGCCTAACCACATTTTCTTACTTCAATGGACACAAGAGCACATTAAAACAATACTATTAAAGTAGAAGAATCCATGGTGTGCTTGGTGGGACGAACAGTAAACTTTTTACTTTTTGGCTACCGAAAAAGTGAAACAAACCCTAATGATCGGATCAAATTACCTTTTTGGGTAGGGTTAGATCACGTGCAGCGCTCGTGCGCAATACTTAATGTGGGTCTCCCTTGACACTGGCAGGAATTCAACCGTGTGGACTGTAGGTTTTTTGGCCAGAGGACTGCAGGAGCATCTCACTGACGTGGTCTGGTGATAAATGTTGGCAGTGCTTGGCCAAAGCGCCATTTAGGTACACACAAAAAAAGCGCCATTTAGGTACACACAAAAAACTCCGGCCGACGAAAAAGTGAAACACCGTGGGAAAAATGAGTTTTTGTGCTCAATCGCATTCTTTTGGCTGGTTTCGTGGCCCAGAAAATCGGAAATAAATCACAAAAAAATCTCTGACCCTGAAAAACACGTGCAGAGAAGTCATGTTGCGCACTGTAGCCGGACATCAATCAACCGCTCCGAAGGTGCATCTACATTACGGCGTATACACATGTCGCCGGACGTAGCCGAAGATCGCCGCATATCGCCACATGTCAATCAACGTAGACGCAGGTGCGTCTACAGGGGGTCGGAACGCAGTGATTGCGCGAGTAGTAGAGGATGATTGAGGCTCACAGCCATCGACGTGCCGTACTAAGTTGCTCGTACTATCGTCATGCCGTGCACGGTTGATCTTTACGGAGGGGTTTCTATGAAATACATTAGGCGGAGAAGAAGGAAGCAAGGACAAAACATACTTTTTACACACGAAGCTATAGCGGACTTCCCCGTTGCTTGTAACAATCACAGCAAGAGAATAGAATTCGCACCAAGGACCTCAGCATCTGACTTTGTGGCTGTCTCATATTTCTGATCGAACCTTGCCCGCTTTGAGAGAGGCTCGCCAGTGGTTGGGGGTGGAGTCTCGGAAGTTGCGGACTGGTCCGGGGATGAGCCTCTGGTGGAAGTTGCAGAACTCTTTCGACGAAGACGACTCGACATGGGTATTGGGTGAAAGAAACTAGTATAATGGTCGTGCCTATCAAGTGTTGCACCCGGAGTAGCTCACGGCCCTGTTGCGCAAGCAATATTACTGTGTACCCGCATGTTCATTATCTATCTCAAGTAATCACTCCAGCATTGCAGTCCATATTCAACCATATGATATTCCAGTTACTCAGCTTTGCATGAATTGCCCTGACTAAAAAGTGCTGCGGACCAAGATTTGGCTCGCTAAATTTCACTCCTTCAGGTAGTTGAGCTGCGCAACTTGTACTTCGAAGGGGTTAGCATTGAATCCTGTGATATTCTGGTTACTCAGCTTTGCAGAGTGGACTCACTAAACTTGCAGTGGACAAAATCACAAGCCTAATTCCGCAGTTCTTGTCAGACTCTGGCTGACTCAGCGAGACTTGTTGCCTCTATTTAAATGGGACCATTCTCATGATAATGTAGCAGAATTGGCTTCCTTTGACCCTGATACGATAGCCAGACCTTGAGCCGTGCGCTTCTCCCTCCTCTGGTGAAAGTTCAGTTACTGTCGACGAGTGGATTTTATCAAACAGTACGGGTTATTTAGCAGTTTGTCTGTTCATATCCAGTTTTGACAGTACTGACAGAGATGTATAGATCCTTCAGAGGCTCGCAACAAATCCTAAGGTATTATTGCCTATTATTCCATAGTAATCTCATCGTCTCTTTTCAGGGAAAAAAGATAATCCTCACACATATAACCCGTGATTCCTCCATCAACTTGCAAGAGGCGCAAAAGGCTATTCGATCTGTGTCCCGAACCCGTTGGGCATCTGTTGTCCGTTGCGCTGCTCACCTGGAAAACTTGAAAGCTCAATCCGAGGTCAGTGGCCCAAGAGTGGTTGTAGGAGTCATTAATAATGATTTTGCAGGCGGCCAACTCAATGATCAAACACAGGCCAAGTTTGTTTTACAATTCTCCTTGAGAAAAGCTGATGGTTTCGACAGATTATAGAGAACAAGTTCTTACAGGTGCAACCGTAGTTGTTCTTGGTGAAAGTAGCAGAGTGGAGAGAAATAGATTTAAATTATGATGCAAAGTGCACTAAGTTCTCTAAGTCTGTGGGAGAGCATCATCGTTTTGACTGATGTTTGTTCCGAGAAAGCCTAAAGAATGAAAAAATCATATCACCTGCAAGAATTGAACTAGATCTGGGTTTTTCTAAAATTACGTAAGAGGTGGGCACGCCCACGATACTGAACCCGCAAATCGAAGGCACCCTTTTGGTAGTTCAAAATGAGCTGGCGGACGGAGTCACTCTGAAGGTCGGTGGGTGGGAGATTCGTCGAGAGGAGGGTGGTGGCAGGACTGTCCATGATCTGCATTTCGTATCAGCAAGGAATCTACATAGGAGTGACTTTTACGCGCCTGTTGAACTGTGGACAAGATGCGCGCATCCAGCGAGGGGTACATAGCAGAAGAAAAGTCACTGCCACGAGTTGGTCACGAGGCGGTAATCTGATCGTAATCTGTCGGGACGCACTAGGACGTACTTGATCTTCTCACCACCTAGTGCTGGCAAAATTCGGTTCGGGAAATCGCTTCGGACCCGAACCGGACTGAACTGAACCCTCAGGCTCAGCAAATGAACCTGAAGTTCGGTTCAGCGTCCGGCGGGGTAATTTTTTTTTTTTTTTTTTGCTGAACCGGACCGAACCCCGAACCGCAGAGACACCATTCAGACGAAGTTATGGGGAGATTTTAGGTGCTTTTGCCTTGGATGTTGGCTCTCGTAGCAATGAGAACCCTTGGAACCGCTTTCAAAGTCAATTGGAGGGTGAGTGCCGATTTTATTTCGAATGGTCGTTGAAGATTGGCCAATTCATATTCGGGATGGAAAGTATCTACCCTGTGATCTGGCCCCATTTTCGAGGACGATTTGACCAGGGAAAAGGCCGCAGTTGACTCTTCGCGAACTTACTATCCCCCCCCCGCCGTCCGGGACACACTTACAACTCGGACAAACGCGCATATCTTGCTCATTTCTGGGTGGTTTTCCTTGGTACACTTGGAATGATGTCTTCTACCTACTACAAACAACCCTTCGGCCCGAAATCATCTGCAGACAATCTATAGTTCGATGCAATTCCGGAGGTATTACCATTTTGGGAGATCTTCAAATGCCCAATGTCTTGAAGCCATACCGACATACTGAAATGAGCTGAATCTAATATGTAATTTCCCAGGGAAGGTGTTTGCCAAGTTCTGTGGCAAGGGATGACCTGGTGCCGCTATAACTTGCAAAATATCATTTCTCACAATCTGAGGTCAGGCCCATGTTCGACAACGAAGGTCAATGCAAGGCCAGAAAGTAATTCTCAGAGTGTTGGTTTGAGTGTTTCCAACAATTATTGTGGCCCAAACCGGCCGGCCATCCAGCCAAAACCAGGATGCAGCCTTCTGTCCAACTGGATTATTTGGTCCAGCAGCAATAGGTGTTAGTAGGGAATATCTTCGGTCGATTGCAGCATAAATGAGTTAAATATGCGTAGAACAAGTGAGAAAGTACCCCGGACTCACTCATAGCCTCACACAACCACTAGATATCGACATCCAGCCAAAACTCGAGAAATGATGCTCAGGTGGAACTAATTGATGTATCTTGAGTGTCGAAGGGGCCGTGGCATATTTCGTTGTCCAGGGAGGTGTATTACATCTAGGGGAATAAGTGTACCAGGTTTCAAAGAATTTGGTGGAGAAACGAGTGAATGAGAACGAGATCAATGCTGAATCGGGCCGTTACCTACAACTCGGACACCGGACCGCGCCAGGAAAAACAGTGCCGTTTGTCCAATTCTGGCCCGTTTTTGACAAAGTAAAATATGAGACCCAGGTAAGGACGGCGCGAGCGCGGAGCAGAGGCACGCGCAGGACAACTGTGGGAACTTGTTCTGCGAATCGGCCCTCCAAGACACGCCTCGACTTCGGATGCTGAGTTTGAAGGAATCGTACAGCGCCATTGAGCAGCGCTCGACGTGGCGGTCCAGCGGTCCATTGAGCAGGCCTGCCACTGCCAGAACGTTGTAACAATCCGAGACCTGCAGCCCTCTCGCGACCAGCGGGAGAAACGAGGCCTCCATTTCCGAGCTGAAGGAGGCGTTTCTGGAGCAGATAGGCCAAACCGAGGACGATTTTGATCCTCGGCTTATCTTCGCTGGCGGCGACGGGATGTCCCATGGCTTTCTAACCTTTGTCAGGTTACGCCGCACTTCCTCTCGAACCTCATTAGATACTCCCACTATGTCTTTTGCTCGAAAGGTCAGTTCTCCGTCTAAAATCTTTTTAGCTATTCTTCCACGCTCTACTCCACATCGCCGCCGGGATCAAGTTTTGTGGGCCCGTGTGGTGCTACTGGGCGCTTCCAATGGAACGCTTCTGCGGCAGTATTCAGCCGGGAATTCGGAGTCGCAGATTTCCCTGGGCATCGATCGATAGATATCTGGAAGTCGCTCAACTGACCCAGATTAAGACCGTTTACAGAGTCGCCCCTCCCAAATTTCGAGCATGTTCGTTCCTCGAGGTGTTCTCACCTTGTACTCAGCTGCAAACTAGACCAACGTATCGTCTACTCGTGTCCTAAAGTATTCCCTTGCAAGTGGTTTTGCAGGTATTTCTTAAGCAGGTGAGTGTTATTGGATAAATCACTCTTATTAGGTTGAAATTGATGTGGCAGTGAAAATAAAATAAAATAGTTCAACAGCCAATGCGTACAATCCAGCAGAATCGACGCTGTACACGAAATTTGCGTGATTGGGTTACGAAGCAGTCGCTGGCAGGCTCCACTGGCTCCATTGTACCTCAACAAATCGAGGTACATCAATTGTTGGAATGTCCTATTTGTTGACAAAATCCTTGGTGTTTTCAAACGCTTGACCCGCAATGTTTCTGCATTTTACCTCTTCCCGGTGAAGAAGAGGAATAAGTGGTCACTTTGTGGTCGAATCATACTATGACAAGGTGAATGCACCTTCCAACACGCAGACTGACATTTTAACCCCAGGCGAACCACATTGTGGAGTATTTGCTGAATTTTTTGGCTGTACGCATATGTTACCTCTTCCCAGTGGAGAAGTGGAATGAGGGTTCATCCTCTCCTCAATTCATAGTCTGGCTAGGTAAATGCATCCTCCAACACGTGAACAAAAAATTTAACCCCGGCGGTGACACCCCCGTGAACCTTTGGTTGTAATAGTACAGTAACTTGTCGTCATCAATATATCGGTTCTGTAACAGAAACTATCCGCGAAGTTATTTATTTTGTGCATCCGGTAGACGCGGAGGATGCAGTGACGACCGGTTGAACAATGTTTTTGACGTCGATTCCGACATGGATTAGAGCACTGGCATTTCCAGTTACATTGGAATTCATGCTCAAGTCCACTAAGTAAGATATAGGCTATATGGATGAAAGTTGGATTGTTTGTGGATGCTTTCCAAATCGTGAGCTGAGTGGCCTCTGACCGAAGCCTTGAATTAGAATGAGCTCGTGTATGGATGTAAGTCGACGTGGTTGCATTCTTTCTTTTGATCCCAGACTGATTTGGATTCTACCGAGATATGATCGTACGCCAATAATTTTTCGTCATGCAGTACTTTTTCAACTTTCGAATCCGTTTTAGGATGGAGTCAAAGGTTCATCCCGACACCCTCTGGGGCAGCTCGCATATAGAATCATATCTGGGTGCGTCTCTACAATCCCGACAAATTCACAACTCACAGACCTATTCTCCTCTAAGCAATTCCGTTCTCAATCTTTCGGCAAGATCCCCAGACTTTGACGCATGAATGCCGCATCTGTCCCGTCAAAGTTGGCGCAAATGAGTGGATGTCCAAGAAACGGATGAATGATCACCCAACAAACAAGGGCCATCTGAAGGCAAAAGAAGAGAAGGAAAGAGTAAGAAGACATAGGACATCAAGAAACCGCATCAATCACAGCCAATCTAATGATCCCTGTTCAGAATTGAGTTGGCTTCCCAGCGCACAGGCCGCGATTGAAAAATGTTCAGTATAGGCGCGGCCACGTCCTTGGCAGTGCCTCGAGCAGAATCACGCGTTCAATTCAATTCAATTGACGTGTTCGCTTTATAAGCATCCCGAGCCCGAATTCAATTGATGCACTGTTTCATGAATATCTGAGCCAAATCTGACGCATGGTCCAAATTGTATTCTGAATAGGATTGATATCTAGTCCAACAACACAGATTACAGGGCGCGATCACCTCCACCCACAGTGGTATATTCGTTGCATAATGTACATGGTTTCCTTTCTCCACACGTGACATCGTGTCACCTTTCGCGCTGCCGGCCTCATTCTCAGTGAATCCATGCTCCTCATGATATGTGGTAAAAGCTTGTGACGGTACATATTTGAAGTCCTCATCTTGGAAACCCCACGAGACTGAGAGCCAAATCACAGTTGTTGCACATTTCCGCATTAGATTTCTTCCTGCACCTAACGTTGAGCCACTCCAGTGCTGTACTAGAGGGTGAACAAAATATGAATCATCTTGTGTATTCCGCTCTATGAGGGAATATGATTCAAGTTCCCCTGCAGCTTCATGGAAGACAAATGAATCCCAGTGAGTATCCTGCTTTCCCAGCTCTGCCAAAATTCGGGCAACTTCATTCTGCAAGTCAGGATCGGCATTGTCGAGGTCTTTGTGAGCAATTGCTGCCTTTTCAAACATCTCTTCTGAGATCCCCTCATGATGCAAGCTAGAACAAATCTGCAACAAAGTCCTCCCAGCTGGACTAAGCCTGTGATACTTTAATCCCATGTTGCATATACAGCTAGATCATATGGATTTTGCCCCTGAATCTCTGGGGCGTGCCACCAACTTGTCGCGATGACTTCGATAGAGTTTCAGATAGCCACTCCCCCTGCTTGCGAGACAGCCAAAGCAAAGCAATGGAGTTCCTGGGCATGCGTGGTTCAATTAACCGTTCTTTAACGATATCCCACGAAACCTGTGCAACATCCCCATATATTCTCGCTGCGTCTCTTTCTCTCGTCTTCTGTAGGAGCACACACTGCTCCTATGGCAAGGAATCCCAAGCCTCCAAGACTGAGAAGCCCGAGGATGACTCTGTTGCAATTGAACAAGGCGTAGACACGTAGAGTGAGAATTGCTGTGAAGTAAAATGCAAGAGTGTAGTCAGCTGGCAACATGGACCGAGTATATGGAAAGCAGTGAACCATGTGTAACGATGTCCTGAACCAGGAGAAAGACTTTCTGAATCAGACCTAGCACCCTACAGCTATTCTGCACTCTAAGCTCCAGACAATCTTTTTTGCTTGGGGACATACATATTCATCTGTTCTGGCAAAGTGAACAACTGGTGGTCTCATGATTGCCACACACCTGAGATCCGAAGGTTCCAAAGGTGAGCACCACCATGGTGAAGTTTGTACTGAGGGCCAGGTAGCGGAGGAGGATGAACTAAGGCTTTGGCCATGGCCACACAATGTGTATTTCAGTGGGAAGAGTAAGCACTGGGTGCCTACTGGTGGCTCTTGCACAAGCACTCTAATTTCCCGTAGGAACTTGGAACACTTCGTTTCAGTGGTTCTTGCGCAGATGAGCCATCAACTTCCTACATGGTTCTATGTTCTCCGTGAAGCAATTTGTATTATTTCCATCCATCAAAACTGGATAAGAAGGTAATTATCTGATATTATCACAGAATGTCTCGAATTATCCGATTGGTGCCAATTGGAGACAATTGGGCGCCAATTGTCAAATCTGGACTTTCCGGATGACAGCGATGCATAAATAAGAAAACGAATACACATTCAGCAAATTTTCACAGAGGTAACGGGCAAGAAATGAGCGTGCCATCAACAACTACACATCGACTGTAATTAGTACAGCCGTTTTCGTGACGGTACCCAGTTGATCGGAAGAAAAACGTCGGAACTTGGTCGGAATTGGGTCGGAACAGTTGCCACGTCAGCAGGTCACTGTTACAGTCACGGTACCTTGCCACTTGGTAGGTTACTTTATAAGTATCGTCCGACATCCTTGGCAACATTTTCCACTCGATTGAGCCAGGGCTCGCGGCTCTATCTTCTTCAGACCAATTCCTCCGCTGGAGATCACCTTCGGGCAGTCCGGCATGACAATTTCTGACGACGACGTCGCTCAGGAGCTCGAAGTCCCTGTTTTCCACAAGGTTTGTCACCCTTTGGCATTGGTATTCTGGATTCCTTATCTCTGTCTGGCAAGGTTTTTGTAGGGAACCTCCCGTATTCCACTACAAAAGAACAATTGAAAACCTTCTTCACACCCGTCGAGAGTCACATGTATTTGACAAGCGCACTCTTTCGTTCCCTTCTCAATCCCCAATAGAGTCTCTGTCAAAGTAGTCAAGCAACGCCGCTACGGCTTCGTTGCTCTGAAGAGCCTCGAGGCTGTTCAGACGGCCATAGATACCCTGTGCCAGAAGGAACTTCTTGGTCAGCATATCACAGTCGCCCTTGCAAAGTCAAGGAAGAGAGACATTGTACGTTAGTGCTTCAGATTTCTTATCCCCGCTGAGCGCATGAAGCAGAATGCGCTGGCTGTGCCCGCAACGCCTCCGTCCAGCAATCGAAATACACAGACTCCCGGCCCCCGGAGGCCTAAAAGAAGGGATGGAGAACTGTCAAAGAGCATGCTCTTCGTCACAAACCTAGGGTACAGGATCGACGATGCTGGCTTGATCGCGTTGTTTGCAGATGCCAGTATCCCTGTTACGTCTGCCCGAATTGTTCGCAGGCGTCGGGGCAACCCCAGGGAAAGCAAGGGTTATGGTTTTGTGGACGTGGGGGGCGAAGAAGGGCAAAAAAAAGCCATCGAAGCACTTCAAGGCCAAGAAGTTGACCAGAGACGGATTGTTGTCAAGGTCGCATCAATACGGTCGTAGGCCAAAACATGTAAAAGTCAAACGCGAGTCGCTTGACTTAATCACCACCTGTTTGTCAAAAGGATATTGCTCCTCCAAGAATAATCGGGTTTATTCCAAGTTTATTCTCAAAGTTTCCCAGTTCCCTTGCCTTGAACATTGCACATTCGTATTCATACTGGGTCTTTCATAGAGCGTGCCGAGCTTTAGGAGTTCTGCCACAAAGCTCATATTACAGCTCTTTGCATAATTGATGACAGTCGCCATCAAAAAACAACAAAGAAACAAACTTTTGATATCCTGTGCTAAACACTATTTCCCGCCCTCTGCATGCCCTCTGGTAGCTCCATTTTTTAGCACAGGTCGGTGGCGCAGAGGCCGGGTAACGCGGCTGAGCTCTACAAATAATCTCCACAAATATGTATACAATCCACAAATGTATCCCCATGGATCCAGCCACGGGGCATTCCTGTTGGAATGCAAACCGAAGTAGTGGCCCCTTTGGGAGGCTATACGAGCGCTCTCTGATCTCGCCCGCCTTGTATATTGTTTCAATGTTTCTACTCATGCAGACTCACCATCTGTTCGTTCCCTGGGCCTCATTGGTGGATGGTGCGAGGACACAGGTTTTTAGAGCCCGTAGGCAAAACGACGCATGACATGCTTTAACGGCTTGGCTTGTCAAGCGCCCAGGGCTGTAAATGTTCACACCTATGAATACTGACCAATACCTGAAAGGACGCGGTTACCAAATGGAAAAGATCGTAGAGGGCATGTCTGCCAATTGGCACCTGATGTTAAGGGCTGAAACAGTCATTTGCTGAGAAGGAGTTGAAATATGCAACCTACAACTGGTGGTTCCACTTCCTCCCCTGTTGCAGCATTCCAGAAGCGGATTGTTTTGTGACCACAACCAGACACAATCTGTGTCGCTAAATTTCCCACGCTTCTGCGCGCAGTGATACAGCTCAATTACCGCCTTCAAAATTGGTACTTAGTAAATATATTAAATTGCAACGTATTCATCATCTGATGTGATCTCCAC
Source organism: Mycena olivaceomarginata (assembly GCA_029378375.1). Taxonomy (NCBI): domain Eukaryota; kingdom Fungi; phylum Basidiomycota; class Agaricomycetes; order Agaricales; family Mycenaceae; genus Mycena; species Mycena olivaceomarginata. The sequence goes on from JARKIC010000029.1 coordinate 184,618, forward strand.
TGCTCCATCATCCAGCCGAGCATCTTCTTCAGCCTCCACAAGAGCTTCAGCTTCAGCTAGTGCCGTCATCAAATCCCCCATCGCCTCGATTTCTTCCTGCGACAAGCGAGGAGGTCCCGTCTTCTTTTCGGCACTCCCAAACAAGACAGCAAGTGTCTTCTTCTTCCACTTCAGAGGAAAGCTTGTTTCTTTGTCGGGGTTCGCCGTTTCGTCGTCAGCCGCAGCCTGTGCATCTGCAATCCACTTATTCATTGCATCCCTCCAACCCGAAGCACACGGATTTTCCGGCCCGCACTGCTCTAAGGTCTCTAAGGGTGCCCAAAATTGCCCCCAAAACTCTAAGGCTTACTCTAAGGCCCCTCTAAGCCTTAGAGTTGTTAAGGCCTTAGCCCTTAGGAACAACACTGCCGTGACGCAGGATATTGGGGAGCCGGCCGTTGGCGTCAGCGAAGATTCTCCCCAAAGAGTAGATCCATGTGGCAATTGAATGTGCTGGGGACGTCATTGTCCTCGCCTGAGAGTTTCAGAACGTGAGCATTGCGGCTTCGTTTGTCGGTCGTTGTGGCGATGGTGTCCGGAAGTGCGCGCGTCAGGGTGACAATCCGGGCCACAAGTCTTTCCATGGCGGCGACTGAGAATAGAATAGCTGTCAGGCCTGAGAAGACAGGAGAAGGCGCGAAGACCCGATCGAGGACGCGTCAAAGAGGTATATTACGTACCATCGCAGGATCTGTGAGAGCCGCTCCAGGTTTACGCCTGCGAGAAGTCGTAACAATGAGAGTGGGGTCCGGATTGTCGTATGCCATTGTGCCGATGGGAGAAAAGAAGCTCGACGCGTCTTGTCACATTCCTCGTCACCTTTTATGGAACAGAGGTGCCGAGACTCGGCACAGAGGTCGTCTGTTGTCTGCTGGGTATGGACGAGCCGGAGACACGTAGGAACACGTTGGAACACGTCGAGTTAATTCACATGGAACAGGCGGGACGAGCAACGCGTATGCGCATTGTGAAAGGCTCTGAACCAAATACAAGCAGTGATTGATGCACCAGCTAAATTTGGACCCAAGCCCGGGCTTGGCGGGCCTGGCGGGCTTTAACTTGCTCAAGCCCAAGCCCTGGGCCCACTCAGGCCCTGTGCCGGGCCCGGCCCGGCCTGGTAAGCCCAGGGCCTGGCCTGGCGGGTCTAGGGCTTGAGGCAGGGCCCTGAGATTCACTACTGTGTGACGTGTCGGAGATTGAGAGGCCTCAGGAAGAGGTTGTTTATGATATCTATAGCGGTGCGAGTGCCAGTCCCCTACTCTTTGCATCTTCTAATCATATACAGAGTTGAAACCCGGATCCGAAAAAGACCCCGAAGCGAAAAATATGATATTCTAGGCACAATTTTGAGGAGGGTAACCTGATTCTTTTGTGTGAGACCCTTATAGAGATCATGAACAATCCCCGTTAGCAAAACCCATTACCAATCGTCGGCTAGCCACAGAAAACTGCAAACATGCCAAAAAGCAGAAAATGTGTGGCTGTGCAGAAGTCCTGAGAAGAGAATCATTATTGTGAGCGCCCCTATTTATATAGACCTGAAATTGATGTGGTGAGGGCTTCAGGCACTTCTATTCCCTCCTCATAGTCTCAGATTTGTCCAAGGGACAATCTACTCCCGTGCATGGGACCCCATTTTCGGATCGGGCCCTCCACCAAAATGAGTGACAAAAATAACAGGGCTCATGTTCGTAACCACACCATTTCGTAAAAATCTGATAACTATTTGTTGACCACTTCAAAGGCATTGTATCGTATCCGCCCATTTTGTTTTACAATGCCTTGCATTTCCCATTGAGAATATACAGAAGAAACCTTTTTTTTTCGGATCCGGGTTTCAACTCTGTATTGAGACAATTCAGTGAAATACAAGTTTTGTATTTAATCAAATAAACGGAAGCGGGCCTTTGGCATCAACAACAGTATCGAGTGGGTACTCCGAACTGTCAACTGGATCATGCAAAGCGACAGCAGCTTGTATGTTGAACAACAGTGTTACCCCTTTCCTACCCTGACCAGTAGTTTTTGCCATCTTTCCTGGTGGCTTACCAAATTTGGGAGGTAGAGTGCTACAGATCCTTTTTTGGAACAGCAGTTTGGGGGACTCTGATTTCAGGTCAGGATATGCTTCTGACTGCCAGGAAGCCTCCCACAAAAATTCAGCAAATTTTGTCCTACCCTGACCAGTAGTATCTGCCATCTTTCCTGGTGACTGACCAAATTCGGCAGGTAGAGTGCTACGACCCCTGTTTTGGAATGGCGGCTTGGGGGACTCTGATTTCAGCTTCTGACTGCCAGGAAGCCTCCTACGAAAATTCAGTGAATTTCGTCCTACCCTGACTAGTATTTGCCATCTTTCCTGGTGACTTACCAAATTCAGTAGGTAGAGCGCTATGACCCCTATTTTGGAACGGCGGTTCAGGGGACTCAGGATATGCTTCTGACTGCCAGAAAGCCTCCCATAAAAATTCAGCGAATTTTGTCCTACCCTGACTGGGAGTATCTGCCATCTTTACTGGTGACTTATCAAATTCAGTAGGTAGAGCGCTATGATCCCTATTCTATAACGGCGGTTTTGGGGACTCTGATTTCACCACTCTCCCGAAGCCAGGATACTATCCTGGCTTGGGTGTCCTATCCTGGATAGGACACCCATCAACTATGTGGTGCCAGGGCACGTTGTCATGCGCTATTTTGCCATTGGCTTCCGAACCAATGGCTGTCATGCTATTGGACGAAGGGCAGAAGGCGGCGTGGGTGATGAAAGCCTCCATCCGCCGATTGGTTGCCGACCAGCTGTCTAGGATGCCCGGGGCTGGCAGGGGCTGGCCGAGATCAACGTTCCACGTGCATATCAGTACCAGGTGAAAGCATCCACACCAGGAGATTGGCTTTCTATTTGATCGCCTGTGAACCAATGGCAAAATAACGCATGATGACAACAAGCCTAATTTCCGTTCGCCGCCTCTTTCTAAGAACATTTTGTTCTCATGCTTATGTTCTCCCAATCGGTATGAGCAGGCCCCCGGTCACTTGGGGTGAGGTCGGTCCGGAATTTTTCGGAAATTTGGTCAGATTCACTCTATTAAAATCGGTCCTCAATCCCCCGATTTACTCTATTCCGGACCGACTTTGATGCATTTTTTTCCCCCAGATTTTCGTGTTTTTCCCGTTTCTAGGTCATTTTGCACTCATTCTCGCACCTGTTCTGCGACTTTTCCCTGCATTTGGCACCACATCGCTTCTGTTTTCACCCACAGAAATTCCGCCTCCAAGACCTCTGCATCTTGAAAAGAATTCTCGGGCTCCCTGATTTACTCTATCACGCACCGACCTGCGACGCTCAGAGCCAGTTTTACTCCATTTTACGGACCGAAAAATCGAATTTTTCTCCGCAGATTTATATGAGCATTACCCAAGCCTACATAGGTCACAAATGAAGCATCAAAGGACCCCGTATTCCGATCAATTGGGCCCGGGGGGCGGATGTCTGATTCGGGTGTGAGTGGGAAAATATAGTACAGGTACTCCGCTGATTGACGGCATCAGCGTAGTTATTTGTGGACTCAGGCCTGACGAATAGTCCGTGCGATCTAAAGCCGCAAATGGTACACGCATCGTCACAGGCTCGTGGGACCTAGAAGGCATACGTACTTATTGTTTCAGCTAGCTTCGCAGAACCTTCTATCTACGTATCCAAACCTCGTGGCCCCGCTCATGCCGAATTGCCGACCCTGTCTTGTAGCCCACGATGTTTCCGACCCTGTCGTGTGTCGGAGAGGTATAAAGAGAGGCGCAGAATAGCAATCCATGTCGACAGTCATGTCTGAAATGAAACTTGTATTCGTGAGTCATGTTCCTACCCAGTACAAACTCTCCTGATTTATTGGCTGCAGGTGACTGGAGCCGCCGGTTTTGTCGGTTATGAAATCGTCTATCAGTTGCTTGTGGCAGGATACAGTGTGCGAGGGTAGTACCTGATTTACTTGTCACTTAGAATCCACCTCACATTCTCCTTATCACGCAGTGCAGCTCGAGGCCCAAAATTTGCGATGTTGGCCAAAGCCTTTGCCGAGTATGAGAAGTTCGAGCCCGTCAATATCCCTGACGTCGCGTCGGGGGACTTCTCTGTCCCACTTGCTGGTATCTACCTCCTACCTGGTTTTGTTCCCCTGTCCTCATGCATCGCTCAGGCGTGGACGCAATCATTCACACCGCCGCCCCCCTGCCTGGTCGTGCTGATAATGACACCGCCCTGAACGTAGTTGGCATTTACCCAGTTCCACATGTCAACTTGGCTGATGTGCTGTCAGACGAACATAGCGGTCCACATCCTGGAGGAGGCGGACAAAGCTGGTATCACAAATGTTGTCGTTACAGGATCCATGGTCACGTTTCCGCCAGGCAAATACGGTCCAAACGGTGAGCCTCCGGCCGAGATCCTCTTCTGTTCAGTCCTCTAACCGGATCCCAACAGACATCGTCACATGCACCAGAGAACAAGCCGTGAATGGCATGACCACAAACAGCTTATCGGTCTATCTCGGGGAGAAGGTATCCGGGGAACAGGCCGTCATTAACTTCGCAGCCAACCACAGCAACATGGATATCACCATCGGCAAGTCCACTACTTCACGACGATTGGGTCTAATGCTCATCCGGTTCATAGTCAACCCTCCCTGGGTATTCGGTCCCCATGCTCCAGGCTTTCAGCACATCGTGCCCAAGTTTGATTTTGCGACGCTGTCAACAAATGCGTTCGTCTACCAGCTCCTCCGCCCTGATAACGTCTGCTACCACTATCACCCGACGGGCATCATGGATATCCGCGATGTCGCACGTATCCACCTCGCGGCTCTGAGCCCCAAAACCCTGGACCATCCCAGGCGCATCGCTACGTGCGCACCGCACGATGGTGACTTCAGGGACGCTCTGAAATACCTCGCCAAGGAGCACCCCGAACTCCAAAGCCGCCTCGCTGACCCCCAGACGGTCCCGGTTTGGGATGCGTACAAGTTGCCTATTGACCACGAGGTGCTCGATCGGGAATACGGTATCTGGGCTGATTCGTACATCCCGTGGAACAAGACTATTGTGGATGCAATCGAAAGCTTGCTTTTCCTCGAAGAGCAGTGGATTGCACAGGGCTTCAAGGTGGATGACATCCCTCGCGAGCCGCCGATGTAGACCGCACCATTCTCCAGTTTTCTCTATATAACAATGCGGACAGTACTTCTCACATTGGTTGTGGTTGGCCCGACAGAAGAGCGAAAGTAGTGAATGCGTTATGGTGTTTCCCGTATCATATTTTTTAAAACATATTTGGTCCGTGGTCTTCTAATCTTGCGACTCCCTCGGTATCAACCATTCTTCGCGGTACCCGTGGACGACGGCGCCGATATTGAGAGTGCGAACTCGGGCAGGGAAAGGAGAATGATATGAACGATGGACCCATCTATTTGATGGACGATGAGCGTGAGTTACATGGAGCCAGAGCCTATAACATATCAGTAGATGAATGCATAATGCTTGTACTTCACACTTACTGCGGGGGGATACTGTAGTAGCCTGTAGGGAGGCGACCGCCCGAGGACCGTGACACGGTCCAGCAGCCGGGGGCGACACGACGGGGTTGAGGGTGACCGTGACCGTTGCCAAATTGGGCGACGAGGACAATGGGTGCGAGATTTTCTTACGGCCATGTGCGGAACATAAGGCGCGGGCCGTTTTTTTCTGTTTTGCAAAATTTTGCTTGGAACACCCACTACGAGCCTAATTTCGGTCAGAATCTCTTGGGAGTAGGTGTGTTCGACTCGCACGGCAAGTCTGCGAAGGATGGTCCCTTACGATTTTTGATGGGATCGAAAAATAAACTTTTTGCCATTTTGATCATGTTTCCGCTTAGGACAGCTGTAACTCGGGACACAGGTCTCAGATTGACTTAAATCTTGGATATGGTATATAGATGCATGATCTCTAAGGGATAGGACTCTTTATGGGAAGTCCTGAAGATCATTACCCGTATAGAGCGCTTCACATTAGGACAGCAAAATTATGCCCCCGCAAAAGGGAGCAATGGGGAGTCAATTTTAGTCAGATTCCCTATCGGAGTATTCCATCCCCTCGAGAACAGGTGGGAAGACACTGTGTCAAAAAATTAGGTTAATCGAGTATCAAGAATCGAAGTTACAGCTGTCCTATGCGGAAACATGATGAAAATGGCAAAAAGTTTATTTTTTGATCCCATCAAAAATTATAAGGGACCATCCCCTGCAGATCTGCAGTGCGAGTTGAACACACCTACTTGGGGGGAGGCCAATGCTGCGCACGGTATAACTCGTACTTTTTTTTTTTTTTTTTTTTTTTCCCTTTAACCAAAACAAAACACCAACTGTTCAGGACACTTTCCACAAGATAACGTGGCTGTGCACAGCACATCTGCGAAGGACTTCGGACATCCCCGGCCGAATTGATCGCCGACCACCCACAGTATCGCTGCCAGGTGCATTGAGGAACCCAATGAGGCCACCTCTTCGCATTCTACCAACCGATGTCAGGGCGAAACCTCAGTTTAGTTTGGGGTTTGTGAGAAGATGCTCGACTGCCATGTGTGTCGCGGGTATCGGCAGAGCGGGATTCAAGGGCCATTGGGTGGTAGTTGGTGCGTTGATGTTCTCGTGTCTTGTTCCAAGGGCACTCTGACTGACGACTGGGCATTTGTGGGCGTGGGGAACTTGTCGAGCACTGTACAGTAATCCGCGCTTCCCGCTCACAATGTGCCCACGGGGATTCGGGGCCCAGAGCAGGGTTTCGGGAATTATGCCGACGCCGTCGGAAAAAGTCAATTGCATGACGGTCATATGGTACCTCCAGAAGCCACACCGTCAAGCAATAGATATGGGAAGCCACCGAAGCGAAGCCTTGTCATGCAACAAGCGGACTTAAGGCTAGGAGGAGAACTGCGAGCCACCACATTAACGATGCCTCACTTACTTCTGAACAATGGAGTCAAGTTCTTCTACACTGACAGCGGCTCCACTGTCCATGGCCAGGATTATACAACGGTTGTCATAGTTCACGGGCACAGTTTCCACAGTGGTGTGTTCCCTCGAGCGTTTACTTACTTCGGAATCCAATTGAGCCAACAGGGACGTTTCAAAAGCTGTCTCTCCTCGCCGAGTCGAACAGACTGCGGATTGTTTCCCTCAATCGCCGGGAATATCCCGGATCCAGTCCTTACACGGCCCAGGAGCTGAAAGTATTCAATGAAGGCACCGATAGGGACCGCGCTGTCCTGCTGGAGCAGCAAGGTCGCGATCTTGCACTCTTTGTAGACGGACTATTGTTGTGTTGCCAGTCACTCCAGCTGGCGGTATTATGCTCGTCGGATGGTCAATCGGCACCATCTTCCTTCTGTCCCTCATAGGGTCCATTGCAACACTTCCATTCGAGACGAGAGCTCGACTTTGTCCTTTGGTGCATACCGTTGTGCTTCTGCGTGCGTAGCATGCATCGTTCCACATTCATACAACCGCCCCAGAGTCGCCTTCTCTTGCCCTTGGTCTGCCAATCCCTCAAGGCCTGCTAATACCACACATTGGTATCTTCCGATACCGGCCGTGTAACACTCAACCGGTAGAATATGTTCTCAATATGATAATTGCTTGCCTGATTGATGCGCTTGCGCTCATCCAGCGCTTATTTCTTGGCCCAGCTAAAACCAACATCACCTTTACCCTCCCAATTTTTTGCACCTACCTTTGATTTGTCAACTGTTGTTATATATTAACCAGATTGGCCAGCCTGCCAGTGGTTGCACTTCAAGTTCAACCAAAGCCTTTCAACAGTACATATTTTCACCAAATTCAGGGTTGTTTATTCAATTACAAACCATATTGAATCCTCTGTAAAGCATATCATGATCTTACAATGCCAGTCAACAATATCGGAAACAATGAATATCGTTACAACTCAGGCCCGGCTACATTTCCACCGGATTTCAGACCTCCCCAAAAATACCCAGATCCACAAACGGAAACTAAATGGTTGGAGCCTTAGAAGCAGGTTCAAATTGAACTTATCTGTGCTGCAATCAGGTATCACTCCACCGGACTTTCTCTCAACTTTGATTGGAGTGCGACTTGCAAGAGGTGGGCGGCCGAAAAATGCCGGATATCAACCTCTTTTCGGACTTAAGTCGGGTGTCCGGTCCGACCCTTTTTGGGTTTAAACACACATCTGGTCGAACTTCTGTTTTCTCGTCCCGCAACAAGCCCATTTACAGAACATGATTGAGAGACCCCCCCATAATCGTGTCTTCCAAAGCGACTGGAGAGGTTTTCATAATATTTTGGCCAAGCTGAAGGACGATATTCAACGATTCGCCATTAGTTGCGTCGGACCGAACAAGCGAAGTTGACTGATGTTCGGCTTCTGCCTATAAAAAATTGGCCGCGGAAGTCGGTCCGCTGGTCAAGCGTGCTGTCCATGTCCTAATCACATTGGCTCGCCAGTGGAACGATTTGGATATATTGTTGCGTACTTTGAACGCAGGCCAAGTCAAGAAAAACATCGTACTTCTGGGTGGCGACGACTTCGTGTCCACCTACAAGACATTCGGGTGGGATGCGATGAGACAATTGTGAGTTATAGCACTTACTTTTCCCGGCCTGAAGACTGAAACGGGTGGCCGAATAGCTATACTGATGCCGTAAATAACGACCAGTCGAATGCGCGGCGAGAGGTGCTTCTAAGTCGCCTAACCCAAATGGCTGCCGATGAGAATGATTCAAGCCTTGCGGTGTGGTGCACCACGCAGGAGGAAATAATCCTTCGCTCTCTTCGGAAAGTTGACGCCGCTGAACTACCCGCAATCGTCAACCGTTCCCTATCTATGGATATACATCATTGCACTCCAGCCATCTGACGGAAAATTTGTTGAAAACAGAAAAAAAACGGGCTGCGCCCTAAGTTCCGCAAACAGCTGCAAATATCAGAGAGAGAAAGAGCTGAGAGAGAGAAAATGGGAGAGACCTAGCCAGCAGTGAGTGGTAGGAGAGAAAGAGCTGAGAGGCTCCTGTTCACCCCCTAAGTGCTTCGTGCTACGGAATGCAGTATAGTAGGGTTCCTTGGATACAGTATGTGCAATATGGTCACACATTTGAAAATGTGTGATAAGGTCACGCGTTTGAAAATGTACGAGATTGCAAGACAGTCCCGCGGTTGAAAATGTACAATAAAGTCACGTGTTTGAAAATGTCACGCGTTTGAAAATGTACGGGATTGCAAATAAGATCACACGTTTGAAAATGTGCAATCAGGCATTACAATACAGTGCCGCTCAGTGGATCTCCAATGACAAGACGACAGGGCCAACCGCGCAAGTACAAAGAAGATACAGGCAAAGGACGGTTTGCAGAAGGATTTTTGGCGTTTGTACAGTCGGATTGTGCTTGGAAAGTCTTTAAACTGCGGGTAAGGTCAATGCGGATATCAATGACAACGAACAGGAGTAAACCGTAGTAATTACACAAAAATTTCCATAGAGAACACACTTAGTCAACTGTCACGTCCTCGATTGCGCACACCTGGGAATGGTGATTATAAAGTCATAGATGAGGACGGATAGACCAGTGATCCGCACAGCCGCCTGGGGGTCAATCAGCTGAGGTGTGGGCTCTACGGTGAGTTGATATATCACAATCTGCACCAAATTAACACTAGAATCAGAATACGTACACGAGAGTTGATGATATGCGGTTTTTGTGGCTGTGCAACCCAATTTCCGGTTACCTTTTGACACAGCGAGTAAATTCAATAAAGAGCGCTCCCAGCCCGGGCCAAGGAAGTTAAGAGCCATACACATATGAGATACCTGACCTCCCGGCAGAAAGTTTCCCTTCTTTCTAAAATGACAGCGGAACTGGCAGTGCTACGATGAACCGGGCAGGGAGAAAATCTTCAGCATGGAAACCAGTACGCGTGTTCTTTATTCTCGATCGGATGGAAGTCGAGAACGCGCTCAACGAGCTCCCAATCGTTCGTGATCCAGCAGCCGATAGTACCGAACGCGAACATCATGGAACGGGTCGTCCATGTAATACTAATAGTGGCATCCCCGAACGACAAAGTTGTATAAACTCACACCCCTCACTGTGGATTCTAGATTCTCGGTGAAAAGACATTCTAGTCGAAGCCAACGACTTACTTTTCATCCGCATTGCATGTTGTTGTTCACACAGTGCCTGTTAGAGACGTCGCCTTATCCCGACAATATTTGGCAATCTGGCCTTCAATTGGAGTTGGCCCTGACTGATTTTTATCGTGCGAGTAGATGGCCCAGTGCTTCAACGGCAGAGAAACGGGACCGATAATCGGAAAAGACCCGAGATTCTTTGCTTTGGCCCTGTTCGCCATTGCGATTTAAACCTGCTTAAAAGATCGAAGATCGTCAGCGAGACTTTAACTTCCAGGTCATCCCAAAAAATGGAACCATGGATAGGATAGGCAAGGCCACGACGAAAGCAAAAGAAGCAGTCTTCATCGACTTCCGGTCATCGGTCACAGGCAGCAAAAAAGTCTTTCAACATAGCGATAAGCGACCTGTTTGGTTATCAACATTGATCTTGCGAGATATTGAAGACGTTTGGAATTGGGGCCCCAATGGAAGCTGGTTAAAAAATGGTTTCAGCCTTCAAGCGGATCTGAGTGTCTGCAGTTTTTGCTCCGTTTTGATGCTCTTGGGATCTTGCGCATTTGATGTAGAAGAGTGTTGAAGGGGTAATAATGTTGTATACTTGATTCTGGTAGCGGTTTGTGGGGGGTGTGCGGGTGCGGGCGGGGCGGTGGGAATGACGGGTAGGAAGGATGTGGGGAGGAAAGAGCAACGTGCGTATTATGACAGCGGTATTCTTTTGTATATAATCGGTCGTTAAATCTCGGGGTCGTCGAGAAAAAAGCATGGGAAGAAAGTGAACCGAATTGGGCGAGGTCAGAGCTAAGGCTGTTCCGGATTTGAAGTGAAGGTCTGCGGCACGTCGAGCCGGTGTGAATTTGATAGCTCGCAGTTGCATCCCCAACTGTGACCTGACGAGAAACCACAGCAGTATGGCCAAAGGGGAAATTCGGTGGGGAAGAAGACACACAAAAGCTGTAGAAATCAAAGCCTCGGAGCAGAGGCAGCGAAATGGGGAAGGCTTGAAAGGGATGCACACAAACAGTCCAAATAAAAGCCATAGAGAATCTTAATAGAACGGATAATCGAGCTGCGCCGTAGGCGGCAGCAACTGCATCCTGTCAGAAAGAGACTGTGTGCTGGTCAGCTGTTCTGCCGCAAATGAAAAAGGCGGTGGTGAAGAGGCACATAAAGTTAAAGGTAGAAGGGGTTAATGTAAGAGGAAGAGCAGAGGAAAGACAAAAGGAGAAAGGTTACATGGGATATAGCACAGCCGAGCGAGCAAAATCTTAAAGAACGTTTAATCTTCAAATAACACGTCCAATCGCCGCGGTATTTCATGTGGTACCAACACTACAAGGTGGGCGACGCCAAACGAGTCGCGTGTGACACGATGTAATGCGCTGTGACAGGCGCGTCGCGACCCATCAATTGCCATCAATTTCAAAGAAAAAATCCTCCTAACCTACCATGAGCTCGCCGACACAAAATGTGCTCGGCAGGCTCCCCATAGTACCTAATGGAACTCTTCACAGAGTTCCTGCTACCCCCCGCAAGCGCAAAACTCCTGTGCCTGACCGTTTACTCGGAGTAATGCAGCTTGCTGAAAAACTCCAAGACATCAAGTCGAAAGTGCGCCAGCGTCTTAGCCTAGAATTTGATTTGGACGACTGGCAAGGGGAGTTCACGCTCAAGGCTCTGGAGAGGGATCAAGTCTGTCAGCCTCTAATGTCCCCTACAATGATTTTTAATATGGTGTGCAGGTCATTGAAGCAGAAAAAATGGTCAATGAAGATACCGTCTGTCCCGAGCTGTGGGCAAATCTTCGTCAGGGACGAGCGAATCTTTACTACGTATCCCCGGAGATGGCATTATCCTCCAGCTTCATTCATCTGTGGCAGGATCAGAGCTTTCGCAATCGTGTGCAAGCTTTGGTAATTGACGAAGCCCATTGTATCGTTGAGTGGGGCGATGATTTCAGGAAGGAGTACAGCGGCCTTGCCAAATTGCGCGACTATATAGGCCAGGATACACCGATTCTTGCCGCTACAGCTACCTGCGATACCGAGACATTCAAAGTCATCTGGAAATCCTTGAAATTCGGGTGTCGCCCATCTGCGGTATCGACGTTGGCACCGACCCACAAAACCTCGTTTACATGACACGAATCATTAAAAATCCCGCAAATCCTATACTCGACATCGTTAATATCTTCCCTGCACACATGGACAAGGCCACGATCTGCAGACGTACTTGCCAAGTGTCTGTTTTACTTTGACACTATCGAGGCTTGCGGGACAGCTGTCGAAACTCTTCAAAAATGTCTTCCAGCACACCTTCGACCGCTGGTCCAGACATTCAAGTCCACTCTGTCGGAGACGGCGAAGGCGCAGCTGTGGGACCGGTTGAACAAAGGTGAGATCTGCATTCTTTGCGCAACGGATGCTGCAGGCATGAGATGTAATGTCGCTGATGTGATGTACACAATCCTCTGTTCTTTGACGGAGTCGCTCTCGATCCTAGCACAGAGATGGGGGCGCACTGCACGTAACCGGAGCATTTTCGGAAGAGCTCCCCAGTCCGGGTTCGCGTCGAAGCCCTCCAGGGTCGCCGGGGAGGACATGGCTAATTAACGCGAGGAGAAGTCACATATTGTCACACGATGTGACCTTTCTGATACTCTGCGCCCGTTCACTCTCTTATTCACGAATAGAGCCAGGAATTTTCCCACATCGTGCAAGGACACTCTAAAGACATCCCAGCAACTATTCGTCCACAATAGTATCTTAATTAAGCACCCGGCTAGACCTTCAAGCCTCAATTTCTAAAAAGTGAAGAACGATGGATCGACGTGTGCACTGCACATGCGTTGCTTCGATTTTCGTTGAGACAAAAAATCTCAGAGTTGGCTCCACATACTATCTATAGGTTACAAAAGAGACCTAAGCAAACGAGCGTGTTTTGAGGCCGCAGAAAAGGAGTTGCCAACCCCCACGATTTCGGCAGTCTGAAGCAAGCCCCTTCAAGCGAAGGGCCGGCTCGCCGGGCCGGAGCGGCGACAGGCTTGCTCCGAACCTAGCAACTTGCTTCGACGGCGGAATTCCACTCCTGCAACTCGAACAGGTAAAATTGTGGCTTCATGGGCAAACAAGCAAAATATTGTGAAGCTTGCTTTGGCGGGGGTTAATTTCCCTGAAATTTATACTGGAAACTCACCCGGTGGGCATGCCGTTGATTCACTGAAAAAAATTGGTGGGCATTCCACTCCTGCGACTCGAACAGGTAAAATCGTGGCTTCAGGGCCAAACAAGCAAAATATTGTGAAGCTTGCTTCGGCGGGGGTTGATTTCCCTGAAATTTATACTGGAAACTCACCCAGTGTGAATGTCGTTGATTCACTTAACAAATTGGTGGGCATTTCACTCCTGCGACTCGAACAGGTAAAATTGTGGCTTCAGGGCAAACAAGCAAAATATTGTGAAGCTTGCTTCGGCGGGTGTTAATTACCCTGAAATTTATACTGGAAATTCGCCCGGTGTGCACGTCGTTGATCCACTCAAAGAATCCGTGGGAATTCCACTCCTGCGACTCGAACAGGTAAAATTGTGGCTTCAGGGCTAAAAAAGGAAAACATTGTGCATCTTGCCTCGCCGGAGGTTAATCTGCCTAAAATTAATGCTGTGAACTCGGCCAGTGTGCCCGGAGGGCCTCAAATACCGGGATAGTGAACTTCACTCCTACTTCAAATGTATTGTGCATTATTGCGGGATCAATTTTCCTTGCTGAAGAATATGGAGCGTAGAGTTGAAATATGATTCACCTTCACTATATTGCAATGCCTTACATTTCAAATGCATGACCATATTGCAATGCCTTACATTTTCAACCGCGTGACCATATTCAATGCCTTACATTTTCAAACGCGTGACTGTATTGCCCTCCTTTACATTTTCGCACACTTTTCACCCCCCGCATGACCCCAGAGCCATTTTCTCAGGTGCGTGCACCGCCCACCAGAGCCATTTCTGAGGCAAGCGCAGGCCCTACTCTTTTCAAGCACCTGACTGACTATATTGCAATGCCTTGCATGTTCAAACGAGTGCAATGCCAATGGCTAGCCCTGGTTATCCCCGTCACTTTAAGCCAAAAAGAGTTTTCTCGGAGGCATTATTGACCTCTGCTGTTTGCTGATGTGATGACGCGCGGGCGCTTAGGTTTCTTCGAGCGGTCAAAATGAGGACGAGTGAAAGATTGACGAAGCACGCCCCGGCGAAGTACAGGGAATAAGTGCGGGAGCGAGGCGGTGAGTATTGTGCTGGACGGGCGTTTAGCATCTCAATAAAGACACATAAAGCATTGACGCCCTGGGAAAGCGCGGTGGAGGTAAAGTGGAAATTTGTTGTGCGGTGCCACAAAAATCGGTACTGTCAGCCAGTGAGAGCTCATTCCACCACAAAATGAGCCCAAATACTGTTTTAGGTTCAAATCCAAATCCAAATTTGTATGAAACTTTGCTTTTTGAGGTTAACGGCCCAAATTTGCTTCGTACCAGGCTCAAGCAATCGCCACGCTATCGTTTCAATTCAAACAAACAACATCGACACCAGCGCACCCGGCTTGCAAATGCGCTGATAATTATCATGTTCTATGGTGTACGTCCATTTGTAATTCTTGCAGTTGGCGACGCGATTACCAATCCACTCGCACAATAGGGAGGCTGGGCACACTCCTGCACCTGATCCATTCATTTCAAGGGCCTCAGTCGCTCGCGTGAGCATATTGGGACACTGTTTTAGATAAGACATAGCTAGATAATTCGGGGTAATTCGCGCGCAAATAATGATAGAAAAGTTGCGAAAATATTTTACAATCGGTGAGATGGGTCTGGGGGTGATTTTGGGGGTCAATTCAGTCTACCGGCATCTAGGCATGTTGAAATGACCTAGATTTTTGTGAGGGAGGACTTTTATGCATTCCGAGAGTTGTGATAGAGTCAGATTTGGCGAGAGCTCAGGGATGGAATCAAATATCACAATATTTTCTTATTGCGCTGACCATGTTTCCGTCCGGTGTTGTCACCGCGGAACGAGGAACGTGTTCCGAGATTATCCTGATCTGTTCATAGGCATCTTGGCCGTCAATCAATGGCCGATACTTGCAACGTGCAACACGGTGCATATTCCTTCCATATCCGAGTGGGTATGACATCTTGCGAGTATTTTTATTCCGTGCTTGCAGATCCACTACGACTCTCAATCTCGGCGGATTTGTCTTTGCTTTTGGGATCAAGAGCATCGGGACAGTACTTCCCGAGTTGGTAATTTCCCAGCGACCTGTACTCAAATAATCTCGTCGTTTCTCACCCCACTGAGACCGTAACGCTTCAGGGTAGCGGGATGGCCTCCAAGGCAAAACCAAGGACTCGTCTATCAACGGAATGGTATGATTTATTTGCCTAGTAGCAGTGACTGCCGAGTCGCCGACAGTTCCGAGATGCCATCCAACAGTAAAACCTAAGCTGAGGTAACTTCCCGAATCGGGATAAGCGCCTCGAAACTCCCGAAATTCATTGTCAAGTCGACTCTCAAGTTACAGACACATAAAAACATAATTCGCGAGTCGAGACGAGATGATACGTAGCTATGCTTTCAACTTTTCGAGAAGAGACGGGACGGGACGGGACGAGGACGGATGAGGAGAGTGATAAAAGTGATTCGACGGAGCATGGATGGATTTTCGAGAAGAAGAGAAGAAAGGGCAGTCCGGGTCCGGTAGTAGTGGTAGTAATAGCTAGCTGTGCGCGAACAAAAGGGAAGGAAACGTGGAAGTATAAGTAGGAAAGGGAGAGGATAGTAGTTTGGTTGGTGGAGAGCTGGCAAATGGCGATGGCAAAACAGGACGGATAGATAGATAGACTGTGCGGTAGACTGTGCGGAGTAGCGAGGATAGATGTCAGACAAAAGAAGAAAAAGAAAAATAATAGAGGGGAAAAGTGGTAAAGGGAATCGGAACGTAAGAGTGGATTGGATGTGATTCTTTGGTTTTGGATTGGATTGGGTTTCGAGACGAGTGGCCGATAGCGATACGAGAGTGAAAGTGGAAAGAAGAGTGGTGGTGGGGCCGAAGACGAGTCGAGTCGAGAAATAATATGGAATATTACGATATTCTGTTCCATTCTGTTCCGGGGTTCAGTCGTTCGTTCGTTCATCGTTTGTTTGATAGGCTCGTCATGCGAGCGGTCGAGGTCGTGCAAGCGTCGGAGTAAGAGGAGGAAGGTGTCGCGCGCCGGGTGGAGGAGGGGGAGGGGTTCACTGGCAGCGAGGTGATGACAAGGCGACGGAGAGCAGGCGGGTAACGACGAGACAATAAGACCAGAGCCATCCATCCACCCTCTATGCACGCACGAAGCAAAACCCAAGCGCAAAAGCAGGCGAGCTCGCTTCACGGTGACATCCGAAACTGCATGCTCCCCCCGCTACTCGTGCTCTCCGCGCTCGCTGTGCTCTCGGTCACAGTCGGGCTCTTCAAGCTCCACGCCCGCTCCCCAATCGCAAACTCGCGCTCCCACTCCCGCTCCCGATCCCGCTTGCAGTCCAGATCCAAACTCGCCAACGTCCCGTTCAAATCATGCATCGCGTCAAACTCCGACGCGACCCCGCCCCCGCCCCCAATACTGCGTGCCGACCCAGAGTTCGGGCGCAAAATCGGCTGCGTCTGCGCATGGCTCGTATAGCGGTTGATCTGGAACGCCGGCGGGCTCTCCGAAAAGCCTCCGCCGTCGCCGTACCCCCCGCGCGTCGGGCTCCCCGAGCCCGAGCCCGCGCACGACCCCATCCCGATGGGCTTCCCGTTCCCCCCGCCGACGAGCATCTGCAGCGCGGGCGCGACGGGGAAGAAGCCCGGCGCGTATGCCTTGCTCGGGTGCGGCAGCAACAGCTGCCCGTGCCCGTAGTCCGCATACGAGTCCCGCCGCTTCCCGAGCATCTCCGCCGCCGCGTACAGCCCGCCGATCGGCCCTTGCCCCGGGTGCTGGCTCTGCTGGTGCTGGTGGCTGTGCCCATGCCCATATGGCTGATGCTGATTCAGATCGGGCGAAAACGGCGAGAACGAGCTCGTCGTCGTGCTATGGCTGCTGCTCCCGCCACCGCCACCGCCGCTCCCGACCGACGCCGACGCCGGCACCTCGCACGTCCCGCGCTGCGGATACCCAAACGGTTCCACCTCCTCTCCCCGGCGTACCTTCAGGCTCTCGTCCGTGAAGCACGCCTTGCTCCCGCCCCCGCCGTACGCCTCGCTGACGCTGACGTTGCCGTTGCTTGGCGACGGCGTCGGCGTCCCACAGCAGCAGGCGCAGGGCCCTGTGCAGCAACAGCAGCCGGTGCACCCCCCGCAGCAGGGCAACGACGAATGGCGCCACGCCGCGCAGGCGCGCGCGAGCCTGGAGAACCTCATAGGGCCGAACGGGGAGCAGCTCACCAGCACGGACCCGTACAACACGACCGTCTTCGTCGGCGGGCTGTCGCCGCTGGTGGGGGAGGAGACGCTGCGGACGTTTTTTGTGCCGTTTGGGGAGCTCCATTACGTGAAGGTGCCGGTGGGGAAGCATTGTGGGTTTGTGCAGTTTGTGTGGAAAGCGGATGCGGAGCGGGCGATTGAGAAGATGCAGCGGTTTCCCGTGGGGGGGAGTCAAATTCGGCTGAGTTGGGGGCGGAGTCAGTGTGAGTGCGACGCGACGGCTGGTATGAGAGTGTGAAGTATGGGTGCTGACGAGTGCGTTTGATAGATAAAGCGGCGCAGGCTGCTGCAATGGCGCAGGCTCAGCCGCCCGCCGTGGTGGAAGCACCCGTCGTCGTCCTGCAACAGCAGGCCGAGGCGTCGAGCGACAACGGCAACAACCACAGCCGCGGCGGGAATGCGATTACGCCGGCGATGCTGGAGGGCATGACGCACGAGCAGGCGGTGATGCTGCTGCAGAAGTTCCAGATGCAGGGCTATGCGGTGTTCCCCTCCGCGCCTGCGTACGCCCCGCCTGCCCCCGCGAGCAACGGTGTCACTGGGTATAGCGGCGGCGTCAACGGCGGCGGCAGCGGTAACACCAACGCCAGCGGAGGGAGTTACAGCGTCGGTGCGCCGAACGGGAGTGGTGGCAACGTGAATGGCGCGGAGGCGTACCGCAACGGGCTGTGCAAAGTACTCCGCCCCCGTGCCGCCCCCAGTTGCGCTCGTACTCATCACACCTCCACCAGGCGCGTACGCCACCGCGTCGCCGCCGCCGGGGTAGTAGCTCGCCGTCGAGGGCACCGCAATCGGGGCGGACACGCTCTGCTGCTGCTGCTGCTGCTGCTGGTCGGACACGGCGACGGACGTGGGCATGGCGGGTGCGGACGCAGAGGTGGAGAGGCCGGCGGGGGAGACGCCGTCAGCCTGCGGGGGTTTGAACTTGGCGGTGGCAGGGGCGATGCGCACTGAGGACGTCGTCAGCATCGCGGTGTGTATCGCAATAATAAATGAAGAAACGCACTTGGCCGGGAAAGACAATACAAGCCGTGCATCTCGATCAGCGCGCGCTGCTGGTCTACCTCGTCCGTGAATCTGCGCGAGAAAAACACGTTAGCGTCGTGCACGAAAGGAAAGAAGCGTGGGCGAGAACCCCACATCCAGACGCACCTAACAAACCCATACCCGCGGCTCACCCCCGTCACCGGGTCCAGCATGATCTTTGCGCTCTTGCAGCTCGCAAACGGCCGGATGAACTTGGGCGCGCGGTCGTTGCGCAGCCCGAGGACGGGGTTGCGGAAGACCTGGGGGAGGGGTTAGCGAGCGGGTCGGAGGGAGAGGGAGGAAGGGGGAAGGGGAAAAGGGCAAGAGGGATGAATGAGGAGGGAAAAGGAAGGAAGGGAAGAGAAAGGGGATCAATTAGGAGGTAAGTGGGGTAGAGAGAACAAGATTGGGTCGGTGGGGAGGACGATGAACGAGTGACGGTAAGCGAGTCAGGGGAGGAGGTGGAGGAAGAGAATAGGAGGTGGAGGAGGGGAGTAGGAGGGCAGGGGAGAGGGTAAGGGGGGAAGAGATTGGAGGTGTGAGGGAGGGTGATGGTCAACGCACGAAGTGTCGGGGAGAAGGAAGGAGGGACGGAGAAAGCAAGGCAAGGGAGAAAGGAGCAAGGTGGAAGGGAAGGACACCGTAGAAGGGAAGAAGAAGGCGGAGGAGGCGGATGACAACAAGGGGAGGAGGGGAGAGAAGGAATTAGAAAGAGGGAGGGGAGGGGAAGAAGGAGGAGGAGGAAGGGGAGGAGGGGAGGGGAGAGAAGAAATGAGAAAGAGGGTGAAGCAAGAGAGGGAGGTGCGGGAGCGAGAGCGAGAGTGAGAGTGGGAGGACGGGGCAGTGGAGGAAGGAAGGGGTGGGGGTAGGGAGAGAGGGGAGGGGAGAGGATGGGGATGAGAAGTGCATGGAAGATCGAGGGAGGAGCGAGGAAGTAGCGCAAGTGCAAGGAGATCCGGGATGAAGGGGAGGCAGGCGAGCAAGCGAGACAAAGGAAAGTAGGAAGGCATCAAAAGGGCGCAAAACCCCAAAGCAAAACCACCCTCCAATACTCACAGCAACCAAATCGCTATTCGACGTCTCCGGCGCCAAGTCCCCCACGAAAATGCTGTACTCCTTCAGGTACGCCGCTTCCGCCGTCCCCATTCCTCCCATTCCCCCCATTGCTCCCATTGCTCCCCCTACCCCAACTCCCATTCCCCCTCCTCCGACTCCTTGGTACCCCATCCCCATCCCCATCCCCACCCCACCCTGCCCCTGCCCCTGCCCCTGAAGCTGCTGCTGGCCGAACCCAGCCCCACCCGCACCCATCCCGCCCGCGTGCGTAGCGCCGACGGTGCCGGCGAGGGGGAACAAAGGCGACGTGGGCGACACCACCCCACCCCCGCCCCCTCCCCCTCCACTCCCCCCGCTGTAGTCGCTCGCGCCTGGGTTGGCCGCGTCTGACCCCGAGCCCGACCCCGAGCCCGAGGTGGCGTTCCCACTATTACTGCCCGCAGGGCCCGAACCGCCGTTTGCGTTTGCGTTTGCGTTTGCCGATGACTGCGAGCCGGACGAAGTGGCGCCCCCCACCCCCGGCGGCGCCCAATTGAGCATAAACAGCCGCGCCGAGTTGGGCATCGTCATCTGTGCGCTAACCTGCGAAGGGTGAGATGTGTCAGTTACAGGTGCACGTTGTGAGGAAAGTGAGACGAAGGAGGGAGAGGAGTGGATGGGCGCCCCGATACGACAGCCTGGAAAAAAAGGTAGGCTATATGTGCCCGTAAAAGGTGGATACAATATATGCGCGAAAAAAAGACGACGCCCCCAGGAAGACCCAAGAGGACGGTATGTGCGCGAAAAAAAAAAAAAAAAAAAAGAGGCCGAGAAAGAAGGGTATATGCGCGCCGAAAGGGCGCCCTGCGCTCCCATGGGCTTGGCATCCGTCCTCGCCTAGCCTGCTTATATGCGCGCCAAACGAGAGGAAAGAATAGAAAAGACGACAAACACCGACCTGCGCCAACGCTGCCGCCGCGGCCCTCGCGCTCGCGAAGCTCAGCACCGCGTAGCCCGTGTTGTTGGGGTGCGTCGCGTTCGGACCATTCGCCGCATTTGAGGAGAAGCCATGCGAAGGAGTGGAGGGAGGAGGGATGAGCACGCCGGCGTCCCAGCGCATGAGCGCGCACACCTGGCGCGCGTACTCTGCATCCATCCACGGCTCGAGACCGGTCCAGAGGAGGGCAGTGGGCGGGGCAATTGGGTTGTTGGTACTGGTACCGCCATTGATGGAGAGATTGGAGGAGGACGAAGAAGAAGTGGGCGAGATGTAGGCCTGGCTGTGGTACCCGTAGTGGTGCTGGGGCGGGGCCTTGAATGTGTATGCGTAGTCCGCCATTGTCGTCGTCGTCGAAGGAAACAGAAGGAGAAACAGTGAGAAAAGCGACAAACAGCGACAGGGGAGAGTAAAGGCGAAAGACGAATCTATCAGGCGGTACGGAGAGGGGTGGAGTGTCTGCCCGCGACACAGAGGAGCTGAAGAGAGTGACGGGAGAACAATGGCCCCAAACACACCTAACCCTATTTCATCGCGTGAGTCAAATTTCATTTTGGGGTGGGTCCTTTCAATTCCTTTGTCTCTGTCAGCCCATCCGCTGATCCCCTTCCGGTTCTGGTTAGTTGATTTTTTTTTTTCCTTTTGCGGCAATTAGAGCTGTACATAGACTTACAAGCTTAGCCTTTTTGCGTTCCATTCTGATCGAAGATTCAATTGAATTCTCCACAGCTTTAGCCTTTCACGTCTTATTGGCTGTCCATAGCTTGGAGAGCTGTATAGTCGTCCAGATATCGAAGCGAAGCGTACACTGCCCACCAAGACCCGGATGTCACTGGACCTGTGTCGGAGATTTATCTTTAGCCTTACAAGCGGCTGCTCGTCCGCTTTGCGGCCTCGCATCCCCTCCCTGATGTGTGAGTTTTGGAGTTGCACGCTCCTTGCTATGAATCCTTCCGTGGTTTAAAGGTGGTTCGAAGTAAATAAATAAATTGCGAAAGATCTTCGGGCGAGAAGCTGGCTTCAGACGTGCTTAATTTTATAAGGAGAGGATAAGATGATCCTCGATCTTCTCACACAGCCTCCCACAGCCTTGTCAGGGCTTATGAGCCGTGCGCCCCGGAATTGTTTTCGAGCTGGAGAGCGGTTCCGACTGTTCCTTGCTAACCTGTTGCATCCATAGTCATCTGTATCACCGAGGCAAGGATTTTGAACTTTCCAACTTGCTGTACTGGCACCGGTAATTCGCTTACTACAGCAGAAATTTGTACAATATTGTGGGTCTGACTACCTAAAAATGTTCATCTGGATACATTCTCGCCCTTCATATCCAATTCGGCATCAAAAATCATGTGTATACCCTCTGTGGATCATTTTTTTTGGGTCCACTTGATTTTTGCTACATGTGTCCAAAAGTGGGGTGTATGGCTCGGTCGGTGGGCATAGATAGAGTTTTCTGCCATCAGGGCTATTGCTCAAGATGTGTTGAACATACCCCATAACTTGAAACTCGAGGAAAGTGAATGGATATTCATATACAAGGCATTTCCTGTGGCAAGTCATGTCTGCATGAATCGTGCACAAGCTGCTCTTCAGTTAAGCTGACAAAATTGAACCTTGACAGCTTAACTTTGCTTGAAATCCGACTGGAGTACTGTTCAGTCATTGTTTCATCAATCCATGGGGCTCTCCATGATGATTTACCATCTAAGTCGCTTGTTCAACAATTGATCTTGAAATCCTGGTAGTCAGTACACCATGCAGGGACGATATATTAGCCTTCTACTGACGATACCAGCGGCTGCAGACAATTTCTCGCGTGATTATGGTGGCTCGCTTTGTTGAAATGTAGTCACTTTACAGCTATTGGCAGTACAGAAGGCGCGAGCGGAAATTTTCTGTTTTGGAATGTTTTCAGAGAATTCCCGATATCTCAGGGGGTTCTTACCCAATTCACACAAAAAATAGATAGATATACTCAGTTAATTCATGCCGAATTAGTGATAGAAAAAAAGCAGTAAAAATAATACATATTCAGTGACATATGGTGCCCCTCACTTAGTCGCCGCTACTTTTGTACAGCGGCCAAATCGGTCGGAGAAATTTTTTGACTGTGGGACCTCCAAAATTCACCCAAACTCACCTGCTGAGAATAATGTTTCGAGGAAAGAAAGCTGAATGGGGTGCGCGTAGCGCGCCGAAAAATGATGAATTAGGCCCTTCTAGCCTGTTTCCGCAACTTGGCTGTGAGTGGCCAATTTGGTCAGTCAAAAAGTATTTATCTCACCCAGTTTTTATTTTTGAGTAAATTCCTCTTGTAGAAATGTAGCTACCATCGAAAGGAGCATTTCTACAAGAGGGATTAAAAATCCGATTTTTCCTGACCGAGATCAATCCCTTGTACAAAACTAGCGGTGACTAAGTGAGGGGCACCATAGGTTTGCAGGGCGTTTTTGGGTATCAATGCAGTTTACAGGCATCTAGGCACATCCAAATGATGTTGATTTTTGCCTGGTAATGCTACAATATGTTCTGAGAGATGTCATAGAGTCAGAATCCTCAACAGTTTGGTCTATTGTGCTTGTAAACACATTGGGACAATGGGCAAATACACCGCAATCAGAACATTGTGATATTTGAATCCAGCACCGAACTCATTGCAAATCGGACTCTATGAAATTTTAGTGATGTGTCAATGCCTTCCTTGACCAAAATCTATGTTGTTTTAACAAGTCTATATGTCTATAGACAGCATTGATTCTCAAAATGCTCCGCAAACCCATGTCACTGAATATATATTATTTTTGCTATGTACTTTCTTTCTATCACAAATTTGGCATGGATTAGCCGAGTAGATCTATCCAATTTTTATGTGAATCAGGTAAGAGCTGACCGAGATATCGGGAACTCTTTGAAAACATCCCAAAACAGAAATTTTCTGTTCGCGCCTTCAGTACAAATTTCTGGTGGGAACTTTTGAATCGTTTCCATTCATCCGTCAGGATGTAATAGTGTTGAGTATCACCCGAAGTCTACAGGAGACTCGACCACCACGATTACGCCATATCCGACCCAACACTCTCCGAATCCACCGCCTGTTCTTCTTCGTGGCCAGAATCTAGCGGAGTGGGTGACCAGACGAAACGGGGCAAGTTCTTCTCAGCCCACTCGAAAATGTCATTGTCAACATCATACACGCAAGAGACAAATTTGAGAAAGAAACTCCGCGGCTGGTCGCTGGCGATGAATTCTGTGTCGGCAGTATAATGCCTTGTGGATAGAGAGATCACTGGGGAAAAAGAGCCGGAGACTGAGGATAAAGTCCCTCACAGTCGTTGCCATCGGGGTACCGCAGTGAAGGTAAAGGCCAAGTTATCGACGCGGCTGTGTATTTGATCAGATTTGGCTGACGCTGCGCGATTGCCGCACGGATACTGTTAAAATTAAAAAGTCGCCAACTGAACATTTGTTAAGGCAACGAGGTACATATTCATTTCGGTAAACTACAGTGTATCGGGGAGACAGCCAACGACATGTATGGTGACGATAAATAGTACTTGGAAAGACATCAAAAAAATTGATAGATGTGGCGCGAGTCATCGAGGTTGTCTGCGCCCCCGCTTGCGGCTCAAATTCTTCTCATTGTGGCCCGCATCCCCCGAATCGTCGCCCGAATCGTCGCCCGAAATGGAAGAGACCTTCCGGTGCTTGCGCGAGGTCCCCTCACCGGGGGATGGGCTGTGGTGCCTTACACGGACACGATTGTTGTCCGTGGAACTGCTGCGGCGACGGCGTTTCTCGAGGCACTTCTTGAACTTGGCGGTTGTCATCTTGGCGAAAAGATCGTAAGTTTTACACCCGCTCTTGTACCATTCCTTCACCTTGGGTGCGTGCTTCAACGAATCCGGAGCAAAATGGGCGGCGTCGTTACTGTCCGTCCTCGAAGGACAGTCTGGGTATGGAGGAATATATTCCCACGTAACTGTCATGCAGCATACGCTGTCCGTCCTCGAAGGATATGCTACGTATGGAGCTATTAACCAAAATATTCCCATGCAACTGTCGTCTGGCATACGTTGTCCATCCTCGAAGGACAGTCTGGGTATGGAGGAATTAAACAGAACATTCCCATGTAACTGTCGTGCGGGATAAAAATATTCCCACGCAACTGTCGTGCAGCATACACTGTCCGTCCTCGAAGAACATGCTGCGCATGGAGCTATTAACCAAAATATTCCCCCGTAACTGTCGTGCAGCATACGCTGTCCGACCTCGAAAGACAGTCTGGGTATGGAGGAATTGACCTGAATATTCCCACGTAACTGTCGTGCACCATACGCTGTCCGTCCTCGAAGGACATGCTGCGTATGGAGCTATTAACCAAAATATTCCCCACACCCAAAAAAAAATTATCCTACCTTATTAACCAGTGCCTACCTTCGGGAGACCTGTTTACTTGTGCTGGATCCACGGTTGTCGTACACCGGGCTTAAAAGTGACTACGCTGACAATCCAGAGCTCTTGGTGGACTTGGATTTTTCCAAGGCTGCACTGCAATCGCACTTCGACACCGTCTACGCCAAACCAACTTCAAAGTCCGCCGCAGTCAATGTCACCACGCCAGAGTCCCCTACAAAGTTTGATTTCACTAGCCGCTACAACCAACGTGCAATTGCTGCCGAAAATGAACTCACCGAGTATTTCCGCCTCACCGTCACTCCAGAATAATGGAATGTCGACCCTTTGCAATGGTGGTATAGCCGCCACGAACAGTTTCCCAATTTATACCTCCTGGTTCGCAATGTTCTGTGTATTCCGGGTACGTCCATCCTCCCGTGTAATTACATGTTCTGATTTTGTTTGAAGGCTCCGTTGTCGCTGTTGAGCGTATTTTCTCGGGGGGTTGCGACACGATCGGCCTCCGTCGAGCCAGCTTGAAGGCTGAAACAATCCAAATGTTGATGTTTGTGAAGGCTAGATTGCGTGTTGCGCGTGCGGCGCTGAAAAAAGAGATGGGCGACGATTAATGTATTTAGGAACCCCCAAAAGATGAAAGTGAGTGAAGCATTCTCAAGAAAATGAGGCAACTGAGCCAGGAAAGAAAAAGGAGGAACCGATAAGACACGCACGTTGCATGCCTTAGCGTGTGTACCAGGGAAAAATGTCCAGGTTTTTCCAATGCGAAGGCAGAGATTCCCGTGGAGGTAAGTAGCACTTCCTTCAGACACATGTGGGCCGAAATTCCGGTCGGAAATCACTCGAAATTGTTGAAAGTGATTGATTTGTTCAATTTTCAGGTTCGACGTTCGAACGCGACTCTCACCGCCTGAACGCCGAACCTGAATGCCGCGTTCGGTTCAAGCAAGTGTTGAACCTTGAACCTGAACTCGGCGTTCAGTTCGGTCCGGTTCAGGTTCGAACCGATTCCTGAACCGGACCTTCCCATAGACTCGCTTGGGAAATTTTCCTTCACTGTTGATATTTTCTCAAAAAGGCAAATGCCGGTTGAATTGAGTCATTAGTGGCCAATTCTTAACCCAAATGTGAATTCCTGGCAAAACTGAATATGAGGAGCTGATTCTGGTGTATACAGGTTACCCAAATATGTCCAAAATCGATTGTCATCGCGCTCCAAGATGGAAGTATTTACTCAACGTGAGGTTTAGTTTGTGGGGGCCAGATTAATTCTGCAATCGCCTTCACTGAGCTCCATGAATGAAAAGTGCCTCCCACTCCGAGTCTTTCCCTTGGGGAACTCTGGGATTTTCTCGACAGCTGCGGGGGATGGTGATCTGTCAGTGTATATCCACCGTCGCGCTAACATGTCACAGTTATTGAACAGCCCAATCTGAAGAGAGAGACACCACTGTACCTCGGGGATGCTGTTTCATACGATTACCACTCTTGTGCTTTAAACGGGAACCCACACCAGTCTGGTTGCTCTCTTCATCCGTCCACTCGTCGTCTGCAGGATCTGCTCTACCAAAGATGGCGGTTTCCACCTCGGTCCAGTTATTCTCCGGAGTCTGACTGATGAATGGAAGGGAGGTGGGAAAAGCCTGAACCTCCTCAATGTTATGGTGCAGTGGGACCGGCTGTGAATGGGCGCTCGAACCTACCACTGCGTCGCCCGCATTGCCGGTGTGTCTGGGGGCTGGAGGTGGAGCAGGATTCAAGCTCGTTTTCTCAATCTCATCTCTAGGATGAGAGACGTCCAGCTGATATTCGAGCTGTAGACCATCCCATTCCGGAGAGGGAGTCATCTATGTGTGTATACGAAAGGCGCATCGCCGTTGTTGCGAGCTTGTTTGTGCGTTCTCGATAACGCCTGTCAGTGGGTTGCAGCAGACCTTCTTTTAGCCCATTGCATCTCATGCCATGCCGATTATTACCCCGACTGCGTCACATACCGAGACGGGGGAAACAAACGGAGGCAACGGCTGGACATGGAACCCCAGTACTTGCGAATTTCGAGGCACGGAATCTGAGCGGATAGGCGGATCGCAACGCTTCAAGAGAATGCGTTAAACCGATTCCACTGCGGCTGGTCGAATTTTGCCGATTGGTTCAACGACTCAACGGGGGCGAAGCGAAATTTTACCCATCGACAGTCCCAACGTCTATTTATGGAGCACTTTTCTTGACGTCTCCTCCTCTTCCACAAGAAAGATACTGATTTCTCATGCATGATGCGGCGCTCATCCCAACACTCGTTCGCTCTCGGAGACAGTCCGGGCTGCAATTGGAGTCAACGGGGGCGTACTTGGAGCCGCGATGTCACACGGATGTGTCGACTGTACCCATCTCAAGCGATATCATTCCGATCTCATCGCAGACGGGGTTGTGCTTGGAGACGAGCTAAACGTCGCTGGAGTACCTGCCGATGCGAATGTGAATGAGGTGAGTGAATCCGATTGAAATCACATTTTCACACTCTAATTTAGCCATCTCTCCACATAGCACACGAATAATGCAGTGTCTTCGCCAAAAGACATGGTCTGTCACATCACGTGCTGTGTGACAGATTGGCCTGCCGCATCGCTTCTCAGTTTGAACCACCCTCCACTGTGTCACATGGAGCTCCTCAATTCACATTCAATAGAGAGTTTGAGGTAGCCACCAGATCGGACTGGTGGCTAATTTTCCTGGACAGTGAGCACTGCTATCGGACCAAGGCAGCCACTATTTGTAGCAGTGTTGTCCCTAAGACCTAAGGCCTTGGCTTGAACCTAAGGCCTCAGGCCTTAAATAAGGGCTTAGGTTAAGCCCTAGGTTGAGGCCTGGTTTTCATCTAAGGCCTTAGGCATCGCATGTGCCAGTGGTTTTTATTCAATTAAATTAATTTTGATGCTGAATTAGCGGTTATACCACCCAAACTGGCCACCAGGACACCAAGAGTGCTTTCAGCCTGTACCTAGAGGCAATAGAGACAGAGAAGAAGCATATCCACAGTGCTGGGAGTCAAAGTAGCTAATGTGCCTAAGTACAGCTGGGAACTATCTTCCCTTTTAGGAAATTAAGGCCTAAGACCACCTAAGGCCTATGGCCTTAACCTAAGCCCTAAGGCCTTAGAAATTCTGGAGGTTGATTTCTAAGGCCTTAGGGCCATCACTGATTTGTAGCCCTGAGGGAGACCACAAAATAGTGGCTAGATGAGAAGAAGCCGCCCCTGCATTCATCCGTGGTGAAAGCCACCAGTTTCATCTGGTGGCTACCGCAACCTCTCTAATAAGAGGTGTCAATTTCAAGATTGCGCCATTTTCAAAATGGTGCCAATGTAAATTTAAAAAACATTATACCTCTTGCATTGAGTGCGAATTGAGAAGTTTCAGCTGACACAATCGAGGACGGTGACGTTGACCTGACGAGAAGCGCACGAGGCTACCACATGTGGTATCATATGCATTCCAGGAACACATTTTAATTCAATATTCCTGTGATGATTCCGTGCCATGCCGACCTCTGCCGCCGTTGATTACCGCTCCCGCTGGCGTCAATTCAACCTAGCCAATGATGATCCCCTGCAACGAAATTCCGGCAGATATCGGCAAGCCGCAGGATTCATAAGGAGTTGAAAATAGAATCTGTGTTCCTCTACTGATTCATCTGTTTTGTTGCAACCTGGAGGGCAAAACCCACCATCAAATATAGCAAACACGAGTATTCGGGACCAAACCACCTTATCTTAAGTTGATGCGTGTGATGCACCTCCACCGTGGTCCGGCCGGTACCATCACTTCGAAGATCTTGAGAGAGGAAAGAATTTTGCTCAAGGAGAGCACATGTTTTAGTGTTGATGTTGAAAGACATGCATTGTTTTTCCAAGTTTGGGCTAAGCTTCTCTCCAAGAATCTCTGCTTGCGGACCGGAGACAGGCTTTCCCTGAACCTATTGCGGCACAAAGGTTGTGTGATGCATGACCGCCAAATTGAATCAAATTCTACAGCAGACAGCCATGGCAAGCCGGAATCCTTGGTCCTTGAGGCGCCATTCACTATGAACGACATGCTTGATGTTGGCAGATGGCAGGTTTGGCACCTTGCCAGTCACACGGCAGGGTAAATTGGTTGGCTGCAGGGTTAAAACGAGCCGCCGCAAGTGAGTTCCCGATCAGTGGATCAAGGTTCAGGTTGAATATTGATTGAAGATGTAAACCCGAAAGCAAGCATCGGACAACTGACTCACCCCAATTAACCTCCAATGGAATCACTGATAGCCTTCAGGTACTCCAGGTTCCATAATTTCAACAATAAAATTCCCATGATTATACCCAGTAATCATGATTGTGAGGTTGGTATTGCTAGTATGAGCATTGTGCCCCTTCAGAAGTGCACTGGGGCCACAAAAAAGTGCTTGAAACTCGTAACCATTCCATTTAAACTCTCAAGGATAAACAAATTGTGATTGGATACACAGGCTGTTGTTTTATGCAATGGTTGACTTACAGTAATCTTGACTTGATTCAGTTTCAGAGATTCAATTTCGAGTTTCAACCACTTCCAACATTGCTTTGAAGCGGTATGCTTGTAATAAGACACTAAAAACATGTTGCATAATTTGCACATTGTGCCGCCCTTCTCTTCTTTGCCGCCATGTGTCACATGAATGGTCACACTGCCACCCCCTGTCACGTGGTAAACTGCCGCCCCTCGAAATAAAAGTGCCGCCCCCTCAAAAAAAAGTGCCGCCCCCCACTGCCGCCCCCCTGCCGCCCCTGTGCCGCCCCCTTGCCGCCCCTCACAGGTAAACTGCCGCCCCAGTGCCGCCCCTAAACTACTGAAGTGCCGCCCTTTGCCGCCCCTTGGCCGCCCTAAAAGCATAAATTTGATGTATTTTTCGTCTTTTGTGGGGCACCAATGAACTCAAACACGGTTTAATATTGACATACAGTAGGTACCTCCCCATTTCCGAAGTTCAACATTCAAGTGCCGCCCCTTGGCACAGCCACTGCCGCCCGGTGGCACAAAGGGCGGCAAGGGGCGGCACTTTCACTTGGCCCGCCTCAAATCCCCTCACTTTTCCGGCTCTTTGGGCCTCAAATCCCCTAATAATGCCATTTTTTTTGCCATTTTTTCGCTTTTCTCGCTTTCCTTCCCGCCGCGGCGCCCGGGACCTTGATTTTGAGAGGTGGTAACACCTTCATGACGTCTCTGCGAGAAAGCACCATCCAGCGTCCATCAGTGTCGCGTCGCCTAGAATAAATTTTTTGAGATTGATGTATGTAACAGCCATGTTTAGATCAAATCTTGGAATTGCCATATCGTTCCGACCCATCACATCACGCATTCCACTATATATAGCCCGGAACCATCTTCACTAATGCTTAATCAAAGTGATAGCCCCTTGTGGACTAAAGAGGCTACCTCTCCTCATTAGCGCTTCAAATTTTGAGAGAGGAGGAAGAGGGAAGAGACTTACCGAACCCCAAGCCCCCATGACCGCGAAATACACAACGGCGTATCCCTGCTCCCCAAACCTGCTCACCTTCCCGGGCTTGCGGATGCCGTAGTAGTGCGCCAGCGCGGGGAAAGCGTGGTGGGTTAGCAGGAGGCGGAGCAGGCTGAAGAAGACGACGCTCCAGGCGAGGATCGGGAGGTCGGCGGGGCCTTTGACGTACACCTGCCCCCCTTGCTCCAAAAATTCTGCGGTCGTATGGGACGCAGACACCCGTTGGGAGGAGGCGCAGCATGAGAGAGGAGGAAGAAGGGCGTGAATGGGTTCCCCAGCGTTTGTAGAGATGGAGGCAGATAGGGCAGGATGAAGTGGGTGGGGAGGGCGAGGAGGGGGGGCAGCACCAGAACAAGGGCAGCGGAGAGGGGCGAGACGGCCCAGCGCAGCCATACGGTCACATCCTCTGCCTTTGGGGCATTGGACTTGGATCTGGGGTTCGTGGGAGGAGTGGATTGGTCGCACATCGCGATTCGTAGTGCTGGCGGAGAGAAAGATTGCCGATCACGTGTCAGGAGGCTGTGCTTTGACGACTTTCCTTGACTTCCACCTCGCCCGAGTCGCGACGCTGCTAGTTCTCCTCACTAGGATGCGTATTTCTCCTTGGTTTAGTTTATATTTTTACCGCTCCACTCGGCAATCCCCACCACTTCCGCGGCAGCGCACTTCACCTGAATTCCCGGTTCCGTCGGATGTCGTTGACGAGGGGCTGAAGTCGAGTATAAGTATGTATGCAGCAAGTCAACTTCCTCTTCCGTGGGTGCTAACCTTTTGTAGCATACTTAGGAGGCTTGAAGTACCCAACAGTCCTTCTGCCCAACACTGGTTGAGCCCAAGTTGAGCCCGTAGATGTTCATGTTGAAGAGCGGCCCTGAACGACGTACGGTGGCCAACTCGGCGCCCTTGCTGGCCTCGACTCACCCCTCCTTCTGCCCGCTCTGCGCGTCAACCCTGTATAAAGCCGCGCACGCACCGTGGATGCGAATAAGCATTGTACGCTGCGTCCGCGGCTGTATCAGCCTGACGTCTGCATTCTCAATCTCGCCCTCAATCCCACTATTCCGCACGAATGCAAATGCAATTCAGAAATTACTATTGATATCGACTTCATTCCGAGCCCACATTTTCATCGTCACTTTTCATCCGCTTGGTTCCCTCCCCCCGTGCCATTCCCGGAACCTTCCCCATCCATTGCATCTGCGCCTGCCTCGCTACCTGCTGCGCCTTCCTCGCCTCTGCTACCGTTGTCCATCTCGATAACCTTGGTGTGGCTCAACGCGTTGAGAGCCTCCTAAAGATCCTCGGTGTTGGCGGATCCTCATCCGAGTGCTGCTCCAAAGCTTGCTTGGGTGTCTGGAAACAACCAGGTTTTAGTTTGTGACCTAAGGGTTTGTGGGCAGAGCAAGAGGCGAGCGATCGGCCTCGATCAAACACAGACCTCTCTGACAACCCCCCCGTTTTTGGGGTGCAGCTTTCGGATTCCGATCTTTCAGATTCCGACTTTTTTTTGATGCCTATTTCGCTTGAAAACGCAAAAGTCGATGTTTTCACAACCAATTTTGAGGTGAGAAGGAAAAGAATCTCAGTTCCGGATTCAGCGCCCCCCAAATCTTACAGCTAATATCAGTACCGAAGGTGTGGATGGAAATTTTCATTTCGGCATGTGTTGAAAGAATTCCCGATATGTCAGTGAGTTCTGCACCGATTAACATAAAACCTACGGTATCTGGATCTACTCAGCTAATTCATGCCGAATTAATGATAGAATGAAAGTCGCAAAGGGCCTTCATGCAAACAGCACTGGAGCAGCAAATGGGGGGCTTGATCCACGACATGGACATGGCGTGTCGCGTGCATCGCCTACCTGAGAAAGCTCGCACTGACGACTCCAAATCCAACGACAACTTGCTGGCGATGTTGATCAATACACCAGGGCAACCTGAGCGGTCAGCACAGTCGGTCGGGCCTCAAAAAGGATTCCGAACGGTATACATTCCCCCCCCTCACCGGTCGCGCTTCACGCTGATGGGGTTAATGCCGGGAACACCTCCGTTTATGGCCATAGGACTTCTCGTGGATGACCCGCCTCATTTAGTCACGGTCGCCTATGACGTGAGTTGCATGATGGCGGCCCACGCGATGCGACTGAAATTGTGGGCGTGAAATTCCACGAGGGAAGGGAAAACCCCTACGGTGAGGATGTGGATGATACGAATAGTGCATATACAAAGAACCAAGCACCTTTTATCTCCGTAAGCTCTAGTATTGAGATTTCCAATAAGTCAGCTTCAAAGGGGCTTCCTTCGCCCTCGTGCAATTGGAACTCCAGTTTGACCCTTATAGCAGTCTGAGATCTAAAAGAAATTGTGGAGATGCTCATATCCCTATATAACCAACTTTGAAGTCGTCAGGAATCTACCGACCAACGAGATTTATCCCTCGTTGGACACAAACAGGGTACAAAATGGCAGTACGAACCATGTGATTCAAAATGCCATTCTGTGGCATGGGGTTCAAAATGCGAATTAAATTGTTCGATAGTGAAGCACAGGGTTCAAAATGGCATCTTTATGTCAGTAGCCTCGCAACAGAATTGGCCTTGAGCTCTGCTATAGACAATTCAGCTTTGAAGAGGTGGTGAAAGCACTTTCCCGGGCTCCTCCCTTTCATCACATGCAAGGGCATCTCCCAGCATGGAATGCTAATGAGTGTTGGGCGGCACAGTGATGGGGTCACCTCTGTGGCATTCTCGCCCAATGGTGCACACATTGCGTCTGGCTCAAATGACATGACTGTGCGGATCTGGGATGCCACGATAGGTGTCGGGGTGACAAAAATGTATGGCCACAGCAGCGGGGTCCAGTCTGTGGCATTCTCACCTGATGGTGCACACATTGTGTCTGGCTCAGATGATGCAACCATGTGGATCTGGGACACTATGACAGGTGCCAAGGTGAGAAAGCTGGAGGGGCACAGCCACCAGGTCCAGTCTGTAGCATTTTCGCCTGATGGCACACACATCGTGTCTGGCTCATATGACAAGACCGTCCGAATCTGGGATGCAATGACAGGCACAGAGGTGACGAAGATGGCGGGGCACAGTGATAGGGTCCACCCGGCAAACTCCGACTCCCTTCGCTCAAAAATGCCCTATTGCAATTTTTGTGAGGTGGCTGTGTCCACTCTCGGCAAACTCCGACTCCCCTCCCTGAAAAACGCCCTATTGCGATTTTTGCGACGTGACTGTGTCCCCTCTCGGCAAACTCCGACTCCCCTCCCTCAAAAACACCCTATTGTGATTTTTGCGACGTGGCTGTATCCCCACATTATTTACCCACTTGTGGAAGACGTGTCTGGGGCAACACGCGGTGCACATATAATTAAATCTGAATTCTTGGAGGCCCACGAACAAGCTATCTAAACCCCCAGACCATATCTGAGGTGGTATGGTGCAATTCATGAGTCATAAAATCCGCCAGGCAGGCGGATGATGATTGTTTGTCGCCATTTGGCCACGTTAAAGGATCGCGGCCGGAGTAAGCATAGCTGCGAATATCATCAATTGTGAATACTTGGAGGTATGTAGATAGATGGGCATCGTATCTAACGCCTCATGACATGTTCGGGGTTGTATCTTCGAACACACGACTCATAAAATCCACAGAGTGGTTATTGTTTGTTGGCATTTGTTGGCTTGCCGAACCCCATCCTGCAGCAAGCATATCTGCACATATGATCAATTGTGGATACTTTGAGGTCCGTAGACATGGTATCTAGCCCCCCACCACATATTTAGCCTTGTACATTCAAATACGCGAGTCATAAAATCCCTGCAATGACACCAACGTAGATGAGATTTGAAGAACTTTGGTTGTTCTTACCCCGACTCCCGCCGCATCGGGGCGGGTTGCGGTGAGGGACTCGAGCCGACCAAAGGTCGGGCGAGGGTTCCGAGCCTGCTGTCTTGTTATTTAATTTTACACAGATGCTTTGACTGGAATATCAACTTGCTTGCTATGCAGACCTGGGACTCGGTGTCATCTTGTCATACCCTTAGTATGCTTCCAGCGAAATCAGCCCATGACGGATATTATGCATGTCCTAACCTCATAGAACTTTAGACAGACCCTTTGGCTTAATTGCATGATAATTCCGATCAGAATTTCAACTCATGGGCACTAACCTGACATAGCCTCAGCATAGCCTCAGCTAGCATCATCTAGCCGAAGCTCAAAAAAGGCACTAATACCCTGAGGTTATCCACAGATTTTCAGGGCTTGAGTTAATTAAATATTTACTTAGGGCCACGCCAATCTCTGGTCGGTGTTTTAAAATTTAATTGAACGGTGGTGGCTTAATGTTGCCTGAACCCATAATTCTCCAGTTTAACTTTCAGTGGTAAATTTTTCCTACCATATGTTGTGAATGATGCCAGAACGCCGTGAAGACCTCGACGCTCGTCAAGCGACGGCCATATGGTGTGTGATGTGCGCAGCGGGAGCAGAACAACAGGGGAAAATGTATATATAAGTGAGTACAAGTATTTGCCGGGCTACGCCATGGCCCTCAGCCATAGCACGGTAACCCCCCACGTAGAGAGAGACGGAAGAAAGAAATAAGAGTCTTACCGCTGAAGGTTTCTAATTGATCATGCAAGATGTGCTCCAGCGATTGCCATGATTAACTAGTTGCAATAGTGAGTAGGATTTACAAAACAATAATGCTCGACAATTAATTATATCTTGAGTTTTTTTGATCGCCGTCTAGCATCTACCGCCGTGGCGTTTTCGTTTCGTTTTATCCCCCCGGAATGCTGGACCAAGGGTATGACCGCCTTGGGTGGGAAAGCGGCGTCGCTTGCAAGTGTATCGTCTTCTACTCCCGGAGCTCCCTGCGGATGATCTCTCGCACTTCGCGCAGGCCGCCCGCCTCGCAATTTACTCTCGGCGGGCTCCGGGTGAAGAGGGCTTCCGCGCTGTCAATTACAGCTCCAGGGCTCCCGGGGGCGAGCGGCTTCTTGGACGGGCTCTCCCACCTGTTCCCCAGGTCACTAAACGCGAAGATTCGGCGCCCATTGCCCTGGCTTGCTACAATTTGGTCAGCAATGGAACGCGTACGCGAGGTGCAAACCTTGTGGCGTACCGCCACGGAGCGGGTGGACGAAATGCTGGACAAATTAGCGACCACTGACCCCGGAGCGGGAGGTGCCGCAGCCGCGCTACAGGCTCTTGACAAGCTTCCTTGGGACTGCAGCCTAAAAGGCTTCAAAGCAAGCACATCCGTGAAGGATCTTGCACTCTGGTTCACCACCGATTGGTTAAATACGGCCACGAGGATTACATGCTCGAGCTCCTCGCTACTGATTTGGGGCTCAGCGATGGAAGCACGAGGAGTATCGAGACAATATACTTCGTGCAAGCGCTTGAATGGGCATACTCCGACCCCGACGCGTACCGTTCTGGTGCCCGTTTTCGATGGCTTCGGCGGCTCGGAACTGTGTTCGCGACAAAAGACCGTGATCGGCTGGGCTCAATCGTGAACATCAACGACAATCACTAGGGTCACTCTCACTATTGACTGCAAGGAGAATATCATCGGCTATGGGGATGGATTCCGAGGGCCGGCTCCGGCGAGCCAGCGCACACATCTCAACTGGTGGCTCGTTGAGCACCTCGGCACCAAATTCAAATGGAAAGATATACCGGTCCCGAAACAAACTGATCCTCATTCATGCGGCATCCTCGCCTACTTTGCTCTTGCATCCTGGTTCGACAGCGAGCGCTTCCCACTCCCCAAATCTACAGCTGCATCCATGGCGGATGAGCGCATCAAGATGTTCCTGCGAGCCAGATCAGCAGGAGAAAGATGTGAGTTAATACCTTAGGAATCACAATACCGGTCTAAACCTGTTAGGGGGAGAACTTCAGCATTGACGCGCGGGATTACGAGTTCACCTTTGCGCACTCGCTAGGGCTCCCACAACTCGTCAGTAACGACAGTGGTGATGTCGAAGCCCAGCCCCATCACCGGATTCCGTTCATTCTGCGTCCGAGGATTCCGCTGGCGAACCGGACAGCATACCCTCATCCTCGCCCACATGACCTTTCCCACATCCTCATCGCACGCTCGCATCGCGGCTCGCCTCCAAGGGGTGAGTGAAGGGCCTTCACGCACGGGCGGCACCGAAGCAGGCTGCGTGCAACGCTTGCGAACAGATATCATGTCGTGCGATTCGCGCGCGCTTCCGCTGATCGGCGCTTGGGCGCAGCTGGCGATCCGTACTCGCACGCGCAAACATAGGGTTATAAGATGAATGACAAAACGAAAACCACCTTACAGGTCTTGGAAAAAAACTCTTGTTTCGAATTTAGGGCCACTCCCCCCTTTCGTTCCGAATAATTGGAGGCAGTACGGTGCGACCCCCTTGAAAGGTTAAGGGGGGGAGGGGATTTATTATACTCGCGTTTAAGGCAGGTACGCAAAACGGGGCAAAAATGAACATGCCGATGATGCCGAAACCTCAAACTCCTTGCCGATATGTTTCCAGCTAAATGAAGAACGATAGACAGAGCACACATGACCTCATGGATGTCCTCCCGCGGCGGTTGGAGAACTGCCCGCAACGAAGCTACATCCTGAGTGAAAATAGCGACATTACCTTTGGAATACCGCTGCGACGTAGAACGGACGGAGTCAGGACGCTCTCGACCATCTTTGTCGCTAAAGAGGTGAGTAATCCTAGTGCATCGAGAATGCGCGCACATCATCTTGTCGTACGTTGTTGCGTCACGAAATGCGCTCTTCACTTCGGGCGGCAATTCATCTCGAGCATAATATTGGAAATTGGCCAGAGAATCAAGAGGTTGCTGGTGACGATCCATGGCCGTCTTACAATATACGCACATCTCGAAGGGAGCTTTCTGCGTCGGGTCCTGCAAAGCCGATGCACACAAAATAGCTCCATCGTACGCATCAAGATCGTACGTTTTAGTGAGAGTTTCAACGGGTAGCGCGGGATTCGGAGCAACCGCCAAGTCGTAATGAAGCGGATTGCAGAACGTTAGCATCCCAGTCACCGTCCTGCGACCACAAACCGCACAGGGCCGAGGAATCCATCTACGAGGCTCCATCTCAGTCTGCCATTCTTGGGCGATACGTTTCTGATGAGATAAATCGGCAACAAAGGGGAAAGCCTGTCTTGCATCGTTTGCAGCCTTCTCTGCCGCGTCTCTTCTCAAAATAGGATGCGTAACGGATGTCGACGCCGAACTGGCTTTGAGCGTCTTGTTCATCTCAAACCTGTCCCTCCGTAATGTTTCCTCCCGTCGCACTGATTCGATCGTCCTACGCTCCACGACGCCTTCACGAACCCGTCGAATGACGGCGAACAACAAAACAGTTGAATATCCGGTACACCCGGGATCACAGTTATGCTTTAGCAAAGATTCCAAAAAAGACTTTGTCTTGCCCGGCCAGATGTTATGCGTTTCACACAATGAGCTGAGTTGTTTGATAGTGAATGACCTGTAGAGTTCGACGAACTCCGCAACGTTAGTGGTATGCGCCGCAAGGAATTTGACTCCCAAATTCACCGCAATGGCCGCTGTAGCGACGAAAGGACCTGTCCTGTTATAATTGCGTTGAACACCAGACGGACATCAGCACAAACGCCTGTACATTCGTGGTACATGAGAGCCTGCAGAAGAGTGCTCTTGTTACCATCAGTGGGCACCGAATGCGTCCGGGCAATGGCAGTTAAATCCGCCACAGAAAGATACAGAAAGTTGGCTACAAATGCCCGGATGTCCCTGCACACACAGATGATGTGGCCAGGGGACTGCCCGTACGCCGCCTCAACGCTTTCTTCGTCGCCCACTGAGGCAAAGTCAAAAAACCGATTTAGATTAAACGTAGACAAGGTACCAGCTTCATCGTCTCGGGGCTGATTGTGGAACATGATGTTATACTGATGAATACTCGTTGTGGCAGCGCGAGTCGCTAACCTAGGATAGTCGAGCTTGCGAAAGGAAAACAACTGACCATGCCCAGGACACCCGGTCTCACATATGTGCATCGTTATGACACTTAGTAGAGCCGAACGACGAGAAGATGTATGAAGACGGTGCTTCTGTGCAACCTCTTATAAGCGTTGCAATGTCCAGTAGCGGAACTGAGCGACAAACCGAGCAACATCAGCACAAGATACAACCGGCGCATCGGAAGGTACGGTCGCGATGGACGCATGCATACCGGACAGCTGATAAAACTTATTCACGGTGTAAGAAGTAACGAAACTGACACCATCGCCACCATGAATGGAAGGGATATCACTTAACACCAATGGTAAAACTGTTCGCGAAGCATTAACTGCAGTGGACAAAGTCTGGGTTGGAAAAACTGGTTGAACAGAGGAAAAGGACGAAAGACGAATATCGTTTGCATTGGACGATGGACGATGGACGAATTCAGATGAAGCAGACGCAGGGAAAACGTCACGATGGGCTCCTGCAAGCATGTAAAAATAATCGGATAAAGGTAGCCAGACGGCTCACGATCCTCCAGAAGCCCCCCGTGAAACGGGGCCGCGTAACTTACGGTTGAATTCGCTGTCTGGTGCAGATCTCGGCACCCGCGCGGTGTCAACGTCTGATTGCGCGGCATTTACAAGCCGGGTTTCGAATTGCACCTGTTTGGTCATGAATGAAATGCTTCTGAGTCCCCGGGCTTGAGCACAGATATTGGAGATTGCCTTAACGCCCTTGCTCGACACCTCTGACCTTGCTCTGTGACGCTCTCCTTGCCGCAGCATTGCCGTGCAAGATCAAGGATGCCGTTCATGTGCCGATAGGGCTCTGTTTTTAATGCCTGTTTATAAACATGTTTATAAACACGTGTTTATAAACCGGTTTTTATATGGTTGGGCCGTGATCCCCGGTTTTTAATTCACTGTGGCTGTGCCTTGGAGGGCTTCAAGGGCCAAATTTTGACTCAGAGCAGGGCACCAGCTGGACTAAATATATTTCCCTGAGTGTTGCCTGATCTCGGGTGAACAGGCTGACCTGAAACCATTTGGAAATATGGCCTCAAATAGCCGAGGCTCAGCGTCTGTTGACCTCTGCGATGTTATTCTGGTTTGAAGACGCGAATGGGTGGGATTTTCCGAGTGTATTGGACTCAATTTCAACCGCTGGGGCACCAAGAACTGCAGAAAACTTGCGAGAAACCCCTCAAAACCCAGTTTTGGGGCCCATTTAAGGGAGTGTTTATAAACTGGTTTATAAACACCCTGTCTAGAGACACAGAATAAAAAACTGTTTATAATCCGCTCAGGAATTATAAACAGAGCCCTATGTGCCGAACGCAACTATTTGTGACTGTAGCTAATTCTTTGGTCATGTTTGCACATCACCAGAAGTTTCCACACGTGATCTTATTCTATGAGTCAATCAAATGACTCCCCATGGTGCTCGGCAACGCTGCCAAAAGTCGGTGATGGAAAAGATGGTATTACCGCATTTGGAAATTAGCTGTGTTCCGCCCCTATTTACGGTCTTTTGCTTTCATCGCCCTGCAAAACAGAACTCCATCGTCGTGCCGCCGATCGGAAAATGTTGGCATTATGAAATGTGTGATAAATGATTGCGAAAAATCCTGTTTTGGCGGATTGGGAATAGAAGCTCTGCATCGAGTGCTATTGGGCATTCTAAGTTTGCAAATATTCATTTCAGGCGGGACAAGACAGTAATTGCAGATCTGCCAAAACAGAACTATATCTAGGGACCATGCCAGCATATTTCTCCATACAAAGCCGTCTTCAAAGTGCCTGTAGCAAGAGTTCTGTTGAGTGACCACTCTGTGTGCCATCGTCGGAGTTTGAAATCTGCGGTGCATTGCCGAGTACCACTCCCCACACGGGCCCACCACCTACTCTTACTCTCACCCCACTGCACCCTACTTGGTTGTTTTGCGATTCCCATGAAAAGAGGATTCCTCAATACCCAGAAGGCGAAAGGCAAGCTTGAGCGAACTGTGGATTTAAACGTCCCACGTCAGCACGACTCGTAACGGCTCTAACCCAACTAACCTGATTTCAGGTGCCACGGCTCCACCTGAAACGATCAAACTGGGTTATGGCGTAGTGGGAAACCGAGGCAATCTCTGTTCAACTTTCTCCGAGCCAAGTCTAAATTCTACGCAGGGCAACCGGAGGGATACATCGCCAAAAGGCTTTCAATCCAAGAACGCGACCCGTCGACCAGTAACGAAGGCCTACATCATGACCACTTTATTTTCCTTACCCCATTCCAGAACCTTGGTTTCTCGGGTTCTACCACAGTATCATTCATTATATGCTCTAGTATGTGCCTGCTTTAACTCAGAATTTATTGAGGGCAAGTGGGAGCTGTATAAAGGTGAGATCAAAGTTGTTATCCAAGGAACCCTGGACGGAGAGAAACTTCTGCTGTTCACGACGCAACCCCCGGTACCCATGACAGCTACTCCTGCGGAATATCCAGAAGGTTGGACGGAATGTTTGCTGCACGCCGACGTCAAAGCCCTCGTTGTTGGCACCCCCGGATTTCCCCGTTCCCTAGCCCACCCTGCCACTCTTAACTATCGAATTAGTCCCTAGCGAAAGCAAAGGTCAAGGCATGTTCAGCACTAGGAAACTCGACGCGGGGGATCTCGTGCTCGTTGAGCGCCCGCTGACCGTCTCCCCGAGCGCAATGTCAATCGAAGTCCACTTCCCGACGGACTTTACCGCGGAGCAAAAAATGCAGGCGTATCTCCATGAATGTGAGAAGATGTGGCGATTCTTATTCGAGCGCATGCATCCAGACAACCAATCTGCCTTCATGGCGCTCGCAAATTCGCACAAGCAGGATGGAACCGGCCCTATAGGTGGCATAATTCGCACCAATGCATTGGGTATAGACTGTTTCCAGACCGAGCGCACGAGAA
The DNA here is from genome assembly GCA_029378375.1 of Mycena olivaceomarginata. Classification (NCBI taxonomy): domain Eukaryota; kingdom Fungi; phylum Basidiomycota; class Agaricomycetes; order Agaricales; family Mycenaceae; genus Mycena; species Mycena olivaceomarginata. The sequence continues at coordinate 226,311 of JARKIC010000029.1, forward strand.
AGTATGGCGGCGAGCATGCGGCCAAGCGTTCTGCATATGGTGCCGTATGCAAGGAGATCTCGCGCGTAAACCACAGGTCGGTCGGTGTTTTTCCAGCGATGCGAGCACTGACCTGAACTTCGGCTAGCTGTCTAATACGACGGCTCATTTTGACATCACGTCGTTCTCCTTCCAACTCTTCGCTGTTCGGGACATCGAAGCAGATGAAGAGCTCACGATCAGCTATGTCGCTACGACGGATACGACCAAGGGGCGCCAGACGAATCTTGAGTCGTACGGCTTCCAGTGTTCCTGCGCCGCGTGTCTTGCACCCTCCGAGTCCGATGCCACCCGCGCATAAATCTATATTTTCAACGTAAATCACCGTTTGAAATTTGATCTGTTAAACAAAGGATACAGAGATCCTACACCAATGGCGAATTCGAGCGGGGAGATGGTGTTGAAGTATCCAGTGGAGAGCCTGGGAGGAAAGGTTGAAAATGTACGGGGTGGAGCGTACGGGGTGTTATATTCTCACGCCCTGCCCCCTAGTTAGTTATGTATGAACTCAATTATTTTTATTGTTATTCCAATGTCAGTATACGGGCCTCCCGGACGCCCATCCCTGCAGGAGAGAGAATTTTCCCATGCCTTGCCTCTCTCTCTGATGGGCGTCCGGACAGAGACGCGTTAGTAGTGGCTGTGCACTGGCCACGTACGAGGGACTTCGGAGATCACCGAGAATTGATCTCTCATCATTTAGCATATCCGTCCATTAAGTCACCCACTGTTCCGCACCTACCGCCCATGTTGCAACAGGGCGCGGATCAAGGTGGTTCCCTCACAGATAGACGATGAAGCACTGCACTCTGTACCAACGAGGTATCAGTGATATGAAAGCTGTCGACATTGATTCCGGCATCATGTGGGAAAAGAAGTGTGGAGAATTGCCTTTTTAGGCAGCATCACGGCCATAGCCGCACAGCGGCTGTGAAGAAGCCAAATAATGACGTCAAAATGATGCATATTACGTTTGGTAAGTGGTTCAACATACTGGATAGCACCTAAATTACCATATCTCATCAAAATCAACATCAATCCACTCACAAATTCTTCATTTTATCATGCGGCTTTGCACAATGCACAAAAGCCGCATGTGGCTCATGCAGCTTTTGCACAAACTCCCTATTATCCCAGTTAAAACTTCAATTCCATTCGCTTCCTTTGCCGCTTCAACATTGACTATCCTTCTCGCCTGCAATTGACCGTGTCCGGCCTATCTCTGATATTCCTAACTTTATGAGGGATAGTAATTCAAAACAACAAATTCTTGATGGCCGACACAAAAACATCCGAACTCCAAGGCCTCAACCCTCCACGGAAGGGGTTGGGGCCTTGGAAGTTCGGAAGTTATTGTCTCGGAGCCTAACAGTGATTTCTCTTTTTGTATTACCCTACTGCGATCCAGCTTTCAATCCCGCTACTCTTTCTTCCCCAACCCCGTAACGTGCGGTGGGTAGGACCCTGGAATTAACATGGAATTCATGTAAGTTGCTAACTCACTGGACTGGGAATCTGCGGCGGCAAACGATGAGGCAAAGTACGGCAAGGGAGTTTCCCTCAACCCGCTCCTAGTCCTTCGGACATGGAGGTCGACTCTCGAGAGCGAGAACACCCATGAGGTTACCACAACTTCCTCGTCCGCCGGCATCCCAGCGGGGACGAAACAGGTAGACTCGGAGCCCCACACTGTTGCAAGCTGCTTCGTGTATAATACACAAGCAGTCGCCGGTGCTTCGCGCCGCCTCCTACTTGCGGACATTCAAATAAGAAAACAATGTATTATAATATGAGTGCTTCCAAAGGTCTGGACCCAGCGCTTCCAAAGCCGCGCTTGAATTAGTGCCTCGGAAGCTTTAACAGTGAGTGAAAAGCGGAGTTTGGCATTGTGTACACTTTTATAGGCGTATGTGGGTGTTGATAGGAGCGAAGAGACAAGTTGGTTTGGGTCAAACAGTATGTCAATATGGTGGTTCGTACTGATGTTGTAAATTATTTTGTGCCGAAATTAGCCTAGTATAATCCTCAGTGGGACATCTTTCGGGTTGTCCTCGACAGCCTCTAATCGCCAAAATTTCTCCTATGGCGAGGTTCGGATGAAGACTCAAATTTGGAGAACCTACTATTAACAAAGACTCCCGAGCCTGTAAAGGTGACACAAAAACTCATCGCAAGGGTCCATGCATAATACACGAGTGGGCTGGTTGCCCTACATATACCCTATTTAGTGTTGAAGACACAGTACAATTCGTAGACACAAAGCGAGAGCGTGGGAATTTTGCTGGAGCTAAGGATGGATTACGAGTGCAGGGAAAACATCCGAGCACCTTGGCGAAGAAATGCCTGCGTTAGTCGAGTTTCCGCTGCAGAAAGGTAACTGAGAGGGGCCACGAGAAAAAGAAGAAAAGGCACAAACAAGCTGCGATGTATTCGTGATGAGGGAGAACCTCAAATGAGTTTGTGCGCACTTGTGCAAGTGTTGTCCCCTGCTCAACGATGCCAGAAGAGTCTGGCCTGGGGAACAAAGTGAGATATAGATCTGGGAAACAGGTGATTGTCCGGAATCCGGACTCCGGATGACTCGCCTGCTTATCCTCAAAAGGGTAACACCCAACTGAAAGCGGCCACGCCAACGGATGCTGACATCCGGAAAGAGAAAGAACAGACCCATGTTGCCATTATGGTCCTCCAGATGGTTGAGGGACGAGACAAGACTACCGTATAAAATAGGTGGGGGTTGGCCGGTGGTTGAGGATCCCATGTCCAAAGATGCTATTCCATTCTCGGTGAACAGCGAAAGATGCGCAATAAGGAAAGGCAGCTCGTCTTGGCTTTGAGGATTTACAGATCAGCATGTTTTTTGACTAGGAGGGTCATACATACGGTACAATCGATTTGCCGTTCGCGTCGCGCACAGTGAGCCGAACAACCATGGTCGGAGTCAAAGGGAGACGCGACAGGTTTGCATATCCGAATTCAGCGGCCTTTTGAGGATGTTGAACGATGTTAAGCTGATATGATCTCCTTTGAACACCGGTCAACTTGAATGGTCGCATAAAAACGTGCGTCAGAATATACCAGTAGCGATGGTCGGCCAGCAGGGAGGATACCTGAAGCCCAAGATTTGAGCGTAGTTGAGTCGGATATTGAGAGATGGAATTATGATTGGTCCGCATGTTGCGACTTGAATTCAGCCCATCCGATGAGGAAACAGTAGAAGTTACAGTGTGGACCGATGACTCTCCACTGTGAGCACCGTCCACCAACATTATTGGCCTAGACATCGGAGGACGAGCGGTGAGATGGAAGAGAAATAGAAAAGCGACGTGGTAAAGCCAAAGGAAGCAGAGTCTGACGTTGCCGTGCTCTCGCCGAGCTACGGCTTCGACATGTCCTCATCAATTCACCGCCCTGTGGACGTCGCAAACTATCTCTCCTTCGACGCAGCACTTCGGTTTCCTCGACAAATGCGCAGTATGGCGGCCGCCCCAGGCCCAGTACTCTCTAGGATGTCGACGGCTACATCCATCATTTCATGTCTTTCATAGGGCAGACTACAGTGTCGGGTGCTTCTTTTCTTTTCGATGGCGACATGCACAATAATGCCAGCGCACAGCCCAGGGTGCCCAGCGCCCAGCAGAAGAAAGAGGCAGCCCAAGGGCAAGGGCAAGGGCAAGGAAGAGAAGGACGTCAAGGATGAACGCGACGTCGCTGCCATGCCTGCCTCGCCGTCCAACAGCCCGTTGCCGGATCCAGACAATACCAACCACGAAAACAGCACCGAGGAGACCAAGCCCGACGCCAATGACAAGGCCAGCAACCACCGCCTTGAGCGCGCTGACAAGGACGCGTCCTTCCTCGAGTCCTTCAGCCCCCACACCGACTGGTATGCCCGTGTAATACGGCGCTGACACCATGGGCTCGCTCATCCTCTCCTCCACAACCGCCTGGAACGTCGTGTCCCTCCCCTCCGCCCTGCCCGTCGACCGGCTTGCCGGGTGTCACCACCCCAGATGTCTACTTTGGCATGTGGCGCACGACGTTTGTGTGGCACGTCGAGGACATGGATCTATTCTCTATTAATTACATCCAGTTCGGCGCACCCAAGTTTTGGTACGCTGTACCACAAGGAAGGGCGGGCGCGCTGGAGGATACGATGCTGGGTGTGTCCCGTCTCTCTTCCTGTCGTTCTATATTTTCATAATGGCTACTTCCCCACAGACACCTCGGAGTGCCTACAATTCTTACAGCACAAATCCTTCCTCGCGAGCCCGACGCTGTTGGCGCAGAGCGCCTTGCGTCCGAATCATATTAGCCACTTTGCGTTGCAGCCATTGGAGCCATACCATGCAACATGACGTTGCGGAGGCTCGATGGCTCCACCCGCCAAATTAGGCCCCTGTGTGGCTGCCCACAGCCATCTGACGTCATTTTTGCAGGCGGAGGCCACCAGACAAACGGCAACGTCTTCAGCCTTGGATGGCTCCATGGCTGCACCGCAAACTGTCCTATTGGTGCCAGCATGTGGGTAAGTCCCTTTTCTTTCCCTACCTCTTCACTCCTCCTTCTAACCGCTTCGACTTGGCAAACACGTTCTCGCTAGGCGAAATTCGTCATTACCTATCCACGTGGCTACCACGCCAGCTTCAACCTCGCCTTCACTGCGCCGAGTTGGCCAATCTCGCGCTCGACAGCTGGCTAGACGAAGGGAGTCAGCCCCTTTATCGGTCTTTCTGAATACATTTACTCCATCTACATCGCATACTGCAATGACCGATGGCCACCCTCCAAGCCAGTTCACCACGAGGGACGTCATGGCCCTCCAGAGATCGTGCAGCAGTACCGCGACGGGGGGATTGAGCGAGACGACGCTGTTGCCTCCCTCTCCACGAGTATCGCGGCGGTTTGCACCCTACGCCAGATCCAGTTCAAAGTCGACCTCGTCCTCGCCGTTCCCCCCGCGATTCTCGGCACTTTTCTGTTCGTTGTCGTGGGCAGTGAGCTGCTGGAGGTACGGCAGGATGAGGTCGGACTTGAACTGGATTTGGCGTAGGGTGCAAACCGCCGCAATACTCGTGGAGAGGGAGGCAACAGCGTCGTCTCGCTCAATCCCCCCGTCGCGGTACTGCTGCACGATCTCTTGGAGGGCCACGACGTCCTCTGTGGTGAACTGGCTTTGAGGGTGGCCATCGGTCATTGCAGTATGAGATGTAGATGGAATAAATGTATTCAGAAAGACCGATAAAAGGGCTGACGAGACAGAGTGAGAAGCTCTCGGGCGTGTGTCGGTGTGTCAATTTCAGGTGCATTGAGTTTCTTTCCCTTCCAATTCTCGTTCGTTAACACAACACCCCGCACTCCCCAGTGTCCCCATTGACGTAGACCAACTCCTCGAAGACCGTCGCATCGAGGCGCTCGGGGAGACCGACCCCGCCACCGTTCCTATGGGCCTTTTCCTCCTCTTTCCACGTTTCCACCTGTTCACATGGCCACACCTCGTCTCACCCACCTCCCTCTCGCACCCAACGGCTCTCCCTCCCGCTAAAGCTCGGCCTGCGGCCCCCCTCTGCATCGACCAGCGAAGAAGAGACCTTCGCCTGCTGCCTGGTGCTCCCAGAGTGGGTGGACGAGCTCGACGACGAGCGCGTCGTGTTTGGCGTCGATGGGATCTTGCGGGGGCAGTGGAGTTTGGTGCGTGTACCCTTTTCCTTCGTCTCTTTCTTTCATTTAACTGACTCTGGACTTCACAGAAATGCTCCGCCTGCACGCGGCGCCCCAGGGCGCACGGCGCTTTGATTCAGTGCGCAAAGGACACATGCGCCCACAACGACGGCCGTGCGGGGACCGGCATTGCGCACACTGTCATTTGTGAGGTCTAAAAAGAGGGTAGTGTTTACTTTAAGCCCGAGTCTCATGTCTAATTTCCCTCATCCAGGGCGTCCTGTCTGAGACCGCGTGGGAATGAGCGGAGTGGACCCGAATGCCCTGGACCAGACCTGCACATACTCAAGGCGATCAAGAAGATGGAAGTGGAAGCGCTTTGCGCACAGCACAATCCCGTGTGTCTTTCCCTTCCCTCCCTCCTCCCCCTCCAATCGACAATGAAACTCACTGATTGGCCCTGCAGATCATCGTCGCTGAACGGCGCGCCTCCAAAGCCGAGGGCTTGCGCACAGACATCCTCGCGCTCCCGCTGCTCTCGCGCATCAAGGTGTTCGAGGTGACGCTCATGCGCGTGCACGAGGAGCTCTGCAGCGTTGAGGTGGTCTGGGACCCCCAGGGCGAGATCCGCCAGTTCAAGTGGGTGGCATCCTGGGGCAGACGAGTCGCTGCTTTGCTGTCGCCGACATCCCATCCATGCGCGATAGAATATTGTCTCCGCAAGGAGTACAACCGTGCCCACCGCACAATCTCCAAGGACGACCCAGCAGATCCAAGCTGGGCCGCTATGTGTACTGCACGGAACAAGTACCACAGCGCAATCCGATGCGAAAAGCGCGCGCACTGGCGATACTACATCATGTGCCTCCCGTGCTGCGACATCTGGAAGGCGGCGAAGTATGTGATGCCGGACTCTAGTTCTTCATCGGATTCCCACATTCCGGACCTCACAGTGCCGGACGGTAACGTTGCCTCAACCCCAGCGAAAAAAGCTCAACTCCACCACCAGAAGTTCTTTCCCCCTCGCCCAGCCCCCCTCCCCCACCCAACGAACTACCGTCCCCCCTTCCCCGCTCCCATCTTCACCGTCGACCACATCCTCCGCGCCATTCTCACCGTGGAAGGCGCCCAGCCCGTCGGGCCTCCCCAATGTCGCAGCTAGGGACATCCTCGCACCCATCTTCCTCATCATCCTTGAGCTTAGCCTGTGCATAAGATATTTCCCCGCCGCCTGGCGCACCTTCTTGACCATAGTCCTCCGCAAACCGGGCAAAAGCGACTACACGATCCCTGGCGCTCACCGGCCCATTGCAGAGGAGGGTCTGGGGAAGGTGATCGAGTCGGTGCTCACCAACTGGTCTCGGGCTTCGTGGAGGCAAATGGGCTCCTCTCCCCGAACCAGTTCGGCGGGAGACCGGGTTGTTGCACTGTCCATGCCCTCCTGCAGATCACGCAGAAGGTCAAAGACACAGCGCATTGCTGATGGATGTATCCCAGGCCTTCCCCTCCATCAGCCACGCCCACCTCATCCACCGCCTGCGACCGAGGCCCGTAACCGAACAGATCGTCGGGCTCATCGCCAGCTTCCTCAGCAACCGCACGACCACCCTCATCTTCGACAACTACCGCTCTTCCCCCAGCGCTGTCCCCAATGGCCTCCCTCAGGGATCGCCGCTCAGCGCGCTGCTGTACCTAATCTTCGCGGACGAGTTCCTGGGCAACAGGACGACGAGGTACATTGACGACAACACTTGGCTCGAGGTCAGAGACAGCGTGGAGGAGACCACCGCCGCCCTGCGCGACCACATGGAGAACGACGCCATCCCCCGCTCCAAGCGCCTGGGCCTGGACTTTGACCTCCCTAAATTCCAGCTCGTACATTTCGTCTCCCCCCGCCGCACCGCGACCACTACCGCCCGGTTCCCCTCGTCATCGGCAACATTACCATCGCCGCCTCCAACTGCGTAAAGCTCTTCGGCATCATCCTCGACAACAAGCCCTCGTTCCGCAGCCACGTTGAGCTCGCGCAGAAGCATGGTACCAAAGCCGTCCTAGCGCTCTCCCGCATCTCGTCCCCCTCCTTCGGACTCTCCCACTCGTACATGCGACAGCTCTTCCTGACTGTCGTTGTACACAGGATGGAGTACCTGCTACCAGTGTGGTACAAGCTGGTCTCCTCGAACGAGGACGCACGCAGGTCGGGGACAGTGTGGATTGCGAAGGCCCTCGGGAAAGTACAAAGGCACGCCGCCAGACTCATCATGGGCGCGCTACGGGCGACGGCCACGGACACGCGGATTTCCATGCAAATCTCCTCCCCGTGCATATCCGCCTGAACCGGTCGGCATTCAATGCAGGCGTGCGCCTCGACACCCTCCCTTCCTCCAACCACGTCTGCCACATCTGTCAGTGGCCTTGCTCGGGTTTATCTTTCGGTCTGATGCCTTTTGCCTAGATACACAAACTGTTTCCTGGGATTCCTGGATGCATATCGTGGCGGGCTGCATTACTCATATTTTAAGCAGATGCCTCCAAACTCATTGTACTTGTTTATCCACTTCCTAATTCGCCCTTTTCTTCCCATCCACTCTTTAGCCTGCTCCCGTTCCACCATCTTAGTCGCCTCGAGGCTTACATATCTCGCATTCATTTTTCTGAGCATCACAGTTTAACTTTTAGCCACGGGCTGGGCGCGATGATGCATTGTCCATTTGAACTGATCACATGCCCGCGAAACTGCGCTCAAGGCCCGCTCAAACGAGCCCAGCCGACGTTGCTTCTCCACTTCCCCTATCATGTTGCCTCCTACCACTTTTCTGCCGCCCCTCAATGCGGGTGTCCCTGCAAGGATTTCCCCCTCTGCAACTTGAAGATGATGCAAGCTTCGAGACTAAGCATGTCAAGCACATTCAAGACCTGAAGACAAACGCAACGCTCAACAGCTCCGTGGACGGACGGGACCCATCCCGTCGCGACGGGCCGTCAACCCGTCAAAGAGACGGACGGGTCGAAGCCCTAATGGTGCAATTGTTTTTTTTTCTTTCTTTTTTGCCCCCGACGGTAGGACGCAGCGGGGTACCTCAGCAGATAGCAGCCGGGATGGACGTCACATCCAGAGCCCGGGCACACTGCCGGGCCCACCGACTGCGCTTTCAGTCGGGGCCATGTGGCAACAGTCAGACATTTTTTCTGCTCATGTGACACATTTCCAGTGTTTGGCGAACAGTGTTATCCCAAACAAAACACAAGTACTTAACGCTACACTCTCACCATTTCTCTCCCACTGCGCGCGCCAGGCTCTACTCATCATCACAAAAAGTAACCGGCCATTTGGTTGCAGAGGCACACAAATAGAATATCACATATTCTCATAGACATATTATGAATCTACTACCAATTTGCATGGGTTTGGTGGTACAGCTTAAATTAGCAGGTCCCACACTTAGCACAATAATAAATCAAGAAAATTCCAGTATTTGGTTGTTGACAACAATTCAAACCACATTACCCAAAGCCTTTTGACCGCTAAAATAGTGTTACATGTCATAAAATGCATAAACAAAATCTCAAGGAACACAGCTCATCCTATGAATCTGCAAAAAGAAATTAATCCTGATGAAAATCACACCTTTGATGGAAAAATTCGATACATCTCTAATTTTCGCACAAATCAACAAGAATGGCTGGTTCTTTCTATTATGTAGGATCAGGGAATACCTTATGGAAGCTTCAGAGTACATGTTTTTCCACAGCAACCCGATCATTTTAGAGGAATGCAGTGGCCGGTCACTTTTTGTGGTGATGAGTAGACGATCCGAGTGTGGGATGCACGGACGGGCGAAGCCATCATGGAGCCCATCCAGGGCCACATGCACTGGGTCCGGTCTGTCGCCTTCTCGCCCGACGGGACACGCATTGTGTCCGGCTCGAATGACCACACAGTCAGTGTGTGGGATGCGAGGACGGGCGAGGCCGTCATGGGGCCTATCCAGGGGCACCCAGACCCAGTCACTTCTGTCGCCTTCTCGCCTGAGAACGACAAGACAATCCGCGTGTGGGATGCGAAGACGAGCAAGGCAGTCATGGAGCTCATCTGGAGGCACACTGCATCAGCAAAAAAGTAGGTGACTATTGAGCACAATATAGCCAAGGTAGCTCGTATAGTCTCGTAGCTAGGTCCCTGGTTTGTATTGGACAATAGCTCTCTGCACGGGCTATGGAATGCTACCAGAGTTGCACATAGCTCAGCTTGTGATTCAAATAACGTTGTACCTCAAGAGCCACATAGTACTCAGTAGCACTGTGTAGTCCCAAAACCTCAACATATCAACATATCAATGCTCAGGTCTACCCAATGAAGTAAAAGAAGGTAGAATTGGTTGAATGGATACATGATACTGCTAAGACACAGGATGGCAGGCGGGGAAAGCACTCCGCAGAGACGGTGCTATATGATCGATCCATCGTGCTGCCTAAATGGCATACTGACTGTCTCGCGTGAGACCGACTTGGCGTTGCAGTATAAGGCAAGGTATTAGCGTAAGGAAGGGGGCGTGACAACGGGACACGCACAAGTATGACCAAGATCCAAATCCGTCGCGACAATGTGACAACCCGTCGACGGTGTGGATATAACGACAACACCGCTTGAGGGAATGGATGGTTTGATGACAATGAGAGAGTAAAAGTCTTGAGGGTCTTCTGCCCGCTTGCACGTTGTTGTGTGGTGCTTAGGAGAGGATATCGGTGTGGAGGCTTGAACGAATGTGTTGTTTGAACCGGCCAGAAAGAAGAACATGGGTTGAGGTAGAGCTTGAGAGAGAGCCGGACCATGAGATTTGAGGTTATTGCGTGGCCACTGGGAACTCTTCCGTAACTGGAGACGACGGCAGATGCAGCAGGGTTGAGGACTATTTCAGGGCAAGGGAAGGGGGGAGACATGAGGTACGGAGATCCGGCAGGTGGAATTCGGGATGTGGGACTCGTTAGTGAGCGATGCTGTATGGCGGTCCCGATGTACATTTATTCCCGCCCCCTAAATATAGAGTTCCGCCCCGCAAATTTGCCCATTTGGTAGTTCCACCCCGAAAATAGATGATTTGATGGTGTCAATTTTTTTTTGCGCGGCACGGCATGTTCCGCCCCGCAAACTCAAGTCCCGCCCCGCAAAAAGTCCCGCCCCGCAAAAACTTCCGCCCCGCAAAAATTTTCGCCCCGCAAAAACTTTAGCACCACAATATTATCAGTAGTTAGTTCAAGCTGAATATTGTATCTGTCGATTTCGTAGGATGCAAGTACATCAGACATGCGGTCTTCTCCGGAGCCATGTGATACTTTTTGCGGTGGTTGCATTTGCACTTCGAGGACGGGTTGACTACCTTGTCCCTGTCGCTGTCCTTCGGCTGGAAGGCCAGGCAAGAGCAGCTGCTCCCGTCCTTGCCCGCGCAAGGCATCGGAGACTGTCCAGGTGAGAGACGTGGCAATGTTTTTGCGAGTTTGGAGGTGGCAATCACTCCAGGCCGTCCTTGCAAATATTCGCTCAGCCATTGGGAATGGTATGTGTACTCAACGGTCTATGCCTGATATTTGAAGTGTGGCATGTGCCATGCAAGTCGAAATTTGGAGTTGAAAATCTGCGGCAGGTGAGATCTACCAACATTTCCTATTAGCTGGCGAGTATAAGCCACCCAAATCCTCAAATTGACCAGTTGAGTTGGATTTGCCCATAGAATTAAAATCTCAAATTCACTCGCTCACAAGCCTCCCGATAGTTTGTTGAAGTAGGTGATATATCTGTTCCGGATGCACCAAGGTAATTTTGCCACATCTCGTCCACGCTTGTGCTCGTCACCGGTTCCAGCATGGTTTAAAGTGCAGCCCAATGGGCCTCATTAAAAGCTCCGGAAAGTAAAGAAGGAGGCCCCCCCGAATGAAGCCTGCAGTCATGAAGACCCACCTCCGTGACATGATTGTCGTCCCCGAGAGATGATTGGCAGTGGTGCAATGGTGGTGCAATGGAGGTGCATTCAAATAGCTGGAATTTTGAAAAGCATGATCTGGTGCAATAGACCATCTGTTCGTTGTCAACAGGTTTGGATACTGTTGAAGTGAATTTCTAATGTCTATATATAAAATGCATACCGCAGCGGTTACGCCTCTCACAGGTACTGCAAGATGTAACGTAGTTCAAGGAATTCAGGGGCACATGGCCCGCAAGATACAGTCAACGCGCCCGCAAAACTTTTGTTCAGCATGTTCAGCAGGGAATCTGGATAAGTTCGGATATCTTTTCAGAGATGTGAAATAGTCATTATATCCGATTTTGAGAGATTGTGCACCGTGAACAAGAGCTCAGTGAGCGAGACACAGTTGGTGTATTTCGCTGTTGGACGCCCTGACGCGCCCGGCATCAAAATTTTTTTCAGATCGAGCGCCACGTCAGTGGGACCTCAAACATGCAGCGATACATACGAAGAACGGGCTTGGGCCGGAATACGCTGAGCCGCGACCTCGGCCTCCAGCTCAGCAATTCGGCGCTTCAGACGTGCGTGCGTCTCCAGCTGACGGCCATAATGGTCGGATGCGGGAGATGAGGAACGGGGCAGGGAGAGAGAACCCATGTCACAACGCACATAACCTGCATGTTATGGAGAAGTTCGAGTACAGATGCACTGAAAATTGTCAAGGAGCATAGAGCAACTGTGGATCAGAATCAGAACTGTGTTCATCGGAATGCAATGACAAACCTTGAAATTTCTTGATTAGCGTGAGATTGTCTTGTCTGCCATTTAATGTAATCAGGATGAACGGTGTACTAGTGTGGGGTTGTGACGGGCCGTGACCTTATTCGATGTCCTGACGTCCATACTCGTTTAGGCCATAAATAAGCCAACAAATTCTTGATCCTTGTCGCCGAAATGTCTTCCTAGGTGACACTTGTGAGCGACATCAAGGTGAAGAATAGCAAAATAGGATTGAAACTCAGCGGTGTTTGGCACTTTTGGCATCTGGGCGCACGTGGGTGTACAAGAATCCACAACCAATTGACACAACAGAAGTTTTGATTGATCCCCCCAGAACACAAAATGGACTCGGAACACCGATCCATTGATCCCCCAGAGCCCAAATAAAGGGATTTGGCACAACTGAAAAGGTCGCGCTCAATCCAACGATTCCCTCTCTTTGTAAGTTTGCCAAAGTCAGAAACTTTGAGACTGATAAAACAGTTGCCAGCTGGGATCCCGGGTTTATTGGCCACATAGTTTTGAAACATGCGATGTTAAACTATAACAGCAATTCCTCCCAAACAATATTAGCTGTACATGTAGACAGATCCCCCTCGTATTTGAGAATCAGCACATTTGCCGCGTCAGGGACGCGAGTCATTGCGGAGTAAAGTTGACCATGAGAAAACAGATGTTCTGAAGGTTCATTTCCGCTGCAATACACCGCAACTGACAGGTACTGAAACCACCACGGACACTTCGAGAATAGGCCGTGTCCCGCCCAGGCTTCTGAAAGTCTCCCCTTTTTCAGCCAAAGGATAGTAGAGTGGGAAGAGGACAGAACTACGAAAGAAATCGCAGTTGGGATCCCCTCGCCCTCTACCGCGAAAATCAGGTCTCCGCGGTGCCTCTTCACTGCATTCAGACCCCCGTAGACAGAGGGTCTGTCTATCCGGGTAGACGACAATTCCAGGCAGCTACAACCTCTCTATACTGAATCAGGTGATTCGATTGAATTTTGCAGTCAGAGCGCAGGGAAAACAGTGCATTGAGTCGCACCATCCCAGGTTGTAACCAGCGCAATTCTAAGGCTTTCTGTCTCATCAGAATTTCATTCCAGGGAGCATCATTGTCAGTGTCATAATGCAGTCCTTGCCTTCCAGGAACGCTTCGAACGTCTACATCCGAACATGAAGATGGAATGGACCTCGTCAAGAGTCCAACTGGGCCTTCCTAGATGTACACGTGTCGCCAGAGGTTCCTCTAAGCTCACCTTCAAGATGTATAATGGTGGTTCATTAACACTAAGTGGTATGACTGGAGAGCTGAGGAGGACCTAATGATGAGAAATCAGACTGCCGGAACTGAGAGTAGCCGTGATACAACCCTTTTGGTGAAGGAGTGGCTGCAGAGTCAGTGGTAGTGGTGGTAATAAAGTCATGCTGCTTGAGGTAGTCGTGGTATGGTGATTTGGGCCAACGTTGTCCATGGTAGCAGTGGTAGCTTGTGAAAAAATACTATCAAGTCGTCTCGCTTGAGCTATGGCCGGCACCTGTGGTAATGTAAGCGGGTCACAAAGTTTACCGACCCTTGACGCCGCAGGGGTAGTAGCCGTGGTAGCTGAGGCAGGTCACAAAATTTAGTGACTCATATAGTGTTGAATTGCAGCTGGTTGGATTGGTATGTAGTGCTCCCAGCACTCCTAAAAAGGAACCACACGATGGCTGATATGTACATTGTTCTCCTCTTTTCCAATACCGCATCGCGTCGACAAAATATGATAGGCTAACGGAACGTCGAAGTCCAAAAAACCAACAGAAATGAACACCGCGGCCAAGTTCGCTTCGGGGCGGGCGAGAGGACACGTCAGGAGGAAGAAGACAGTAACAGTGTCCGGAATGAATTCTGGGACAAATGGGGATCAAGAGCAGCTGGGCAGCTTTGACGATGGGGAAACCACCCGTTCTTTGTCAGACTACGACGAGTAAGATCTGCCCGCCTCTGCGAAACTGGCGCAAAAGCCAGTGCCTGCGTACTTCTAAATGTACCAATTACATACAGTATAGTAGGGTTCCTTGGATACCCACTTTGATGTTTCCACTGCCGAGTCCACAATGCACAGAAAAAAAAATCTGAATTTAAGTTCGCAGATACGAGAACCTAGGATAAACTATACTTGTGTTTGGTTTTGGAATATAATGACCATGTTTGGCCTTGAAAAAACTGTGTTTGGTTTTGAAATAGAGTGCCCCATGTTTGGTTTTCCAATACTGCATCTTTCCTATTCACTGTTGGTCTTTGGAGTTTGAATTCTGGAGTCGCTCACAGGAAGCACGTCCTTTACAATATATGACGTTGAATTGATGAACATCTATATACTGCAGTGCTATGCTGACTAAGCTGCTCGAAGCCAACGACGGCGAGCACGAAGATGAGTGGTGAAAAAAAGTACTATACTCTAAAAGGACACGTTCAGCCTGTGGCCTATGAGTCCCACAAAAAGGTCGGGAAGCTGTCGAAGCGACCAGGGCGGGCACTTGCACGGGAGGGGCTGGATGTGGACAGAGGAAGTCGTACACACCCGCGTCAGAGAGCACAGAAACTCAGGACTGATCTGATACTGAGCAGATGATTGAATAATCCAGAAAATTACGAGCTCCCTATATGTCTTCGTCGATGTGCAACAACTATAGAATAGAGGTATGTTCGGGGCCTCTTGCGAGGCCTGCCGCGGCGTGCTCCCTGCTTGCGGCTAGAGCGGTTCTCGAAAACCGCCAAGAGGAGTAGCTATTGTCCGAATTGAGGGCACGAAATATTGGTGGGATAGAAAGAGCCATCGGAATACAGCAAAGAAACCAAGGCCACATAGTACCATGCAGTTGCAATTCCCTTCAGATCCCTGCTTGGATTTCTCCCTGAGTTTGGCTGGCAGTCCGTCCCAGGGAGTATCATTCCATTGGTCCAGACAGTCTATTGTCAACGCCCATGGAGTGGAATGATATTGATGGCACTCCGATGGAACATATAAGGGGCCATGTACGGAATCGGGCCTCATGGGTGTATGGTAATGACTTGGAAGCTGTCTAAGGAACGGTACACGTAGAATAACACCCCGCCGTCGCTCTGTTCAACGACGCAAAAATCAGCAACAGCGAGCACGAGTTCATCCAGGATCAGTCGACTAACATTCTCCTCACCACCTTTGGCCTCTTGTTATCTGCCATCATCCAGGCAAACACAGCTGAGGGTTTGGACAACTACCAACTCACGCTCGTGCTCAAACTGAGCTTGATGAGCAACACGAATTTGTTCATCTACCTGCCTCTCTTCCTCCATTGTAAAATCTGGAGCTCGCCACCGGGCAAGTGGAGCTGGGGCGAAGTCTTTCGCCGTGTCTTTTGCCGGTCCTCGAAGGACACCTCAGCACACAAACCTGCATCGAAGGTGGTGGACGAATCTGCACAGGGGGGACCTTCGCCATCGGGATCGGTAGTCTCCACCTCTCGCTCATGGGTGCGCTCGGCGTCTGGCTCTGGGTTAATCCCATGAGCTTCGTAGCTCACCCTCGAGCCCGCCTGTGTACCACATCGGAGTTTCCGTCCTATCTGACGCAGATCCAGCCGCACGAGACTCGCATGCATCGAACGCGTCTCTCCTCGATCTCTATACGTATTCAGGAAACCCTGATCCAAATGATCCTGAAAATTTCATTGTCGGGCGGCACATCTTTGGCAAAATGACCGTTGAGGGTCAAACTTTCGATATTCTAACACCATCATCATTGGTGGATTTCACCGGCGGAATTCAACCTCTCGGTCTTGAGAGTCCCCGCAAAGGCTTCAATCTTATACGGCAACTGAAGGCGGCGCGAGGTTAGAGTATGTGTGCGGCAGGTTCGCATTGATGGTTAGATAGGTACATATGTAGCATATGTAGCATCATTGGCGAATTTGACAGAGAAGGAGCGGGGCTGCCGTCTGCGAAGGTTTGATGAATAGCGTTGAATCAAAGTATGATGCCAGCACAGGGTCATAAGGGCTCAATATGAAAGGTTCTCACCAATTTAACACCGAAAATTCGCTCCGGGCGGCCCTGCGGGGCAGTCTTATACGAAAATTTTCATAAGTCACACAAGTGACGCCCAACACGGACATGAGGTTTCCTGGTAGTCGAAGAGTTGGATAAGCGTGGCGACGAGGGCGAGCATCTGCAACGTTTTGCCGGTGCAGACCATTTCATTCCGCAGTCGCTCGAACTGAGATCAGTTTCTGTAAAGCGATTTGAGGCTACTCTAATGATGTCTCTTGAAGCACTGACTGCCTCAGAAAAGTGGCCCTGCCGGCTGACCCAGTCATTCACAGTTGGGCCAATTTCGCTGCAGGGCCGTTTAATTCAGCCGTCGCTAACTGAGATCAATTTCTGTAAAACGAGAGGCTACTCCGATTTTGCCCCTGGACAAACTGGCTGCCTCAGAAAGCGGCCCAGCAGACTTTTCATCAGGTATTCCGCTGAACTGACCGTTCATATCAGTGTTAAGTTGGTATACTCAAATTTTCTACCCCCGAACTTCTTGCCGTTTCTCTTGTTTCTCTACTTGGCTTTCTCGGGCTTTGGCACCCTACCAGAAAGGTTTTTCGGAGACCCAACCGGAACAGCAGGCCTTGGTTCTTCAAACCACGATGATCAACCATATGTACCTTCTCGCGAGTCGTCCAGCCGGACTGGTTCCACGACAAACTTCTGATTGTCCTCTTTCCAGTATACAATCCCAGTCAACAACGTGGAATGGGCCAAGAAGGGTCGGCGTGCTGTCAGGGACCAGAAAACTGCTCACAAATTGCAACTTCCTTCCGGCGCATATGATATGCTTGCAGCCCTGTCACATAATTACATGATACGGTACTGGGGTGTGTTCAGCTATTTTCAATGGTAACAAATTCTGGTGTTCGTAGCTGACATTGTAACTATCATACAGTCTGCGTCTGCGCCAACCGTTTGACTGCAACCTTGGGCTTTAACTCAAAAAACTTTGCTCGATGTTTCGTGAGGTGGATTCTTGTGCAACAAAAGTCAGAAGTCATTTGTGTACAGGAACTAAAGTGCGCACACTGCGTCTCCAGCCCACATTCACTATGCCTCCGTTTCTTCAACACGACTTACCTCCTCCTCGTCGGTGCCAGCCTCAGCATCCGAAATATCCTCTGAGGCACCGTCTCTGTCCGATTCACTTAATTTTCGACCAGCAAAAGGTCTGGATGGATATTCATTTTGCGGAGTCGAACTGCTTTTGTGGAGCAATGGACACAGAGACTTTATGGAATGAGCATGTGTCTGTGGTAAATTTTGTCAACTCAGATGGTGCGCTTCAATTGCCAAGGAAAATCACAGAGGTCAAAAAAACAAGAGCGCCGGTATATAAAATCAAAAAAAATCGAAATTCGGAGGCAAGCTGCGGAAACAACTAATGGGCACCCTTAAAAAGCGGCTGAAAATGGGGTCAGAATGCGCCTACTCACATGGAAAGTGGAGCAGAATCCAGTTCAAAACAGCACTATCAAAACCAGAGACTTGCCCAGAAGCGCGGACTTGGCCGAAAATAAAGGTCGGAATTGGGACAAATGGTGGATATAAATGGGTAGCGCCATCGAAACGTTCCAGAACGAGCCTATACTCGAGCAATTTAGCTCAGGAATGAGCAAGATATGAACCTAAAAAGAAGACGTGTTTTGGCGCTTCTTCTTCATCAAAAATGATTACAGCTCTTTGCGAAATTGATGACAGTGGGCGTGAAAATAAAACATTTCAAAACATTTGATGTCTATGAAGGTCCTTGTCGGACAAAAGCCTTTTTACGTGTTTAGTTGGGTTGATTGCATCAAGATCTTCAAAGATTTGTCGAGATCTATAAAGATCTATGGAGATGTGTCAACTTGATCGACTTCTTCAACGATCTTTCAAGAAGTCGTTTTTTCAACCACAGAACCATCCAAGATCTCTGAAGACGTAGAGCCCATTCTGCTAATTATTGCTCTTTGAACATCTCTGTCTATCTGCCAATATCTAGCCAGATCTAAAGTTTTTCAAAATTGTGCTTTTCTGCAAAAGATATAGACAGATGTTAGCACGAAATGCCCCACCTCAAATATTGTCTTTTAAGAGTTGCCCTAGATTCTAGCAGAGGCACTGATGCGGTGCTGGGATTCTAATCACGCTCGACTCTAGGAATCCCAGTGATGCCGAGGAATTGATCATGGCTGTCGGCCACCGCGGTGAAAGTCTTGGCTTTGTCGGGATCGCATGGACCATCTCAATGACCCCATTTACACCAGTCTCTGGCCGTCGGCAACCATGCTGGAATGTCTTGGCTTTTTTTCGGGACTTCATGTTCCGTCTCTGAATCACGCCATTTATGCCGATCTCTGAGCAAATTTATCAGCTCATGTACTTGCACATCAACGAAAAATCTCTGGGCGGTGTGATTGAACTAAAAATACATTCCCTATCCTTGTAAAAGGGCGGGCTGTGACGTAAAAATAATTCTCTTGGCCCTGTGCTCGGTGTGCGGTGATCGTCCACCCTGCTCGCAGTGAATTCTCATTGGACGATAGCGTGAGCACGCCATTGTCTGAAGCGGTAGCGGAGTATCTCTGTTCTCATATCACTGTTCATTTTTTTCTTCCCATCTATTCACTCCCAACTTTTTGTCACTCATTATTGTCCCACCCGGCCTCACTTACACGCCAATGTGCAATCTCACCGGCCGCTTCTCATGTCAAAGATGTCCTTCCTCGGCACGCTGTGCAGCCTTCATTGGCTCTGACACCGATCCCCAAACACAGCAAGCCATCCCCCGCCTTGCAAGGATTTGTCTACTACCACCCCACACAATCTGACGTATCGATCCAGCTTCCAAGCTCGTCCTCTGAGATCTGTCGAGGCTGTGGTCATCCATGGATCTCGCACGAAAGTCGCCCATGCAATGACAGCACACACACCAATTTTCACTTCCGCAAGGGCGGCTATCCCACCAATAATTGTGGCGGTTTTTATGCGGTGTGTTCCACACATCCAAGTCTCTTTCTTCGCTCACAACATCCAACCCACAGGACGTTACAAATTGGACATACCTCACGGTCTGCGTCTGTCTGGCGCAGTGGATCAGCCACCTTCCCCTTGAAGAAACGTCCGGCGGAACCCCCGCGTGAGTGCTTCCATTTTCCGGTCTTTCTGTTCGCCTTCTGATTATCAACACAGTATCGTTGGGGCTGGATCTGCCTTTGTTACGCCTGCATCTGTATCCACACCTCCTGCATCATCAGCAAACCGCATCAATGGATGGGGAGGGATTCCTCCTGCTGTTGTCGGCAATGTGGCAACTCGGCGCTTTTCCAGTGCTGAGCATACTCTCCCCCAGCATCCGTCATCAGCGTTTGGTTCAGTCTCCCGGTCCTCTCAGCCACCTCGTCGCGGCCCTCGCGCCAGCTTTCCTTTGGAATCGACCTCGGCAGGTGGTATGTCTGCCTCTGGCCCTGCCTCTAACCGATCTGGTTCGGGGGTATTTTCTGGGAACGTTCAGCTCCTCGTTGCTATGTATCCGCTTGTTGTATGTCCCTCTACTTCGCTTTATGCTGAGTGCTACTCATCATTCGACCCTGCTTTCAGGAGCCAGGTCGCTATGAAATTGCTGGGCATCCTACCCATTCCCTGGCGGTTCAAAATGAGGATGTCCTGGACTACCTCACCCGCTTTGACTCGCATGGCCTCCTTCTCACGCTCAACATTCCACGCCAGGGTCTCGTTGCTCCTGAGGCCTTCACCAGTCAGATCCTATCGTCCCTTGCGCTCAAGGGGCTCAGCCTACCTTCACCGCCTCAACCCCTGGCACCCACCGACACTGTTCAGCTTCATAAACAACCCTTTTGCCTTCTCACTCCCACCCGCCGTGAAACTGTTTTCAAGTTCTCCACCCACCCCACTATTAACACCAACAACTTTGGAATTGAAGAGTTCCGTCGGCTGAACAAGAAGGTCCCCAACCCCTTGCCGGCTCATGGCACGCCGTCGCCATTGATCTTCATATGTGTGTACTGCTCCCGTTATCTTGTCTCCGATCTCACCCACCGCCTTCATTCAAGGTCCTCGCTATGGCAATATTTTGGGGCCGATCGCTCATACATCTTTTGTTAACCAGGATCGACCAGCGACCGGCCAAGAGCTTTTGCATCCATGCTTCGGCCTTCGAGTGCTACATGATCTTCCATGCTCCAGTCGCAGGGCACGACCTGACACCGAGTGCTATTTTGACGTCTGTCCAGATGTGGTTCGTTAAATATTTCTTTGCCCCAGGCCCCTGGCACTCAATGTTTCGGTTCACAGGACGATGCAAGGCCAGTGACACCATCTCCTCCGACTCCGACTCCTGCTGTCTCCCTCATCAGGCCTCGACCATCACCCGTATGGAATCTTTGAATTTTCTTTGTCCACGCAACTCATGGGCACCATTGCTTTAGCCTTCTATCGATCGCCGTGTCCGACAGCGTCAAGACGAACTCCAATCTGTATGTCCCATATATTAATGCCCAGTGACATAACAAATTTATCAAACTCCTAGCGCCAGCAGACCCCTTTGCCTGCTATCAGCCCACTGGCGGTAAGTCGCTTTGAATTCTCGTTTCAGAGCCCCTTATCTGAATTGCACTAGCAACAGACACCCTCCATCCATCCTAATACCGCTGTGCGTAGCCTCAAATTTCTTTTTTCTTCTTGAAGCTTACAATTTTCAGGCTGTTTTCCCACGTCCCGTCACCCCACCTTGTCTGCTCCTTCCTCCTCAATTCACCATCCTTACCCGCACCGATGTCGGACCGCTTAAGCCTGGCCCCAATCTGGCTCGAGCGCACGACATTTACGTCTGGCAGCTCACGCTTAGTCACGAGGCCAATCTTTTCGTGAACTTTGACATGCATGCACGCTCCATCGAGAGTGGAGCAAACGGCTTGTGGCTCTTCCTCCTCCACTTTGAGCAGCGGTGTACTATTGATGAGCCTTTTATCCTACCTGATGGTATCCTCGAGTGCCTAGCTATGGAGAACAAGGCGGTTTCTTCCGCAATCAACGAACCATTCGCGTGTGCGTCCATCCCTGTTTTCCCACATTCATGTTTTTCAATGTCCCCTAGTGGCGTCCGTCAATACCACGATGGTACCCACGGTGAAGTTTCCATTGGCCCTGGGCCTGAGAGAGCTATCTATCGCCAGGCCATTGCCACTGCAGTCCAGGATCGGCGATTCTGGGCCCCAGCCGGATCTGGAGGCTTCTTCCTTCCAGTTTTTTCGTTTGCTAATTTTGTTGTCCGGGAGAGATGTGAGATATTTTCCGCCTATGGCTCACTGCTCGCACTGCATTGCTACGCCCTGGGCCAGGGTCCTATTCCGGTCAGTATCTGGTTGCTGGTGGCGCTCACGGCAGGGCGTGAAGGGATGCTGATTCCACCGGAGGTGCTGTTGGCCCTCGACCCTGAGGCCTTCGATATTCTTGCTCCCTGGATGACGTTAAAAGTGTCTGATCCTCTCCCCACCAACCTCATGCACCCACTCGTCCAGTTCCTGATGACGGTGATGGAAACTCAAGTAAGCGCGATCATTTATGTCCAGTATCGTCTCTCTTGCTGACGGTTTCTCCTCTCTAGCCCGGTGATATTGGCAACAATCGCACAGAGGACTTTCACAACGCCTGCACCATTATGTTCATGTGCAAGGTGCTTTTAGGGTCGACCAGCTTCTGGGACCATCCCGAATTCCTTGCCCTCAAGCGCGGCTTTGACATCACTATCAAAGGAACATCTGTCGTACGGGTATGTCATCATCCAGATGCTGACCGGTACGTTGGGGCTCACCATCTATACAGAGAATGACTGCCTCTTGCTCAGCTCTTTCGATGCTAGCCTGTCTTTATGATCGCCGAGTCAAAAGCACGGGCGACATTATTGACCACCTCACTTATCGGATTACCTCCTCCTCCTCCGATCACACTACTCCATACTTTGCAGCCTTGTTCCGGCCGCTTGCAACGAGGTACCTTTCCGGTGTCGGGCACCCCGTACAGCTCCGTGCCGGAGTCCTTGAGGAAGGTGAATGGCAGAAGGAAGCCGGTAATCCACTGCTTCGAGTTGCTCTCCTTCTCCAAGCCGCAACCGACACAGACCTTCGCCCAATTGCCCAGACGTGGTCAATTAAGGTACGTCTTGAACGTCATGGGAATATTTTCAAGCTCACAAATCGTCTTCTTTAGTTCCGCTTCAGTGCCAGTAATTCAGGCATTAATGTCGGCGATGTGGTGAGTTGTCCCTCGTTGGTCCCCCTTGACGTGTCTGATCTAATGTGCAGGATGCTGAACCACGGGCTCTCCACTTTCATACATGCTCGTACGATATAGATGCGAATCTCACCGGGGCAATGGAGGACCTCTTGGTCAGATCTTGCAGCAGGCTGGACGACGATACTTACTGTTCGGATTTTGATGCCTGGATTCATGCACAGTTGTTGGCTAGAGATCACAATACCGTGTAGTTCATTTCCTAGTTTGAATCACGGTTTGCCGTCTGGCCTGTCTCGTTTTGAAGTCCGGCTGTGTGATCCCAAAAGTCGCACATTTAGGGAACACAAAACACAAACAGTGAAAGCCGAAAAGCCAAGATCCTATCAGCTCGCAGCATAAAACTCGGTATTCGCCAAGGCTTACCCTACGGCGTAAATAATGCCTTGTCCATGTGGCGCCATGTGGAAAAGGGATCCCAACATGTGGTGCGTTGCACCATTTATTTTGCCGACACACTACTAAAGCAGGCCCTCAGACGACAAACCGGGGTGCGGTTGTTATGTCTGAGCCCGCTCTTCGTCGAAACCCCGCTCGCTCCACTCGTAGTCGTGTTCCACGGCACCCAGACTCACCTGTTTCATTTGCCTTGCCCCCCGTTCTCGACGATTCCGAAGAAGAGTCCGATTCAATTGACACACCGATAACAAGGGATCTTGCACTTGGTTTCGAGGCTGCAGCTCACGATCGCTCTACTCGAAATTATGTTGCCATGCACGAGGGTGAGTCAGTGATCGTTGGTAAAGAATATTCGCCTCACGCATGCGAAACAGATGTCATCGAGATTGATGAAAGCCCTAGTCCAGAGTTGCTCTCTGTACAGCCAGACATTGGGGGTGCGTGTGTAGTCCCATGCATGGTCAGAACGTACTCAGCTTTTGTGGCATGGCAGAAGAAGGGTTTAGAAGCCTTGTGTTACCTTCTCGTTCACTGTCCAGCTCACCCGACATCGATGATGTGGATGGTGTGTGCCTCTAAGACAATGTAAAAGAAATACTGACCGAGATACATGCAGACCACGAGGGATCTGTTCAGATGAGAGCGGTCAAAATAATTGAGGGGATCCTCCAGCTCAGGTCCCTCGAAACCTGGCCCTCTCCAAGTTCGTTGGCCGATCCTGCGATAGACACCTCAAGCTCTCCGATGTTGGGTTCCTGTCGGCGTGGGATACACCACTCTACAGGGTAAGCCCATCCGTACTGTATATGAACTCACCCGTTGTAACAATATTCTTCAGGCGGCCCACGTCACCTATACTTTGTTCGGCATCCAGCTTCGCAACGCGTCTCGCACCTTTTGTCAAATGAGAGAGTTTGTTGACCCATTTCCGCTGGATGGCGCCATCTTCCTTCGACTCCAGAATGCCGGTGGTCCAGTTGGCAGAGCCCTTGCTGCTCTTGTTGATCGCTCTGAATACCTTGTCGGGACCTCCAATTTCCCTATCGACATTATGGGCAACTACAAGAGCTATCAGTACAACTTCCACGAAATTGGGTCCTTACTCGACCTTGAAAACTCTCGTGAGGCGCAAAATCGGTTTGCTCCGATACCGACTTCGCTCACTCGCTCGGAGCTGCTGCGCTCTCAAGAAGCACTGGACAATACTCCGGTTTTCGTCCTGTACCTGTATCATGTGGTGAGTTGCATTCGGTACCGACACAATCAATTTCCTTACCTTTTGGCGGCGGATAAAGGATACGGAGGCTTTCACGGCCCACACATCGGCCACAATCCTATCGGCCCCCACTGTCCCAGTCGCTGCGCCTTTGAGTGTCATCTCGTCCACCCCAGCCACAGTTGATGGGATCCAGACGTACCTCCAGGATCGCTTTGCAGTGCAACTCGCCGAGCTTCGCATTTGGCGGGCACGCAACTATGCGACAGCGTACAATCATTGTCTTGTGGAGCGACAAATCCTGGGAATTTGCCAGACCCTTGGCATTGGCCTGATGGGGCGCAATCACACGCCGGCTGTGGTTGAAGATATGTCAATCCGCCTGGAAGATGTGGTGAGCGCCGCGGGCATTAACTTTCAAACCTTCAGCACATTCCGCACCGAATTCCGCTTGATCAAGGACGCCCATGTTCTGTTGCGCCAGCGCCAGCGTTCGAACACCCTCCCAGCCAATTATGCGGAACTGCTTCAGTTCTTGGATCTAATGTTGGGAGAGCGCATTCTTGAGCCCGCAGGTAGCGTAGCTGGAGCAGATGGCAGCGAGGTGGAGGGAGCAGTTGTCAGATGCCAGATCACGACTCTCATGTCAGATGTACGTACTCTCCTCAGAGCCTACAATCGTCTTGTCTAGAGCTTTCAGTATTTTCGTATCCGCTGAATCGTAAATCGTGTCTCGGTGATTTTCTGTAATCTGCAGTATCCCACCTTCGACAATGTGCATTGATGTAAAGGGGTTACAGGCCACTGAGTGACCTTGAACACCGGCTGGCTGGTTGCCTACACGAGTCTTTTTTGAACGACTTGGGCAACTTAGAGTGATCCGTGGAAGCAAAGAAGCTGCACTGCCTCCGGATCAAAGAGATCTACTTCCGTGGATCGGAGATCTGTCTCAAGTCGTCAATTCAAGTTGAAACGGAAAAGATTTAGTGCACGCACCATAAATTGATAAATAGACTAGTCTGAACTACAAGAGGAGTGAAATAAGTTTAAGCTTGATCCAGCGTGTCCACTTGCACAAACTGTTTTCCACCATGATAGCGTCAAAGCACATGTGCTCCTTGCTAGCGCTCGAGAGCTTCGCGTCTAAAAAGCGAAAGAGGCGTGAAAAACCAGCCTTGATATCTTCAATATCTCCTTTCTTGGGCCTGCTCTTTGCTCCCAACTTGCGAGGCGAAACCAACCCGAGCTGCTCCAAACCCAACACGCCTCCCTTGTTTATCTCATGCACAATGGCGCCTACCACCGAAACACTCGGAGCGCAAACAGCACCCGCATAGTGGAAATCGGCAGCAAGGAGGAATGCGATGAGAGGACCGATCTCCCGGAACCGTGACGGGTTTCCAGCTTTCAGGAACCTGAAGCAATCGGTAAAAGCATATGCTCCATTTCGGGTGTTGGCCTCCCAGTCAGGGCAGCCGGCCATAGAAAGGGCGTCCCAGTACTCATCAGCCAAATGTACGCCGCGATGAGATTTAGCTCTGCTATATGCGGCGAGATTGCAGAAAAACGATGCCTCGTGATTGGGAAATTTGGCGTATTCGGAGCGCCAGGCATCGGGATCCTCAAAGTAGGTATTCGCCTGCATGGAAAAGGGAGTAGCAAAGATGACGCCTCGGAAAATGAGGCCGCTAAAAAGCCCACCCCTTGTGCGCGAGTGAAGAGGATCAAATGAATTCCCAGGGAGCCGTGAACGCGACCGTGAGGGACCGTGTTCCCGGAACGGTAGGAGAAAGTCTGCCTTCCCATGGACCGTCGCTTGGAAGAGTGTTGGGTTCACGATGTTTTCGTAGCCATCGATGAGCGGCTCCAGCTGTAGCAACGCGTCCAAGAACCTGTTCATGAGGCGCATCTCCCGGGAGTCCGACGCATCAAGGAGGAGACGCGGGCTAGGCGTGACTGCAGCAATGGCACCGGTGCGGTAGTTATGGAGCATCTCGGACATGTCGTTCAGCAGGAGGCTCTCTTGGGAGGATGGATCAGAAAGTCTGCAGCGACGAAGAGCATGGCGCAGGGGATCAAATGCGGCTGGGGAGAGGATCTTGGCCTTGGAGTCGCCAAAAATTTCTGTCTCGAGATGACCAAATGCGTACCAGACAGAGTCGAGGAAAAGGGTGGAGGAGCTGCAGCAGTGATACATGGCATCAACAAACCAGGCCTGAGCCCGGGACTTTGAGTTTACTGGGAATTTGAGCCAACGCGCAATGATATCAAGGACAAGTGTGATAACCTGGCTAGCAGGGACGTCGAGATCAAGGCTTGCGCGTCGCCGGTATTGGTATGTAACTTCGAGCGTGTCCAACCCGTAATCTGCTGGTAGCAGCTCGCGAGAATCTGCACGCGTAGACAATAGCGTATGGACATGTTTGGCCAGACGTCCAATCCAGCTTTCTGCAATCGGTTCCTCGAGCGCTTTGGTGATGACCATCGTGCAGTAGGAGTCAAGCCAACCCCAAGCGCAGTATGTAGTGACCATGACACTTTGACGCTGCAGCTTAAGCGTCAGGGCTGCGGTGGCCTCACTGCGGCGGATGTGGTCGAACTGATCCCAGATGCGAGAGATCAGGAGAGAGGTCTCAGGGGAGGACGGCGCCGTAAGAATCCCCTCAAAAGCTTCGTCCAATGCAGGGCTCGCGTGGCTCGTGAGCCCTCTAGACTGGACATGCTGGTTGGCGGTGCGAACAGCTGAATGGTCTTGCGAGACCATGCTGAGCTGAAAGCGATCCAGCAACTTGACGGAGGAGCCTACACTTTGTCATTTCACTGTAATTATGTTACACGAGATTCAACCAACCGGCATCAATTAAGAAGTCCTCGACGTCCGAGTCCACACTACCGATAGAGATGGTAATCTCGGCGGGGTCACAGTGTGGTTCCTGCATCTCCACAAGAAGCGCACGGTCGAGACGTGCAGCCGCAAAAGCATAAGTCTCAGTGCTGCTGCTAGCACAAACACGTTCCATTTCCAGGTACGACTCTGAAACCCAGAGTTGATCTGAAGGCAAAAAGAAATCAGACATAAATATTCCAAAAAGTGGACGGCACTTACTCGACTGACCCGCTGTCTCCGAAGGGCGGGCGAGTGGCGAGTCTTAGTAAAAAGATTAGCAATGGGAAGGAAGAACTATGAAACCAGCTCTTGCGCACCTAATTCCTCACTTTCCGAGCCGTTGTTGCCCGCCTTCGCCTTGCCTTTTCGAATGCGCTTCGGCTTTGGCCGACCCTTGTTGCCAAGCGAAGAGGAGAATTCGTCCGAGCTGTCGTTGGGTGTGTTATTGTTGGCGCTGCGCTTGCGCTTAGACCGGCGCGAATTGTTGTTAGGGTCTGGCTCTGGCTCGCCTGCTAGGAATCACAGTAATAAGGCAAGGAGAACCAGAAAGAGAACCGTGGTTAATTCGTACCTGCCTCCTTCTGAGCCTGGCGTTCAGCTGCACGAATGACCTGTCGGGCTAGCTTCCTCGCTAAAACCAAGATAATTAGTGTCAGGTACAGGTACAGTGAAGTGCCGAAACATTACCTTTGGCGATTGAAATTGGTGGTGCAGGCTTGACGAATGGACGTCCGCCTGCCTCGATTGGATTCCCCAGTGAGTCTACCGCTTCAGTTCCCACGAGCTCCTCCTCGAGAAGCGCTCCGGTGGTATCGACCTCAAAACGTTTGTCGTTTAGGACAGCATAGGGGATGTGACTCGCATATTGGTTGTAGTGGAGACGCCAACGGCGCTTGATCTCAGAGCGAATGGTGTCCTGCGCGATGAGCGCGCTTCCATCAGCAGCGTCCGAATCTACATTAATATCCGAACCAGTGGTAGATGCACGATAACCTGGGCCCTTCTCCCATGGACCCACAGACTCACGTGTCCCATCAACAGCAAAGGAGAACGAGCTCAAGAAGCGGTCGGAGTCGATACGCAAATCATAGAAGCGGGGGAGTTGGTTACTGAGGAAGATGATAAGGAGGAGGAACATGCGTGCCATGAACATAACGTGAGCGCGGATGTCCATCACGACTTGGCCATCGGCCGCAAAATTGGCGCGATTGGAAAAGGCGCGGTTCTCGCGGGACTCGCAGCTATAATGATATGCCAAGTCAACAAGTATAGAGACAATAGAGGGGAAGACAACACTAACTCAACGTGCTGCATCTCAGCCGACATCTTCAAAACAGAATCATTTGCAGTGGGCATGGCCCCGACAACAATATGGCCGAGGCCATCACCCATTTTCTCTGGAGGATACGAGATGAAAGTCATGCGATAAGCGTCGTTGGCCACCGCGACACCCTCAGGAGCAACGGCAGGGGTGCCGCCATGATAATTGAGGCCGCAGAAGTTGGCGGAATCAAAGTTGCGAAGAACAAAGTAGATGCCGAAGCGTATGATATGGAATTGGCTGAGGGTATAATTGTCGGGAAGGTTGGAGCACATGGTCATGTTTGTGAAACGAGCCGGGCTGTCCTTGTTGTCGTTGTGCGGGTCTCCGTAGAAACCAAGGGAATCCGCAAGTGTTGCCTCTGCGCCTCGTGAACAAAATTAAAGAAAATCCAAGACTTCGAGACGCACCACTGCCAAATGGAACAGCGGGAGCAACATTCAGCTGCAACGTGTTGTGCATGGTATTGCCAGGGAGGCCGAGCGCAGGGATATTTAACATGCTGGTATAGTCATCGATAATTTCACGGGTCTCGTCAGGAATCTGCTTCATCGCGGCCATTGGAAATGGGGCGACAGCCTGGAAAGAGTGAGAACTGGCTCCAAGATATCTTGACAGAAGTGGAACACATACGATGTTAAGATTGCGCCGCATGAGGTTATTCTCGTCAAAAGAGCCATTCACCTTCGACCCTTGCGCAGGAGACCAGATGCCCTTTTGGGATTGGTATGAGTTGGCGATAGTGTAGCAGCGTGTGCCGGGCTTGACTGGGCTGCAGCGGTCGTCACGTTCAATTGCGAGACCACCCGAGTAAGTACCTGTTGCGTCGCAAACAGGTGGTTCGAGGGTGATGAGGTCGGGAGGACCCATCGCGGCGTCGGCAGAAGCACGAAGAGTCGCCTTGTCGCTGCTAGATACCAAGCGCCTGAAAAAGAAAAAAAAGAAAAGCTCAGTTCAGTCGATAACAGAATGATGGCTCAGTAAACATACGCTGGGGTCATCCATGCCTGAAGCGTGTCCTTCCGAGCATCGCGGCTTCCTTCAAATCGAGAGAACACAAGCATGTCCTCGGGGACGCAGATGATGCCGTCTAAGACATAGGTGAGTTGATGGACGGAAAAAGAAAACCATATTAAGCACCTCGAGTCAACAAAACCTCTTTGGATGCACGGGGGATTTTTTGGGACTTCTCCCAGTCGTAGATCTTTCGCATAGCTGCAGGAGAGGGATCCTGAATCATAACAAGACACTTTCTGCCCCCAGGAACGAGCGGATGGCCATAAGAATAGAAGAGTTTTGGGAGGATAGGATTGCGGTTGGGTAGATCGAGAGGAATAAGCAAATCCTCAAGCATTGTGGTGTACACAGATATGGATAAAGCGCAGTGGAGGGAGGAGGGAAAGTAATCGATACTAGCAAGCCTTTCACCGCCCTACCCACCCGAACATCCGGCCAGGCCATCTGGGGATCTGCAGCAGCTCGATCGAAGTTTGCTAAGTGAAACACAATTGAGTCAGCACCGCAACAGAATATAGACGGATACCTAGGGGCGGCTAGGCGGTTCCAATTGAGTCGTTGATGGTCTCCAGCAGCGTAGAAGCCGATTACAGCGGATGGAGTGGAGTAATAGATGGTGAGTCCTGTTTATATTGTCTCAGGCTCGTTCGACACCAGGAAAAATTGAAGCGTACGTTGACACAAGCCTATGACCCCAGTCGATAGACAGAGCTGCCTTATTTACCCGAAAGCACGGCCAGGCAATCAGGGGTCTGCAGCAGCTCGATTGAAGTTGCACCGTGTTTGGGACTGCTAAAACAAACACAGTTGAGCGAAGGATGTAATAGAATTTAGGCAGACACCTAGGGGCAGCGAGGCGGTTCTAATTGAGTCGTTTACTGTCTGCAGCAGTGTGGAAGTTAAGCATAGACGACCGAATAGAGCTAGAGGGTGATTCCTGCTGTACATTGTCTCGGGCTCGTTGGACATGAAAAAAAAATGCAGGCGTACTTTGAGATGAGGCAATGCCTCCAGTGAACAGATAAAAGTGCCCTATCCACTCGAAAATCCGGTCAGGCGATCTAAAGATCCAGGGGACTCGATTTCTGTCGTACTCCTGGATCAGGCATAATTATGCCAAGGAACTGGAACAAAAATCAGGTGGGCACCTAGGGGACTGGTAGATGATTCCAATTCAGTCGTTGTTCGCACCTAGAGGCCGAGTGGAAACTGAAACAGAAGAAATAGCGCACCATCCTGTTAAGCACTCTTAGGCTTGTTGGGCACAAAATAAAAATGGAGGCCAACTTTGACGGACTAACGACTCCATTGGAGGGATACAGCCGCCCAATTCACCCGAAAACCCGGCCAGGTGATCAGGGGTCTGCAGCAGCTCGATCGAAGTTGCACTTTGTTTGGGACCGCTGAAACACAAACAATTGAATCAAAGGACCGCGATAGAGTTCAGGCGGACACCTAGGGGTGGCGAGGCGGTTCTAATTGAGTAATTGACAGTCTCCAGTAGTGTGGAAGTCAAGCATAGATGATGTAGTGGAGGTAGAGGGTGATTCCAGTCTACATTGTCTCAAGCTCGTTGGACATCTGAAAAAAAAATAGAAGGAGTACTTTAAACGAGTCAATACCTCCAGTAGACAGACAGAATCACCCTATTGTCCTGAAAATCCGGCCAGGCGATCAGGGGTCTGGTGTAGCTCGATCGAAGTTGTGGTTTGTTTGGCACCGCTGAAACACAGACAATTGAGTTGAAAAACCGGAAGAGAATTCAGGCGGACACCTAGGGGCGGTTAGGAAGTTCCAATTGAGTCGGTGATAGTCCCCACCAGCGTAGAAGCCCAGTACAGAGGACGGAGTGGAGCAATAGAGGTTGATTCCTTTTTACATTGTTCCGGCGCTTTGGACATCCGGAAAAAAAAATGAAGGCGTACTTTGAAATGAGCCAATGCATCCGGTGGACAAACAAAATCCCCCTATCCACCCGAAGATCCGGTCAGGCCATCTAAGGATCCAGGGGACCCAATCGAAGTTGCACTGCTGTAGCACAGCACTGCTGGATCAGATGTAATTACGCCAAGGAACTGGACCGAAAATCAGGTGAGCACCTGGGGACTGGTAGATGATTCCGATGGTCTCGTTGTTCGCACCCAGAAGCCAAGTGGAAACTAAAACCGAAGAAATAGGGCACTATCCTGTTAAACACTCTTAGGCTTGTTGGGCATGAAATAAAAATTGAGGCCTACTTTTAGATGGACTAAGGACGCCATCGCATTGGAGGGATACAGCTGCCGTATTTGCCCGAAAACCCGCCAAGTGATCAGAGGATCAACAGGACTCTCGGCAAAGTCTTGAATGATCGATCAGCATAGAGCACAGCATGACGCATTGTGCACTCAGCAAAAGTGCTCAGTGCCAAATACGTCATCGGTCGGCGCACCTAACATGTCGGCCGGTGCATGCTCAGTGCCGTTTGATAAGCAGCTATTACAGGTGAGAACAAAGACCACTCAACCCGATACACAAATGTCCCGTTGTTCTCTACTTTACCTGTGCCAGTGCTGTGGTGCACGTTGGCTAGGAACGGGAGGAAACACATTGGGCTAAGGGGTTGTAGCATCGCCATGTCCAGATGTGCAATGGATGATCATGAGTGCGCCAGACATGATGGAAGGAAGGAAGACATCTTAGGCCGATCAAATCGTGATCGTTGATCGTTGATCCGTGCATGTACATACGCATATATATAGCCCTATGTATGGAGGAGATTTTCCATCGACAGCATGAATCCGCCCCGCACTCTATTTCTATGTGGCTATCATCGCATTTCTAGCTGTTATTTCACTTCCTCCTCCGAATACAGAGCAAACTCTAACGATAAGTGCGTCTATTTCACTTGACCCGACATTGTTCGGATTCCCCATTTTCCTCGACCCTCTCATTGATTCTTGGCACGTAGGGGCTCCATCCACTATGATTTCAAATATAGTCCAACTGCCCTGTAGGTCTTTGCACTTTGTCTAGGCGTCAATTTATTCAACAATCTTTTGTCCAGGTTAGAGAAAAGACTGCACAATGACACCACTACCTTCAGCACTTACAGCACTATGCAGCTGAACTTAAGCCCCATGTGCGTAAAATGTGTTGTATTACCTGCAATCCGGACTTACTCATAGCTCAGTTCCAACACCGTCTTGGTTGCTACTTTGCTTGACGATGGCGACTATTCTGACATGCCTGAGCTTGTCGAGTATTCGGATTCTGATTCAGACACCCCTGAGCTCAAGTATAGCATTTTTTCATCCGACGGTCAGTGCTTTGTGTGGCATTGCAATCTTTGCCTTGACATAACATGTAGTTGCGATGCCGAACGTTAATAATAATCTTTACCGCTTCACCCTCATTTCTTACCCTGCAACGTCAATTCATTGATCTTAGTCGAATATTTCGGCGTTAAATTAACGGGTGTGCATTACAAATTGAAGTCAATTCTCAAGTCGAGTACTATGAATATATTTCATTACAAATCCCCAGACGTCGAACATGCATCGAGCGTGAACGCACATCAACTACGGTTGCCAGTCTCCTATCAAGCTCCAGAACCTCTTCCGGCGTGAAGGGGCAATTGGGTGCATCACAAGGTACGTGAGAGAGTGTGTCGAGGCCAGGCGCAAATGGGTTTCGGTCAGCCCAGTCCTGCGGGTTCTGGTCGAGTAAATGATTCATGAAGGTAGAGTCGTTGGCAACGTCCCAGTCGATGCCATATGTATACGGATCCTCAACATGTTCATCGTCGGGCTCTCGCCGATACTCAAGCCCACGCGGTCCATCCTGATACATGCTGAAAAAAAAGATGTCACGCGGGGAGCGATTACGCTCACCACGGATGCTGAGGTGGTGGGAGTTCCAAGCTTGCGCCCAATCCTGTGCATCAGCATTGATATGGTGGAGGAAGAGATGGTGCAGCAGCCAGATATGCGCCGGGACCTGGGGGTTGAGGCCATGATGGACCTCGAGGTCGGTGAAGAACTTCTTCCACTTCTGACCGAAGCCATGTGTGACATCGTACCAGAGGCGCTCGATACGGGTGTTGTGAACGCTCCTTTATGACCAGTGAATGGATAGTCGAGTTCAAAATGTATCACAACAAGTACCTGCCCCAGATATATGACCCACGCCCCGCACCCCGTGCATCCTCCATATAGGCAGCAACGCGAACATTCTCTGTGCCGTGATCTCCGCGTACTCGACTTGGTAAGCCGTGTTGATCAACGGCCTCAAGGAAAACGTCGAGGACAGTCTCCGACAAATTGTTGTTACTGACACGGATACCGGTGACAAGACGTGATTTTCCGTCAATGAAGCAATGGATTACGATCTTGAATCGAATGAGACCTGGGGGCAGCAGTCAGCAGAGCGAAGGGAGCTCAAATGAAACAATCATTACCGTGCTGGCCATCGTGATGCCATAGGGAATTCGCTCCTGCAACCCTGTACGGCCTCCGATGAATAAAGCGCACCCCAAACCGACCCGGTGAGCCATGAACCCGGAGGTATGAGGCAGTGACTCGTGCACGGGGGACGTGGTGGCCATCTGCTTTCAGTCGACCCATAAGCATGCGTCGACCAAAATCAGGGAAGATCTCGAGTATCGAAGTCATTAGAACATCAAGCTCCTCATCGGTGAGGGTCGATACGGGACGAGATGTCGAGGCATAAGTGCGAACGACCGTGCCATCAGTGCGAGTGGTATCAGTATAAACACGTGCACCAGGTTCTACCAAACCATACTCCAGCGCGCGACGCCGGATCGTCCGTGCAGTACAATTAAAAAGGGCAACAAGATGGGTGGTCCCTCGAAGATTGAGCGCCTCTCGGAGGACTTGGGGATCGATCTCAACGCGCGGACGCCCGCCGGTGGCGACGCGGCGAGCCACGACGAGATGTGGTTCGTCTGGTGGGTCGGATGACAGATGACGAGCCTGCGGAGGAACAATGGGTGGCATCTTCAGCAAACACTGAAGTGAAGTGACCCACCTGATCAAGCTCATTCACCATCGCCGCGACACTCTGCTGTAGGATGGCATACTCAGACGCCTCAAACGAAGTGCGGTGCTTGAATTCCAAATCAGAACGTAAAGATGTCAGAACCATTATGAGTGAACGCACGGGCTCTGCCGCCTGCAAGAGGTGAAGGGCCTCGTTGGCTTGGATGGTGAGTTGTGCAGAGTCGCCTCGCTGGGTCCGTAAGGCGCGAATGACATTGCGCTCTAGGATTTGATAGGCAATGCGAAGGTTCTCGACCTGTTCCGACATGGGGGGTAAAGTGGCGAATTGATTAAGTTCGCATTTTTGAGGAAGCCTTTGTAGACCACAAATTCCATGTGCACACGTTCCCAGGCCAAGATTTGACCCGAAGATCGCAGCAAAGCATGCACATGGCACTCATGCTGCCAAGGCGGCCTTATCTCGCCGGGGGGGAAGGGATTCTGAGTATAGATCATTCCCAAAAGGGAGTGAAATCCTGGGATTCCCCTGGTGAAGCAACGACAAAAATCTTTGAAGATACAGAATACTTTCCAAACTTTTCGGCATAAACGGTTCATTTTTTGATCGGGCAGATGTGGCGTAGATCTTCAAAGAAGTAGGTTCAACAATCTGATGTGGCGGTGTATGCAAGGAAGTTGAGGATGATAAAGATGTGTCATCTTTGTAAATCTCGACAGATCTTTGTAGATATTGGCATTTCTTAAGGTTTCATCCAAATCTCTGAACTTCTTGGAAGATCTCGATAAAAGGCCATATGGAAGTGCATAAAACTATGTTTTGTCCGTCAAGGACCCTCAAAGATGTCCCTGGATTCTATTGTTGTTTCTCTTCCTCTGAACGGTTTTCCGACATTTTTGAAGGTACCAGAATTGTTTTCATAAGATAAACTACAATACAGTGGCTTTAAATCAATGGAAACCGATCACCACAGGATCGGCCGTTTCGGCGCCATCGGACAGCCTGTGACACGGGTGGGAACATTTCCCGCTTCATTCTCGCTTCCCGTCCTCTCTCTTCCGCCACCCCCACAAAAAAAGCTTGCCCCCTCGACGTTCAGCCGCTACCACTACCGTGCTAGGCTGGGTTGTCTTGGCATCGTCCTCTTGTTACCAACTTCCGTCTCTCGGTGTACTCGTGTCTGGTCCCGCAAGTTCCTTAGCTACCATCCGGCTCCTTTCGCTTCGAGATTAGTCTCTCTTCATGGTAAGTAGAGCAGTCTGATGAAGATCTTAGTTCAAGACTTTGCGCAAGACTCAATATCTTGATTCTCCACACTGCCTCCCTTAACTTCGCCACCATGACCCCACGGACATCAAATGCGCAAAGACTTTGGGTGCATATAACTCCCTTGTCTTTGATGTCGCTTCGCGGAGCCGACCTACCCCTGGACACACTGCTCGTGAATTTTAACAAGATCTGGCCAGTCCGTGTTGTAAACCATCTTGGTGGACGGTGTGTATCCTTCTCTCTCTCCAATTTCATCTCAACTAAAGAAAGTCCGCACAGACCACCAAATTATATTCTGCCAAGACATTCACTAGGTTAACGACGGTGTTTTTTGAGGTGCGATGTGCTACATTCGCGTCCTTGCTCCCTGCTCATTCAAGCCTTCCAGCTGCCTCGATTTCGAACAGATATCGTGGATGTCAACCCTAACGACGCTTCTAGCTGTGAGCTGCAAGCAGCTGGTCAAACGGATCCCTCGGAGCGTCTCGCTGCAAGCACCCTGCCAATGCCCGGCTCGTGGTATGGGTATGTCCTCTGAATTTGGCTGCTGATTTGCTTTGATTTCCAAGCCAGTAGATGCGCAGCAGCGGCAGTAACCGAGGCATCAGCTGAGAAGGGCGCACTAGTGGTGACGATGTGTGAAGTGGGGGATGGTGTCGCTGCGAGGACAGCTTTTGCAGCGGGCAGATAAGGGTAGCGAGTGGCGGAGGCAAAGCGGAGGCGGCGGGAGTGGCCAGAGCGAAAACAGCATATATTATCATAGCCGATGGCTTCAAACAAGAAAGAACAGTATAGATGAGCGTACCTATATAAATCACTCTCACAATCACCCTCTCTCTGGTATGGCCGCCTACAGTGCTGCATGGTTCGGTAGGTTTGGATTCGGCAAATCACATGAATCACAATGTAGCTGACCAGCCCATACTTACACGTCGACGAGTTAGATGGCGCCAGATAGGTTTTCACTGGGACACTACAAGAGCAAGTCCACCAGGTTTGGAACCCTGGAAGAGGCTTGGTGCGTAGACGAAAGAGAAGAACTAAAGCGAGAATGAAGCAAGCAATTTTCGCACAGATGATGTCTGATGCAGAGGCAGCGCAAATGCAGCGCCGAAACAGCTGATCCTGTGGTGATCTGTTTTCATTGATTTAAAGCCACTGTCTCGTAGTTTAACTTATGAAAACAATTCTTGTACCTTCAAAAATGTCAGAAAACCGTTCAGAGGAAGAGAAACAACGATAGAATCCAGGGACATCAAATGTTTTGAAATGTTTTATTTTCACGCCGACTGTCATCAATTATGCAAACAGCTGTAAGTGTCATTACATATGCAAACAGCTGTAGTATATCCTTATGGGGATATAGGCTTCAGACAGACAGACATGCTAATTTTATAAAGAGGGAGATGAAGCCCCAGAGCCATTTTCTAATCCGCGCGTCCCAGGAATGGATACTCCTGATCACTGTGAACATTTACAGCCATTCAGACCGCGCTTGGAGGCATTATTGCTCTTTCCAGAGCACAATTACTGGTTTGCATTTTGAACCGCATGACCCTAAAATAAGTTCAAGAAACTTTAGACATTTGGGGGTAGACATGAGCATGCAAATGGGAGCTCAACAGCGGCTGACTGAGGAGTGCGAAGGAGTGATCGGCCGGTTGGCAGAGTGGTTATGCCTCTGATTTACACAATCTGCTATTTTCTGCGATAGTCAGAAGACCTTCGGTTCGATCCTCAGGCCTATGGACCTCGGTTCGGCCGAACGATGGATCAGCAAGCCACAATATTATATAGCCTACAAGGCTCGGTTCGGCCGACCATGGAAATCATATTTTTGTGCCTGCGTGTCTCCGCTGGGCTGATCCAGTGCGAAATATTATGCGGCCTATGGACCTGTGAAATGATGACTTCAGTATATTTGTATGTGACTATTTTGTAAGTGACTACCTTGTAGAGCGGTCCGCAATAGAGTAAATCCGAGGTCCAAAATGACCCTCTGCCTGTCGCTGGTTGAAAATGAATGAATTTTAAACGGTGAGCGGAAAAATGGGATTTTGATGCAATTTTGACCCCCTAAGTCTCTGTCCGAAATAGAGTAAAACAGTGGGCTGAAGCCAACATTCTTAAAGTAAATCAGCCCAAAAGTTCAAAAGTAGTGTCCGGGGGCCTGCCGTGCCTTCCTTTTTTTTCTACAATGGTCGGATAGGTATCCGCGAGCTGCACTCGACATTTGGAACATATATTGAATGCCGCTGGTGGCTTCAGCGGATCCATATTTATTTATCATTTTTCGAAAACAAAAGTCCACACGGTCACGCGATCTGGATGGGCGGCTGCCTCGAGACGCGATTCTTCAATATTCACGTACACGTGTCTCTGCTTCGCTCTTATGTCGCTGTCCACCCCTCCGCTCGACCCGAATGCCACTCTACCGAGCTCGGTGCCCTGGCACCCGACTCTGCAAGGCTCCGGGCGGGGTATCATGCGGATTCTACAGTTCAGTGGCCTTCTGAGCTCTGACACTATTCAGGTGTGGTGCCGGAGGCATTGCTTCATTCCGTTCATCTGCGTTTTAGACCCAAAAACTGCGTCTCTCGTACTGGGAAAGCCTCATACGGGAATATTTCACACCCCAAGCGATCATGAGGCTCAAGCTCCGGAGAAATAGTCTTGACCATGAGATAAAGGCGTTTGGTGAGCAGACCGCGTTTCTTTCAAAGAAATGTCTGATCAAACACATTAGAAATTGGTGTTCCCATTCTGCCCCGCTTTTTTCTGGTGACGACGCAATCCGGGGCAGAATTCGATTTCAAGTTGATTGAGCTCACATTCTTTTGGGATCTTACACCAAGTCGAGCTCGTCGCTGCGCACGGACCATTTGACGACGACGACGACATGAAATCTGCCATCAAAAAAACATGCGGAGCTCATTAGATAGAGAATTAAAAACCATCAATTATTCATACAGGAAGTTTGAGCACTTTTTTTTCAAAGTTGGGGGCATATTTTCCCGAAGTACCGACCTCTGAAATGGCAGGGGAAGCAAAACCCCGCTTAAAGTGCGCCGAGAGGGCCCAGCCGGTATCCAGGACTGTCCGAGCGTTAGCGAGTGATGGATTTGGCTCTATTTACCCGGATACCGGATGGGGACGAGCCTATATCTTAGTCGACGAACTACGGAACGCCGAGAGCTCTGATCGATGGGCGGTTACTCTTCATGCTTCTTTTCATTGTCATATTCTGGGCTTTTTTTGTGCTCAACTTGAACACCGAGTTAGTCATTCGTTGGAATCAGCCAAGTCAAGCCGATTCCGGACCCAACTGGCAGTTCGGTCAGGTGAGAATCATCCTTGAATGCTGTGGTTTACCCTTCTAGATCTTGCCAATGTGCTTGACGTTTCTGCCGCTCATTAACATGATAAATGCTTTCAACCGATTTGGCATAAAGCCTACGAGACAGGTCTATCAGCAAGCGAAGGTGTCCGTTATATACGACGTCGGATTTGACGCTCGGCAAATTTAGTCCAGTTTGTTTTTGCCACGTACATAGTAAGTATGACATTAAGACTCCCAATGCGTAGGTGCGCACTAGGTGTGCACTGCGCAGCACCTTTGCGAATATAGTGAGCTCCAACTCATTCATTTTGCACTCCACATTGGAACACAGGTGAGGATACAAATACGTGGGCTTTGAGGCCAGTGCTGGCGCATGGCAATACGAGTCCGTCTGTTTTTAAACTCCCAAGTCAGACTTCAAGAGCTAAATCCTTGTTCCAAGTCAACATCAAAACTCGAGGGGCAGAGTGCAGACTTACAGCGGGTTCAGTAAAATTAGGATATTCAATTTACACGTAATAAAAGACGATACCTCTGTTTCCATGAAAGGCGAGTGAGCTAGTGGGGCGACAATACTTAAGTATTTGCGATGGTGAAGGCGAACAATTCGAAGTCCGGACGATCACGCTGATATGCGGTTCTGGTTACCTGGAGCATCTCTTTCACTTGTACCGTTTCCACTTCCCCACCTCGTCACACCTTAGTCTGTGTCAACTGTCGGGGTCGAACCCAAGGGGTACCCGTGATTGAAATGTCAGACATCGACTGGTGGTCGGCAATGCACCGCCAAATTCAAACTCCGACACATGCTTGTAATGTGGTCAGACACCTTGCTGACTGCTACGTCCTCCGTACAGACAAGTTTGTATGAACAAAAGTGACGGCAAGGGGTATCTATTCCAAACTACCAGAGCAGAATTTTCATTTGTGTTCTCCATTGGCCTGTAACAATCAAATTTATACGCAGAATGCCTCAAAGCTTTGTGATGTGAGGTTTTCTCGAAATTATGTTCTGGTAGTTTTATTCTATGCAGGATTCTTCACACTTCATCCTGCGAACATTTTTCAAGCAATGGGATATCTGCAGAGTTCTGTTTGGCGGGGGATGAAGGCAAAAGAGCATGGATAGGGGCTAAAACACGCTAATTCCCAAATGCGGTAATACCATCTTTTCCATCACTGATTTTTGGCAGCGTTGCCGACCACCACGATGATCGACTCGGGAAAGTGACCAACACGTGAGCTCACGTGCAGTTCCCACGGCTCTGAGGTTCAGTTGAACCACATCCCTCGCTACAAGGAGGTTCTTTAAGGTCTAAAAGCGCTTGGAATATTTAATCAAGTATCTGAGAGAAAAAAAATCAGCAACACAACGCATTTATGGGCACGGAAATGGCGGATTTGATTGTTTTTGCGGATTATTTGGGTCCTATGGTGCGGGCCGCCTAGCTGCCGCTACCCGAGATTAGTGGCCAAATTGGCCGGAGATTTTTTTTTTTTAAGTGTACCTCTGAGCAGCTTTCGCAATGCAAATTTGAATGGTATTATGTTGTGTCTCAAGAACGGGTCGGACACATGTACGGCTTGCGGGATTGCATTAAATATGCGAGTGATCTCTTACCCCAATTAGTTATTCACATGCAAATATCCCGGAGACTTTTGCATGGAGGTTCGACCAGTAAAGAAGGGCACACGACTGGCGTCAGTTTGCGCCTATATACAGTAGAGCTTATGCGGACCTGTTTTCAATATTTTACCCGCATGTGGCCAAATCGGCTGAATCTTTTTTTATAACTCGCTCAGTTTTGATTTAAATAAAAATCCCTCTTCCAATTGTTCTTCTATGTTCAAACGGAGCACTTTTGGAAGAGGGATAAGAAATCCGGTCGAACTTGAAGCCGATATATTTCAAGCACGAGGTAGCGGCAGCTAGGCGGCCCGCACCATACAGCTAAACCTATCTGTATTTACCTCCAGAAAGTCCTCAGATGTGATTTCGTTGCCAATATATGTAGTTGCAAGATGTTTCCTACATCTAAAATCTGTACAGGACTTGAAAGTGGGTTTCTTGTTGCATTTATGCCCGTGGGAAGGGCAAAGGGATTTTGCCGCAGCAGTGCTTTTGCCGCATGCAGCGGCAGCGGCAGCGGCACTGCAGCGGCAGTCTGTGGCAGTTGTACTTGCGGTAGACGTTGAGCTGCTTGGTATTGCAGCAATTAGTGGTTTCAAAGGTGTCGGAGCACTCTACTGTAACTCATGTATCCTTTTGCCATTGCCCTTGGTTGAATAAAGTCTTGCCCACGACATTAAAACATGAATTATTTTCGACCCAGCGGCAGTCTGCGGCAGTATGGCGGCACCTAAACATATGCAAACATTGGGCAGCGGCAGTCGGCAACACTCTACAGCGGCAAAGTTGGCACTTTGCAGCGGCAGTAGGGATATTTCAGCGGCACTAGGCCGTATGCTGCGGCACTTCTGCAGCTGTCTGCGGCACTCAAAAACGGCAACACAGCGGCAATGTAGCTGTACAGCGGCAGTTCAACAGCACTTCAGCGGCAGTTTTTCTTTGGTCTGCGGCACTATGTAGCGGCACTTTTACTACTTATACTGGACTTTATCCTCATTCTTGGCATCGCTGCAATGAAAACAACTCCTCGGGACTGCTAGATGAATGTACAACAGCCTTGTCTTCTCGTTGGCTCATTAATGTTCAATATCAATGTGGGATCTTATCAATAGAAAAACTCATCTCATACACCCCGTTAGTAGAGGACCTGTGCTTTGGTATGCGGCATTATTGTGCGGACTCTTTTTATGTCTGATGTGTAGAATATTGTCAAAGAATCAGGTTAAATTATCCTGCTAGTTGGTGTCCAGCGGCACAGTACAATGGGGTTGTACTCAACTTCCAAGTTATTCAAGCGTAGCGACTACATATTCGATGTATGAAAATTAATACTGTTGCCACCCCTTCATATCTACAGATGTCGGAAAGGCCGGTTTGGTGAAACATAAATGTCTGACTACGCCCAGGAGACACTAATCTGTTCGCAGGTTGGGATTGAGCCTGAGCACGCCGGGAGTGACTTTGATACTGACCTCGTTGAGGTAAACCCTCAAGATTTCGTTGAAAGCAATCAGTTAGTACTGAGGTAGTAGAAAACGACTGAGCAACACATGGAGGACATGTTCGGTCTCGGGGTAGCAAGTCCACAACTTCAATCGAACTCTTGGTGCTACTCTCACACTTCAGGAGCATGGCCGATTGCCTGGGATAATAATGTAAGGATAGCGAGCGAAAGAAAACGTCAGCCGCAGGGCGGACACGCACAGGACGAAAACTTAACAGAAATATCCAAGAAACAGCGAGAAACGCGTTTGTGACGCGTCGGTTAGACTTGCTGGAACGGGACCAACACAATCGAGATGGATATCAGGGCCACACGGGTCGCAGACGCATCGGAAAGCACGATCATGAGTTGATTAAGTTATTCAAGGTGATGCGGATGCGAGTGCAGTGTCGGCGCCGTTGAATAAGACAGACTAAGAACTCAGCTTCGTATGTCACCTCGCTCGCTCGACGAACCTTTAAAACTTAGCTCATTATAGGGGCATGCGAGGCGCGTTCGAGGACGTGCAGGGAGCTGAAAAAAAATATTGAGCCGTAACATCAACGGTGCAGCAGATGCAAAGGGCCCGTGAAACAGTGAAACTGAACATTTGCGACACGCTACGTCAAATAAAACATGAGCGGTGGACTTGCAGGACCAATCATACCTATAGGAGAAGAATGCGACACTGGCAGACCAAGAAAAGGTCGCCTGCCAATCGGCTTCTAAACCCGAATAGATTAGTTGAAGACGGCACCTTTTGTAGAATCCATATACGAACGGTGCGGTTTGGTAAAGTCAAACAAATTGAATCGGATTTAAGCAGTTGGCAGGTGCAAGAAGGAAGTGTGCGCAGACGCATCGCTTAGTCCGAGTCAAATCTGGGGAAATTCGTCGCGATGCCCTGCTGGTGCTAAGGGCTGAGCAACGCTGATACTAAAAGGGTGCAGTTGAACCTTGAGCCGAGTTTCGATTAAGTGGTGGGTGGCTCGTTGTTGAAGAGATTTTTTCAGGATGGCAGTTGAACATCTTAGAAAGGGACGGGATGGCGACGAAGAGGCACGGGAATTCTGGTTCTTGAGGACATATCAGAGTTAGCTGGGCGCTAGAATATGAGTGCTCTGGGGATTAGACAGGGGGATCGACCAAATGCGACTCAGGGGAGATGGTGGAATATAATAAAGAAATAAATAAAGGAGGTGCTTCCGAGCGGACGAGAAAGTACGCCGTATGAGGAGCACAGCGAAAGGGAGACGGCTCTTCGACGCCCATGGCCCGGATATGGGATGTAAAATGTTGACTTTAAAGGCCCAGCCGTGTCGTAGTCTTGAACAACTTCAACTTGAGTAACATTTCGATTAGAGCACCATAGATCCAGGACGAGATCTTGTAATGTTCCAATAAGTTATCCTTCTGAAGCCGCATGCGCAGGAGGCTCGAGAAACAACCCGGGTGTTCCGTGTTTGATCAAGGAAGAGGTCAAAGCGGAGTTGCGGTTGAGTATTGGGAAGTTGAGGTGCTTCGGGTCAGATACCGGGTCTCGATGCTCGTTGAATCTTGCGGGATGCGGTGAACTCTGTGTCAACTAGGACAAGGTTGAACCACAGATGAATTGTG
This sequence comes from Mycena olivaceomarginata, assembly GCA_029378375.1. Classification (NCBI taxonomy): domain Eukaryota; kingdom Fungi; phylum Basidiomycota; class Agaricomycetes; order Agaricales; family Mycenaceae; genus Mycena; species Mycena olivaceomarginata. Next base: position 270,287 of record JARKIC010000029.1, read on the forward strand.
ATGTCCCGCCGTGACGGTAGAACAACAATTGAGATTGGTAGCAGATGAGGTTACAGCGTCTCCAGAGTGGTTGGGTCCCAGCGAGGCGAGGCAGCAGTGGTGAGAATGAAGTTAATTGAATAGCAGTCCATTCCGCTCGTAGTGGTGAGCGAAGTCGAGTCAAGCGTGATGAGAAACATAATGTTTAGTATAAGATAGAGTTCATAGTAGCATGCAGCGGCACCCTAGAGGCAACGGCAAACTTGCTGCGGTGTTGCAGCGGTAGCACAGCGGCAGTATGAAAGTGGTGCGGCAGTGCAGCGGCAAAGATCAAAGCGGTGCTGCGGCAGTCCCACGGTAACAGCGGCAATTTGCAGCAGCGGCAACGGCAAAGCGGCACTTTCACCGTGCCCCCGTGGGAACATCACGTGTATGTCACGAGAATTGAGCTACGGTTCGAACCCCAACACTTGAATCAGAACCTGCATCTCATCAACGCCAACGCTGCCACGCTCACTACCTACAAGCTGAATCCAGTCGGCTCGATGGACAAGAGTCCTCGACATCGCGGCGTTTGAGGCGACATATGGCAAGGAGGTGTACCTCCAACGCGGAGAGTGGATGGAGGCCGCACGTAATTTTATTTCTTTCCTGGCTAATGTCACTGGCAGCGAGACGTCGCCACCATACATCCGCTGGAGCCAGCACTTCGGGTACTTCGAGGCCGCGGAGGACGCCGAGGCTAACTTCATCGCCATCCTCACCACTGACATCGATCTGCGCCGCAAGTACGCGTCCCAGCCCTTCAAATACGAGCGCGGCTTCTACGAGCGAGAGCTGAACAAATCAGTGATGGATATGAAAATGGCAAAGATGAAAAGCGAGTTCGAAGCCCGCCTGAGCTCGGGGACCTCCTCCTCCTCGCGTCCCATGGTCCCTCCGAGCCTCAGGGGAGGCACGGGCGGGGGAGCGAGTGGGAGCGGCGGTGGTGATGGCGGAGCGGGTGGTTCTGACGGTCGACGCTTGCTGAGCGGCAAGGGAGGCGGTGGAGAGCCCTTTCCGCAGGTGCAGGTCACCTAGCTGCCGCTACCCCATGCTTGAGATTTTCTGGGCTGAGTTTTATGTCAATTTCTTATCGCTCTTTAGAAAGTGCTTCTTTTGACGATAGAAGAAGATTCTAAAGAGGGATTTCCATATAAGTCAAAACTGAGGGAGGTAAAAAAAAACTTGGTGGTCAAGTTGGCCACAAGTGGTAGAAATGATGAAAAATATCGCCTATTGCGGCTGTGTACAGGGCCAAAATTTTTCTCCGACTGATTGGCCACTAATTTTTGGTAGCGGCAGCTAGGTGACCTGCACCATAGGTTATAGCTAATGTCGGCGCGAATGAAAATTTCTTCTTTTGGGACGTTTTCGGAGAATTGTAAATATCTCGACCAGTTCTCCACCGATTTGAATGAAACGTATCTAGATATGTTGGACTAATTCATGCGGAATTAGTGACAGAGAGGAATTTGTGAAAATATCATGTATTAGGTAATTTGTGTTTTCGGGCTGTTTTGGGGCCGAATGCATTGTAGCATGCCCACAACATGTCCCAGTGACCTAGTATTTGGGAGGGACAGCATGTATACCTGTGAGAGCATGTGGCAGAGCCAGAAGTAGGGATAATTTAGTTACAGTACCTCCAGCTCCATTGGATACATTTGGTGATTTTGACACTCAGAGATATTGAAAGGATTATATTTATGCAGCAATTTCATAAAACTCTGGCTCTGTCACATTTTTACTAAGGTATAGGTGTTGTCCCTCTCAAAATATTAGTTCCCATGGACATGTTCTGGGCATGCTAGAATGCATTTTGCGCGAAAACGGCTAGGCTCGTAACCAGCCTGCCTACGAACCGCAAAAATGTGGCGAGCACTTTGCCGTAGGCAGGCTGGTACTTCCCGGGAATGTCAATTGGGCTGTCGCGGAGTTTGAAATTAAGTTATTCATTTGAGTGGGGCCGATGACGCAATGAGCTGCGGCAATTCCGGAGATCACGGTCCGAAGTTGATCTCCACTAAAACTACCCTCGGATTTTACGGTGTTCTGTACCATAAAGAGGAAATGCGAGGAGGCCAAATTAGGGGGATACAATTGTCATTTATTATCCCAGCTTCAACTGAGAAATAAGCTTCAAAACTGAGCGTAAATGGAATAAGATTGTGAAACGGTCACTTAAATTTCAAACTCCGCGACAACCCTTTTGGCGGCTCCGAGAAGTGCCAGCCTGCCTACGGCAAAGTGCTCGCCACATTTTTGCGGTTCCTAGGCAGGCTGGTTACAAGCCTAGAAAACGGCCTGAAAACACAAATTGTTTAATACATGATATTTTCACAAATTCCTCTCCGTCACTAATTCCGCATTAATTAGCCCAACATATCTAGCTACATTCCACTTAAATCGGCGGAGAACTGGTTGAGATATTTACAATTCTCCAAAAACATCCCAAAAGAAGAAATTTTCGTTCACGCCTTCAGTTCCGACATTAGCCTGGTCAATACGAAACTTGCTGTCGGTGGGACTTCAACACAACTTGTGTTGGAAGTGGAGCCTCGGGGAATTCATCCGGTAGGTAGTCGTCCAGCGCGAGGTCTGTGTATTAACATTCAAGCCTATGGTGTTGCGCACTTGTAGATTCAGGTTCCCTCGGGGATTTCATGTCTACCACCCTTGCAGATCAGTTGAGCGTCAAACGAATCGTGTTACTGAATCCCTTACCCCTCCAATTGGCTGTGAAAGGATCAAGGTCGAAAATAAACTGCGGGACAAAGGTTAATTTCAAGTATCAGGACATTGATGAAATCTCTCTACTTTAGCTGCGCAAGGAGAGAGCTAACTGTATGAATGGCTACTATTGTTTTTAATTCCGTCATGGTGCTGCACTAATTTGATGGCATGCTGTCACAAAAAGCAAGTGTTTCCTTACCCCTGCCGAATACAGCCGGGTTGTTACGATTGTTACAATTGTGAACACCCGCCTATATCAAATACATGACTGAGGTATGATCACAATGATCTACCACGGCGGGCCATAAGACAAGCGCTTCCAAACGCGTTTACAACACCAAGCCCTTCTAACCACTGTCCGCTTCGCGCGCTGCGCTCTTCATCGTCATCTTCTTCGACCGCGGACTTCCAGAGTACCCGAATCATCACCAATGAGCCCTATCCAGCAGGGGACCAAGAAATCGAAGGAGTGTAGAGGGACGGAGGGGTGGGTAGGAGGGGGGAGGGTCTTCATCGTCGTCGTCTGCCGCGTGCATTGTACCATGTAGGCAACACTCCGAGGTGCGTTACATTTACATGACAGGTCTGGAGTTGGCAACGGACAGCCACACAAACCAAACACAAACAGCCAAATTTAACACCCGCCTGGCCGAGAAAAAGCCTGTGAATGTTCACCGTGATCAGGGCTATCCATTTCCGGGACGTGCGGCTTAGGAAATGATCTTCCCGTGACTCGCTGATATCCCCGAAGGCGCCGCGCGCCGCGAGCGGCAGTGCGGCGCCTCTCGGAATCCGCCGTGTGCGTGTATGGTTGAGACAGCACTTTTTTTTTTCATTGACCATGCTGACCTCAATAATATACTATACAATGAAGGGTCAGAAATTCACTTGCGCTTCAGTCCAATTGTGGGCCAGATTCCTCATGGTTTTTTAGTCCTCCATTGCGCGGAGCTACTGCTGCAATCGCAGTTGTATTCTTTGCCTCCGAACTCCTGTGTCTCGACTCGACCAATGCATACACCCATTCTGTCTGGACAGAAATGGCTCCATGAAGTGCTAGCTGGACATCCGGACCGCTGTCGACGTACACTGGGGATGATGTCTGCGACGGAGTTTGCATTACTGGGGGCGGAGTTGGCAGTGGTCGGAGACCTAATGGACAGTCGGCATGTTACTGCACAGGAGCAGGTGACGATTTTAGTGTACTGGCTAGTTCATGGGGGCAGTCAGCGTGAGCTTCAGGAGCGGTTTCAACGGTCCGAACACACTCCACCGCCGAACAAATTCGCTCAAGATGTCAAGATAACATTCTTAATCAAAGAGTTGACTCTGACAACTCAATTCAAGCCTAAATGGCCTGAATCTTGGTGCGTCGGACTGGAATCTACTTCCCGAAGCTCCCTTAACTTGCTGCCCCCATTAGCACCGTGCCCTCTGCCCCCACTTATCGCTCACATTATTGCTGTCTGTGTATCTCTGAGCCTGCCATGTCTACTCCTGCTCGTGCCTCTAAACGGCCTAAAACCGAGGCGCCAGCTCTCTTCTCTCTGCTCTCGTTGCTTTTGACCGCCTCGGCTCTGACAACGACATCGTCGACGTCGCTCTGGCGCATGAATCAGAAGGAAATGATGACAATGTTTCAGAAGAGGGCTCGGCTGAATTAAACCATTTGATAGTGGGGCACAGGGTTCAAAATGGCATTACGAAGCATGTGATTCAAAATGCCATTTTGGGGCATGTGGTTCAACATGTGAATTAAACCATTCAATAGTGTTTAAAATGGCATTACAAAGCATGTGATTCAAAATGCCATTTCGGGGCATATGGGACAAAATGCGAATTAAACCATTCGATGGTGTTTAAAATGGCATTACGAAGGGCACGGTGAAAGTGCCGCTTTGCCGTTGCCGCTGCTGCAAATTGCCGCTGCTACCGTGGGACTGCCGCAGCACCGCTCTGATCTTTGCCGCTGCACTGCCGCACCATTTCATACTGCCGCTGTGCTACCGCTGCAGCACCGCAGCAAGTTTGCCGTTGCCTCTAGGGTGCCGCTGCATGCTACCATGCACTCTACCTTCTACTAAAAATTATCTTTCCCATCATACTTGACTCGACTTTGCTCGCCACTACGGGACAGCGGAATGGACTGCTATTCAATCAACTTCATTCTCACCGCTGCTGCCTCGCCTCGCTGGGACCCAACCACTCTTGAGTCACTGTAATTTCATCTGCTACCAATCTTAATTATTGTTCTACTGCCATGGCGGGACATCACAATTCATCTGTGGTTCAACCTTGTCCTAGCTGACACAGAGTTCACCACATCCCACAGGTTGCACCTCGTGTTTGGCCTCGAGTACTCACTGGCGTACCCGCTTCTCTCATGAAGCAGCATGTGTTCAAAACAAAAGCTCAACATAATCAATCAGTGCATAAATTAATTTTATAATATCATAGTTCGTTACCATCTGAATCAATCTCGATGTAACCGGGATGTCTGCAAGGAAAAGGGTGAGTCGACTATACTCATAACCACAACAGATATGCTCACCTAGACTTTTTCTTGGACTTTGTGACTTGAACCGGTTTTGTAATCGAACCAGCCGGCTTGCGGCGCGGATTCTTACGTTGGGGAATAGAAGATGATAAATCTTTCTCTGGGCCGTTCGTCAGTTCTGATCTTCTTGAAGCCAACAACTTACTTTTCATCCGCTTTGCAGGCTTGTTGCCCGGTGCCTGTGGAACTGGTTTTTTCTCCACTTGGGGACCATTCAAGCGGCGAAAGATCGGGAGACAGAAATCGGGGTCGTAAAACGAGTGGGCACCGTTGAACTGCTGCATGTGTGCTGCCCACTTCCCACTGTGGGCTGCCGATAACGGTATCGCGGCAAACATGGCCGCAAGAGCCTCGGGTCCGTCGCTGGAACGAGGGACTACATCTCCGAGGGCCAGATCGTTTAATATACCACCGTCGAGACTCAACTCTTCTCCGAGGATGTGCTGCACTGCAAGTGGTTGGAACAATGCAAATCCAACAGCCATCACCCATCGGTGTCGCTTGGTCTGGAGCATGTCCGCAAGCAACTCGTGTTTGAGCAGATTGCCCAAGGGTTCCATGAGTACTGCCTCCAGCTCAGGTGTAGATCCAAGCACAGTGAGCGCATCCAGTCACCTACTTCTCGGTGAATATCAATTGTTTTCTTGCTGGCAACAAACTGCATGAATGATTCAATGACTGGATGATTGTGGTCGAAAGTGGCTAGAATGTCGGCAACGTGGTGAATTGCAGTGCTGAATATAGCCTCCAATTCCAGATTCTTGTGTTCGGGGTCGTCGGGTTTCAGGTAGAACGGTAGGCGCACATTCCCAATCTAAAAATCAGAATCTTGAATTGAACATGAGTTAGATTCAATGCAGACCATACCTGGGCCGCGGAAAGTTGGATCGCGTTGATTTCCTCGCACACTTTTCGGGATCTGCAACATATCCTCAACATCAGTGGTGGTATATCCAAGTCGTCTGACGAGTGGAAAAGAGTCTCATCGTTCCACTCCAGCCACTCAAACTCATATTCTCGAGCTGTGCGTTCATACTGTTTTCGTCATTCGATGAATCTCGCTGGGTACCAGAGTACCTTGGGAGCCTTCCAGTCTGGCATGTTGGGGTTGGGCATCATGATGATCTGGCGTTCAGTAAAGCTGTAAAATTATTCAGTAAATTCTGAAAGTTCACGATGATAGATTCACAAGTCGAGGGCTCTCTCAGCTTGGCAACATTTGCAGACGAAGCTGACTTTGGGGTAAGTCTTCTTGTTCTCGGGTCAGGCACGCAATGTGCGACCAGAACTTGCAGACTTCGCACTCGACTTCCTGTGGATCATCGTCGCCGTCCGGTGCTTGTACGTCACATCCTTCGCACCAGACTGGTGCCGGTGAGCTGGAACGAGGAGGTCTTTGTCGGTGTGGTCCAGGAGGAGATTCAAGCGTGTCAAGTAACATGGCAGTGATGTCGTCGTTCGAATCGGATGGTGGTAAATTGGGTTCTATGTTTGCATTCGAGTTGGAAGAGCTGTCGCTCGCCAGCGGCAGAATCATAGGCGCGTGCCAGATGGCTGGTCCAGCCTTTTTGCGGGACCGAGTAGGGGAGGTAAAGATATAATCGACTGTGGCGGAGGAAGGGGTGACAAGCCAGAACCTGTCGTCGTCCGGGATGCGCACCACGTTTTGACGCCGCAGTTCGCAAGTGGATGGTATACCGGTTTGACTTCTACACATCAAACATAAAAGAACCCGCACAATAGTGCCGCATACCAAAGCACAGGTCCTCTACCAACGGGGTGTATGAGATGAATTTTTCTATTGATAAGATAAGCCCACATTGATATTGAACATTAATGAGCCAATGAGAAGACTAGGCTGTTGTACATTCATCTAGCAGCAAGCAGTCCCGAGGAGTTGGTTTCATCGCAACGATGCCAAGAATGAGGATAAAGTCCAGTATAAGAAGTAAAAGTGCCGCTACATAGTGCCGCATGTCGAGGACTGAGTGCCGCAGACCAAAGAAAAACTGCCGCTGAAGTGCTGTTGAACTACCGCTGTACAGCTATATTGCCGCTGTGTTGCCGTTTGTAAGTGCCGCAGACAGCTGCAGAAGTGCCGCAGCATACGGCCTAGTGCCGCTGAAATATCGATACTGCCGCTGCAAAGTGCCAACTTTGCCGCTGCAGAGTGTTGCCGACTGCCGCTGCCCGATGTTTGCATGTGTTTAGGTGCCGCCATACTGCCGCAGACTGCCGCTGCGTCGAAAATAATTCACGTTTTAATGTCGTGGGCAAGACTTTATTCAACCCAGGGCAATGGCAAAAGGATACATTAGCCACAGTAGAGTGCCCCGACACCTTTGAAACCACTAATTACTGCAATACCAAGCAGCTCAACGTCTGCAGCAAGTACAACTGCCGCAGACTGCCGCTGCAGTGCCGCTGCCGCTGCCGCTGCATGCGGCAAAAGCACTGCTGCGGCAAAATCCCTTTGCCCCATTACGAAGCATGTGATTCAGAATGCCATTTTGGGGCGTGTGGTGCAAAATGCGAATTAAACCATTCAATAGTGTATAAAATGGCATTACGAAGCATGTGATTCAGAATGCCATTTCGGGGCATGGTTCAAAATGCGAATTAAACCATTCAATCACTCTCTTTATAAAATATGTGTGTCCGTCCGAAGCCTTTTAAACTCCGCTTTTAATTTATCATTCCGGCAACTCCTTGCCAGACATTTCGTAAAGTAGGCCTCGAACACTTATTCATCCATGTTCCTCTTGCGTTCCTCGCTGCCAGTGTTTCATTAGTCTTTTGGGAAAAAAATTGCTCGCTCATGATCTCCGGGAGGGGATGCGAGGCCGCAAAGCGGCTGAGTGGCCCCTTGTTACTCTCTTTATAAAATTATCACTGCATTTTGGGGGCTTCTCGAACCAAGGCTGCGCCGAGGTTCCTCGGCAGACCTGGACACACCTTGGCCTCGGTAGACCTTTGCTGAGGTTCACTCAAGATCTGCCTGGTATCAAAAGCTGTTACAGCGCATCTCTCAAGACTTATGGTGCAGGTCACCTAGTCACCGCATGCTAATGTTTGAAATTTTGCGGCTTCAAATTTGATCCGATTTCTTATCCCTCTTACAAATGTGCTCCGTTTCAACGTCCAAGAAGATTTGTAAGAGGGATTTTTATTTACTGCAAAACTGAGTGAGCAAAAAAAAAAGTTGCCCACCGATTTGGCGGCATGCACGTCATTGAAAAAGCTCTGTGAGAGCCGTAAATAAGTGCAAAATGACACTACAGATTCTACTCATCCACCGGCCTCCCGCAAGCACGAGCTCGTTGGGCTCATTGAGCCAAATTCAAGCCCATAATACATCCAAAAGTACACCTAAAATCCCTCCAGAGGTACACTGAAATCAAAAAAATTTCTCCAGCCGATTTGGCGCCTAAATTTGGTAGCGGTGACTAGGTGACCTGCACCATAGCCATGCAGTGATGGGGGCGGCCATCAGTTTTCCCGGTCTTCAAACCAACCTCCGTGACAAAATATAAATAGACTGACATAAGAATAGCTGATTTTAGATCAAGTTGCGTGCATCATATTAATACCACCCAAAAGTTAATGGGGATTAAATGGTTAATAGTGCCTAGTACAGGGACTAGCTAGAAAATAAGAGATTGAGGGAGACTGAGCTGCTGGGACAGCCGAAGTCCTGTAAGTGTAACCGTCGCATAACACAGCGGGACGACTCCGCCGTGCCTAGCAACCCCCGTTAGCCGACTATGTATATCCGACACTTTAAATACACCCCTCCTGCTGGCTAGGCGGCCTTTTACGGGCTAAGCGGTGAAAGAAACCAGATTTGTTGCGGGGTGGATTGAGGAGACTCCGGGCATCTCGAGACAGTGGTGCGAGGCAGCCTCGCACGCACCTCGGCAAGGCCGGGCACAGCCCTGCCCGGCAAACCCTGCCGAGGCGTCTAGACCAACCTCGGCTAAGGTTCGCCAAACCTGGACCCACGTGCGTCCAGGAGCCGCCAAAATGCAGTGTATGCATGTCCGTCCGAAGCCATTTCAAACTCCGCCCATCGATTAATCGGCGCTCATCTCAGCCGAAGTGGTGGGCCGCGAAGTGGCCCACCGCGCTCTTGTAGTGTTTAAAATGGCATTACAAAGCATGTGATTCAGAATGCCATTTTGGAGCATGTGGTTCAAAATGTGAATTAAACCATTCAATCACTACGTTCCGACCCCCCCTAGGAATAGACTGAGGCCAGGGACCTGCCCACAGCTGCACAGAGGGGTCTGTCTAGGTGACTAGAAGCAGTCTGTGTAGGTCAGCCTAGGTCTGGGCAGGTCAGTGCAGCTGTTTGTATCTTAAGGGAGGTCAGTTCAGCCCAGGGTAGGTCAGTCAAGGTGTTGCTGGCCACCTAACCAGAGGTAAACATACCTGATTTGCAGCGGAGAACAACTTGCAGTATTGCCGCTTCGTTGCCGCGGCCAGGTTCGGCTCGGAGAGCTGATAAAGCTGAGCCAAAACTTCGTTGTAAGCCAGCTGGGGCTTGCTGGAACTGAGAGAGATTCTCTTAGAGATTCTTTGTCTAATGGCTGTGAGGATGCACAGAATGCTCATTACCTGGCATTGGATACAATACAGAGTCAGTGCAGCCCAGGTCAAGGTCAAGCTAGGCGCCGAAACTGAGACAGATGCACCTACACGCACCTACACTGATCTACACTGATCTGCATGACATCAGTGTAACCCGCCAGCCATGGGCTACCCGAACCTACGCAAAAGCTGTGTGTAGTCAGCTGCACAGAGCCGGTGTGGTCGGCTAGCCAGACCTTGCCAGACCCAGACTCACCTTGCCAAACCTTGACTAAGTGAGTCTAGCCGACCCCGGAACGTAGTGAATAGTGTTTAAAATGGCATTACGAAGCATGTGATTCAGAATGCCATTTCGGGGCATGTGGTTCAAAATGTGAATTAAACCATTCAATAGACAACCAAACTCTAAATGACAACCTGTTCCTGAAAGCAGGTTGATACATTCAATAGTGAAGTTGAACGTTGCCCTCGATAATTGTATGGTGCGGAGAGCCTGAAACGAAGAATGTGGTGTTTGCGGATTGGGGGACAGAGATGGTTGGCCCAAATCGAGCAAATTTGGAGTATGCAAAGTCAAAGACCGGAGGGATGGAAGCTGTCCAAGGTATTGGAGGGCCGCCTGATCAAGTTTATCAAGCGCGAGGATCTCGACTCGATCGAGATTCAATGCAATCTTAGAGGTGCTTGCACAAACGCCGGGTTCACGTGGGAAGGTTTCGATACAGAGAGAACGATGGACAGGAATGCCATGAAATTGCTTGCCACGTGCTCAATTTCGCATGGATGGCCTTCTATTTCACGCCGGGAATACATCTGGGTTGGATTGGCCCAGGAACACTTAATTCAGTCAAGTGTTGCCATTTCCCCCCAAATGCCAGCCCAAAAATAGCAAAATGGCTGTTAATGGTGGACAGGAATGCCATGAATTGTTTGCCACGTGCTCAATTTCGCGTGGATGGCCTTCTATTTCACGCCGGGAATACATCTGGGTTGGATTGCCCCAGGAACACTTAATTCAGTCAAGTGCTGCTATTTCCCCCAAATGCCAGGCCAAAAATAGCAAATGGCTGTTAATAGTGGACAGGAATGCCATCAAATCGATTGCCACCCGCTCAATTTCGCGTGGAATATCGCGCCAGGGATGCATCTGGGTTGGATTGGCCCAGGAAAGCTTAATTCAGTCAAGTGCTGTGTTTCGCCATATTGACCTCGTGAACCCACAGCTAGTTTATATTCCTCTTGGAGTCTGACGATCATGCTTTTAACGTCATGGACAGCGTGCAGTAAAACAAGTTCTAAACTCGATTATTCCCATTTACTTTTTCATATGACATCTTCTTCCTTATTCTATTACATTCGTTCACGGGGTTACACTCACTTTGATTTTTTCCTACATCGAGGTCTTCCCATCTACCAAAGATGAGATTTCCATCCACTTCATGCGGCCACACCCTGGCTCTGAAGGACTCGGAACAGCTGCACGATAGACCATTCTCGGCTGTTAAGATCTACGGTAAACCGCATTCCTTGTCCAGGACATATGCTTTGAGGCACTTTCCCTTTGGGAGTGAAAGGTTTAACCGTAATACTCCTCCCCCCGAACAGCCTGTTACCCATTTCCAACGCTTTTTTGTAGTCGGTTTCAGCTACAGCGAGGTCCGCCCAGCAATAGTCTTTATTCCACGCAGGCTGGATGGAAGCACTGAGAATGACTATGTCGTACTTGAGAAATTCGACTGCCAGGGCCTCGTTATTAATATTGTTTGGAAGGTTGTTGACGAAAAGTCTCATCGGCCTGATCTATGGTTCCAGTCAGCGTAGTCTTACATAGAAGAAAAATAAACTTTCTACCATCGCCGCACAAATCTGTCCCTGCCTCTGCAAGATTCGGAAAAGCTGTACGACGGACCATTCCACGCCGCTAAGATCTGCTGTAAAGCGCATTTCTTGCCCGTGAGGCATGTTTTGAGGGGATTTCTGGTACTTCGATCTTGAGCTGAATGGTTTAACTCCGATGGCGGTCCCGAAGATCAGTTTATTATCCATCCCCAAGGCCTTGGCATAGTCAGTTGCGGCTACAACGATGTCCGCCCACAAGTAGCTTTTATTCCACGCAGGGTGAATGGAAGCATTTCGAATCGATATACCGGACTTGAGGAATTCGACTGCAAGGCCCTCCTTATTGATATTGTTTGGGAGGTAGTTGACAAAGACTCTCATTAGGTCGCTCTACGGCACCTGTTAGCAGAATATTGGGAAGCAGATGCCCAATCTACCTTATGCGCATCACGCCGTGCATGAATGTGTAAGCTATCCATTGACAACTCATCACTACTCTTCAATATATGCTAAAACATATGTTAGCACTGGGAAACCTGGCTGCTTACTTATGTGCTCACGGCGTTTTCCTCAACCACGACAACAGTAGAGGCGCCGTCGGTTGAGTTTTCTCCATTGACAGATTTTTTTTCTTGGGAATCTGACATTTGATTTTACCCTGATGAAAGCAATCTTTCAAGTATATATGTAGAATGGAATACTTCGGTTCCCCTGACCCGAAGCGGAGTGACGGCGCAAGCGCCCGGCCTTTTGTAATGCATTCCCAGACCTTGCACTATGGGATTTGTCGAGCAAGAGATGAGTGATCTCTGGATCCACCAGATGATTTGGTGCTTTCTGCGACGCCTCCTACACAGTTTGGTGTTATCTACGTTACACCCGACCCATAAAAATCGCGTCGATGTGTGCTTCCATCACGGTGAATGTTAGTTTCGAAGCCACACGTCAGTGCTCGCATTGCGTCAATAAAAACGAATGCAACATGCAGTTTACACTCTCATATCTGATCTTTCTATGTCTCTTGACTGCGCAAATGAACCAATTCATGCAAGGTAAGTTATGCTGTCCACTGATAGTATCCGTGAGTCTCTCGGTTGTTGATTTTGATACACATGTTATGATGTAATGAATCAATTTCCGGTCACTTTTGCTCATGACAAGTACTTAATTTGTCAGCGAGTAAATTGTAGGATCCCTGGTCTCGCGCAGAACCATGGGAGGATGCCAGGCTTTCGCATTCTTCGGAGACGATGAGGAAATGATATAGTCAATTGACGAGGAGCCTTGAGGGAGCCAGAATGACCCGTCGGCATCCGGAATCATCTCGATGTTTAGGTCACGAAGTTCGCAAACGGTTAGGACCCTATCTTGCTACCGCTAGGAGTCTAGAAATACAGGCCTCATCCAAATCAGCGAAGAACTCATTGAGATACCGGTAATTCTCTGAAAACAGCCCCAAATGGAAAAATTTCCATCTGCGCCTTCGGTACTGTTATTAGCTGTAAAATCTCTCTGCTTCTTGAATCTTGTTAGGACTGAAGCTACCAAATTGTCGAGAGACATGCTACAATCTGCATGAGATTGTCCTTGAAGAGCCAGTGCTTCTCTGTGGAGTGCAATGGCCTCATCAATGTCCTTGCAATGTACTTGCTGCTCAAATCTTGTTAGGACCTCAGCTGCCAGATTGTTGAGAAACGTATACTGATGACAGTAGGCAATGATAGCTAGCGGAGTTTTAGTCGACGGCTTCTGGGGATTTACCCACCCGGACCTGGTATCGTCGCTCGCGGGATCTGGCACATGAGTGTACTTCCCCCAGGAATGGTAGTTCTGGATTGAATTATTCTTCCTCGCGCTACGGGATTTCTCGGACATCATCTTTTCAAATACGCTAGTATTATAGCCTATTTTCTCATGAAATCCGCGTCCCATCTCCTGGGCAACCTCCAGTAACCCTACAAAGTTTGTTGAAACAATCTACTTCTCGAGGCTAAACACGGTTCAAGCAATGTTTTGCTTACGGGCTTTTAATCATGGTTCAGACAGTGTTCAAAGATGGGGCAAAAGGAATACCAGAGGTGGAGTTCGAACACAAAAGGGCTAAACATGGATTACGTATGGTGCCGTTCACTTAGCCACCACCACCCTGTGACAACTGTTACTACGTCCTCAGAAAAAACCTGATACCTTATTCCTCTTGTGAAAAGACTCAGTTTAACAAGAGGAAAATTTCACCAAGACCGATTTTTATTAGCAAAAAAACTGAGCCCGCTATAAAATTTTTGGCACCCAAAATTGGGACTCTCCATTAAAACTGCTACCCACTAGTTGTAACACTCTGTGACACGGTTTGAAATACGTGTCATGACCGCGTTGGCGGGTGGCGTCTTCATCATCCTTGTCATCCTTGGCATGCTTGGGCTGGGCAGGAATTGCCCTTACTGTCCTTCCCCGTGCAAGGCGTCACTCCCAGAAGCAAGATGTGGCAATGCTTTCTCAAGTTCGGAATCGGCAATTGATTTGATGTGCTTCATTTTTGACACAAACTCATGAGAAATTTGTCGCAATTGCACTCAAACACCACTGCATTCACTGCAAGTTATCATTGACCGGGAAGGATACAGTATGCACACAGGCACAAAATTCGAAGAATAGAGAGTTTGCGGTAGCCACCAGATGAAACTGGTGGCTTTCACCACGGACAAATTCGGATGCGGCTTCTTCTCACCTAGCCACTATTTTATAGTCTCCCTCAGACCTACAAATAGTGGCTGACTTGGTCCAGCAGCATCGCCCACTGTGCAGGAAAATTAGCCACCAGTCCGATCTGGTGGCTACCGCAAACTCTCTAATATTCTACAACGTGGTTCGCCGGGGGTTGAATGTTCTGTGTGCATGTTGGAGGGTGCATTTACCCAGCCGGACCATGAATCGACCAGAAAATAAACACTCATTCCACCTCTGCATGGGGAAGAGGTACAATATGTGCACAGCAACAAAATTCAAAAAATATTCCACAACACAGTTCACCAGGGCTTAAATTTTCTGTGTGCAGTGCATTCACCCAGCCAGACCATGAATCAACCAGAAAATGAACACTCAGTCTGCCTCTGCACAAGGAAGAGGTAAAATATGCGCACAGCCACAAAATTCGAAAAATATTCCACAACGCGGTTCGCCGGGTGTTAAATTTTCTGTGTGCATGTTGGAGGGCGCATTCACCCAGCTGGACCATGAATCAACCAGAAAATGAACACTCATTCCACCTTTGCACGGGGAAGAGGTAAAATAAGTGCACAGCCACAGAATTAAAAAAATATTCCAGACATTGCCAGTGGTTGGGGGATTGTTTCATTGAGATCATCTGTGGGGTCGGTAGTTTCGTCAGTTACTTCTGGCACGGTGAAGGAATGGGGGCAGGAACGGGGACATCAGGAGCATCGTGGGCTGCGATGGCAGCTCGTTTGTTGGCTGGCTGACCAGCAGCATCTACTGTTGGGCACGGGTCCTGGTCCGGGTTGACCCGCGCCCTTGTGCGCAGTACCCGTACCCCATGCAGGTTGGGGTATAAACCCATACCATACTTCATACGCGTACATACGGGTCCACAAGATGGTCTATAACCCGTGCGGGCTTGCCCGCGGTATCAGGTCAATATGCATACTCGCTGATGAAAAAAGTATTTGCGCATGGTCGTTCTCAGTCCTGTGAGATCGGTCCCTTCCAGATGTTGAGGCTGAATAGGCCACAGCCGCGAAATCATATCCCAGGAGATTGGAGAACTGGCGAGCCAAAGTCGGCCAGCTTTCTGATAATGCAAAAGCACCGCCAAAGCCGAAAGAACCAGTTCGACGGATGCAGGCTGGGGAGGATGAAAGCTTTCTACGCTTTGCAACAGCACTCAAAATCATGGTAGGAAGCGCGATTCGTACTGAAGCAATTGACAAGGCAAAGAAACTTCTCAAGCAATACCTTTGACCTATTTGGATGTACGACCCCGCACATATAATTTTTTGATTCCTTCGTTACATACCAAACAGGCTCCAGAATGACAATGACGGTACCCGCCTTGTCCGACAGGATTTCAGAGACACGACCCGACTTAATTGGACCCTCAATATAACATGAGCTACAAAGGCTTTTGAAACTTGGCAGAAACTCACCTCCGACGTCTCGGACTTGGCGAACACCCACGAGCCAAAGAAGCATTCATCGAGCGACTCACCGACAACAGGGACACATTTGTCCCACAGAGATTGTGAATTGTAGAGCCCGGAATTGAGCGCACGAGCGGCGGTGGTAGCTCCGAGGGCATATTGAACCCTCTTTTTCTGGCCGAGCTTGAGTGGAACTAACTTTACAGTGGCTGAGTCGAAAAAATTAGTAGCAGTTGTGGGAGCAGTGAGGGGGGAAGCGCCATGTACATGACGGAACGCGAGCGAAGCTACGGGAGACGCTTCAAGAGGGCCCGCCTGCCACTCAGATGTAAGAGCCGACAAATCAGAGAAGGGTTGACCGAAGATGGGATGGAGTGAGGTGCAAAGGAGGACGAATGTGAAGGTGCCGCAGGGACAGCCGAATACGAATTGAGGAGAATGGGTGACGCCGGGAGAGCGGGATTGATGAGAATGGGTGACACCGGGAGAGCGGGGAAAGCACGAGCGGGTGAAGGCACGGTCGGTGCTGGGAACGAAGGTGCCGAATAAATGAATGTAGAAGCATTGGGGGTTGCGGACGGATAGAGGACTTGCCTCGAACGCAATCCTATCAAGTTCCTGTGGGTCCTTGTCGGGCAACCTTTTGGATCTTTTAGCGCGGGGCGTCTCTCCCCTATACTTGCTGCGCTCTCCCCTTTCCACCCCACCCTGCGTCGCCGTCGGTACTACTTCCAACCTGGCCACTCTACAGTGTTTAGTTCAAGGTTTAGTTTTTGCCCCGGCTGTCATCAATTACTTATAAGTTAGTCAGTGTGAAGAGAAACACGAGGATTTAGGCCATTCCACGATCCGGTGCAGAACGGCGCCCATTCACTTCGCCCACCCACCTGAAAAAAAGATCAGGTCACCGAATTTCTGCAGACAGCCAAAAAACTGGCAACTCAAGGATCGGAACTAGGGTTAATAATCACGCTCCAGGTCCTGCTCCACCGCTACCCTTCGACGCGCAACCTCTTAGCATGGAAAAGGTTACAACTAATCTGCCTGACGACTCCGGAAGTTCCGAACCTGCGACGCCACCACAACGTCTACCGTACCCTGCTGCCCATCGGGGGAGGGATCGCCTGTACGAAATCCGAGAACGGATCGGAAAAGGTTACTAGATGCTCCGTCTTGGACGGCCTTCTGGAAGGAAATCAAACGGCTCGCTGACCCCGCTCCAATCCATGTCGCCGTAACCGCGGAAAACCTTCGCAATGTCTTCGAAAAAACGCCTCAACCGACCACCAATTCTCCCGGAGTCTTTCGATGCACCTAGTGGGAACCAGCATCGCCCTTGCCCGATCCGGCGGTTTTGTCCCGTGAGCCAGACACAACGCGTGCGCCGTCGGGCGAAAAGCCACGGAGGTGATCCATTCGCTGTGCCGGGTGCGTTCAGCGCGGCCTCAGAGAGCTACAAGAATTAGTTCAGGTTAACGCACCTCTCTCGCCATTTGATTTTCCCGTCTTGGAAGTTCTGGCCAAGTTTCTTGCCATCGAGAGGATTCCAAAAGAGGCTTCGTGTGGGAGCGCTTACGAGACGCTGGTTTCCTCCCCCGTCTTTGCGCTTTGGAGCTGCAGCATGGCAAAGAGTGGAAACCCAGATGTCGGTACGCTTGCTCGTAGCTATGTGGCTGCATATTCATATCGCTAGGATGGACGACTCGATGTGTTCGCATTCTTCCAAAGGCTCTCCAATGAATCAAGTTCGTCCATGCGCACTTATTTGGCGATTTTATGCAAGACGTACGCGTCAAGCCATCAATACGCGACAACCAAACATGTGCACGCACCGTCTCGTTCCTCCTCCTATCTTCATCCACCCGCCAGTCTTTCTCTTGCGTCTCCCAACCTCCGTCCCGCCATGTCCCTGAAATCTCTGCCCACTATGTGGTAATCAGTTGGCTGTCAAGGTCGCCGCAGGCGGACAAATGCCTGGCTCAAGATTCCTCTACATATGTGTTCCTATGCTTTTCTCCTTCCCTAGACTCGTGACCAGTCTGTTCCCACGCACCGATCACGAGGGCAAGAAGATCGGTGCTGTGGGAACGACTGGAACATTTGGTCGCTGATTTGGCAGATGGCGCCAAATGTGATTTTTGACTTAGTGATTTCGCGTCCCAATGGCTTTTCCGTACCTTCAGAACACCGCCTCGAAAGCCTCGAGTTGTATAGAGAAAGTTGGTTCATTTTCAATTTAGATTCAAATGAACCCAACATGATTTTGGTTGAAGTGAAAAACAAGTTGGTCTTATTCACCTTAGAATTCAAAAATATTTATCTTTCTCGATGAGACTTTTTACACTTTTTACAAAGGTCCGGAAGGTCGATAATTCCAAGTCCAAAATCACATTTGGCGCCATCTGCCAAAATCGCAACCGATTATCCAAGCCGCTTCGCCAACCGTGATAAGCGTAGCCACGTGCTTGGCGAACGCGGTTGGTCACGAGCCTACTCCTTCCCGCCCAGACAGAAACCTACTGTATTCAGTGTACAAACCTGCACAGCACCGGGCAGCCCTATTTCCACCGCTTTCCGACTACGTCAGCGCCGGCAACGACAGCCAGCTCGTCTCCCACCGTGGCTTCTCCACCGTCCCTTGCGAACCCTCCCTCTTCTGTCACCTCTGTGTCTAGGCGACGAACTTGTCCAGCGCCTGGAGGATGCCAATCAGCACAACCAGTGAATTTTTTCAGCACAACAGAATCAATGAAGCACATACAAGAATAGAACAACAGATGTGTGGGAAAGGGAAGTGAACTGCGCCCGAACGATAGATTCAACTTCCCTCAATATTTATTGAGCACATATTGGAGATGGCAAAGGAAGTGTGGCTGCATCTGTTTGGATGAGGCACCCCAGAAACATGCCAGTATTCAGCAAAAAATTATTTCATGTAGTTGGCTTACCATTCAGCACATAGGCACCAGAAAATTCCAGAAATGAGGTAAGTATGGTTGGATACATCCAGAGAACCCATATACATATTTCCAGGTGGCTGGCCCGAGATTCCATTCGAAATTAAGCCGAGACTCAACCAGCAGTTAATACCCCTGTGTGGATTGCTCAGCCAAGAGCTTGTAGCACCTCAGACCAAAGCCATTCTGGTCAACGGTAAATTTTGGGCTAGAAAATCACACCTTGAGTAAACCCAGTCCCACCGTGCCCACAAAAAAATCTGTCGAACCGAGGCTTGAGGGGCAATAAAAGAGTACCTGACTTTGCTCGGGTACTCGGGTACTCGGGTCATTCTGACCATCCGTGGAGTAAGCATTTATTTTGGTTGCCATCCCGCAGTGACCTGGTGGAGATTGAAAAAAAAAGGAAGGGAATAGACACGGTGGATTCGAACCGGCCCCATCTCTATGGATTATATAATCACTAAATTCATTAGATCAATTGCAAATATCTTCTATTTCCTCATATTTTCGGTCTACAAGTTATTTGGAGTTGTTTGCAGGCCTGAACACCGAGAACCACCTGACGCCAACACTTTATGCGGCTACGAGTACAGGGAAGGTAGAGGTAAAGGTATCCAGATTTTTACCTTTGGTCAAACCTCCCCCAGCCTCCGAGGTCTAAAGGAATGATTCAGACATCTGTCATGCCTAATCTCGAGTCTAGTTCCATTGAAAGAATATTATCAATGACAGAGGATTGATCACACCTGTAGCATTCGACCCACAGGATAAGCACACCAACAATATTCACTTCGCAGCACACCGTGTCCACGAACGGGATCCTCGCGAAGGTGGCAATGCGCCCCGCTGCACCAGACAAAACAAAATATATTATGTATGCAAAAATCAAAATGGGTGGATCACATAATAGAGAGCTTGAGCCCAAGCGGCATGCCGCTTTTAGGTTGTGCAAAAAGCGGCATGCCGCTTTTTTCTTTTTTTCCTCTAAAGGGCATTAACAAGGTGCAATAGCATCAGGGTGTGTGAATTTGAGGTGCACACAAAAGTTGTAAAAAAAGCTGCATGCCACTTTTTGCACAACCTAAAAGCAGCATGCCGCTTGGGCTCAAGCTCTCTAATAGGACCACAAGTGTTGGCTAGAGGCATGTGCGCTGATACCTTGGCTGGTGTAGAAATCCTCCATAAATTGAGAAGGGAAAGGTTTTGAAGTCGTCAAACCGTTGAAGAGTTCGATCGATTAGGGGATAAACTTTGGGACTATCTTCTAAATCCATCTGGAGATGGACGATTATTGTAATCAAGTAGGTTGATGGAAGGCGGGCCAGAATATCTGGCAGATGTCCAGCCAGTTTGACACGAAGTTTGAGGTGGTGAAGCATGGAGTCATGTTCAAGTATTCCAGGGGTCCTGTATGTCAGTGAGACACAATAGAGCCAGCGTTAAATGCCCACATCAGGAAGGCCTGGTAGCATCAGTAGCACCGGTAGTTGTAGCACGTGGCTTGGTAGTGCCAGTTGATTTGGCAGGATAGCTTGGTAGCAGTCAGTAGTTTTGTATGTGGTACCTGGTACTGGTTAGGTAAATTTACTCACTCAAATTTGACCATGGGCTCGCTAAAAATATTGCTGGACGTGAGTCAAACGTCTCAATACATAATAAATACCACAAGTTCAAATTTTTGAAACAAACAATTGATGTGAATAACCTGGGAGTTCTGGGGACACAGGAAACTCACTTTGAGAATGAATCAGCAGCTCAATTCAATAATGTATACAGCCGTTGGCTCAAATTATACTACTAAGCAGATCCTAAAAGGCCGTCATCAACAGCAGGTGTTGCATTTGTACTTAATAAAAAACTTGTCGACACAGACAATATCCGGGAATATGAGCTTATCCCAGGTCGTGCCCTCATGATCACTATTTCATGGCACCAAGGTGAACAATTGAATATTCTCAACATATACGCGTACAATAAAACAGAGGAACGAGACAAAATGTGGAAAGATCTTCGGAAAATGTGGGCACCCTCAACTCCCATTCCCAAATATTGCACTAGGAGATTGGAACTTTGTAGAGGACCCACAAGACAAAAATTCCTTCACCACCGAAACAATCCCGGAGAGTTTCAAAATTCTAAAACATCTTTGGAGATTACAAGACGGGTGGCGAGCCACATTTCCAGAAACACGAGACTATACATGTTGCCAAATACGAGTTGATACAGAGACGAAAGAAACCCACGTCTCATACTGCAAACACTGACAGTCAACGACACACCCGCGCCGCCACTCGCGCGGGCGTATACCCTCCACCTCCCCCTATTTTCCCTGACACACGTAATTTTATAAAGAGGGTGATTTAGTCAGTAGGGCTCATCAGGAGTCATTGTACACGGATCCGAGAGATCCTTACGCCAGTATAAATACTCTATCTCCCTATTTATAAAATTAAGCATTCTGTCCGTCTGAAGCCTTTAAAATCCACCTGATTAGCACTGCGGATTTCGATGGCAACGATAGATCCTGGTGATTGGGCTTGTTTGAGGACGCGTTGAATGGCACATCGCGCCAGTGGGAGCATTGTTGAGATGTCCTTGATTTTTCTTTGTTGATGCTTTGACTTTGTCTCCTGTGTAGGACGCGCAACTGGCCAGTGGGAGTGTTGAATAGGGGCTGTCACGGGTCCTATCTGTTGTGTTGGTGCTGTGTTACAGCAATCCGGCTACAGTCTTAGACACCTTTGGACCCTGTGCTACAGCCCGTTACAGCTTTAGTTTAGCCTCATATACGACCGATACTTTACTGTAGAATAGACTGCCATCGCTGTGGTCGTCGCAACCATATCGCCGCTCGATGTGTTGCGGACATGCCGAAGGAAATAAAGACATGGATTCTCGATCGTCCCGGTGCTCACGAGCGTTCAAACGCGGTCCACGAAACGTATGTCGCACACCCATCTTTCTCGACTCATCCCCGCCATCCCTCTCCCTGTGTGTTCAAATGACGGGCATTTTGAAAAGCATGACCTGGCACAATAGAGGTGTGTTCAAATGGCTGGAATTTTGAAAAGTGTCACCTGGCATAATAGAGGTGCATTCAAATGGCTGCCATTTTGATAAGCATGACCTGGCGGAATAGAGGTGCATTTAAATTGCTGGCATTTTGAAAAGTGGCATAATAGACCTGCATTCAAGTGGCTGGCATTTTGAAAAGCCTGACCTGGCGCAATAGAGCTGCATTCAAATGGCGGGCATTTTGAAAAGCATGACCTGGCGCAATAGAGGTTGTGTGTCGGAACGGTTCCGATGCAAGGACAGCACCTCTTTTTTTTTCATTGACCTTGCAGACCTGAATAATATACAATCAAGGGTCAAAAAAAATTGAAAGGCCATCCTCTGCTGCACCAGTGTATCGGAACGGTTCCGACACACGGACAGCACCTTTTTTTCATTGACCTTGCAGACCTCAATAATATACAATGAAGGGTCAGAGAATTCAAAAAGAAATCTGCTGCTGTTTCGAAGCCCCAGAATCGTACAAGTCGATGTCGATTAGGCTTTTCTCTCCGGCGAGCATTGCTGAATCGAACGATGTGGTATATGCCTCGTCACTCCCGGCTGAATTTTCCAGGATTCCGTCGCTGAGCGCTTCACTTCAGAATATCTTCTTTCTTCCAGAATCGAAAACACTCACGCTCCGGATCCACTGGCCGTATTCCGAGAAAGAGCTCATTGCTTCATCGACCGGCTCAGTATTGGACAGGTATAAATTTGATCTGTCCAATTTCTCCACGATGCAAGACCGCCCATGGCATCTCCAGTGATTCACTGCTTGCTCTTTCAAGGTCTCACCGAACAAGGTCCACAAATGTCGATCGTTCCATCAGGGTGAATATATGTACGACTCGCGTAAGTCTGTGCAGTGTACTTTTGAAGTTATTTAATGTCTCGTTAGATTCGAGGGCTATTTTACGATTGCCGTACAAGAAGAATTTTATTCCCGATGAAGATCTCCGCAGGATATTTCGCAGCTCTTCTGGGCAAGCGCCAAAAAGATCTTCAGAGATTATGCCAAGCTTTGACGAGCTCCGAATCGTGGATGGAGATTCTATTCGCAGTGCGGCGGCAGGCGGAGATAGGGATCCTCACCGTACCGTATACTGTTACGACCGTAATGATTACGGTCAATTACGGGTCCCTAACCGGCTGTAACCGTAACCGTAAAACTTGCCCAGGACCCCTTTACGGTACGGTACGGTACATTTTACGGGTATTACGACCGTATACGGTTGGTATACGACCGTAAAGATCGATTAAAATTTGTATTAAAGGTAATTATATATATTTAAACCTGTTCCACAGTCTCAAGAAGGTCTTCGAGACGCTTGCGCTTTAAGCGAAGATGATGCTTCAGCAACATCAAAGTCCGGATGGTTTCCGGCTTCAAACGTGCTCGCCGGAGAGAGATGGTGTCTCTCCCATCAGAGAAAACACGCTCAACTGCAACGGCAGAACCTAGCTCAATTCATTAGCCGTTCCTTTACATTGCCAGAAAAGTTGAACAAGCGTACCGGGGATGGACATAATATCTCGTGCAAATTGATACAAACGCGGGTATTCGGCCTTCCGAGCATACCACCACTGAACAGGGTCCGCGTCTCTGGATCGAGGAGCGTCAAAGTAAGTCTCTAATTCGTCCATCTCCACGTCGTCATCCGAGCCGTCGTCGTCGAAATTAATAGGACCGTGAGAAGACTCTGATCCGGTCGTCGTGGACAAACGGGTTGTTTTGGAGGACACGGAGGTCGGGTAATGCACATCGAAATAAATCCGCAACTCCTTCTTCTGCTTTTCAAGATATCGCGAAAGTTCTGGATCACCGGCGTAGTCCTTACGAAGTTTCTTGTAATTGAGCCTAGGATCAAGAACTGCGAATGTGTCAGTCATTGCTAGATAGTGGAGATTCAAACGTACGAGCAGCCCAAATATAAAATGGGGATTTGTCGTACTTGTAATAATAGTCACTTAACTTTCGATGAGCTTTTGTCAAGCCCTCGATGAGTTCCGGAGATGAATCTTTCGGGAGCGCCACGAGCTTCTCTTTTAAGGTTTTCTGAAGACCGCGAAAAATCTTGTGTGTCGAGGAGAGCATCGGGCGTGATGTGTTGGACATTTGACTCGTGGCTGAACGGAAGTGAAGCAGCCAGTCCGAGACCAGGCTGATTGCATTCCAGTCGTGCATTGTCAACTCGACCCCGTGTAGGTCGGGGTTATCGGCGATGAACTGAGTAATTGCGGGGCGGTATTTGAGAGCCCGATCCGAATAAGAACCTGAGGCATTGCACGTAAAATGCGACAAGTAACTCACTCATCATTTGGTGGGTTGATGACCATCGTGTCTTGACGTCGAGTATGAGCATGTGCACTCCAGCCCTAATTTTTGAAGGTGAGATTATGTTGTACCAGTGCCGACGGCGTTGGGGACTGGACCGAACGGCACGAATAACCTTTCGAAGCTATATCTGGTTCAACATCTCTTTTTACTATGCATCTAGCGAAGCGCTCACCTTTCGAACTGATCCCTTGATTCCCAAAGGCATGGGGGCAGCGTCATCACCATCGCCATCGTTGTCAATAGCGATGGCTTCCTCGGACTCATCCTCCTCATCCTCAACTCCGGGCGGAACAGAGACGAACTCCTGGTAAGGAGACGCAGTGCGCCTCTCTGACGGCTTCTCAATTGCGCCAATCGCTTCTAGAAGCTGTGAAATGATATAAGGATGGCGCAGATGATAGGATTACACCCCATACTTGGAGGACAGCGAGATGGACTGTATGCGGCATGCATCGCAAGCGGGAATGCTCAGCAGAGAACGGAATGCCCTCCTCTATGCACCTCTGTTCGATAGACTCGATTAACGTATCATTGTTTGTGGCATTGTCCATCATGAACGCCATAACCTGCGCGGAGGGTGAGTTCAGAGCCCATAGGATATATAAATCTAAACTCACACGGCCAATCAACCCGTAGTCTTTCAGCGTTTTCCATACAATCTCGGCCATATTTTCGCCCGGGTGCTCCCCAATTAACTCTTGAAAATCGATTAAAAGTTCCTCTATGACCATAAACACAATGCGCCATAACGACAATTAGAAGTACGCACCCAACTTCCCATCGTTGTTTATGTAATGTGCGACGATGGCTAAGAAAACGTAACCGTTTGACGAGGTCCACGCATCGAGCGAAATCGAAACCTTCTCCTGAAGCGACTGTGACACATCACTGAGCATATGAGAGAAGTGGGAGCGCAGCAACCACTCACCGCAAAGAAGGCACACAATTCTTTTTTCAGGTCGTCTCCCATTTCCATCACGCGTCGCTGCATCGTGCTCGAGGACGGAACATCCAATTCCTCGCCTCGATGATGAACATACTCGAGGAGACTGCGAAATTGCGGTCGCTCAACCTCCTGGAATGGTTGGTCGCTGGCAACCAACCATTCCACAAGCAGGCGTTCGAATTCTTTTTGATCCCAAGGACCCTACAACGTGTTACTGTTATTTGGACAATCCAGAATGCGGGCTCACTCACGGCACTTTTCTGACTTGCTCGTTCGAACGCCTGCCGAAGGGACAAATGATACATATCCCCCGCAATGGTCAACTTGTTGAGGAATTGCAGTGTTTCCTCGCGGTCCGTGAATGAGATTTTACCCTCCGCAACCTCAATCTCTTCAGTCGTGAGAGGCTGCTTTCGTTCTTTTTTTGAACTCATGATGAGAAAGAGCTTATGCATATCGGGTGCATGATGTTTTAAATGCCCAATCAAACCTGTGCATCGTCAGAATCTTTCAAACTAAATCGAGGAAGCAGATATAAATCACCGTTGAGACTGCCACGCATCCCCTTTGTCATTCTCAGCACCTCCTTGGATTCACCATGGAGGCAGCGGTAGAATTTATCCCCAGGGTTCACTGTCTTATGGTGGTCGTGAACTGGACCTGTGAAAAAATACCAGATGGGATTTCGTGTCGCTCGTCCGCTTGTCTACGCAAATTGGGTGAAACAATTTTTGATATTACGGATTGAATATATACCTTGGTTGTTGATTCGACCGCTTCAGAGGAATTCGCAGGCATGTCGCGCTGAGAGCCGGAATCCGGATTGGTTCTCTTTTCGTCGGGATTGGTTTTTCGTTTTTTTCCGGCGTCGCCCCTGCCCATGCGAGTTCTCGGGCGGCGTGAGCTGCCTTGCGGAAGCGTCTTTGTTGGGAGGCTTTCCGCAAGCTGGATAACTGGTTATTCAAAGCATATAGACCACAAAATGCGACACACTTCCTCGTTGCTGATTTCTGCCCCTGCCTCGCTGTCTGAGTCGCTTTCCGAGTCGGCTGAGAACGCGGACTCTTGGTCGGATTCTGTCGCTTTTTCCTTTCCTTTTGTAGTGTGAGTTTTGCGCTTCCGCTTGGATTTTGCCGGCTTGTCGTCATCCGATATTCTTTCAGCTTCAGCGTCAATGATCTCGCGATAGCGCGGATTCTTTCCGCGACTTGGGCGGGACCCTTCAACCACCTCCACAAGACACGGGCTTTTACGATTATGACCCACATTTGGACGATGAGCCCAATGTTCCTGCCCCAAATTCCCCGCACAGAGAATACTATAAAGGTGCTGCCAAAACATATGGACGAGCAGATACATTCATGGATATCTTTCGGCAAGACAAATATGCCAAAGATCGCGAAAACAATGTATACTACCCATTTGCATCTGCGAATGAATGGGAGCTTGCCTCTTACATCACAAGATCCAATATGACGGTTGCAGCGACAGACGATTTTCTGAAATTACGCTTGGTGCGTGACGATCCGCTTTTCATAATCAAGACAACTTATGACTCAAGAAACCTTTTAGACAGCTAAAATGCATCTGTCCTTCAAAAGTGCGAAAGATCTCCGGAGTCGTGTAATACTGATCAATAATAAGGTGTTTGATGTTGCATGTGCGTCATTCGGGTTTCACCTTCTTCTACGACCACTGATCTATTCTCAAGTGATCCTCTTGATCGAAGAGCAGCTCAAGCAGTTTGCACGCACGAATACGCATATATTCGTGGCCAGTCATCTGGGTTCCCTCAGACGTCGAATAACTGCACCAAACGTTCGACAAATCGATGACATCTCATTATCATTGAAGAGATGCCCCGACATAAGGGGCGACGTCTCATGGAGCAGTAAAGAGACGATTCTCCACCACTATGTCTTCGATCGGCCAGAAACCTTACGTTCGACAATTGTTGGGAACCCGATCGGGCCGCCGGGCTTTCACGCTGTTGGCTGCGACGGGCAGCCTGGAAGTCCAGAATGGCAGCCAAGGATTTCACCACGCGAAACATCCTGTCTGGCTATAATGCTTTATTTCTATTTCTCCATAACCCACAAGACCCGTGGATTGTTGGAACCTCAGGAAGTGATCTATCACCATCGTGATTATTGGGATGGGTCACGTATGATTGAACAAAGACTCCATACAGAGCGTGAGCATATTTGTTGGGGTCATCCCAGAATATCGAGCGGTGGCAGAGCCTCGAGATCTCGAGCACTCGGTCGACGGATCTAGGAATATTCTAGACAAGTACCGGCTGCTTTTAGCACACCTAATGTCTATATACAGTTGGTTCTCGTGGACAGACGCTCTAACACGAAGCGAAAAATCGGTAATTCCGAGGGTTATAGAGTAAGCAGTCTGCAATACGGCAATTCCTTAGTGCAAGCACTACTGTAGCACCACCCAGTTGGACGGTGTCGGAACCTTTCCGACACACTGGCGGGAATCCGGCGTGAACCCAGAGTGCGGAGTGTTCAGCAGCACCCTTCTCACACGAGGCGTCTTGTTCTCTTCTGGGAGGCTTTCCGCTGTGAATCCCTGCATAGGAACATTGACCTCTTCAAAGTCATCCGGGGCACGCCGCTTCTGCCCACGGACTGCAGCAGAAGGGGACGGAGGGTTCGGCACCATACACCTTTCCGGAGTTTGTTGTGCCTCGACCTGCTTTAGTGCTTTGCGTTCCGGCGTCTTGGGTAGCGCAGATCCGGACGCGACACGATTTGTTCGACCTGGGCTCGGAGGAACGAATGGAGACAGGGAAGGAGCTGGTGAAATGGCCGACTGTGGGTCTGAGCGTCGCCGCGCTGAAGGAAGATTCGCCATTGGAGGAGAGGCCTTGAACTCGGAAGGGTCGATTGGCACACATGGCAAGGCTTCCGCCGCTGAAAAAAAAAAACCTTGACTTGACTTGACTTTCCAGATGTCGGCACAAGGACAACGAACGCTGGACCTCTGCCTGCAGCGTGCTAATCTCCTCCTGCAATGTCGTCCTCTCTTCCTGCAACTATTCCATCTCCGCCCGCACCTCCGCTACCTGTTCCGCAACAACCGAAAGCTCCTGCGCCTCAGGCCTCTGGTCGAGCTGATGGCGCAATGCCTCAGCACCCTCGCTCAGAGCTTCACTCTGGGTGGTTTGCTCTTCAAGAGGATAATTGAGCTCCACCACGGGCGCTTCGAGTTCTTGCAAAGGAGCCACAGCTTGTGCGGGCGCGGTCACGGTCCGTCGATGAAGACTTTCAAGCTCTCGGCTCTCGGGCTCAGCGACCACAGACGCAACCTGGTCCTGCAACCGCTCGACCGCCGCTGCGTGCTCCTTGCAAATTCGCGCGAGTCCAGTCTTCAGACCATCGTCCTGCTTTTCAGCATCACCAGCAGCCGACTCGAGCTCCTGTTTCGACCGCGTTGAATCCGACGTCGGGCGATAGTTTTTCTCGGCAGCCCCGCATCGCGCTTGCACCTCATCCAGGGTGACTACCTGCAGATTTTGGTGCTTATCCAACTCTGCAACTCCATCCGACCAGACGATTGCTTCAGCTCCAGGCCGACGGTTCGCACGCAGGCTCGCCTGTCGAAGCGCACGCCGCAACCTGCTGACCGTGTCCATAACCACACCCACCATCGCGCAGAGTCACAGGTGTATGTACCTGAGCCCATTGACTGAGGTATAAAATGTGAGAATGGGAGTGATAATTGTGGTTACCGCAGCTTGATGACGGCTGTGTGTTTGGCAGCGGTGTTCGATCCCAACCGGTCCGGGCCAGCGGTAACATTACTGGAGGATGCACAAAGGCAGATGGTGTGGGGCACTGTCTTACTTGATAGAACGAAGAACGGACAGTCAAAATTATATCTTGAGGTTGAGCGAGGTGGGTCTATGTGCGTCGATGGCGAAGACACATCACTCTCTCTTTATAAAATTAAGCCTCTCTGTCTGTCCGAAGCCGTATCTCCATTTGTAAACTTCCGCGGTCATCTGACAGGCATCACTTATTTATAAAGTGGGAGCCGGCGCGAAGCGCCGGCGAGCGCTTGTACTGTATCATTTCGACCAAAAGTTCAGGTGACGGGTGACAGAGGGTCGTGAACTGAACAATTATGACGTAGGTGACGGTGACTTGCGATTTTTGGGTCTAAATAGGCGAAAAAAGGTCAAAAATTTCAGTCCGGCAAACGCCGGACTGCCATATATGGGAATTTTCTCGTGATTGCCGAGGAATGAACATCAAGTTCAGTGAACAATTGAGGTGACAGGTGACACCCTGTGAACCTTTGGTCGAAATGATACATACAGTATAGATTCTGGTAGCCGACGGCTCGATGCGGTGCATCTACGCCACGTAAACTCACGTAAACACACATCAGATAAGGTCGCCGAAAGGCGGCGTAGGTAATGCCGTTGACAAAGGTAGCCGAAGGTAGCCGAAGATCGCCGCGCGGCGACACACATTCCCGCTACCTTTAGGTAAGGGTTTCTATAGAGAGCCTGATTTTTCGCAACTTGCAGTAAACGACATTTTTGGTCATTTTCGTTTACATCAGCACTAACCTCTTTGATCTCTCTGCCAAAAATACTGCGGCAACGTTGATGGCCGTCGATGCTATGTCATTTTTGCTTAGCTACCGAGTATTCTGGCCACTGTGCAATCATTTCAAGCCGGATTTTGACGGGATCGTGCAGGGAGGATAGCCAGCGAAATTCTGGTTCAGACTGTCTCTTCAGATTTATTGTGGCGGCCCTGGTGCTTTTGAAAAGGAGCTCAGGGCTCTCCATATCAATCCAAACAAATACAGGCTGTCACCAAACAAATGCAGTCCGTCACCAAACAATGTGCCGAGGTTTTGCACCAAAACAGTATTCTGGCCACTGTGCAATCATTTCAAGCCGGATTTTGACGGGATCGTGCAGGGAGGATAGACCAGGTGTTGTGAAAAGGGAAGGGTGTTTGGGGTGGTAAAGAAACGGGACGCAAGACTGCTTTCCTTTTGAGTGGAACTTAAGCGGCTGATCGGCGAAGTTGAAAATACGTAGGTCGTCTTGTGTACCCTGAAAGTGAAATGGGAACGGGAGATACGTGAGAAAACCAAGTCTGGTCCCTGCAAGCCATGACGCAGGAGAAGCTACGACCCTGCATTGGTGCCGTATCCTTCCGAGATTGTGCAAAGTTGGGCCTATTTTTCCATTCTTCGGCGCAGTACATAAACCGCCAGGTTCACGTCTACTCTGGCCTCCCATGATGTTTAAACAGACGGCGAAAAGTCGCTCACAAAATCTCCCCATGGAATCGAGCAGTAAATCGGAGGACGACCTACACGGTTCATATTTCGAGCACACCCAGGTGACCAAGACCTCAAGTCAGTAAATCTTATTTCTTAGCGACCGGACACCGTAGTTTTGATTCATTGTCACGGTCTTAATGTGTAGGCAGATTCTCGACCGATGGGACAGAGCCTTTTGCCGCGTTCTAGTTCAACGTCACGACGGCTCGCAATCGACAATATCGAAGGCCGTGAAAAATCAGTACGCCCAGCCTGACCAGACGGAGGAAGATGACAGGATCTTATCTGGCCCAAACTTCAACGTGACCCTAAAAAAAGTGGAAGTAAGTAAGCTCAGTGGGGAATTGGGCCACAGAGAGTGTTGGGGTTGAGGCCAAGCAGTGAATACAATGGACCCAAGTCAGTACTCAGGTACTCCGCATATTCTGCCCCACGATCCTCACCAGCTGCCCAGATGGGAGGATCCCCCTCAATCTGGGTCAAGGCGTTCTGGAAAAGTGCATGGATGCTGTTCAGCCACGCGGTGCGAACACGTTGGCCCGGCTGTCGTCGTTGATTGATATGAAGGCGATACAGTGGATACACGGATAGTATGACACCGAGGACGTATAGCGCCCGATGCAGCAGCAGATCACCAGGAAAGAATATCTGCAAGACCACAATCAGATCTCGAACTGTAGGACCCATGTTCCTCGACGGTGTGAGAGAAACGGTGAGAGGAAAGATAAGCCAAAGGCGGTGATCACAGTCTGAGAAAATGACACAAGGTTTCAGAAAAAAGTCCAAGAATCTGTCTTTTTTGTTTTTGTTTTTTTTGACAGCGTACGTCATAGTGTGCTATGAATATTGCGCTGAGCCTTGGCCTGACTCTTACGTCTTGATCTTATTTCTGACAACTCTTCTGCAACAATATGCAACAATAAAATTTGACAACTCAAACAACGGTATTTCAGTGCTTGAAGTACGACTATTATTATTAGCCATCCAAGTCCTCCGATGCAACTCGACGACGGTGACGGCGACCAACATCCTCATCGCTGGAAGGGCTCTTATGCTTCCGGGCCTTCGGCGCGTCAGCCTTAAGACGCTCAGTAAGGTATTTCTTGAATTCGGAGCTTCTCGAATTTGTTGTTATTGTCAACACCGTCACTTTCGACCCATGCGCGCGCCTTCGGAGCCCCCTCGAGCATCTTGGGAGCAAACCAACCGTCGATCTCTAGAGCTTTTGACGCCCGGCCAGACAGGATCAGCTTCACAGAAGGGAAATTGGTCAGAGCAAAGCGGTAACTATATTTAAGAACGTACTGCGGGGAATTGTGTATGCGCCAAGGGCTCCAACCCCCCGACTTCCGCGAAACGCAAGGCCACCGCATCGAGATCCAAGGTGTGGCGTCGGTCCCGCAGCAAGCCACACACCAGAGCACCAACCACTGGTCCATCTCGAATTTCTGGTGTGTGGTTCTCTATATTATTCTATTCAATACTTACGGGCGGTCAATAGGCAGTATTATTGACCTTACCACGCCTAAGCTCGAGGTCCGTATTTCTTTTCGGCAGTATTCGGGGTTAAATATTTTTCACAGGTTTAATGTCATTAGGGCCGGTGCAAAGTGAGTATTTTTCGTTGCAAATTCAGCGTCGGTTATAACTGTCTGCTCAGGGTTGAATTCGGCAACGCATTTGAAAGAGGAGCTAAATACACCTGTGTTAGATCTATAGGGGCTGAATACATCTACTGTCTTACTGTCTCGCCATGTCCGATGACGTCCCTCCAATCCTTGCAGCCTTATTTCAAGCTATTCTTGACCCTGAGGAAGCTGGTGGAACGAACTTTGGCCATGAAGTTTGCGACGACCTCGAGGCAGAGGGCGAAACATTGCCGGAATATTTATTTCAAGTCCAAGCTTGTGACTGACTTCACGTACTCGTCATCAAAAGTAAATACTAGTGCAGGTAAGGACCCCAGCGGCCGCAGAGGCAGCATGACGGCTAGCCGGCACAACAATCAGATACTCTGGGACCCACTCCTAGAGTTTTTAGAACACCAGAAAATGGGGGCAGCCCCAAAGCACCCCAGGTTTCAGCTCCAGCAGAATGGCACGGCGGTGCTCCAGGCCAACATCACAAAGTTTTGGCTCCCCAAACACAAATCTGCCGACCTCTCTCAGTGTTTCTGTCATTGAGCCTATTCGGCATATCCTCAAGACTCACATGAATGATTACCAGCCCAGTCCATAAATGTGGCGACACTACAAGCCGTGATTTTCAACGGATAGAACAAAATCACGTGTCAGGAAATTGCTCAATTTATCGACCGTAGTGTTCTTCAGGGCAGGGCTTCGGCCCTGCGGCCCTGCCCTTTAAGGGGCAGGGCCAGGGCTTTTGAGGGCCCGGGGCCGGGGCCGCCACTCTCTGAGGCCCGCGGCCCCGGGTTTCGGCCCCGGGCTTCGTCGCTGTCAAGCCTGCTGTGGGCGCGAAATGTTACCTATTTTGGTGTGGCAGACAGACGGGTACCTTGCTCCGCCACGTGGCAGTGGCCGTCCCCTGCAGGGAGGGCGGGGAACTCGCAGCAAACATATGGGTATATTTTTCTCTTTTTTTTGCGGTCGATTCGACCGCATGCCAGAGGTTGTCGCAGCGGTAATCGATGCAAAGGGTCAGCATACTCCCTACTGAACATGTTCATGTGAGTCAGTTCGAAAAATACTACATATTGCGGTCTATACCAAGCAATTAGTACAGTATAGTAGGGTTCAATGGATAAGGAGGGTTCAATGGATAATTCTTTTTTTACACACCCAATCCTGTTGGTCTTTGAATGCATACATGCTATTTACACCTCCTAAAAATGTTTTAGGCCCATAACCCTACTGGGGGCTGAATGGGATGTGTTTCGAGGTCCATCAGTCTTTGATGACCACTTTGATCAGCTTTCCTTTTCGTCTATATGCACCTATTTAGATGCACTTCTGTCCAAATCATGATCGGCAGCATAGATCACCATTCAAGGTACAATACTGTCTAAAAGAGTGAGACAATCGGACTAAAAATGACGGCTACAAAAATCATGTATGCCTTCAAATGCCAAAAGCGTGACATAACGTGTTACTATCTGCACATACTTTTGCTGCTCTTTCAGCTTACATTGGGTGCTGAGACAAGGTAAATGACCTCCATGGTACTTTTCAAGCATATCCTGAGCCTTGAAACCTGAATAGTAGGAGAGAGACCACCGGGGGAGCGGAAATGTAGATTATCCATTGAACCCTCCATGTGACATTTCCCATCAAAAAGACATTCCTTTTTTTCGACCGACATCCAATGTGTAAATTCGCCATATGATCCTCCAGGGAAGCTTATTATATACTCTAGTATGTACCTGATTAATCTCAAATTTTGTTCTCAAGAATTGCGAGCTCTACAAGCGAAAAATCAAAGTTGTTATCCAAGGAACCCTACTACACTGTATTTACTTTTGATGATGACGAGTACCAAGATTAATGCAGCGATACCTCAAGTTCCTGACGGACGCAAAGCTAATCAAGCAAGACGACAAATTCTTCACCAATACGCCAGGCAAACTGGTTCCATTATGTATCTGTGCTTGGGTCATGCACGAGTGCGTGGTTTGTTCTACTTTTGTTGATTCATGGGTGCTAATGTGATAATTCAGATGGGATGAACGCAATTTTGATGGCACAATGAAGCCGCCTACCCAGGTGCGGGGTAGTTATAACAATGCCCAGAAGATGCGGGCCGCGATGACATACACCTTTGGCCGCTTATTCGGCCTGGGCTCTCTTCCATGGCATGAAAGCGAGTCTACCGGGAAGATGGTCGGTAATCCTTCTGTGTCCGAGACAGTGGCGACCTACATGACGAGTTTACATCGCCGAAAGGTATATGTCGTGCTACAACTCAGGTATGAAAAAAAAAAAAAATCCTTGGAGAATCTACTAATGAATTGCAGAAAACACTTCGCAAGCTGTACGATTTCAATCACCAACCGACAGTGGCGGAAATCAAAGATTATGCCGCTCCCATCCACGTCGTTAGCTCCAGAAACCACATAGGAAGGCTCATCTAGGACATATAAACATATCATCTTTATCTCAAGGCATTTGACTCAAAATTGCGAACGATAGATCAATATATTGAGGAGTTTGCTAACCAAGACTTAGGGCATACCACCCTGTTTTATCTTTGAACCAGGGACATTAGTGCTAAATTACGCGATTTCGCTTATCAAGCCATCACTGCACACAACAAATACAACAACCAACCTAAGCACTGTAAATCATTAGTAGAAAAAGATTGGTCAAGTTTTCAAGGCGTTTGGTGTAGAATTGAGCACTAGAGGGGCATTAGTGAACAATCACTGTTTTTGGAAATTTTTTGATCCGCAAATAGCTGTAACAGATTCTTTTCACTTCACTATATTTTACCTTTTGCGTTAGCTGCTTAGCTGTAGCACACATTATTGCGCTTCTGCGTAGCAGAGAAGGGCCTTTTCACTCTCTTTATAAAATAACGTGTGTCCGTCTGTCTGAAGCTTTTTAAGCTCCGCTCAATCTCCGCTGATGCCGCCCTGCCCGGCAGCTCGCCGTCGGTGATTGTAGGGTGATCGATGGCGCGAAAAATGGTTCGAGTACATATGTACCGGAGTTAGGTGTGGTGCGCACGGACACTTTAATGAAGGACTTGGCGGTTTCATGGTTGCTACGCAAACCAAGAACATTTGTGTAATGCTGGAAGAAAATCTCCTTGAAGATTTTGGCAAGGTCTGTGGAATATGTTCTCAATCTCCCGCGAACATCCGTAACTTGAGATCAGAGGAACATTGCCGATCCAAGCTTCTCAGATGATCCGGCCGCTAACCTTGTAACGAGATCAATCAAAATTGGCGGTGTACAGCCAATCAACATTCACACCACTGGTTCCTCAATTAAAATGGCATTTTAGTTAGCTACGCTTTCTTAAGTATGTTAATACACATAAATGGGCTGCAAACTCAATTTTATACATCTGATTTGGGACTTGACACAATGTAATCTTTAATCTAATCTATCAAAATCCAAATAAATGTCCAATCTCTTGGACTCTTTTGTGGGTGACCTGCCGCGGCAACCCTGTGGCTGTGCAATTGATGCGGCAGTGCCGCGTGCCTTCCCCTTCATCGTATTCATTATTATGACGGTGAAATACTTGTTAGGCCATGTTTCCTAACCTAAATACATTATTTAACGATATCTTTAATCGATCGCGCACTTTTGCTGTCCGCTGTCCATGCCTGCTCAGTCCAAAGTTGAAGTGAAAGACCTGCTGTAAATAATCATCCACATCGATCGAGCCCATAAAATTGAAGGGATTCCACAAATGTTGCCTTGGTCTGCGGGAATTGATGGGAAAAGCTGTCGACAAAGGTCTCAATGTGGAACAGGAACGAGTGGGATTTTCTCAAAACTAAATACGTAGATGTCTGCAGTACTATCTAACGAACAAATCATCAGCTTACACTAAATGAATCGGATTTGAAATGGGGGAGGAATTCCCCTCAGAACACACCCCTTGTTTTCTTGAGTTTGGACCAAGCCTCTCTTCGAGATAGTCCGGCGCGCCGGACCGGAGACAGGCTTGCTCCGAACCTAACAGTGTGACGACATCGGATATCGGCCGAATTCGTCCGGCATGCGCCGACTAGGTGTACTTAGATCATGTGTCTACACCAACATGCCGACGCGGGTCCACACAGGCCGGCACACGGTTTGCGGTGGTTGGCTGATGACATCAAAATTGCCGTCCCCTTTCAATGATACCTCTACCGCGGTAGCAGAACCTACGGCGAGTTGGGTTCAGGCCTCTTGACCAAAATGGACCTCGACACATTACTTAGCCCGGGGAAACTATTTCTTGACATTGGAGCCGGCATTGGGCAACCTGCGATGCATGCGGCACTTTCTTCGGGCTGCGACACCATATCGTATGAAATCGGTGGAGAAATTCATGCTTTCAGCCATCACCGACACACAATGCAAGCGGGAAAAAGAATGTGCATTTCCCCTCTAATCTAAATATTTCGTAAGCGGGAGAAATGTTTGCAATGACCCTGACTATCCAGATGGGAAGGGCAGGGCACACCTCATAAAGTATCCCTGGGAATGCTGTGGAATTGCATAGAAAAGCTACTCTACCTTGCGGCGACGAAGACTTGTCATGTAGGTTGTGACGGTCTCCGACACCGACGGTTTGCCCACCATTTTCCCACTAGCTTTGCTTTCGTGCCACGGAAGCGACCCAAGGCCGTACAAACGGCCAAAAGCATAGGTCATAGCTGCCCTCATTTTCTGGGCATGATTATAGCTGTCTCACACTTGTGTCGGCGTCTTCAGTGTACTCGTGGTGGAAAAAAGTGATGGACGGTCGGTTGACGGCCATATCTCTATGATGGAGCATCTTTTTTATGCAAACTCAACTATGCAGGACATATACCGGACAGGTGGCAGTATTTGGAACCATTGATGGCATCACTGACAGCTGATGTCCCATCAGAAACTGCCAACAACCAAAATGAGCATTTTTCAACTCGCTCTAAAAAAATTTCTGGTAAAATTTTTGAAGCCCAGACTGAACCCTCTGTCACTGTGAGTAATTCCACCAGTCAGACGGTCGTAAAATATGCATCCGTTGTGGAGATATGAGGGGTCGTCATTTGACTGTTTTGTCCTGTTTCGTTAGGAAGTCGGCATTTTTTGATGGCATCAATAGGCTACAAATGTTCTTCCAGCCCATTAGAACTCCCCCGTATTCGGTTTTGGGCCCTTACCTCTTCTTCCAGCTCCGGAATCTGTCAGCAAATTCCACCGTCCATCACTTTTTTCCACCACGAGTACTATCAAAATCTCGTTCGTCGCATCTGTAGGTCATTGAGATCATCGCATTCAAATAGAATACCAACCACCTACTCGTGCATTATCCAATCGCAGATGCAGAACGGAACCAGTTTATCGGGAGTATTGGAGAAAAATGCATCGTTTTCCTTGATCAGTTTATTCTCCTTGAGAGATTTGAGACATTTCTGCATCAATCTGCAATGCGGTGAGTATTACAGTCGTTCGTGAATGGAACAAACTAACCTCTTGTATTCCTTGTCTTCATTGGCGACATCCTTTGATGCGTCTAGAAGAAATCTTGCAACTGGGATAAGTCGAATGCAGCGGGTGTCTCATCTTCAAATTCGTCCGGAAGTGTTTCACCCTCAGCTTCGAGATCATCTGCAATTTCTCCGTCGTGTGGTCTGTCTGGGTGAATGGCCGCAAAGACAGCGGGAACATGGTCCGTCATAGTCAAGAAAAAGGAACATTTTATTGAGCTCCTGTAAGGGCAACCTTAAGCTCGGCGCAGGGCACGGGAACTAGCGGGGGAATCCGAAGAATAAATATAGGCACTAGATAGAATACAGGAGTGGAAATACTACGCACCTAGCGGGGGAATCCGAAGAGAAGAAAGGATGGGGATTCCCACGCTAGGCGAAACCTTATATACTAATTGGTAACTACCCAGTAGCACGTGTCCGGAGGTATCTACAGTGATCATGGGCCTGGTCGCACAGCACATGCCAGTGAGAGTGGACGGATGTCCCGGACGGTTGGACGGGCGCAGGAGTGTGCACAGTATAATACACTCAAAAGAGCTCCGTCCAAATTTCAAACAAAAAATCAAAAGCAAAGCAGGCAACTGAAAATTGACTTCACAAAAGAGGTGGGGAGGCCGCGAAGCGGCCGACCAACCACTTGTATAAATACATAAGGAGTCAGTACTATGAAATACACTTGACCCCCACTTTGCCTGCACAAAAGGTTATGGGCCCCACTGCCTAAGCCTCTGCTCTCATCCTTGACCGCCATACAAAATAGCTATTTATTTCGGGGAAGGTACAAATGTTTTGCAGAATAATAAATGTGCACTTTGACCACCATAATGCAGGGGATACACAAGGGATTATTTGTGGCCTCCTCGCTGCTGAAAGAAATTTTTCAGAATTTTGTGAACTGTTGAACCTATTCGACAACCGTATTATTCTGCTCTTGAAGAAGCTGAGTGCATCCGTGTCGCACAGCTGATGCCAAGGTCGATACATCAATCTGGGCTGAGCGAGCACAGGTGCGGAACAGCATGCATGCAGCACATCCCACGCGTCGACTTAAGTGAAGGTGCCCCCAAAATGATCCCAGCACATCCGCTATCACCGCAGCTGTGAGGAAACTCAAGGCCGAGCATTGGAGCAAGATCATTGCCACCACTCAGGCTGTTGCCATCCAGCACGATGAGGCCCCTGTCGGCGCCGTTATTGATGTTGATACTGAGGTGGTCTGAAGGAGGACTTTAATTTGGTTGACGTGGCTATTTATTTCGCGGAAGGTACAAAAGTTTCACGGAATAATAAATGTGCACTTGTGCCTCACTATCAAATGGTTTAATTCAGCCGAGAGCAGGAGGGATAAGGGAGCACTAGACATATTTAAGGTTTGAATCAATCCTGGGAGATAATCGCATTTTGAACCACATGCCCCAAAATGGCATTTTGAATCACATGCTTCATAATGCCATTGTGAACACAATTGAATGGTTTAATTCACATATTGAACCACATGCCCCGAAATTCCATTTTGAATCACATGCTTTGTAATGCCATTTTGAATACAATTGAATGGTTTAATTCGCATTTTCAACCAGATGCCTCAAAATGTCATTTTGAATCACATGCTTTGTAATGCCATTTTGAACACAATTGAATGGTTTAATTCACATTGCGATTTTGAATCACATGCTTTGTAATGCCATTTTGAACCCTGTGCCTCACTATCAAATAAATGGTTTACAGCTCTTTGCGGTACAACATGCGTGGCACCTTTTTTTTTTTTTTTTTCTTTTTTTTTTTTGAACTTTCCACTAGAACAGTCACTGGTGGGTCAGTTTTTGTCAGAATCCCTTGGGAATAGGCATGTTAAAATCGCACTGCAAATCCGCAGGCGACCAAATACCGGCTTTTTTTATCTGATTACACAATGAAATTTCTTCCGAAAAATCATGGCTTCGAGCAGGAAGACTGTAGCACTGTGAGTTCTGGCCCGATTGACCTAATTCCCGGATGTTATGCATCTGGCCCACCTAGGAATACTTCTAGTTTTCTTGGTGGAATGTGGAGGGAATTGCTGGTGAGAGGTATTTTTTAATTGGGTAGTGCGTACCTTTGCAAAAAAATTGTCACGGTGGTCACGGGCAGACCCCAGCTGCGGCTCAGTCGGAGCTTAACCACATGGCAGTTATGTTTGAAAGGCGGTGAGGAAAGCAAAGAGGGAGGCGGGCGAGCGCACCATGACATGGCGGTCGAGTGAACAGGCCAGCGACGACAACAACCAGAAGGCGATGTACTGGAGAGAATACAGGGGCGGGGACCCACTACATTAACCATGGGCGAACTGGGTTATGCAATATTTCCAGATTTGAGAATATTTTGCTTCCTGTTGATTCAGAAGTGGAATGGGTGCAGATTTTTTTGTGGAATTGTGTTTGTGTGCTTGAAAGGTGTCCTCTGTGTGCCGAACACAGAAATTAACCACGGGCAAACTGAGTTGTGCAATATTTCCACATTTGGGAGTATTTTGCTTCCTGTTCATTCAGAAGTGGAATGAGTGCAGATTTTTTGGGGGAATTAAGTTCCCGTGCTCGAAAGGTGTCCTCTGTGTGTGGAACACAAAAATTAACCACGGGCGAACTGAGTTGTGCAATATTTCCCTATCGGGAAGTATTCTGCTTCTTGTTCATTTATAAGTGGAAGGAGGGTTTCCAGGAATTCGGCACGATACAATGTCCCAACCGGACGTAGCTTATGCAAAGGAGAGCTAAGGCAAGTGACTCGATCACCAATCACTCCTTTTAACTCGTGAGGAATTTTAACACAATAATAAATCCTCAATGTCTTTGGGAAGAGGCGTCCTGAAAACACATAAATTCTGGTTTTAGGCGGAATTCGAGAAGACGACTTCCCCCAAAACAGATTTCCTTATGAAGTAAATTTTTGGCCGTGTAACATGCATTATTTCCACAAAGACCAGAGACGAAATCTTCCAAAAAGAAAATTGAGCCCCCGGAAATCAAAGCATATAAGACCCGTCAATGTTTCGGTATATTGATCCCTTGACCATTTGGAGGAAGCGGCGAGCAACCACAGTGATTGTAATGCAGTGAAAAAGACAGCACATATCTCTTGAATGTAGACTCGTGTTAGAAAATGGTTCAAAGCCCGCTCAAAGCCGAACTGGCATACACAACCAAATGTTGATCGGAGAGACCATCTTTCTTTCTTCCTCTCTCCGCGCTTTCACATTCCCTCCCCCTCTCTCGTTGCGAGTCAATGGTGCAATGTGACTGGCCCTTCAACCTCCCTTGCCCACCTGTACTAATCGAGAAGCACTAGTAAACCATTCTACACATTCGCAGGTCCATTTCCGTGGGCTCACTCTCTTTGGTCTCTGCAGCAGAACTTTGATACATTCACAAGTGAGCCTGGTAGTTTTCGCGGTTTTTTTCAGACCGCCTTCGTGATGATCTTCGAATCGAATCGCGAGGAACACTGTGCCAACCATGTAATACGGATAAAAATGC
This sequence comes from Mycena olivaceomarginata, assembly GCA_029378375.1. Classification (NCBI taxonomy): domain Eukaryota; kingdom Fungi; phylum Basidiomycota; class Agaricomycetes; order Agaricales; family Mycenaceae; genus Mycena; species Mycena olivaceomarginata. The sequence goes on from JARKIC010000029.1 coordinate 311,472, forward strand.
GGTGAAGAACTGCTGGTTACGAGTCTAGAAAACCTCATCTGCGTTTCTTACGTAAAAGAACGATTACATAAGTACTCGTAAAGGGCTCGGAAAGCCGCCTAATAAAATCCATCCTGTCTTTCAGTTGCGCTCACATTCATTCAAACAACTAGATATGGCATGTTGTCCTAGGAAGCCAACACATGATCATATGAGGGCTGGAACAGGGAAGGAATTGTGTAGGGCCCACGTTCAGCCTTCGCTTTTCTTTTAAGTGGATTATGTCATAGATGTACTCGCCGGCCAGAAGAGGAACGGACGCGACGATACCGAATCCGCGAATACCGGGGAATCCCATGACGTGGACCTTCAATTTCACAACGGACCATGGAGCCTGCAGGATACAATACGAATCGAAGCACCTGGAAGAGAGTTAGAGAATGACAAGCGCTTTCATGACCAAAACGGTATGTACCATCGGAGGGCCTTTCTCGCACCGCGGATGCCTTCGAGGTTGAGTACCGGCGCCGACTTCCAGATCTCGGTAAAAAGGGCAGTTGTTGCTTGAATGAGGCCTTCCAGGGTCTGATTTTGGTGTAGGATTTCTGGCTTTGCCTTCTCATAGAGAGAGTGGATATGAACGCGAATTTCCAGAGGAACATCAGAATTTGGAGAGAGGATGGCGATGTTGTAGTGGCGAGAGTGTGGTTTGCGAACCAGCTGGGGGGGGGTCGGAACGTAGTGTGACTTTCTCCGCATCGGAAACAAGTGCTTCACCCGCTGCGGGAACAGCGGGATCCGTGGGCACATGATCCCGGGTTTCCCGGCGGTGCAACTCCACTCTGACCTCATCAGAGTGGGGCCAGTGAGAACGCTCTCGGGCTCGCATTGCCGCGCGCGCCACGTCCTGGTACTGACGAGAGAGTTCCCACAACTGTGTAGGACTCATAGACCTTGTCGAGTGCGATGACAGGAAGTGACCGTGTAGTTTCATATGCATTGTTCAAGACTGCAATGCCTCCGAGGTGGGAAGCGACAATGGTGTACTCCGAATTTGGGATACGTTTCTGTAGTAGAGTCTCTTTAGCGGTCTCCAGCGTAAGCACATGCTGGGAATACCCGGATGTTTTCCTGGCGACATCATGCACTGATGACTGAACAAGGTACCGACAAGCCGGACGCATCCGGTACCGATCCCATCGAGAACGGCAATGGGGGGCCCAATATCGATGGGCCTGACAGTATCCCAGGTCGTAATGGCGGAGCGACTGGGCCTGGCGCATCCGGTAGCGTCGAGCACGGCAATGGTGGAGCCCATGGTAATGTCACTGCCGATGGCAATGTAGATGAATCCACGGGCACTGCGGGTAAGTCTGACATCCTGCTCACCGTTCTACCGTGTTCACATGCTTCTCCGGCCCACAGATGCATTGGAAAAGGAGAACACGGCGCTCAAGGCGAAAATTGCGCGTCTGCTTGCCAAGGGTACCTCTGGGGCGCAGGGAGAGCCACGGGAGCCTTTTGCGCGTCCTGGAGGCACCGCTGGGATGCATTTCAGCATACAGGAGGCGATGGGACTTGCCGGCAGTCATGCGGACTACGAGCAATACAAAGCTATTCAGGTGCGTCATTTCAAATATTCTAGGGCTGGAACTTACCTCCAGAGATCAAAGCGCAATGTCCGCGATCTTGTACTCAATGCGCGAATCAATTGGGAGCTCCCTTGGAAGCGAATCCCGGGTCAGCAAAAGGCATCGCTGTTTGACATAGTAAGCGTCCGCACGACTTCGGTCGGTTAATACCTACTCTGAGTACTCACGGCTCATATAGGCTCGTAAACGTCATCCATACCTCGCCGAGTTCCACAACGACTGGGCCACCGAAGAGCTCGTCAAACAATTCATCAAAAATCGGCGCAACAACGCCTACAAGAACGAATGGATTCCCGTCCCAGCCCAGTACGGGTATCTGAAGGCGAACGCCTCCAAGCGCGACCGTTCTGCTCCTCGTGGTCGTCAGAACAAGCTCGCCAAGGCTGGGGCAGCTTCCAAAGCTGCCGAGAAGAAGAAAACGGCTGCGCCGGCGGGAAAGCGCGCAAAGATCTCGTCGAAGTCGAAGGGCAAGAAAAAGGCGGTGGTGGACAGCGAGGATGACGCCGCCGACGACGACGCTTCGATGTCCAACGCGGGCAGCGAGGACAGTTACGACGGGTGAGGGGAGAAGTCAAGAGTAGTACGAGATGGTCACTGTGTTACACGCTGTCACTAACGAACGTAATCATAGCCACATCGATACCCACGGCCTGGCCGCGCTCTCGACCCGACCCGCGGCCTGTTATTTCGGTAGCTATGGAGCCCAGTTATGAGCCAGATTTTGTCAGTATGCACTCCTATTCATCCAATACATGACCGATGTTACAACCAACAATGTGCGAAAGATGTGGCGGTTTTTGAATGAATAACAACCTGAGAGTGGGCTTGAAAATCAACAGTTAATTGGTTGTCTATAGGTTATACGACTCAGCCTACAGTAGGTTAAAACTCAGCAGGATTTGCGAGAAGGCCGTAGGATGAAACAGACGGTTTTTTGGATGGCCATCAACCTAATTCAGTCAGCCTATCATCAATTACAATGTAACCTACGGAGGTTGAAAGTCAACCTAAAATTTACTGCATTCCAGCCTAGTTCTGGTTGAATCGTAGGTTGAAATTCATACTTTTTGGTCCTCCCAGAGCGGTGATAGGGGAATGGAAGAAAAAGGTCGGACGGCTGGCAGGTCTCAGAAGAGCGATGAAGGAGACGAATCATCGCAACGGGAAAGTCGCTCCTAGCACCATGTATAAACCCACAACAGCAGATAATCGAGATTCAAGCTCGGATATTGATGGACTGGACGCACCTGGCAAGGTGGCGCTCAATTCAAATCCAGAGTTCGGATTGGGTACCACCACATGAGTTGGAAGCAACTGGCCAGGTTGCAATCCAATACTCCGGGTCTCGAATGGCACAAGTGGCAGAGCATTACTGGAGCCTTTATATTCAAAATCGGGACCCCACCTCCGGGCCCGGAATACAAATGTCAAACAAGTGGAAACAAATCCGCGGTCCGTGCGCAATACCGGAGTCAACTCCGGGCCATTCCTCCGCTTGGTTTGCCTGCGCACTGCCCACGTACATAACTTACCCGGAGCAGACTCTTCGTCATCACCGTCTAGACACGATGTGGGTTGGTCTGTGGCCCAAGGGTTTTCGAGGGGATTATTATTACTGGGCAGAAGCGAGGCAGAAATTTTTCCTCGGACCCAATGGGTTCTTTCGCTTTGGCGCTGGAAGCCGGCCGATCACGCGTATTGTTTTGTGAATGGGTTTGTGGATTATTCATGCGGAAGGTTTGGGATGTGGGTCATGTGGAGGTCGCGAAGTCGTGGATCGTGTCCCCAATCCAGAGGCGGATTTCCGTCGAGGGTAGATGTTGTGGGACGGGAATCGGGGGCGTGAACGAAAGCCCGTGGATTTGTACACGTGATGTTTTGAGATTTGAATCATAAATATTGAAGACGATTGTTTTGGGAGTGCGCGAGCTACGCGGGGACGACGCTTGCGTACAGGAAACGCCGCTGTAAACTCGAAAATGGGTGTGCACTCTGTCCCTAGGGCCCAGTACATTGCAAAATGTTTGTGGCCCTCCAGGCCTGCCTAAGCGGCAGGAGAGCCATCCGACGCAAAATTCAATGAAAAAAAAAAAAAAAAAAAAAAAAAAAAAAACGGGCCGCACCCTAAGTTCCGCAAACAGCTGTAAAAACAAGATTATGGCCAATGCCATCACCGGACAAGGCTTCACGGTCTATAAATTTAAGGTCTTTTTTCTTTTTCTGCGCGGAGGCCTCAATGCCGGGTTCGCGCAATGTTTTCCACCGTCTCGTCCCTGAGACGGTCCCTCATCCCTCCCCATTTTCTCCATCCGGGACCTCGCGTGCGCCAATTGGTGTGAGAGATTGGCGATTGAGCGGCGGCACACGGCACTTGACACATTTAATTTCCACGAATGCAAGAGATGGCCCTGAGTGCACCGCCGAGGTCGAGTCACACGATGCCCCATGAAACAGACTTTCCCAGCATTTCAGCAGGAATATCATCGGCGGACGGGTTGCTACTTCCGGTATGATTCTTTCATCTCCGCGCGAGCGCCGAATGTCGGCTCGGCGGCGATCCAAATCAAGCTGTCCGATCATGGGAACCTTGCTGTGAAACAATTCCGGCGGACTCTTGGCTTTATTCCCCACCGTCAAATATTTTCTATAGGTTTGTAGAATACCCTAGGCTCAAGCTGCCCTATGGGATTGGATGGAAATTTGCACCCTTGGGCGTGCCTATTTTTATCATTTCTGTACTTCTCGAAGCATCATTTTTCAGTGCTTCTCGTGCGAGAACTCCAATTATATAACTGCATACATCTTCTCTACCACGCCACCTTCCATCCACCACCCCTTCGACCACAAGTGCTCAGATGTTGTATGTCGGTTCCAGTGAATCTAGGTCTTGCCTCACTCTTCTCAAGGTCGCTGCGCGAGCGGAAAGAACAGGAACGGAAGGCCATACTGGAGCAGGACCCCGATTGTTACGCCTTACCAAGTTCATTGTGTTTGGTGCAGGTCCGACGTAAATTTGGATCGGCAAAGGCAAACAACCTACAAGACGAGGGCCTGGGAAACCTACAGGAATTCCGACATCCATACAGATGAGGGGTGCATCGGTTCTTCATATGTGACATGTTCGAGGGGAGCTTGGGAGGTATTGCGTCACCATGTGAAGCGGGCGGGGGTAAACCCGAGCGCGCAGCTAAGGCTGACTGCGTGGAGAGCGGGGGCAGTAGAGATCCAGCGAACGAAGTCGCGAGCCAAGCAGGCGCGCAGGAATGCGACGGCGTGGATGCAGCAGCAGTGAACAGTGAATTGACATTGAGTTGTTCTGCACTGAGGTGGTGTGCCATGACTGGCCACATTTTGTTCTGCGACCTTTGTTGAGGTGAAGGAAGGCTTCCATATTATAGAAGATGGTTTTTTTGATAGAAATGGGAATGATGAGGTCATTACCCACACCGAATATATGGCAAGTAGTTCCGTAACCGGGCCGGGCTTCTGTATATAAGTAGGGATTGTTAGAGTCGCATGACAACTTCTCCCTCCATCCCAATCATATGCCCATTACCTAATCTCTTGTCTTCGACCTATTCGTAGACGCACCCAGGTTCTTTGCTTAACCTTAAGGCGTTTGGAGAGACAGGGGGGGTTTTTGAGGAAGGATGAAAAAGGTATGGCTTTATATCTCCTCGCACTATGTATCTTCCCCTTATTCTAAACCCTCGAAGGGTCGTCCGCTCCCACCGCACGACTCTGACCGCACGAATCCGACCGCACGACTCGTGAAAGAGAGGCTCATACTAGTCCCTGTTTGTCCCCCTCCGAGGCACCAAATGTCCATATGCCAATGCAAGGTTGATGCCAAGGGCTCCATAGCACCAGGGAGCCCCGCGTCACCGGCGGAGGTGGATAATATGCATCCGAGCGGTAGAGTCGATGCGGGTCGGATAGGCCGGTCTGTATTCGAGTGCGTCATTCAATTATGCTTCAACCTTGTGAAGCACTTCATGCAAAGTACATTTGACTCTTGTCATTCATAACCTTGGTCATTCAGAATAAGAAATGGTAAGTAGTTTCGTTATCATGCCCTTTCATTGGGCTTTCATTTTACAAATGTAAGCTCGAAATCATTTGGTGCCTTTCTATTCTAGTCTCATTAGGCTCCCGGTTGAAAGGACCCTTTTTTGGAGTGGCAACAAAAATGGTACCGAAATTCCTCCATTTCGGCCAGTGTCTTCTAAAAATGTCTCACAGGTGCCCGAGCTTGCCTTCGACTGGTTCAGGTGTCTTCAGCGAGTTCCAACTCACGCTGATGACGGCACGGTTTGATGGCTTAGAATCGATAATCGGGTGGGTCGTGGTTTGCGGGGGTAAAATCGAATCAGAATTGCTTCATGACTCGATCGAGTTGTCGATTCTAATGTCACCACAACTGGCACGCGCTCACACACGTCCTCTTTTCTCGCTCATATTATGCGCACTTCTGGATCAAAACCCTCGATTATAGGCGCGTACCTGGGCCTTTCGGCCAACCTCCACCGCGTTCTGACTCCCTGAGGGCCTCAGCCGAGCTCAATCAAGCTGCCTGGACGCCCACACATCTTTCGCGGTAAGCGGTAAGCATCTCTCCTCTTTTGGTTGGGGCGATAATGAGTATCTCCTCCAGGCCAACACGGCGGCGGCCAACTTGTACAAGGGTAATGGTCCGTCTCTTCCGCCCCTCCCCTGATCATGCTGACCGCTGCCAGAAAATGATCCTCATCAAAGGCTGGGATGTCACCGAGGCGATGCTCAGAAACAAGCACTAAGGCAAGCTAGTCAAGAGCCGCGTGCAGTACCATGTTACTCAATTCAAGATTGTGAGTTCTCGCTCGTTCTTTCCTTTCATTGGTTGATCCGATTGATGCTCAAGCCCGGCGGCGTACTCAACATCCTCGATCTCACCTCCACCATCACGAGTAAGGGGGCGATGGTCCTTTGCGCCCGCGTCGCGACGACTGAAATTTTTTGTAGACCTCGCCTATTACTTGTTATGAAGTACCGGAAATGTGCCAAAATCCAGGCTGCTAGAAACTCGAAATGTTAGCTGAATTGCACCTGGGGTCGGTTTTGTTTCATCTGAATCAGAAAACCTTGTTGGACAGGCATTTCAGGTGATTGTCAGAGGTCCTATCCTGGTTCAACTAGGGTTCAACAATTGAACGGATGAGGTTCGGAGTCACCTCCGATATTGTGTGAGCAGTTTCGGATTCGGACGATGCCCCCGCCACACAGGCACCTGAGACTCGCAGGTCGCACCAATCAGATCCCGCCCAAGACCTCGCCCAATTGTGGGACCATGACATCGACGATGCTGATTCTGAGAAATCTGATGGGAGCAACCACGAGGAACACAATGATTTCGAGGTCGAGGATGAGGAGGACCTTCAGGATGTCCTAGCAGATGTTTTGTCACGGACGTTCGCGCAAGAGGTGAGCATCACGATGATCTGACTTCATATTGATTGACACTTCACTGACTTTGATTGGCACTTGACAGCAGGCGCGCTGGCGGAATGATGATGGCCTCGATGCTGAACGACAACCTCGGCCACGAGCGCCCGTCAAGCCGAGCGTTGATGAGCTCCGGATACATGAGTGTCCCAGCCAGTGAACCGGCTGATGATTCCGACGAGTCTGATGCAGAGGCAAGCGCCAGTAGTAAGCGATCTAAAAAAGACAGTGTGAACTGCTAATCGTAAATTCCAAAGGACGCACCGGGCATGCATGCTGGAAGTTGGGAGACCGGGTCTCCCGCGAAATCAGGCGCAAGTCGTGGGGTCACCTGGGATTCAACAAGGGAAGAAGGTACACGTGGAAGTGGGAGCGGGCCGGAGCCGGAGCTACAGCAATTAATTATAGATATGTAGACCTCGAGCTCGAAAATAAATCATCGGCTCTTCAACTTCCACAGCCCGGCTGCACGGCCGGATGAAACCCAAGCACCCATGCCTGCCGGAGCGTAGCGAAGGCTTGCTTATCTTGTTTACAATCAAAAGGGCGCTCTTCGTGCATTCAGCATGAATAAATCCAATGGTGGGAAGCAACCAAAGCAGAATGACACTGTTATTCCCCAGTCCAATCCATCTGCTGCCCAGTGTGGAAAGGTTCAAAATATGACCACTGTAGAGGGTGAAGCAAAAGGCCTTCAAGCTGTGCTAGTAGAGCAGGGTTTTGATGTCTCAAAACTCAAAGCAGAATGTTCCCCTGTGTGCCCATTCGAGAGCACAGGGTGCTGCATGGCATGCCTTCTCAGTCAGCAGGAGGACTTTGTTAACCAACCATCTATGCTTGAGACTGTGATCACTGAAGCCGGACATGTGTGCATGTTTCTCCCTAAATTTCATTGTGAACTCAATCCTATTGAGATGGTAACTTATTCTTCCAAATGGTTTCTTAGAACTAATTTAGTTTTTTAGTATTGGGGATGGTGCAAATACCGCTACCGGCAAGTCCCCAAGAAGAGTTTTGCTGACTCAAAGGAGTTGGCCTTGAAGTATCTGGATGGATGCCTGGTTACAGTGATTCGTCGTTTTATCAACAGGTCATGGAGGTTTATGGATGCTTACCGGAGGGGTTTGACTGGCACAGCAGCAGAATGGGCTGTGAAGAAAAAGAAACAGCACCGTTCAGTTTCAAACCGTGCTTTCGATCCAATTGAGGAGTCACATCAGAGGGCAATTGAAAACTCTGCAGGTAGATAATGTAATTACATAATGTGGCTGTGCTAAAAAAAAGCCGTTTTTTGCCAATCACCTCCGATTGTAAATCTGAGATTTGGATCCAGGCCGAAAAATTTGGCAGTCCCTCATTTTTTGTAGGAAAAACTTCGGAGCATGTTTTTTGGACTCTTTGACTCAATCCCATCTCCGGAAACTTAAAATTAGGTCAAAATTAAATCCCGTTGGGGCTACAGACAATTTGCGGACTTTGTTTGTCCACAACTGTACAGTGAAAATCTTATTTTTGAATTTAGGCATTTTGTGAACCATTCAACCAAAGGCCTTGGTCCAAGGGCGCCGTCAAGGCCTTGGTTCAATTTTCCCACGGAATTTCCCACGGATCTCAGGCGGCAACAAAATAATAAAATTTGACCCTAGTCTACCAATATTCATCATTTGAGTCAATCTCGATATCGATAGCGCCGTCGTCGGGATGCGAGTCCTCCTGTGCGTCCGCACGTGCCTCCATCTAGACCAGATTTGACAGTGTGGACCAAGAGGTGAGCGATCTTCGGATCTTGGCAAACATTCCCACGACCCTACCTACCCCCCGAAAAAGGAAAGTGTTTGGCAGGACAAACAGCGGCGATTGCTTCCATCAATCTATCGTTTTTCATTATCTGCGTCGACGCGTCGCGGCGCGTCCCAAACGCAAGTCCTTCGCACAAACCCACAGCGCAAACTCTGGAAACAACATGGGCTCTTTCCCCTGTAAATAATGCACATACCTCTTTGACCACAAACTCGGCTGGCATTGCACATAACAATGAGCCACATTTTCTTGAGGGCGGGGATTCAGTGATAGGGAAACTTTATTTAGGATGATAATTGTACATCTCAGCGAGCGTGCAGAGTGGGCGAGACAAAAGGAAGAAAACACTGAGCTGTAGGCTTGTGGGCGGAGTGTTTACGAGACTTAACGGTGACTTCCATCAAGTGATGGCCGTGGCCACATCAAATCCCAAGATCCGAAGATCGCTCACCTCTTGGTGTGGACTGGGTATGCTTCTTCTTCGGCTAGGGTTCCGGGACATCAGTGGCAGTGGTGGGAATTGATTCAGTTCGCGCGCGCTTTTGTGATCCGCTGAAGAGTGGCCTCTGCCGTGGCTTCTGCTGATGCATACAGACACGGTGTCCTGCCGCCGAGTATATGCGCAATCCAGGCGCTTTTTTCACCCTGGGTAGAGCCACCTGCGGCACAAGCTTTTCTCATAAGCTTCCAAATAAATACTTCATGACATTGACTCACCGTCTTGAAGGTCTGGAGGGTGGTGGCCGTTGCACCCCTTTTCTTCAATTCCTCCGTGACACATGCCTTGCAGTAGGTGAAGTACATGGACTTACTGTGCCATTTCGTTCAATTCGTAGGACGATTTTGGGTGTGACATTTCCTACGAATTGTACCTTTCGTAACCGGTCCCCTTTTGGTAATTTGATGCGCCGGCATTCCTCGGCATCCCTCGGCTAGCTCGGCTAAGGCTAAAATCTCCTCTGTGACGCAGTGACCTACGAAAATTTTCGTATGATTTGAGGCTTGTGACCCGTGACCCTACTAATTGAACGAAATGGCACAGTATTTTGGGCGTCCCCGCAGTGAGAAAACGCTGATAGCGGGTTCGCCACCATGGTGAGAAACAGGCGGAGATGGAAGCTGAAGAAGAAAGATGCGAACAGAAATTACATAATGGCCACACGTGATAGCCCAAGGCTTGGCCAAGGGCGGGTCTCCGGGTCAAAAAAATCCAAGGCCTTGGGGGTCAAGGCCTTGGGCCTTGGGCGAACACTGGTCCATAGCCGTCTCATACGATGAAGAATGTCTTCCCTGCCGAGCTCGTAATGCTGCTTCCACTTGGGAGCGTTTCTTGTGACTCATTCCCGAGCAAGAGACGTCGAAAGAGGTGGTATTCCTGGGACCGAGTAGGTTTCAGGTCTCCGTAAAAAATAATGCATCCAAATGACCATGTATAGACAACTCACCTGACTCCGGCCATTGCCGATCCTCCTGCGATCTCAAAAACAACAAAATGCGTTTCTCGATCATGGATTACCAATCCCCGACTCTCTACCCTCACCTGCAACTCACCTGACACCGGCAGTTGCCGAACCTTCTGCCATCCCGAAAACAAAAAAATGCGTTTCTCGATCGTGGATTACCAATCCGGTATATACCGAACTCCTGCCCTCGCTGAAAGCTTTAAACTGCATTTCTCGATCGTGGATTACCAACCAAGACTGAGCCTGGATGACCAACCCGTAAGTATTGCGTTGGTATGACATCCCCTATTTTGCGTTCCTCTCCATTTCCTGCTCCTTCATTCCTGTTCCCGCTCCTTCTTTCCTCCCGCTTAAACCCTCTGGACCCGATGCCGCTTCGTCCCACCATCGAAGAAATCTACGATGAGGCTGACCCTCGCGGTGCTCCCCCTCTCCGACTTAGCGGTCACATACTGCAGGAATCCTCCGTTCCGGACCTACCCCCCTCGTCTGACTTCGGGCTTTCGACCGGTTTTCATTGCGCACCGACAGCTGCGGTCGATGCCCGCTATCCAGCGCCCGTATGTCCACGACTCATGACCCGTCTCTCGTCCTGACGGCCCCTCAGATTTCTACCCCACCTCAAGCCCGCCAGACAGATTGTCCGTCGCTCGCACAATCACCGGCGTCCGACCATCTATCTCGTAACGCTGTGTCACCTGCGACCTTACCTCCCATTGCACACGGTCTGCACAGTCCCTACAGCTACCCCGGTATGTTTGTCCGGCGACTTTTCCGCTCCCGCTGACCGGTGCATTTGTGCAGCTCCTTCGTCTACGTCACTCGGCAAGAGGCGGCAACGCGACTATGGCGCTCTCGATGGGGAAACTCAACGTACGCTTTCCCCACATACCGACCAACCTGACCGTCTTTCTCTAGGATCCCCCACTCCGCGCCAGGTTAGGCCTTCTGATCGTGAGTCGCCACCTGGAACCTTTCTTTCCTCTTTTTCTTTTTGCTCACCCACCTTTCACTGCGTCAGATTTACCGTCCCCTCTCCCAGAGGGTATACCTGAACGCTCCGGGAATGTGTACGGTAGGAGCTCCGAGTCCAGTAGATCTGTAAACGGTGGTACAATGTTCAATGCAACGCATGTTATGCGGCCCCCGTTCAACGTTCATGAGTTCGGCGCTTCGGCTGCCCAAGACCCAGCAACAACGTACCTATCCGGCTATGGCAGTTTCGTGTCCAGAGAATATGTGGAGCCACTCGAACTCAGACTGCAAGATGTTCCTGCCGCTGAGCCGGGGGATGGCGCTAATTTTCTGACTGTATACACCCTGAATAAACAATACGGTTTTTCCAGGTCTCAGCCCGCTCGCGCCGCCGTCCCCGCGAACTCGGTTGCCTTAAAATGTGCAAACTTGTCAAAGCTCCTTCAGTTGTACCGCTATTTCACTGCTCCTACACTGTCAGATGTTGCGGCAGCGCCATCGTTTGCAGACCTCCCTCCGTATGTCGTCCCTTCAATCCCTCGTCGCTGAACACAAGTGCGATTTACACTGTCCCGGCTATACGGATGTTTACGTTTTCCACCGGCTAAATCGCCCTCGGACTGTCCGGCACAACACGGCTGCCGGTTCCCGTTTTTTGGAGATGGCTTTTGACAACTCCCCTTGCGACGATGGTCCTGGGTTCATTTCGACCTATACCCTGAACCGACACTTCGAATTTGTATCCGTTGGTGACAGATCGACCGTGGAGCTGATGTACGGGAATTCTACTGGACATTCAGTGTGTAAGACGTCCAAGATCTCTGAATTCGTCACCTACTTTGCCGATCTAAATATTGTACAGCTCTGCAATATTGCACAAGCGCATACTCCGCATGGATTCAACCCCGAGGACAGCAAGCCTGCCCTGCTCAGAACCCTGATGCGCCACGTGTGTTCTGACGCTTGCAACAGCGACCATCTCGTGTTCATACGACGCCTGTACCCCAGAGAAGGCCAATTCACTACTCGCACTCTGCCTGGAGACGCGGCCGTTGGACAGCCCCCTTTGTTGATGTCGGACTTGGATGTTCTACCCGTCCTCATGGACAACAGCATGCAAGTAGACGAGCGTGATGGGCTGGATCACATCAGCACATATCTCCTCAACACTTCATACGATTTCGTCGAGATTCTCAGCGCCACAACTTTACAAACCCACAAGGCAGCTGATTTTGGCATCAAGTACGTTGCCGCGCATGCGGACAGCCTGTCGTCGTTCGTGTCCATGTACGATCGTTTGACTAAGAAGCAGCTTACCTCGTTGTGCCGCGCCCACCAACTCCGTCCTCCCGACACTAAACCCCTTCTGTTAGAGTCGCTGTTAACTCACGCGTGTCCCATTTCATGTTCCGGTCACAACTCGGTTTTTGTTTTCGTACGAATTAAAAACGCCCAGTTTGACGAAGGTGGAACCTAAAACAGTGGCCACCGTGAAGGACGCCGAAGCAATGCGACGTGCACGGTTTCTCCTGAGCAAACAACGAGATGTCCCGAAACATAACAATCGTAAAGGGCCTCTCAAAGACGCGGTCGTCCAAGCCGTAGCCGAGGCGCGGGACGAATTCCCTTTTATTGCGGACGTGGCCCACTGCCACGGCATCGCGAAGCAATGGCAACAGGAAATGGATCCGCTTGCTTGGATTCCTGCTCCTTGTGCAATATGTGGACGTAGGACAAAGAAGTCGGACCTCACGTCCTGCAATCCACTCCATTTCGATTTGTCTTTGCTAAAAAATCCTGCTTTGCCAGTTGCAGTTCTCCCTACGACGTACAACCTGGCGGCGTACGACGGGGCAATCCTGTGTCCGGCGGCCCTGGAGGATACTACACAGAAAGGACCTATGTCCGTTTGTCCGTCCTGTAAGTCGTCTATGGCCGCCGGTTTGCAGCCGCCGGACTCATTGGCCAACTTCCAGTATTACGGTCGCGCGGAGCTTCCTCCGGACGTCCTCTCCGCTTTTGAGAAAGCCACCCCGTTTGATCTCTTGTTAACCGCCCATTCCCGTTCAACCCGTATCACATATTTATTCTGCGACAAGGACGGGGGGAAGTGCGACGACGAGACCCGATTGGCATCTCAGGGCTACTCCAAGGGGAACGTCGCTGTCTTCGCGCAAGACGTTGCCACCCTGCGCAACGTTCTACCCCCCCCACGGGCGGAAATCCAGGAGGCCATGTGTGCGCTATTCGTGGGACCAACCACTGTTCCTACGAAGGAGAACATAGAAGCTCTGCGTCCAGTGCTGGTCTCCAAAAACCGAGTGCAAACCATCCTCGACTTTTTACTTCGTAAAAACGTATATTACGTCGGCGCTGGGGTTCGATTCAGCCAAACGAACCTCGATGGGCTATACGAAGATGCTGTACCTGAGGGTGTCCTAGACGCGGTCGAGCTCTGTTGCCTCCCCGAGTCAACACTGGAGACCAGGTCATATGCGGATAGAGGTGACGGCGACGATGCTGATAATTTTGGTCAGCACACCGGAGGCGAAACTGTTATGGAGGCAGTAGGCTATGTTGTGGGCGAGAACACTCCTAGGGACTTGCGTAACATGAAGGCCTCTGCGGTAGCTTGGTGTCTCGACCGCAACAATTACCTGCGGGTGCAGTCAGGTTCGAAATTTCTATCGGATCGAGACCCTGGGTTCCTCACGTTCAATTTCCCCCATTTGGATCCCTGGGGTATCGGTGGATTCAATGAACCCGCCAGAACGGCCAAGCAAAAGATTTCGTTCGAAAGACAAGTCAAAAATCTGCTGATGCAATCAGATGGAACGTTCCAAAAAGATCCTAACTTTGCGTACGTATGTTGGAATATAATGCAGAAAACAGAAGTGAATCGACAAATAAGTTTCCGTACGCCGGCTAGACAGCAGGCTGGTATCGTCGCCGATATCCAAGAAATGGCCCCAGTAATCACCGAGCTCATCCGCAAATGGGAGTTCAATCCGAACGCCAAGCCTTCCAACACCCACGAGAAGAAAGCTATGCGCACCCTATCTAAACTCAAGGTCCTTGCACGAGACCTGAAAGGCAGCTCCGGGTACAAGCAATGCAGGCGTAACGAGATCAGGGGCCTGATCAAAAAGTTGTCCACGCCCGCACTTTTTCTGACGTTGAACCCAGCTGACATTGCCGATCCTCTATTGGGTGCAGTCGGCGGGGTGCTCCCCGATGAGTGGAAGAGCTGGAACAGCTTCAAGCGGCGTAAATTCGTCGCAGACAACCCAGGACCTGCAGCGAAATTTTTCGACGAAGTTATCAAGGCGTTTCGACGAACCTTGCGACCTCAGAAATTCGTACAGCATCGTTGTCGCGCGGCAAGACCTTCACGGGACGTTTTTGTATCCCGAAAACGCCCTGATCAACAGCCTGGTTCCGGATTTGCAACAACCTTGGCGTGGTAACGTCCTGATTTTCAAGCACGGGTCTAAAGAACCCAAGGATATTGTGAACATCGCCGGCAGCGACGTCGCACTGGCAGAAGCTATCTTGAAACGGTGCGTTTGTCATTCTCTGTCGACTCTGTCGCCCTGGGATTAACGAATTACTAGTGTTGTCAGGGACGGGATCATCGGCGAAACGGCGAGGGGCGCACACGTCACGGATCAGAGGGGCCACATTATGTGGGACGGTCATATTTAAAGAGTACGATACTGGGCTCGGATCTGCTTGTTTTTACACTATGGTCGAAACCAGATCTGCGCGCAGACTTCGGTGTGGCAGTTACTGCGACCAGTTCTTCGCTACAGCGGACGTCCGCCGCCACACCCTGCTCTATCTCCCGCTGGTTCCTCTTTTGACATACGGTCAAGCGTCCCGCTTCACGAGGGGAGAGGTCATGTCGATGGCCCGCGAGCGCATCGAGTACTACACCTCTCCGTTCTTCAGTCGCCCGGAGCATGCGACGCTGTTCTTTTACCAGCTGGAAGAGCGCCGGGCCTGGATTGTTGGATCCGTTGCCCTCGCTGCCCTTTCCTTCAGTTGCGACTTAGCTGTACCCGACAATCTCAACGTGATCTCCTCTGTTCTGACTGAGGAGGCGTGGGTCACCTGCATGTGCGGTCACTTGGGTTTCACTCTTCTCTCCGCCGGCCCTTGCCGTGGATTTTATGCCAAGCTGGCTAAGAAGATACTGGTCTTCAGCCACAATGCAAGCGAGGTAAGAGTTCACTTTTGCGACCATCACCTTACTTACTTGGGCCGCACGCGTAGCACCGGACTATTACGGTTACGATCTCGCGCGGCGTCGAAATCTTCGAACTATTCCTCCGCGCTCGTACTACCCTGATGGCGAACGCAATTTCGGCGCAGGAGATGATCTCAACCTACGTGGATTTGACGTCGAACCTTCAGGGGGTGAGCGGCTACGCCCCCGCTTACACGGCGCCTTTCGACGTGTCCTTTGAGGTCCGCGAGTCACCCTTCCCCGACCACATCGAATTAGTGGACGACACGGAAAATATCGGGAGGCCGTGCGGGCTCGCGTGCCCAGCGAGAACCCGGATCTCCAGCGATATCGCCGGAATTGGTCATTGGGTGTGGGGAGGGGTTAGCAATTTCGAATGGGAAGAGGATAGAAACTTGATCGCGATGAGGGACAGCGACATTGTGTACAAATCAGGGGCCGTCTGCCGGAACGGTCACTGCCCCTACCACACGTAGCCTACTCTGCAGCCATGCTGGTCCAAGGATGGAGCACCGGGCCAATGCCATTCACAATGTCGATAGATACCCATCAATAGCCGCGAGGTAATGCCAAGAGGAGGATCCGAGCTTTGCAGATCGAAATGACGGTGCAAATTCCATTGTAATTGGACACGGCGTTCCCGATTGACAGGTTATGTCAAACTCGGTGGCCCGCTTGGTCGCACCAAAAGGATTAATAAGGTGCCGGGGTTTCCTGTGACGTCCATCGAAGAATGGCATCTCTCCCGGACCCAGACTGGCCTGCCTCACTCCGGAACAAAGAGCAGCTGCTCGAGTTTCTCTACTCTAAATCGGTCCCTGCTCTGGCTACCGACATTTTCAACGTCGAATTCCGACTCGGGGTGTATGGGAGCTATGCTGCGGACGAGACTGCTTGTACGGACGACCACGGTGATAGATACGGTACTTTCATATTCGGGAAGGTCGTCAAGCCAGTGGTGAGTATTCTGGCTTCCCCTGGCCGCCACTGAACACTGTTGTAGGGTCCGAAACCGGTTTTTAGAGTGGACGGGGGCCCACAGGACAACTCCGCGCTCCACCAAGCATTCACGAACCAGGTCAACCAGCTAGCCGCCATGGTGAAAGACGGTGATGAGGATGACTCCATGAATGGAGACGTAAGTCCATGTTCGCTGTCGTGAGCAAAGCCTGATATGCGCAGTTCAACATCGCGGTCCACCCTTGCACGGACAGCGATCGGGAGCATGGAACCGGGGGAACCTGGATCGAGATTGATGTAGGCGGTATTCCAGTGTTCAGAGATGGGGCCGCGGGACTGGTGAAGACTATGGCTTCCCGTGCCGCCGACGTTCGCCTGAACGTGGGGGACTGGATTGTAGTGCGCGCTTCGCTGCACCGGGTGGACGACCGGAGTGGTTACAGGCTCCGGGTATGAGCCGTCCCCGTCATGGGCCATACTTTGACTGATACTGGAACAGCATTTCTACGTCAACGCGGACGCTATTCGGGTCCTCGACTGGGACCCCGACAATGGGGCTGGAACGGACGACGACACCCTATCGGAAGTGTCGGTGGACGGAAAGCCGAGCTCAAATAAGACCTACGCTGATGTGCCAGACAGCAAAGCGGACGAGAAGCGGCCGTTGGAGTAGTTGAGTGCTCCTGCGCACCCCTGTACCCGCTAATACTGGTGATCATCGCAGTGCGGAACTGGTCGTCGAGAGCTCAGACACTGACGAGGTCGAGGAGCTGCGGATGGCCGGCGACGTCGCCGCGGTCGCGGCCGAGGCGGCCCTCACGACGTGAGTCCTCGCGCTACGCCTCAGTGCTGGTGCGTTAACGGAGCTTTTCAGCCTGGCTGAACCAGTCGAGGAGGGAAACACCTCCACTCCGTCAGGCATCAAACGCGGAAGGTGGGGTCGGCATGTACGGACTTACCAGCCACCGCTCACTTTGGCCGACAGATCTTCGAGCTTGGAGCCTGCTATGGTTGATCCAGAGGAACTCAACGACTCGCCAGCGACTCCGGTTAGAAAACGGGGACGTACCGCACGTGTAGCCTCTAAAGGGAAGAGGCAGTGAGTGCTGCTTGGGTGGGACTACACCAACGCTGACTTCACCGCCGCTAGAAAACGGAACGCGTGAGCGGAGCGTATCTCAATAATGAACACTACAGTATATACCCCAGCCTGTCGTACTTAGGCTGCCTGTCCCGACAGGCCGGAATTGACACTCTCTCGCTACGTTGAACATTTCACCTTGGCGTATAACGGTACCGTCCGCCTTTCATACAAGTTACAAGTTTGACCGAACATTGTATTGAGAGTGGCAACAGAAACATGGGTGTTACGACCAAATGGGAAGGTAGCAAAGGAGCTGTCAAGGGAACGAGAACAAGCTCACTGCATCGACAGTACCGTCGCTGGATGCATGAAATTGAGATCGATTCCATAGGGGTATGTACCTTACGTGTGGCGTACAGGGGAGTGCTGATCAATGGTTAAAGGGCCACAGAAAATTACTGCTCTCCTGCAATGTCGTCTCGTGCAGCCCTCTACCAAACTAAACTCACCGGCTACTTTCGCGTGAAAGCGCAGTCTACTCCTGCCGATGATGTTGTGAGCCACTACCACGCGGACGAAGGCAGGCATTGGTGGCCTATTAACGTCGACAGTGGGTCCAGAACCGACCCTATCGACGTCGAGTGGTGGACTGCTCTTCGGACCCAGCCCGCGCAACAAGCCGGGCATCGTGGCCCCCCAACGCTGGGAGAAGGTACGCTCTTGCTGCCGGAGCTCGGACGGTGCGTCTAACGGTCTGATAGGTACAGCAACGTCGGCCGGCGGCGGGGCGAATGCTGGAAATGCGGGTTCAGGCCCGGGGGGCGCCCTCCTGAATATGATCAGTACGGGTATGTGTAACAGCGCTTGCGACGATAGCCACTTACTTAATCTCAGCGTCTGACAATAAAGTATTCGAATGCGGGATTTGTTGGGACACGTTGTACAGACCAGTGATGTGAGGGAACCAGTTTTCCGCGAACTTTACTGACTTCGAAAACAGACCCATGTGCATGCACATCTTCTGCTACGACTGCCTCCATAGGTGGCTGGGCGACAAGAAGAAGTCTTGTCCGCTGTGTCGGACCCGTGTCCTGGAGCAACCGGTCCGCGACAGTGCGTTCGAGGCGGAACTGGAGGCTGCTATCGGGGAAGGATGTGTCGCGCGGGTGGGGATGGAAAAGGTCACGGAGACTTCGTACGAATGGGCTGGTGTCGAGTTTGCTTCGGCCTGAGTGGCGTCAAGTCCTGCGACTATCGCTATGTGCTTATTCATAATAGGGAATAGACGATTGTTGGTACTTTCGGGAACACAAGGTCCCAGGATTGCGCGGAGCGCCGTTCGAATATAAATTGAAAATTTTTTCAACCCCGATTTGAGACATCAATGATGGCATCATTGATCGGTCTGGTGTTTAGCCGGTCTGCACCATAGCCGGTGGCCATATCCGCGGAGATATACATTGACTCGGCTCAAACTCGGCTAATCACGGTTGCTAGGCAAGGTGGCGACGGCTGTCAGCGTTTGGGTGTCGGCGCAGCCTGCGAGCACGGCCCTCGACATCCATTTTTTCTAGCTGGTCCCTCTTTCCAGTATTAATAACCATTTATTCATCATTCAATTGTCTATGAGTGGCCAGTAGTATTAATTATGCACACATCTTGGTATAATCAACCATTCCCATGTCAATTTATTCATATTTTCCCACAGGAATACAATGGAACCGATGGCCGATCTCACGACTGCATGGCTCGGCGAGAAAGGAGCTGCGCCGCTATGGCTTGCAATGCTAGGCAGACCTCGGCAGGGTCTGCCGAGCCTAAGGTGCGCCCAGGTCTGCCGAGGAAACCTCGGCGCACCCTTAGGTCCAGAGACCGCCAAAATACAGTGCGTGTCGGGTTTACTGAGAGGCGTGTCGTTTTTGCTGAAAACGGATGAGAACTGGCACAGTGTGTCGGTTTTTCTGCTGTGTGTCAGATTTGAAAGGTGTGTCGCGGTGTCAGCTTTGGTATATCCTCACCCGCATCCTTATTGTATAGCATTCAAGTAGAAGTAATATCAATAAGTATTGTACCCACCCCGCCTTCTGCAGGTTGCCCTCCCTCACGTAGTGCATGTAATGTAATTCGAGCAAAATAATTGTATGTCGCATGTCTGTTTCTCATGGTCGTTGTGGTTGAGTGCAGAAATAATTTATTACCAGCGAAGCGAACGTCTCCGAGTAAAATGAATCGTGCAGTGAACGTCTCACCCGACTTTTGCCTCATTCTTACTCTTATTGTTACTCTGAATCTTATTTCAACTCATGGGCCCGGGGCGCTTCAACTATAGTTAGAATGGTTCCTCTGAACCCGACATAAATATAAGGCTCGGAGATAGGGTGCGCGGGCGGGGGCTTCGCGGGCGAGAGGAGACGGCAGCGGCTCCGAGTCCTACTCGTGCTCAAAGGCAGCGCAGAAGCACGCGAGCCCGAAACCGAGACCGAAGACGACAGCAAAAGCGCGGGCTTCGCAAATGGATCGGCGGGGCTCTCATCCGCGTCTCGGCGCTGCACGACCCGGACCAGCGCAGCATGCGGCCGTGGCAGCTCTCCTCGGAGACAGTGAGGTGTGTCAGCGGGGTTAGTGAGTACTGCGACGAATCCTACGAAGAGGTGGAGGACGTGGATCCGGACGAAGACGACCACGACGAGGCGCTGGCGCTCAGGGAGGGTGCTTACAAGGAGGAGTTCGAGTTCGAGTTCGTGCTGCCATACAGCATATACTGACTCAGCAGAGACAGCGGTGACCTGCACATGGTGGCGATCGGGCACACATACGGCGACACGCGCACGTACTGCGCCACGAACAAGAGGTACGGCACGAAGTCGTCGTCGTCGCATGCGGCAGCACCAAAAATGGCGTGGCACACCTGAAGCACGACCCACCCAAAAATGGATGGCATGACGTTGACAGACCACCGCCATTTACAACTCTTTCGTGAAGTGCTGAACGTTGAGTGACACAGCCGACGATGAAGAACCTAGTTGCCCCCTGAGCGCCCTTGCGGAATACAATAGAATTGCGCATTTCGTAGTTAGCCGGGTCAGCTGTTGCCAGATTTTTCAGTTTGAAATCCACCCCTTTAGCCATTTCATACGACACAATGCGAGTGTAAGCGTCTGGCATGAGGATACGATGCAGGTCCGCCGAATTATCCGTAAGTCCGAGTGCAGCTAAAGGTTGAAGCCTTGAGAATTCGTATGTAAGTACATAAAGTTGAATAAATCACACCACATACTGGGTTGGATCTACGTAATCTGGCCGACCAAGCGCAGATTCTGACTGGGTCGGAGGTGATCCCTAGAACTATAAGTATTCATTTTGATCAATGGCCAACGGGCATACCTGTTCCGCTTCGATTGCTGATGGAGATTCCACAGTAGCTACGGAATCATGAGACCCAGAGCGTATGTGGAGACACTTTGTATCAGCACTATGGAGCACTATGGAGTGCTATGGAAGTACTATGCCAGTGTGTCATAGGTAGTCTTGTGTTTACCGCGGGGGTCTGATTGGAGTGCGCTGTTATTATGTAATCTTATGTCAGCTTTCTCCGATTCTCTTCCCTCAACACCAGGGCACTCAAATTTGATTTGGAGTAGATAGTATTTAATAATCCCTGTCTTACCTTCTGTCTCCTCAGAAAATTTAAAGAGGATGTAGAACCTATTCTGTTGAACATCGACTGCTGCCCGAGTCAATCATGTGACTACCAGCGCAAAATTTAAGTTGAAGCATAAACCAATGAAATCTTCAACAATTATTCCGGAGAAAATTCAAGCATGCTAGAATCAATATCAGAGAGCGGTTTTCTGTTGCAAAAACACGTTGTTGAGTGGAGACAAAAAGCTTGTGGAGGCCAGGAATCGAACCCGCGCGCGCTCCGATTACATAATAAGGCAGCACTACGATCAGGATCCCGCGGTAAACAACAGACTCTATACAACGAGGTACGAGCTTGGTATGTATAGAGCGTCTGTCTACGAGAGACTATGTCATAGGTACATCCATTTCACACGGTGCTATGCATTGCTATGGAGGCCTCTGCTGGCCTTCTCTAGTGTCATAGCTACATGGTTTGGTTTTCCTGATGCAGAGAAGGCCAAATCGCATTTATTGCCATTGAAAGGTCGGTGATGCCGTAGATTGGACCAAGAACCTTTGTGAGACGTGTATTGAGGTGATATGAGCAGTATGAGATCGCATAGAGGGGCTGACACAAACGGTAAGGCCCGAGAAAGGGTGGACAGCGGCGGTGGAAGGGAAGAACGCGTCGTGTCACAGGTCACAGCGCGTTAGAATTGAACGAAATACTACAGTATCCTTCTCGATTCACCGCTTTTATGTCGGTTTCATACCTTGCCACTCAATAATGATCATACTCTCATGCTTTTTTCTAGCATGACCCACATTCCATGTCATTGGATTTCCTTCTCGGTCTTTGTCCACACCACCCGGCCTGTCTTTCCGTCCCGTCCCATGTTGCCCTCTCCCGAGTCGGGCTGGCAGTTTGGACCTCATTTTCTTTTAATTTTAATTTTTAATTTTTAATTTTTAATTTTTTTTGATTTTGGACAACAAGTGTCTCTCTGTGAATACGACAAGCGCTTTCCGAGCTGGGATTCTGGAACCACATAATCATCGAACGTGCAGGTTCGAGTGTACTGCCGGGGAAGATAATTATGTGCAGGCAATCCCGGCTGCGTGAATCGTCGTGATTTTTGGTTGATCTCATGTCAAGTTCTGGACGTTGGGACCCCTGACGTCTATGAGCACAGGTTACTGCCACCGTCCTTTGGGACAGGCAGGCCAAAAAAATTTCCGACAGACGGACTTGAAGTTGAACTATCCTTGCATATGGCCTTGCAATTCAATTCCAACCACCACGATATATCACATGGTCAAAGAGAACATTAACGTCCGCGTTGTAATCTGAATCTATGCTTTGGCGCTGGCCACCGGGCAGCAGAATCGGCGTGACTTTTTGGCAATGTATGTTTGTTACAGTGGGATGCCCGCCTATGAATTTGTACAGTATACCCCAGAATGGTGTGAATTTTCACTTGAAAGTACGTGAAATGTTACAGTGAAAAGGGACGTTTTGTACGTGAAATTTTTCACCGTCTTTTGCAGTGAAATTCGCTTTTTGACCGTGAAATTCACGGCATCTTAGGGTGAATTTCTCGCTTTTTGAGCGTGAAAAATGGGGTGAATTTCACTATTTCCCTGGACCACAGTGATTAGGAACTGTTTAAATCTGACATCTCCCCTCCTTGAATTTCCTCGGACTATGACCTACGTAGCCGTAGATGTACTATACGTAGATGAACACAGCAGCGCAGAGCTAGCCTGTAGTTAACAGCGCCACCGTGTATAGGTGACCGCGTTATTACAAATCATCGGAGTTTGAAATCTTGCCGGGCCTATTTAGCACTTCCAAAACCCCCCGTCTTCAAACTTTGGGAGAGGGAGGGTATTTAAATCCATGTCTAATCCCAAATATCTGTTCAAAATTTCCTTCTCAACTTCCATTTTCGCAGAATAGAAAGAGCAGATTATGTCAGGATTTGTCATCTGTTGAGCCATCAAAGTTCAAACTCCTGGTTCTTCGACTCTGCTGCTGCGAGTTGGGGAAGAAATTTGCTCAATTTATGGTAATAAATATTAATGTACCTTCAAATTTGTGAAAGACTTGTTCTGGAATCCATATCAGCATCTGAATTGTTTTTGTGATTTGTAATAAGCAGGCCACTGATCGTTCGATCGACCTTATCAACAGAGTACAACATGTGAGGTACGAGCACTAAATTTGTTGTAGCGTCTGTCTATGAGAGACTAGAGCAGAGATTAAACGAGATCGAGATCGAGGTGGATACAGTGAGTATTTCAAAACAATGCCGGCCAGGCGTTTTAGTGTATACGCCTTGCACGGCCAGAACCCAGATGCAAGAGCGAACGACCCTACCAAGACAGCGAGAACGAGACCCAGCAAAAGCCATATCGCATCGCATCGCAACCCAGCGGGACTATCGGCGCTCGCCGCGCACGTCGCTCTCTGAATGCTTCGCCGCGTGCACGTGGGCGTGGGTGTGCGCGTTCCCCCCGAACGCCGGGCCCGCCAGCCCACCACAGGCAAAACCAGCGCCAGCGCCGAACGGGGATGAGGAGAACGCAGACAGGGAGGACGCGGGCAAGGGTGTGACGGGCGACGATGCGTAAGCGGCCGCGGAGGGGGACGCGGAGGACGAGCTGCAGCTTGCGCTTGGTGGGGAGGTGGGGCTGGGCGAGTACGAGTACGCTGAGGTCGGGGAGGAGTACGAGTACGAGTTGGCCAGGAAGGGATGATTATTCGAAGCGGAGGAGGTGGAATCCGCGGAATTATAGGAGGCGGAATTAGGGTGGTTGTAGGGATTATTGGAGGACGAAGTGGGGGAGTTGGCAAACGGAGGGCTGCCGTGGTTCCGATAGTGCCGGCGCATGTTGGAGTTGACGTTGAATGCGCGCCCGCAGGAGGGGTGTGGGCAACGGAAGGCTGAATATCGATACGAAAAAAGCATATAGCAGAGTATAGTTCAGCATCAGAACAACGGGACGGGATGAAAGACAGAGACATCAGAAGGGAAGAACAAGGAGAAAGACTCACGTGTTGCGCCCGTATGCGTATTGATATGAATTCTAAGACTGCTCGGGCGGTTAAAACGCTTCGCACACGTCGGACACACATGTTTCTTCTCTTCTTCCGCGCCGCCCACGCCCACCTCCATGTCAATCTCCACGTCCCAATCTGACGGCGCAGAAGCCGACTGCGCCCGCCTCGTAAAGCCAAAATCGACGTACTGGGACTGGGAGTGAGAGTGGAGATTATACTCGCGTGGCTGTGTCTGCACAGCTGGTCTGTAGCGGCGCGCGGGGGCCTGGAGTTGGGGCTGGCTCGAAGCAATGTGCTCCAAGGAGGAACCGCGGGGGTCGCTCTTGAGGAAGTCGAACGAGAAGGATGGGTACGGGATGGGCGGGGGCGGGGGTGGGGGTGGTACGAAGTGGCTTCGCGGGAATGCGCTGGCGCTCAAGGGTGTGGCGGGGGCGACGCGAGGGCGGGCCGGCGCGGCGGCGCGCGACATGATGTGCTCGGGGAACATCTCATGGATGCTGGGCAGTACGACAGACGCAGCAGCTTGTGGATAGGGGGTTGAAGTTGAAACCATAGTCAAGTAAGGAGAAGAATAAGCGGGCATGGGTGGAGTAGCGAGCCAGAGCCTGGGCGCCCGCCCGCAGTGGAGTGGTTATAAGTAAGAGGAGAGATGACGAACTTTCAGCGGGGATGCTTTGAAGCCACCGGGGTTTTCTCGAAGACGAAGACGAAGCGAAGGACGAATCGATTGCTATGTGTCTCTGCGGTGGTGGTGGTACTTAGGCGCCGTGACAGGGGATGGAGGGAAGGGAAGAAAGGCAATGAAGGCACGGGAGCAATTGTGCTGCGGAGGCAATACTTTGGCTCGCTTTTCCCAGTTGTGATTCAGACCAGCCGTGTGATACCTACCTAGTAGTACCTACTAGTCTGTAGTTAACTGCGCCGCCTGTATCGGTGGCCGAGATCAAGGCAAAACTGCGTGCAGCGTCAATAATAATCATCGGAGTTTGAAAGCTTTTTATGGACTTCTAGGGCCCCACTCTCCAAACTCCAGGAGAGGAACTTAGGGCGCGGCCGTTTTTTTTTCTTTTTTCCAGTGGTTTTTGGCAGGACAGCTGCTGCTAAGCTTCTTCATGCTGGTAGAGATGTGTGGCAGATACCCTAAATATGCCCTCAGGACGCTCCAACCATCCCTAGCCTGTAGAGAGGCCTGTGTTCAAACAATTTTGGGTGTTTGAATGTAAATAACTATTATTAACAGGTTAATAACTGTTATTACAGCTGTTTGCAAAGCTAATGGCAGTTCCGATCATTTTGTAAATAAAGAGCAAAATTAATAAGACAGAGAACAGCCTATCGTGAACCCCTGAGTCAGGGAGTTCGAAATGAGAAATTTATTTAGAGTTCTACTCAATGGCGCGGTTATCGCCTCCGCCGGTCAGATTTAGAGCGACGATTTTATTGAGGAGCGTTCAATTCTTCAATTGAACGCACTGATAGGTAAAGAATACATACAGACAGTCTGAAATACATCATCTACAAAGTTTTGAAATCTAACAAGGCTGCAGACGGGAACAGGAATGAAAATGAATGCTGGATTTGGGTGCGTATATCAAGAGGAAGAATGGTTGAGGAACAATATTTTCGAAACTGGTCTTCGTTAAACTCATGAGCAGCCGCGTCACCATCCCCACGAAGCTGTTTGCCAGCGGCGTCGACACCTAGAACCATTCTGACCGTCGAATGATCGCCCAGATATGTGGCGGTGATGGGGTCGAGGTGTTTGGGCTTGCGGAGATGGGCTTCCCAAGCCTTAAGGACCGCCTTGCGGTCCCATGTTTTTTTCCCCGACACCAGTTTTTGTCTGCGGGAACGTACGGAAAGAGCACTCCCAATCTGATTCACCACCTCATCTAGAAGGGCGCGCATTGCGATTTTACAGCGTTCGCCGTTTAGCTACCCAGAAACTGTCTGTCAACGAGAAGCAAAACGAAGAATATGGAGATCACACACTTGCTCAATTTGTCCGGTTAATGCCTGTATTTCTTTGTCGTGTCGTTTTTGCTGGGCCGTGAGGTAGGCAAGCAGCTCTCTCTGCTCGGATTTGACATAGCACTCGATGGGGCCTGGAAGATACGCTGGCGTTGCTGTAAAGGTCAAACTCGGGGAGCAATTTATCATTTGCACCGATGCTATTACTTCCTCAGTGCGATTAGCCATGACGAGGAGCGTGCTTACTTGGCGTGCTCATAGGTAGTCCCTGAGTAATATTCACTTGCAGGGGGTCGGATGTATGAAGCAGACTTTGTAGCTCCTTGATACAATCCTTTTTCAGCGTGTGTATCGTGTCTTCCAACGTGTCGGACGACTCGGAGGTAAAATGTAGCTGTATGTTTTCTTCATATGTAACCTTTGCCGGGACCCTGGAAGCCGGCTATAGCAAATTAAGATTTATCTGGACTGAAAAGGAATATTTGATACCATAGGCTCGATGAAATACATGAGGGAATTGTAAGGGGTCATTGTCATATAACGGGGGAAATTTATACCTGGGATGAGGTCGGTCCCGGTCAATGGGCCGGACCGAATAAATCAATGGCTCGGCCGTGCGCCCGGACCCCATCACTGCATTCCGAGCCCCGGTAGGCAAGGCCAGTTTACGTGAGTCGACGTCGGTCTACGTCGGCCGACCCCATTAGACAGAGTCTGCCTACAGCGTGTAGGCCAAATTGGGCCTACCTGTGCCTACCGTCTGCCTACATAGGTCGACACAAGGCCCCTATCTTGGTTCCCGTGCGTTGTACTACTGTTCCCTCGTTCTCACGTAACTAATATTGCGATTTGCCATGTTCCCACGTCCAATATTTTATTAATTGATCGCTCCCCCGGGCCATGCCGTGTCGCTTGCCGTAAGTCGGCTCAGTGCGCCGACAATTGACAGTGGTGAGTTTCGGGGTAGGAACGAAACAATGAGATTTACAGTCATGAGTTATACTTGCAGCAACTAGCGTACCCCCGATTTTTTACAAGATGTTATTTGCCGTAGCGTTCCCTTATACATATTTGCTGGGGAACGCACGGTGGGAGCGCAGCTTCTTTCACTGTATGCGATACCAGAGAGTTGGAGTAAAAGGAGCTGCAACCATGGTTTTGAGATTAATTGTGAGCCTCCCCGACAATTTCTGAGCTGAATTGTACAAGAGCATTTTTTTTTATGAGCGTCCTGGCGGCAACCACTCTCCTTGCCCTGACCGGCCCGGACCCCCTTGGCGTAAGCCTTCCATTCGATTAAACCTCTGAGCAATATTAATGACAGCCGGGCCTGGCTGAGGAGCAGCGCGGTCTGCGAGACATTCCGCGGGCGCTTCAATGGCTTGCAAATGGAGCAGCTGGCGAAGCTCAGCAAGGAGCTGGGCTTCACAGGCTCCATCTCCCCCGGCATCAACGCATCAACGTGAGCAAGGAGCGTCAGGTGGTGAGTACATATATATATATCTCCCCCTCTAGGCTCAGAAACTGGGTGTAACAGGTGCGTCCGCCAACTATTCTGAAAAGGTAGGGAAAAAAATAGATGGGTTCTGATCGCGTAATGCTTCAATTTCTGGGAAATCGCTAGCTACTCCGCCAGGTACTACTAACTGTGTAACTGTCCAGTCCGAGGACCTCGTCAATATCGCCACGCAGACGTCCTAATACCGCCTCTAGACCGTTGACTAGCTCCTGCAGTCTTTCGACCTGTGGCACAAGCTCCCCGAGGCCATTGCATTCTTTCTCCAAGACGCTCCGGGTAGAAATATGGCTGGGGGATTCATGACTTCCAATGTGAGCTATGGACGGATCGCGTTAGCCTGGAATAAAAAGCGCCAAAAGACAAGCGTACGGCTTGTCGCCTTTGTCTGACCCCTTGTTTCCATCTCGCCCAATGTGGATTTCGATTTGAACCTCATTTTCGCAAGCTCCTCCTCGATAGTGCGTATCTTGTGGTCCAGCAGTAATTTTTCCTCTTGTGCTTCAACCAGCCTCTTCTGCGTCAACAGTAATACCTGGCTTGAAGCTTTACCCGGGTCAACGACACAATCACTCGAGGAAGCACTTGCTCACCTTCGGTACTCTCTGGCGCGGTATTCATGAGGAAAAGTGCGTGATGTTGTGGGAGAGTTTGAAGTACTCGTCTAATACTCAAGTAATTCAGGGGGCTTGATCACGGGACACGTCACGCACTTGTCCGATATTTTCCGAGTTCGGACAGTGTGATGAGGTCATTCCGTTCAAGTAAAGCCACGGCGCTTCGGAAAACGAAATAAGACTCACATAAAAAAATTCCCTCTCACTCAAACTTTAAAGGCGAGTTCATGACGTCAGTTCAAAGGATTTCAAGTTGATTCCAAGCATGTAAAAATGAGGAGGGACTCAAAGCGAGGCCTCGCGATTCCTGGCGAGCCCAGCATGCTTTAACGATCCTCGGTGAGGCCTCCCGAGGCGCCGTTTTCACTCAACCCATGCCCTCCGGAATGGAAATGCGAAGTCAATGGTCATACTTTCAAGGGAAATGGTTGGGAATTGAGCTCAGAGCAGCCATCCTGGTGGAAACATCAAATTTTGATAAAAAATGAGCCGCACCCTAAGTTCCGCAAAGAGCTGTAAGACTCTGAGAAAAAGTTCGGTTATAAGTCTATTGTAATTTCCCCCCCCTTTTTGAGCCTCAGTTCAGAAGCGAAATTTGACTACAGTTTAATGTGGTGCAACGGGGCACGGTGGTCGCCGCAATCCGTCGCAGCCCAGGCTGGTATAAAGCTCGAGAATAAGAGGCTAATTTCTCTGTCTGGGCCGGTTCCGCAGACTAATTAACCATGTCCATGGGTTTTCTTGCAGTCACATTTTGTGCGGGAGGTTTTCCTGAAGAGGCGATCAAATTCGCGGATTTTGCGGCCTACACATTTACTACATGCCCTCCTCCGGTCTGGGTTCAGAACTGTGTTTTCTTAGTGAGTGCTGGCGGCCACCCGTTGATGAGCTTCTAATCCTGCTCCGAGACAATGTTTCTCGCTTCCTGTAAAATTTTATGGCGTAACTCCCGCCATCAGTGCCTTGCGGGCTCCACCCGAATTATTGACCTCCGTCGACGCAGACAGCGCGGCTCATGAGCAAATACTCGAAAACGCTGGGGCTGACTGCTCCAAAGACGATGCCAACATTGCCGCCCCTCTACCAAAAAGATTGGTAGATGAAACAAATAAGAAGAAGAAAAGGTCCCTTTTTCTTTTTTGTTTGACCATCTGAGTCATTGATTATGAGATACGCCAAGCAGAATGGCTCTCAAGACTGCCTCTTTCACTCCACCAATTCGGAGAGGTAAGCGTTCCGCCGCAAAATCGCGGAATATCGCAACTCGTGGGCCCCCGCCTGGGAAGCGTCCATTTCGGTGAGTGAGAACTTGATTGGTGGTGCCGATGAGTCTAACGGTAAGGCGTTCTTAATAAGTGGATGGGCCCTCGTTGACGAGGAAGGGAACGAAATGGATTTGTACGGAAATATCATCAGGAAGGCTA
Organism: Mycena olivaceomarginata; assembly: GCA_029378375.1. Classification (NCBI taxonomy): domain Eukaryota; kingdom Fungi; phylum Basidiomycota; class Agaricomycetes; order Agaricales; family Mycenaceae; genus Mycena; species Mycena olivaceomarginata. The sequence goes on from JARKIC010000029.1 coordinate 341,331, forward strand.
TCCCAGAGGCATAGTCGTTCTTCATACTCAACAGACGAGAGTTGGCCGAAATATCCGCCAGTTGTGTTTCGGTTGAGCCCCCATAAATGCACCTTTCACCGCATTCTTACAACTGTTTGAAAAGTCATCTTTATTTTCGCCTCTGCGGTAGAGTACCTCTAACTAGTGCAAGTGCCTTTTTGTGAACGGGAGTCTTGTTGGTTTGCAGGAAATGACTTTAAACACCAGTGGGTCCAACACTGTCGAGCAGTCAACCCAGAACACGAGCTCGGGCATAAGGTGGGATCCAAATTTTGAAAGAAACTACACGGAATTCAAACTCACACCTGGAACTTTGGTGGCTGTGCAGGGTAGCGATCGTCCTCCCTACTAGATGCCAATATTTTTCCGAGCAATCACCTCCCTCCCGCTATCCATTTGAAACCACGGCACTTTCTGATTAATGCTTATTTTGCCGAGGTTGTGTGTTCGAGCCCCATTAAAATCACTTTGGCCCACGCAGTGGGCCCTCGCGCTAGCGGTCGGGGTCTGGGGTGGAAAACCCTAGCCGTCCGGGCGCCCGCAACCGATAGTGCACCTTTTCAAAACATGCTTTGCAAAAAAATAACCATTACAGCTGTTTCCGAAAAGCTTGACACTCATTTTTTTTTTTGCTCAGAATTGGCTCAGAAACCAACTTTTAATCGAGTGACAAGGATTACCTGGTTTGGGCCTCCGATCAGTCATGTGTTTCGGTTGCCGTCGGCAATGCCCTCGCTGCCGTTCACAGCTTACCTCAAAACTTGTCGCCAAATTGATCAGCGTTGGCGCAAATGGAACGAGGGCCATGAGGTCATCGAGCGCCGGACTGCGTGTAGCACCCAAGTTCGACTTCTCATCGAGCACAATCTCCGCTTGTATAGCTACAACCCCCCCCCCCCCCCCCCCCCCAATGGCCCTGGTCCATTCTCATGCGACGCATTCGCGTCTGTCCTAAACGAGCACGACGACTCCGGTTTTGTGGGGGTCCGTGACGCGTGACTGTCGATTTGAATGAAAAGTCCAGTACAAATACCTTTCGGCTTTTGCGGCTCCGAGTCGGCTTTCTCGGCTAGCTGAGCCGAGCGGAGTAACGGTCCGGTCACGTGAGGCAAAGCCTCGTGTGTATACCACCTTTCACCGCACGATCTCCATGCTGCAGTTTGTCTCGAACCTCTTCTTTCTGAAGCGACGACCCAGAGAAGACCAGAAGATGTCTCCTTTCATCGAATCTCTTCAACCCACCAAGCACATCCCTGACGTTCTCGACAACCACATACTAAAGATGTCCACCACCGACTGGGTCAAGAACATATCGGCCGTGGGGACCAACGAGGAACACCTACTTGATCTGGACAGATGTATTGTCGACAAAGTCGACCATTTCAGGGCCATCGGCCGCGACAATAAAGACGTCCACGAGAACGCCGCATTCACCTTCCACCTCGCCTCACATGAATTCGGCGTCGCAGCACGGGTTCACGAGAAAGACTGCCGCGCGGCATTCCTCCACCGAACAATATTGACAGCCACGGATCCCATCCCGCAGGTTTGCCAGTATGTGGATCGCCGAAGCCTGGCCTTTTCATTTGCTGACTCGACCCCACAGAGACCCGAGTGCAGAATGCACGCGGGACTCCGGCGACAGCTTTGATAAAAAACTCCCCCCCAATGACAAGATCCGCATCGACGCCAATTACAGACAGCTTCGGCTGTTGCCGGATCAGAAAGAATATATCTTGCTTCAAAGTTTCACCATCCCACCAGGGACGCCCTTTTCGCAGCGACTCACGGCCCTCGACTGCGCCATCCTCGCGTCCGTGGTCACACACCGAGGGAAGAACTACAGCCGCTTGCACCACATGTGTATGTGGTTCGCTGTTACCTTCTTCCTAGCTGCGCACCGCATCTGTGTGCAACGCGCCCACCTTCTCTCGGACTTAAAGACGGAAACTCGGGGTTTCCGCCTTGCCGGGAAATACGGGAAGTTGTCTCTCGTCGATCCCAGGACCGGGCGGCTTTTGTTGGGAGAAGGCAACAAACTCAATGACCTAAAGAAGGCGATGCGAAAAGGGATGATCAAGAACGGTGTCCCTGAGGCGGATGTAGGGCAATTTCTAGAGCTGCTGGACCGTGACAACGCGGCGTGGTCGCGGGATGAGAACCGCGTTGATAAGAAGGTCACTGGCTCCGATCCTATCAGCGCGATCGTCGCCCTGTTCGAGGCCAGGCGGGAACAGATCCGCGAGCGCATGTCGAGGGATATTACGGTTGCATGGGAAAGGAGGACAGCGCTGGAGCGGCAGGTACAGGCGGAGCGGGAAGGGAGGATCGCGGAGCGGGACGGGAGGATCGCAGCCGAGGCGCGGGCACAGGCGGCGGAGGAACGGGCACAGGTGGCGGAGGAGCGCGCACGGGCGGCAGAGGCGCGGGCGCGGGCTGCGAGCCAGCTCTTTGACTTGTGATGTCAACGTTACTCTTCCTTTCATGTTTTCTGTTTGGTGAGCTACTTACGTGGCGGAGTGTTGGGGTTGGGAAGAGAGAAAAACACTTTTATGGACCTTCAATAATGAATTATTACTTGTATCTTATAAGCAGATGGATAATTCTATTTAGCAACCCTCACGTGGAAGATAAGATAAGACAAGATAAGCGCGAACATCCGCTTTGACCGACTTTCCTTCGCATTTTTAAACCTGAGAAGTGTTGAATCGATGATTTGAATGACCACAACTCTGTAATATACGCTTGGATGTCCCCTGACTCTTTTTTTTGAGATTTTTCTTGACTTCTTTCGCGATTTTTTGCGCCATTTACCGGGGGATTATGTCCTCTGGGCTGCTCTCAATTTTTTTCAGAATTATTGGAGTCTTTTCTGGCTGTTGGGGACATCGCGAACATATCCCGTCTCTTCCCGCCATCGCCGCCATCAAGCACCATCTGCCTGGCTTAGAAAATGGGGTTGCTAAATAGTTGCAACCCGGGAGTGCCGCCAAATAGAATTATCCGTAAGCAGATGCTTCGAATTAGACTCGTTACATACCAGTCTGCTCGCATTCTGTGCCAAGGTGCCTTGTCCTGCCTTCCCCGTTTTACCGTCCCAGACGATTGCCGCCGCCCTACCCCTCCCTCGTACCCCGAGCTCTTGCGCCACGGCACGGAAGAGTGCCCGGCCGTGGCGCGCGTACTCAACCCCGCGCGATGCAGGGATGACGTTGAGCCAGTCGTCGAGGTAATGCTGAATGAGTCGCAAAACCTCGTCTCGCGACAAGAGAATCCAATGATGAGCTTCCGCAAAGTAGTTTTATATGCGGGGCCCTGTACGAATACCGAAAGGAAGGAAGATGTCGAGATGAGTTCTACCCTTCCACTCAAAACCCATGAAGTGCGTGTGCGCGGGATGGATCGCGATGTGACGGAATGCTGCCTCAAGATCAGCTTTATAAAGGAAGCAACCTTTGCCCGCAGACGGATACGGTCAATGGTTGCTTGGACAGCGTCGTAAATTAGGTGCCCGTACTCAACGGGTATGGCGTCGTTGAGCGATGAACCCCGAGGGTGAGAGAGGTGATGAATGCGACGCCGTTTCATGCTATACTTCTTCGGGACAGAGCCCAGCGGAGAAAGCAGAGGGAGAATAGAGGCGGCGGTGTCCGTGATATCTACAATCCGACCAAGTGCAATTTCGTGTTCGAGATCTTTATCGACAGTGGCAGGGAATTCGAGGGCAGAGGGCAAAGGAGGTGGGGCAGAGGAGGAACTCCTTTCTTGTTTACTTTCAGCCAGCGCGTAGATGGGTCGATTCGGTGTCCAAGACATGGAGCTGAGCATCTATCATTGTCTCCATGAGTAAACGAAGATCTTGACCAACATCAACCTCCTTGTGCCTTCGAGCACGGTCCGCGAAGCCAAAGGTGCGCGCGAACTGGTGACTTACTTCACGAAACGCTTCGACAGGTGCAGAACCCTTCTCGATGATGTACTTTACCGTGACACCGGAACCCTTCAAAATATTAACACGCTGAACCACAAGTCAGATTTACGGGGCGGTGAAGAATGTGCGGTGCCGTACCTTGACCCAAAAATTATTCTGCTCTAAGTAGAGGTCACTAGGAATGCTCCGCCCACGAATACCCCATCGCTTGAAGAACCAGGCTTGCTCTTTCGCAGCTTGTGCCTCTGGCGTGAGCTCGTACTTCCATTGTAGTAAAATTTCCAAGCACTCCCGTGCATAATTGTGTAGGCCGGCGCCTCGAAAAGATAATGCCCAGTACTTGAGCACACGGAGCACCCCGCCAGCACGGAAAAAGCGACCGAGTGCTCAAATACAGAGAAGATGAGGGCATCACGAATAAAATAGAGCGAGTGAGCATAGTAATCATCGTTGACAATCCTTTGATTGCGATTGTAAAGTTGTCAACAAATTCTTGGGCAAGGGTCGTAAGCTCGTCGATTGTTGGCTTCCATTTGGCGAGGTCTGCCCAGTGTTTGATATTTGTCTTGAGCCTTGATACCGAGTGCGATGAGTGTCGTCCCAAAAGGGAATAAATCGCACTTACATGACTTCATGCAGGATCCTCGATGTTAACGAGTGACGGATAAAGGCCTTCGCGTCCGCATAGTTCAGTTTCTCAGCATCCCAAGCTGCGATTCAATAGAGCCGAGATCAAGAACAGAATCCCCGAAGTGAAGCCGCAATGATCATATGTGTAGCGTTGAGCGCAAGATGCCACAAGGCGCTCAGCTCGTCGACGTAATCGAGCCGTTCCATGGCGTTGATGTCGTCCATCCGGTCTTTACGTGCCCCCCGGATGTTATTGGAGGTAAGCCAATCTCCGATGACAATTCGTGCTTTGGCCGCCCACTCTTCCTCGGGGAACCCGCTGATCTCCTGCAACGTCTTAAGCATCTTTATGATGCCCTTCTTGGACCCCTCGTTAACGTCGAATAGTCCCAGCGGTCGGCCGTCTGTTTTTTGGGGTGGGAGTGGTCTGTCAAACGACATGAAGGCTTCCGCGGCTGCGAGAAAAGCATCGCGGTCGTCCCAATCCTTGCTGCCTGGGCAGTACGCAAGGATAAGGGTCATTACAAGGCCCACAAACAATGAGCGCATTTTTTCTTCGTCATCATCGGTTGGGAGTATGTCCTGTCCCGTTGCAGCTGCCCGCTTTCCGCGTGCATTCTGTTTTGCGGCAAAGTCTGCGGCTGCGGGGACGGCATCTGGTAATGCGATAACGGCGGCGTTGGTAGCATGGATCATCGAGTTTTTATTGAATAATCTTTGCTGGGGCTTGCGAAGGAATATATTGATATTGTCGAATATAAGGTAAAACATGCCGGGGGACAGCCATGGACGTTCGAAGAAAGGAGCGAAGAGTCACTCACGAGGCTTGCGCGAGGCTTGCCATGAGGCTAAGTGGAGACAGCGGAGATCCGCGTTCCGCTGATGGTGGTGCCAAGCATCAGAGATCATGTCAACTGTCAAAATATTAGCAGCACTGCCAGCACTCTCAGTCGACACAGCTCGACACAGTTCCACAAACAAGGCTGAGAAACCAACCCGCCAGCAAGGGGTGTAGACAGATGTAGACAACTAACCCTTGGTCTACGGACCCTCGGAACGCAGTGACGCTGATTCACTGGAAATGGGGCGGAGCTCGGAGGCATTATTGCGCTTTTCAGAGCGTAATTACTGTATTTTTTCGTTCAAATCGACACCGGGTGTGACGCGTGACCCGATTGAACCATTTCGACACCTCGACACTCGCCAAAATTTGGCGTGACACACCGGAAATTTTTGACATTCGGAACAAAATTTTTCGTTTTTTAGGATCATTTTCTGAGTCAAATTCGTGCCCTGTGAGCCCGTTTGGAGTAGCATGTCCTTCCAAGATGGACAGCCTACACTGGACGACAGTTGCGTGGGAATATTCGGGTTAATTGGTAGCCGGGCGTAATCCTAAAAAACCTTTTTAGTGACATTTAATCGTAGGAATCGCACTAGGGCGAGGAGATGTGGAATCAATTGAGAATGGGTGGCTAAGCGCGTAAATACAAGCGTTCAGCCAGAGACAAGAACGGAAGCACTGTGAAAAACGGATGACGTGAATTTCATGGTACAACATAGTGAAATTCACGTTTCACTGCAATTTGGAGTGAATCCAAATTTTCACTGTATGGAGTGAAATTCTCTCTTCACTACCTTTCAGAGTGAAATTCTGTTTCACTATGTTGGACCTGTGAAATTCACCCCAAAGTTACCGTGTCCGAAAAATGTAAGGAATGGTCTACTCATGGTCTATAGTGATCATTTTGATTCGGCTCTTTGGGAGCGACCCATCGCATTCCGACTAATTGCGGAGTCTTGCTTTGCTGCTTGCCACGTTTAAATACTGGACCTGGTGCTCAAAGCGTTGAGGAGTTTGACTTCTTGCACCCCCGCGGCGATGGTAAATAAAAATAAAAATTTAGTGTTAGAACGGCGTTTTAGCCGCGCATAATACTAAAAAACATATATTTTTTGGTGCTGGGAATGGGGCCCCCAGGTTACTAGTAATAAAACCCTAGCTCCGGGCTGCCAGTGCATCGCCACGTAGACCCTAGAGCGACTCCAGTACGAATCATCAATCGCTCTGAGTTTCACTATTGATCGATCAATTGAACTTCCTATCAATCCCACCCCAGATGCCCTCCTCTTCAGTGTCTACATGCCCCACCACATTCACCCAAAATCTGTCGTCTCATATTTGTCTGGCATCCGTAATCAGCTGGAATCCCATTTTCCCGACATTCGCAAGGTTCCCACCTCTGCTCTGGTGTCGAAGACCCTTGCAGGCTGTAAACGACGTTTCAATTCCAACACTCGACGCAAGTCGTCATTAGCCCATACTTAACCAATGTGTCCCGCCAACTATGACGACTGCCTGTTCCTTGCTCTGTTACTAAATAGGTTCCACGCTCCGCTCCGACTTGGTGAAAGGAAATATCCAGTTCCTGATGGACTATAATATTTAATCACCTGCATTCTGGGGTTTGGCCGATGCAGGTCCCAGCAGTCCGATCACATCAACCGTGAGAACGCCGCGGCGTCTTGAACCAAACGCCGTGCGCGCGGCAAAAAAATCGATTTTTGGTGGCATTTGGGCCCATTTTGTAGCGGGTGGTTCACCGACACCCATGTCGACGGCAATGGGACCTCACAGATTTTGGTTCATGTCGAGGGTGAGAAACTCTGGCTGGTCTGGCCGGCAACCGAGAAAAATTTGGCTTGGTGGGGTATAAATCATCCAAGCCCTCTCCACGGACGAGAGCCTTTGACCCCATCGGCACTCGATAATCTGGAGGGACTCCAAGTGCTGCATGTCATTCATAGGGATCGTCACCGTCCGTCCCGGCCGACGGACGGCACCAAAGCCGGCCGTCGAGTGATCCGTCCGTCGACGGTACGGTGGAGCAGCCTCTCTCGCGATGCTCGACGGGACAGGACGGCATCTCCAGAGACAACTGTCTTAACTATGACTACGTCCCTCTGCACAGTATACCTGAGCAGTTTGCAGCCCACTTGCGCATACCGACATCAATCTTGGATTTCTCGCTGGTCACTCCAACTAGTACCAATATCAATGTGGCCCCACAAAGTGACTGTGTGAGAACTCTTTGTTTGAAATGTCCTTGCACCATCAACATACCAAAGCAGAGATCCGATGCGAACACCCGTCTGGAGGTGGCTGCCACGTCCTCTCCGGAATGGGATAGCCTAAACCTCGAGTATCCACCGGGAGTGACGGACCAAATCTACACAACCGCTCTGCCTCCCTTTCCAGAATGGGATGGTCTACAGCTCGAGTATCCACCGGAACTTGAAGTCTCTCATCCTGGAGATCAGATTGAGAAAACAAGCTTGAATCCTGCTCTGCCTCCAGCCCCCGGACGCACCGGGAACGCGGGTGACGTGGCGGTAGGCTCGAGCACCCATTCACAGCCGGTCCCACTGCATAGGCTTTCCCCGCCCCCCTTCCATCCATGGGTCAGACTCCGGAGAACTGGACCGAGGCGGAAACCGCTGTCTTTGGTAGAGCAGATCCTGCAGACGACGAGTGGACCGATGAAGAGAGCAACCAGACCGGTGTAGGTTCCTGTTCAAAGCACAAGAGTGGTAATCATATGAAACAGCATCCCCGAGGTACAGTGGCGTCCCTCTCTTCAGATTGGGCCATTCAATAACTGTGACACGTTAGCACGACGCTGGATATACACTGACAGATCACCATCCCCCGGAGCGGTCGAGAAAATCCCGGAGTTCCCAAAGGGAAAGACTCGGAGTGGGAGGTACTTTTCATTCACAGAGCTCAGTGAATGCGATTGTAGACTTAACCTGGCTCCCGCAAACTAAACCTCACATTGAGTAATATATTTCCATCTTGGAGCGCGATGTCAATCGATTTCGACATATTTGGGTAATCTGTATACCCCAAAATCACCAGCAGGCCACGGTAGCAGCGCGTGCGGTGGATCTTGCGAAACATCGCAAGGAGCTTTACTTCTCATCGGTCTGGAAAGCACTGAACACCTCGTCCACGCTCTGGCGCCACCCGCTCTCGCCGGCTCGCTGGAGCATCATGCACGGCATTCAGCCCAAAAACAGCCCAAAAACACAGATCACCCAATATTTTATATTTTGATGAATTCATTTCTATCACTAATTGCACATGATATAGCCCGACAGATCTACCTACATTCCATCCAAATCGGTGGCAAACTGATTGAGTTACGGACAATTCTCTGAAAACATCCCAAAACAAGATGTTTTCGATCCGCGCCTTCGGTACTGCCGATTGCTGTAAATCTCTCAAGTGCTCCTTTTCCCTGTCCAAACCGGCCAAAACACTCGAAAATGGTCACGGATCACAGGCCTTTGTGGCTGTGACCTAATACAAAAATTCGCAAGAATTCACTACCTCCTTATGTAATTCTGTTAATATCCGTTACTTGTTTATCTTGTAGCATTAGTTTCTACAAGCTGCTCACTTTCTTAGTACTACTTACAGTTTCCTCGCAGCAACTGAAAGTTCAATGGTAAGATGTCTCGTTCAAATTGATTATAACACAAGTACAGACAAACCATGAGAAGAGGTACATCGGCCAAGAGACAACATAAGATAAGCGGTAAGAGCAGCGGAGGAGACATGCAATTATGCGGCAACCTTTTTTGTTTTGTGTACCTCTCTGGAGGGACGGAAATATTTTTCATCAATTTCTGTTTCATTTTCGTGTTATTTCTGAGCGATACCATTTTTTTGGTGCTGTTTCTGAGGTCAGCTCGTAACGTGTTCCACCCACCATACAACGGAAAGACATAAGTATCTATTCAATTTCTACTTACAAGTATTTTTCTGCCTAATATCAAGATCAGTCACGGTACGAAGGAGGAAGTGTCCGATGGCCACGGTACTTCTTATTAGCGCACGCTGCATCTGCACCATTCAAACCATGAAAGTACGCATCAGCAAAACTCGAAGACCGAGTCGCAAAGCGGCGCATCGATTCAAGAGGAACCGAATCAAGGGCAGCAAGCATATTCTTTTCCAAATTAGGGTCTTGTTTATAAAGCTGGTTTATAAACCGGTTTATAAACCGGCGTTTATAAACCCGGTTGAGAATTGTCAGGCCAGAATGACCGGTTTATAAATCTCTCGGCATCCGAACCGTCGGCTATCAGCTGCCAAAAAAATTGTTCTGGGCTTCCACCTCGCTCTCGACGATCGACTGCTCGTGCACCTCCAGACAGCATGTCCGGCTCTGGCGTCACCTACTACAACGAGGAGCTCAAAATGCTTCTCCGCTTGCTCAAAGCTCTGCCTGACACCATCCCCGAAGGCGACCTCCACGACTTTCGGCATTACGTCCTCGACCCGATCAAGATGAAAGACATTGGGTGTGCGAAAACTGTCCTCAGTGCGAAGCTCAAGTCCTCGTTTGGTTGCCGCGGTGGCCCCGGAGGCGAAGAGATCATAACTTCGTTCCAATCTCGTGGCCCTGCCCTGGAGGAAGTCGTGACCGTTCTTCGCGATCATATCACCGGGACTGGCGCTGTTGACTCGGACGAAGACATTTCCAGTTACTCGCTGTATAGCACGGAACTTGAACAGCGTCGGGACGGTGTTGACATTACCTTGCCATTTTTCAGAGATTTGCTTTCAGATAAGCCAATTGATGATGCGGACGCGATTCGGAGCATAGGGGAGGGCAGCAAAAGTGGTGGGAAGGCGAAAAATGAAGCCAGCAGCACGGTATGAGATGGAGAGGCCGAAAAAATCGCATTTTAGGCACCCCTGTTTATAAACCGGTTTATAAACACCCTTCTGAGGACCCGGGAATATTAAACACGTTTATAATTGCTCAGGAATTATAAACATGACCCTATTCCAAATCTTCTTCCGTCGATGATGCCGGAAACATGCGATAGATGTGCTTCGCATAACCCCAACATTGCTCAATGCAATTGAGCTCGGGGTGGTATTTTGGGAAGAAAATGACTTCATACCCACACGTTTCACAGTGCTCTTCCAGCATGGATTTCTGGCCTTGAAAGTCGGGCTCCGAATAGATTATTTTCTTGAGGCAACACTGCGTGGAAGTGGAATGACGGCATTTGAAGTTCGTGCCGCAGTGAGCTTTGAGCTTTTTGCCGGATGGCGAGTTAGGGTCTGGAGCATCAGGATCAGGAAGATCATGGCCTTTCTGACGACGCTCCTGGATAATAGTCTTCGTGCCTTCAAACCGGCCATTGGGCAAATAGAGTGACTGCGGGGTTCCATCACGGAAGGTTCCATCCCGCATACGGACAAGGTGCGTTGTGCCGTCGTTATTTTTAATCTTGTTGAAATTATTGGATGGTTTTGTAGTCATTTTGGTTGCACTGAGGGCATCGGGGCGCGAGCCGTATGGATTGTAGTGTTATCGTACTTGGAGCTGCACTGGTGTGGAGTGCAGCTAAGTGCTGATCCCTGAGCTTGAGCCATTTCTGTAGGTCTGCTGTGTCTTTGTGGTGTGGAACGTCGTCGTCCTCCTCAATTTCAAGGCGGACTCGTCTTCATCCCCTTCCGGGTCTGATTCAGTGTCAATGTTGGCCTCGAAAGTGCCTCGAGTGGCACAGTCCTCATCTGAGGAACATACCCAATTTGCATTTAGCCATTCCCAACTGATTGTCAAAATTGAGCATATCGTCCAACCAGTATTCTCCCGAAGGCCTTAATAATCGACCGGCTGGGAAGCTAAGGCTAGGATAAGGCCTCAGGATTTTCAACCACGGGTACTCGCGGTCACGGATCCGAGTCACCCGCGGGTGCACTCATGGTATGCCTTAGGCAAATTGAACCCAGGGCAGCTCAAAGAAGAAGAAAATGGGCCGCACTCTAAGTTCCGTGAATGGCTGTAAGAACAGAGAGAAACTGTCTGGGGCCGGGAACTCACTTGGTGCGAATTTTAAACTCTGTTACTTTGGTCTGTGATGGCCGAGGGGCTTCCGAATAGGCTTTTTGAAGGACTTCCCCAAATAGCGGGGTTTCCGCTGGAAGCCGGGTTTCCAAATAGGTGTACTGTACTTTTCCTTCAAATCGGTAGTCACGCGTCACGCACCCGAACCCGTACCCGTGTCCATCCCTATACATGATTGAAAAAGTAGACCTTTCAGAAATGTCAAACATTCATGTCCGACGGAATTGTGGACTTTGGATCCATGCTTGACGATTCCCAAGAGGTGGGCGGACGAAAAATAAAAGATATCAACCTTGTATCGACCTATTCTGGCCCAGAGAACACGTTTTTGAAGAAATTATTTTTTCACCTAGGCTGGTCATTGCTAAGAGTCACCGTTTCGGCTTTATCTCGCGAATATGTTATTCGAAAAATGCGGAATAAATGCCGGCACGTAGCTGTAGGTGCCTTCCAGGGGGGTTAAAAAAGTCGCCCAGTCTTTTCCATGCACGTGGTGGGGATCGTAGGGGAGCTCGTGCCGTGGCTCGTGCCGGAATTGCGACGAGGGGAACGCACTAATTTCTTTTCAGCACGGCCAATACTGCGCCGGGAAAACAGTGCTTTCAGTAACCCCAGCAAGCATTACATTTTGAAAAGCATGACTGTATTGCCACCATTTACATTTTGAAAAGTCTGACTGTATTGCCACCATTTACATTTTGAAAAGCATGACCGGATCGCCACCATTTATATTTTGAAACGCGTGCTCGAATGCCACCGCCGCAATTCTGGCACGGCCCGAGAGCCGTTTTTTGAGGCGTGCGGACCTCAAATGGATCCCAGCGCGGTTTTTTGAGGTGCTGGGACTTGATAGCCCTGATTTCTGTGGTCATTTCCAGCCACTCAGCTTGTGTTTCGGCGCAGTGTTTAGAGGGAAATCAGTGTGTTCCCCCCGTCGCAATTCCGGTACGGCCCGAGCGCCGTTTTTGGGGGGGTGAGGTCGGTGGTGAATCCAACTTTAGCGCTATTAATCAGGACTACGAGCGAGGATTTAAACGAGGCCAACATAGAATACGAGCCCAACCAGGTGCGACTCCAAAGGAATCGCTTTAGATTAATCAAGTGGGAATTTTATGTAATGATACAGTAATGATAATTACTGTCTACTTAACTTATGTGCCAATTTAAATACGATTGGCATTCCGAGCACGCGTTTCAAAATGTAAACGGTGGCAATACGGTCATGCTTTTCAAAATGTACATGGTTGCAATACCATTTGAAGTCCAAGCGCCTCAAAAACCGGCTCTGGATTCGTGCCGGAATTGCGGCGGCAATACAGTCATGCTTTTCAAAATGCAAATGGTGGCAATACAGGGCACCTTCCCATTCACAGAAGTGGGGTGCCTTCACATTCACAGAAGCAGGGTGCCTTCCCATTCACAGGAGCAGGGCCTTAAGGTGGGCGCCTTCCCATTCACAGGAGCAGGGTGCCTTATATATTCACAGAAGTGGGGCGCCTTCCCATTCACAGGAGCATGGTGCCTTCTCACCCATTCACAGAAGCGGGGTGCCCATTCACAGAAGTGGGGTGCTTTTTCATGCATTCACAGAAGCGGGGTGCCTTCCCAGTGGTCAAAATACTGTTTTGGTGGGAAATCTCGGCCCATCGTGCCGAGGTTCACATGCATTTGTTTGCATTGACATGCAGAGCCCTCAGCTGTTGTGTAAAAGCACCAGGGCCGTCAAAACAAATCCAAAGAGACAGTTTGAACCCAAATTTTGCTGGATATCATCCCAGAAAGACCCCGTTAAAATCCGGCTTGAAATAATTGCACAGTGGTCAAAATACTGTTTTGGTGTGAAATCTCAGCGCCTCATGCCGAGGTTCATGTGCATTTGTTTGGTGGCAGCATCTAACGGCACACTGTGCCGAGGTTCACATGCATTTGTTTGCATCAACATGGAGAGTCCTCAGCTCTTGTGAGAGTCGCGTGATTAGACAGGAAATATGAAGGAAGATAATTCATCAAATGTGCCGGATGAAAGGCAAACTTGCTCCTCCCAGTATTCCAACCTCATCCGTAATATTGAACAATTCCGCTTTTAGGGCACGAAAGGGTGGCAACGACAACCCAAGGTCCAATAGTCGAGAAATAGGCAGGTCAATTTGCCCTAGAGTGTTGCACAAATAATTACTTTGCAGAATTACAGCCGACGGATAAGATAAGATTTGCGGAGACATGAGCAGGCTACGTTAGGGATGCCCATTGCCAGACTCCGTGGCGTCCGACCGACTCAATATTTTCGAATAATTTACGTCGCGTAAGACAATGGCGAACAGAGCTCTAAGTTATGCGGTCAGTACGTTGGTAAAATAAGCGTCAGAACATACCTTCTATGTCTGTTCATACCTATTGCGTTTAAACCAAGTAAATTGTCTCTGATAAGCCACAGTACATTGGAGGGGAGTGTCTGCATACACCACACCCGATTTCTTAGTCCATATTACACGCAGAATGTTCAACGCAATTATTAAACCAGAAATTCCATTCGAGGGAGAAAAAGAGATCGCGAATACCGGAGTTCGGGCGCCGGGAGTCGAACCCGGATCCCTCCCTGTTTAATCGTGCTTGCTTGACCCTTAAAGAGGAGGGGGATGTCTCGTACACCACACTCGATGTCTTTCCCCACTCTGAGACTTGAATATCCTACCAATTTTGAACCAAAACTTTAAGTTACGGACAACAAGTTCGAACGCCAGGAGTCGAACCCGGGGCTTCCACAAATGAGGCAAGGAATGCTTAATAGAGGTGAGGGTGAATACCGTACACCACGCCCGATTTCTTCTCCTACTTGTGACCTCAAATAAGTCGTCGAGTTTTGGGAGGCCGCAGGACATCCATCGGGCCGCTGGGATGACAAAATCAGATCAGTAACTTCAATCTGACTGATGGGGAATCTCGTCCTGGAGGATGAAAAGAAAACAGGGAGATACATGCAGAAGCTCGCCGCTGGTGTGATGAGCCAACGTGGTAAACATCACAGGAAATAAAGAAAAAGAAACCACAACCACAACCACAACCAAGCTTGATTCGGGCACCGAGAGTCGAAACCGGATCTCTCCCTTCAGTTGTCTGATGTGAACGTTGAACTGGAGGGAGTGTGTACTGTACACCACACCCGATTTCTTTCCCCACTCTGAGGCCTTGAATATCCTACCAATTTGTTTTGAAGCAAAACTCCAAGTTGAAGGAAACAAAAAAGATTGCAGGATTTGTACTCGGGCGCCGGGAGTCGAACCCAGGGCTTCCACCCACAGATAGGGCCAGGAATGCTTAACGGAGGTGAGGTTGAATACTGTACACCACACCCGATTTCTTCTCTGACTTGTGACCTCAAATAAGCAGTCGAGTTTTGCAAGACCGCAGGACATCCATCGGGCCACTGGGATCACAGAATTGTTCCCAAGTGGGTTCAGTAATTTCAATCTGATTGATGGGGAATTTCGTCTTGGAGGATGAAAAGAAAACAGGGAGATACATACAGAAGTTCGCCGCCGGTGTGATCAGCCAACATGGTAAACGCCACAGGAGGAAAAGAAAAAGAAACCACAACCAAATCATTCGAGCGCCGGGAGTCCAACCCGGTTCTCTCCCTCTTCGATTGTACTTTCTTTGAATCTTAAGAGGAGGGTGTTACCGGGGGGTTTTCTTCACCACAGGTACTTTTGAATGGATTTCCTGCCCATTCCCAAGGCAGCACACTCTTTTTTTACAAACTTCGCAATATCCTAGCCAGTTCAGAGGTAAAAAACATAGGAAAAACATAATTTGGCTTCGTTGTTGAATCAAAATTCGCTCTTCGTGCCTGGACCAATCTAGTGGTTTTCTGTGCATGGTATGTATGCCTTATGAATATTCTGATGCTTTCCGGGGCTTGAGGAAAATTCCAGGGCTGTCACGCAGCTTGGCGAATTGACGAAATGGACCATTTGGTCACGTGTCACACCACTTGACAAATCGATCTTAGGAGTACAGTACCTCCGATTACGGATAGAGCACTATATTCACCCCACGCATTCCCTCATCCGCGATCCGTGACGCCCCATACCGTCGACTCGATAGTGGTGGGATTGCGCCCGCAATTCTTGCCCAATTTGCCTAGCTATTTAATTAATCGCAGAATGAACCCGTTCGACTCGGGATCGAGCCCTGATAGTGAAAGTTGAAATTTTTTTAATGGTTTTTTCGGGTCTTCTTGGATTCCCTAGATTCAGTGTTTTGGATTTCAGGTAGTGAATCCATATCCATCGATCACGGACACGTGGCTCAGTTGGCCATACTAGTAGAGCCCCAGTGGGAAAAAAAAAACCCTACTCGGTGAAAAATAAGGCGGGTAGGGCCGGCAAGCGGCAGAGCCCGCTACCCTTAGCCTGTTTTCCTCAATTGCAATCCAAACATCATATGAATTTATTGAACTGAGTTACTGAGTACTGTCAAGACTCTTGGTCGTAGCCTAGCAACATTGAGATAAAACACTTTCACATACAAATTGAAAGAATGTGTAACTACGGCGGGATTTTCAGCAACGAGTCCAGACTGCTCCCAATAGTTGGGCACATCTTGTGGAAGTAGTAAATCAACATCAATCTCATTCCCGGCAAGAAATTATACAATTGGATTATAGACATCTGCTGGATTGATGGTTAGATAGAAGCTTGGGAGGCCTTCTTTTATTACGAAGTTCATTTCTAATTGCGCTGTGAGCCACGGAAGAGCCTGGAACAGAAGAAGCAACATCATTCACTTGTTTCAGTATTCCAGTAAATTTAGGCTTCCTCGTTCTTGGGTGTGGGTGATTCACCGCTAGCAACACGTTCAGAGACTTGTTGAAGACTTCTGGGGATACAGATGCTAATTGCGAAGCAACATACTCAAAGTCTGACCGCATGACTTTCAAATCCGCGTGGAGAAGCATCTCGTGGTGTTGCAAGATACTGAGCACTGTGAACATGAAGGAAGGATGTTCTTGGAATCTGGGATCAGCAAGTTTGAGGTGTTTGATGTGGTGCTTCAAAGACACTGGTATGTGCCGCTTGGAGTCACGAGGTCCTCCAATACCATACGGGAAGAGTGTAAGATAAATTAGTGGAAACAGCAGACTGTCCTTTCGGAATTCATTTTCGTCATCCAGTCATGGGGAGTGTCAACTGGGCACCAGCTTTCTTCTTGGGGGGACAAAATTCAGCAGCTCGCAGTTCATTTGAGGATGCATGGTACTCTATATTGGTTATAATGGGATTCTGAAGTGGAACGGACTCGTCAGGGTCAGCAGGAGTGTCCGGGGCTTGAGTGGAATCATATCTCGAGGTAACACTCACCAGCATTGCTGTATGGAACATGCTCAATGTTGAATGGCAAAAAGGGATTTCCCTCAAGACATTCTTCATTGATTTTGGTATCACAGTACAGCGGGTTATGTTCTTTGAGCCATATCAGTGCATTTCTAACACGACTTGCATTGACAGCGAGTGGTTTTGCATGGTCTCGAAGGGACGCGATAGACCAACAATCACCCAAGTGTCCAAGCGCGAACAAACCTAAAACGAATCTAGGCCGCTCGAGCGGCAGGTAGTAGGAAGGGGAATGTGTGCGAGTTGGATCAACACTGCTCAATACTTGTGCCAGTGTGAGTGTGGACGTAGGCGTAGGCGTGAGCGCGGCAACCACGAGGGACAATGCTGGAGGCGAGCAGGGAAGAACTCACAGGGGAAAACAGATTGTGTTGCAAAGCTAATAGATATATGAATTTATCATAAGTAAAAAGGAGCGGGAAAAGGCATTGTGTCACCTGTCACCTGAACCTTTGGTCGAAACATTACAGCATAGCAGCGGCGCGTTTGATGTAATAAGGTGGGTGGCCGTCAGCAGCATGACCATGATGGCTCCCATTCAACTGATACAGCCAATCGTGCTCATATCTGACAGCATCGGACACTCTCGACGGCTTTCTCGGCTCTGCAAATCCCCCAGCTTCCTCCTCTGATCCATCGCACGTGCAAGCCGATGTCCCTACATCCACTCGGACCGTTCCTCCCACGGAATCACACACCCTGTTGCATCAAACCCCAAATTCAGTGCCCGTATTGATTGACGATGAATTGCAGCATATCTTGAATCAGCTGGGCCCCAACGAACTCGCCGACAGTAGTGATGTTCTGGCTTTGGCTTTGGCTTTTTGGCTTGGCCTTGGCCTCAGAAAATCTCAGGCCAGGCCATGGCCAAAATTTTGGCTTTGGCCTGGCTTTGGCTTGGCTTGGTTTGGGCCAAGGCTTTTGGCAGGGAACACAGCTTGGCTTTGGCTTTGGCCCCAATGAATCCCAGGCCAGGCCAAAGCCAACTTGAGCCAAAGACAGAAAAAGCCAAAGCCAAGCCAAAAAGCCATGGCTTTTTGGCCTGAGGCCAAAGCCAGAACATCACTAGGGCCCGACAGCGGAACTGTTGGTGACATCTCGTGAGCATCAATAACCTGACGCAACCCATGCACTGAATAACTGACAGTGTTGTAATTTGGATAGGATGCACTATAGCTGTGAGGCTTTGGGTTACAATCTCCTGAAGAGATTGGCCTTCAACCCCAGCTTATATATTACAGAGGCAGTATACTAGAGTACAGTCGAACTTGTCTTAACCCATAGCCCTCGGTGGACCCAAAATCCTATGGGTTACCACAGGTTATGGCTTATGACAGAGCTGTTTGGCCTGTAACTAGGGATTCGGTAGTGTCAAAACCGGTCCAAAATCATGGGTTATGGGGTTCGACAGGCATGGGTTATGACAAGTTCGACTGTATTCTACAAAAGTCGGCGGGGTTCTACATTAGTGATCCACTGAGTAAGTCCGCTCGGGGATCGGCCTGATTGCCTCTTACGGCCAATTCTCCAACACTCCCCCACAATCTGGCAAGAGTCCCGAGAAGAAAAAGTAAAAGTAAGTAAGAAAAACAGAGGGTACTCCCCCAGAAACCAACCACAACTTGAGATCAGCTTTCCAACAGTCACCGAATTCCTGGGCTTTCAAACAGTTGCCCGATCACAAATATCACCACAAAGTTCAGCAATGGCTTTCCCAACAGTCACCATTCCAATCATTCAAACACAGTTTTGGCGACACGACTTTCCAAACAGTCGCTGTACCACACCTGCGTGTCACAGACATGAGTGTTGCGTTGGGACTGTGGAATCATTGTCGGGAGATGCATGCGACTACGATTGGTGTCGGGATCGGGGATGATGCAGAGACAATGTCAATTGTGAGTCGGACAAGGAATTCAGCTAAATTTCGCGAAAAATCTGTTCCGTAGCTACTTGGAAATGCAGAGAAACATTTTTAGGCGGTTTTGGGCTCAGAAGAGCGCATTTTGAGGCTTTTTTTTTCAAACCGGTGAACCAATTCGACAAACGCCCGGGTGACGCGTGACCCCAACCAAAGTTCGTGATCGACAGGGGGGTGCGTGATGCGTGACTGCCGATTTGATTGAAATTGTCCAGTAACGTGGTTCACCGGGGGTTAAATTTTCTGTTCGCGTGCTGGTGGATGCATTCACCCATCCGGACTATGAATCAGCCAGAAAATGAACACTCATTCTACTTCTGCACCGGGAAGGGATAAAATATGTGCACAGCCACAAAATTCAAAACATATTCTACAACATTACAACATGGTTCGCCAGGGGTTAAATTTTCTGTCCGTGTGTTGGAGGATGCATTCACCGAGCCAGACTATGAATCGAGGAGAGAATGAACTCTCATTCCACTCCTCCACTGGGAAGAGGTAAAATATGGGATGGGCACTGCCAGAAAATTCAGCAAATATTCCACAATGTGGTTCGCCTGGGGTAAAATGCAGAAACATTGCGGCTCGATGCCTCAAAAACTGGCTCTGGGACGGCGCTGGCATTGGAAGTGTTTGAAATAGTGTGGCGAATGCAATAGGGTCACGCGTTTGAAATGTAAACCACTGATTGGCCGCTGGAGAGGTCAATAATGCTTCCGAGGAGAATCTGAATAGCAGAAAATGACCGGAATGGTCAACCTTTGCGGGTCAATGCCTCAAAAAATGGCTCTGGGATGGCACTGGAATTGAAGGTGTTTGAAAATGCAAAAAATTGGGGTGAGGGAAAGAGGTCAAGCGTTTGAAAATACAAAGGATTGTGAAAAATGACCGGAATGGTCAGGGCTATCCATTGCGGGTCGACGCTTCAAAAACTCTGGGACGGCATGGGATTGAAGGTGTTTGAAAATGCAAAGGATTGTGCAATAGGATTGTGTTAATATTTGAATAGGGTCATGTGTTTGAAAATGTAAAGCCCTGATTGGCCGCTGGGGAGGGCAATAATGTTTCCGAGTGGATTCTGAATAGCCGAAAATGACTGGAATGGTCAGGGCTATCCATTGCAGGCCGATGCCTCAAAAATTGGCTCTGGGACGGCGCCGGAATTGAAAGTGTTTGAAAATGTAAAGAATTGTGGCGAGGGCAATAGGGTCACGCGTTTGAAAATGTAAGGGATTGTGTCGATATTATAATAGGGTCACCCCTTTGAAAATGTGAAGGATTGTGTCAATATTATGATAGGGTCACGCGTTTGACAATGTAATGCCCTGATTGGCCGCTGGGGAGGGCAATAATGCTTCCTAGCGGAATCTGAATAGCTGAAAATTACCGGAATGGTCCGTGCTTTCCATTGCAAGTCGACGCTTCAACAACTGGCTCTGAGACGGCGCAGGAATTGAAAGTGTTTGAAAATGTAAAGGATTGTGGCGAGGGCAATAAGGCGACGCGTTTCAAAATGTAAAGCACAGATTGACCGCTGGAGGGTTCAATAATGCCTCCGAGAGGAATCCGATTTTGGCGCTTTGGTGTTGCCGGACAAAAATCGGGGATTTTGGGCCTGAAACCCAGGTCCCGGACGGACAAAAATGGGAGGTTGGCGGCGGACCGCCTCGGTGATGCAGTGCCACTCTTCTCAGGAGTGGATAAGCTTCACTCTGGGGAGAAACAAGAGCCTGGACAGTGGAACAAGGTCGTACCGTTCACAATCATTGAACCGTCTCCAGAGGGCAAAACATGGGTCCGTGCTAACTATGCTGCATCACAATCCGGGGATTGTTGCCGCGACGGCTCTTGGGTGGGGATAATTTTTCGGTTTTTTTTTGCGATTTTTGTGAGGTCAGATCGAAAGTCCGGACAAAAAAATTGTCGGACCGAGGTCGAAGCCAGAATCCGGACGGGATTTTGGGCCGCTCGCAGCTCAAAGTCCGGACAAAATCTCCGGAAGGGCGAAATTTGTGAAACAGCCTCCCATGGGATAATCATCGGTCCTATTTCAAGGCCCATTTTCAATCTGACTAGCTGGGGTGAAAGCCAGCGAAATTTCAAGCAGAACTGTCTCTTAGGATTTTTGCTCCGGGCCTTCAAAGCGTTTCCACTGCTCGGAGTATTCCGGCCGTCGGACAGATTCCACAATTTTTGTGAGGTGTTGAATTCAATGGGGAGGATGGAACCAAGTCCCTCGCAAAGTTTCAGAGAAATTAACCCAGAAAAACTCGCACGCGAGGTCACGTAATCTGACGCATCGGGAAAAATCACACCGCTCGGCCGGCCGACGGACAGTGTGCTGAGGCCCGGCGCTGAGAGCCGGACACCCACAAAAATTCTCAACAGACGCCTCTGCTCAGAATCGCGCCGGCTATCCCCTCGCCATTGACCGCGGAAAATTCTCCATGAAGGTTTATTGATTGGATCGAGCAGATCAAATTTGAGGAATGAATAAAGCGGCGCGAAACCGGTATTTGGTCTTTGGGCGAAAAACTCCGCCTGAATATTACAGTCAAAGCTGTCCTGATCATATCGGCCATAACCAATGATCTGTGAAACGATTTGGTTCTCTCTCAAAACGTCGAAAATAGTGTTGTCGCCAGCTAAGCCGATCAATTTCGAAAAATCGATATCTAGCTCGCAATAAAATCGCAATAATTCCGAGAATATTATCCTCCTGCACCGGACCTTGACAGCGCATGGCCTCCCCCCATGTGTTACCTTTGATATTGTAATGTCGTTGTTGGCATAAATGTGGTTGAGACGGTTGCGGTGATCTACAATAAGACAATTAAATAAACGGGAAGAGGCCGAGACGACTGAACTCACTGTCATAAGTCATGCCCTTGTCTGCACGCTTTGCATGACTGAAGACATGAAACTTGTACCAGTTCCGGCGTCCATATTGACCGTAACTCAAATCTGTGAAGTCAGGTGCGAAGTCGGGGACCGGGCAGTTCAGCACATGGAACCAGACGAAGGGCAAAATTTTCATTTCACGAAAATCGGGGCGTAAATACTTGGATATGTCCGCAATCTACAACCCGGAGCATGGGTTGTCTCCTCAGGCGGCATATTCATTTGGGCCGGAAGGCAACATTTCCACAGCCTCTTTGGCATCTTTCGACTGGTGTGGATTCCGGGGATCAGGGGCAGACCCGGTAAATGCCGACAGCGGTTCACTGTGGTTGGAAAACTTCAAGAAATAAATGTGCCATGTCGCCGGCGAGCGGGTTTTAAATCGGTGAGCCTTGGCTGCTGTCCGAGCCCGAGGAAGTGGCCCAAACTGAAACGCTGTAACGTTCGTCTTCCATTTTGCATTCGACGACGTCCGACGATACTTTCTCAGTCTCCCTGATAAAAAATCCGTCAGCGCTGGGAATGGGCGGCAAGCTATGCCAACTTACACAAGCCGAGAAGTTCCATCCGGGCCTCTCTCGACCTTGGGAGGCACTCGAAAATTGGTCGCTCGAAAGAGGCGGGGGTCCATCGGGAGGCTCATAATATCTGGACGACTCGTAGGCCGCTGAACAACGCATTAGAAGCAAGCCAGCGCCAAGTCAACGAACCTTATATTTGTAGACCTCATGGTCCTCTACCAATAGTTCAGATACATGACATATCCACAAACTAGGTCAATCGGACCTAGGGTCTTGTTTATTATGCTTGTTTGTAAACAGCTGTTTATAAACCGGTTTTTAATACCTCAGGACAAAATGGCCTGTTTTTAATTACCCAGGCCTGGCCGGGAGTCAACTGAGAGGACCAAAATCTTGGCAGATTTCCACCAAGTGGACGATGTTGCGCTCAGGATTTTTTTTTTCAAGCCATCGCCTGTGCGGCAATACTAAAATGAGATTTTTTGACGCTTGCTCCCAAATAAGCTGATGGAAGTTGGGTTGACGGGTTGGTTGAAAACCCCAAAGCAATTCCAAGTCACACAGACTGGCCCGAGAACATCAAGATGCCACCCGTCTGATGGCATGGCCGGTGGGAAGAGCTTTGGAAGAGCTCCTGGAATGGGGAGACCGAAAAACTTGTGTTTTCGGCCAAATTTGAGAACCTGTTTATAAACACGTTTATAAACAGCCTGTTTACAGACGAAGAATTATAAGCGGTTTATAACCCCCTTGGGAATTAAAAACAGGACCCTAATCGGACCAGCATTCATTGTGCTACAGCTGTCCTAGTGGAAACCGTGATTTGTCCGAAGAAATTTCATTACGTGTTTACATCAAAAAAAACCGGTATTTGATCCCCTGCGGATTTCCAGCGCGATTCCAACGCACCTACTGTCGAAGGATTCTGAAAAGAATTGAACACGTAGTGAGTGTTCTAAGGAAAATATCGCAAAACAGAAAAAAACGGTCCGCGCCTTATGTTCCGCAAATTGCTGTAAATGCGCGAAGAAAGACGCGTGCGAGGGGAATGAAACAGAGCTGGCTGTCGTCGAAGTACGACATCGTTCCCCTGCTATTATGAGCTACTCACTGATTCCCTTCTAGAAATTGAAGCAGTGCATGGCTTGCGGTCTCGTCTACAAATTCCTGCCTGAAAATAGAACCCAGTGTGCTCCCTGTGAGCGTCGGGATGCTTTGAGTTCCCTGCTCAGTCTGCTGTGTTCAATACCATACAGACTCGAAAGCCCCGTCTAAGAAAGACAAGGAAAACGCCGCCGGGGGTTCGGGAAAACAGAACAAACAGGTCAAGTCGGGTTCTGCCGCTGCAGCACATAAATAAACCCGTGGTCGTCGAGATCATCGACGAGTTCGGATACCATGCCGCCCGACGGCTTCGGACTCTGATATCCAAGAGTTTTCGACATTGGCCGCATTGAAGACTAAAATTGCACAGAATAAACTAGCAGCGTCTGCTAAGTCATGCTGGTTTGGGTTAGCAGTGGTACTCTAGATCGCCACTGGGAGGAGAACGTTCATGCCGACGAGGATGCATCTCCAGCCAGGAACCCGAGGGCGAGGCACTTGGACGCGGAAGTGGAAGGGACCGTCAGCACGGTGAAGCCGAATAAGATAACTAGGGCATGCTATATCAGTACCCTGCTGGCTAACTGGGTCCCGTGTTGGAATTTAAGGGGTTATTAACGGCAAAATTTCATGTTAAGGCCTTAACATTAAATTAACCCTTAATTAAGGGGGCAAGTTAAGGGCGAAGTTAAGGGTTCAATTTTTTTTTCTCGCCGGTGCAAAAAATACAGAAGAGTTCAGCTACTAGTCCTCTTAATCATCACCCGATCCTGTTAATTCTCCATCGTCCGGCTCCTCACTAGAGTAGCGGAGATGGTGGCGTGCAGGAACTGAGTTTGGATAATTTTCTTTTGTGCTTCGCTGAAGATGGATGAACCTGCCAGAGGGCCATCGGCACTGATCGCCCTCATCCTGCTTGTCCGGACTCTGAAATCGACCTTTCCCGCTCCGCAGACCTGTTTGTCCGGATTCTGGCGATAAGGTCGGCCAGCCAAATCCCAGATTTTGTCCGGATTCGGGAAACAGCCTCCCGCGGTATAATCATCGGTCGTCTTGAAATGCGGCCACAGGGTTGCATTCTTTAATTGAGCGGAAAGATGCAATCAATTGAACGGCACTCTCCGAGCCGGACGCGGATTGTCGCTGTTTGGTGGAGAACGGAAATGTCGATCAATTGCACGGCACGCCCCGAGCCGGACATGGATTGTCGCTGTTTGGTGGAGAGCGCGGCCAGTCAGATTCAAAAAGGCCCTTGAAATGCGGCCACCACATTCCGTTATCCGTCAACGGCGCCATCCTCCAATTTTTTTTTTCAATCTTTGGTCGATGTCCGATCTGTCCCGTACCTTAGATTTCCTGCCTGATGTTCGAATTCGGGCCGCTGCGCGAGGCTATTCGAACTCAAGGTGCACGCCAAGTTCGATCTAACCATTCAAACATCTATCCTCCTACTTTGCAGGTCGAGTTCGATTTCAAAGCACATCGTTCAATTCAACTCCATTTCGTGTTTGTAGATGTACGTTTCGAGTCCCGGCGAGATGAGTCCGGATTCTTGACTCGCTTGCTGGTGTTCCTTAAATTCCGGCGCAATAATTAGGATTCACGCCATTCCTTCCCAGTGAGAATGCTATCATATGCTGGATGTACATCCACAAGAAGAATTTTCTCGATTCAAAGGTCCCGCCAGTGGTGCAATTATCAAGTCCCACTCATTCTCCGATGTCTATCCGACCCGCTGCGCCGTCCTTCAGGATGCGAGTCCCGCTCCACCCCCGGAGTAAGGTTCATAGGCATGGAATGAGTGCTCTGGGGGACTGAGAAAAAAATTAACCCCCGGCGAACCAAGTTGGGTAATATTTCTAGTCTGTTGTTAAGCGCGGGGCTTTGATCAGGGTAAGCGCTTGTTACATAATCTGCACCGCCACAGTGGCGGTGCCTGTCGTCGCGTCCCCGTCGCGTCGTTTTACTCTCGCTCTTTTCTACCCCTTTCAACACTGTTTATACGCATTTTTTTCTTTGTTCTATCTATAATCACCTCCAGCCTATGACACCACACCTCTATGGCATCTAGAATCCCCTGGATGGATGTACTCAGACAACTACTGAATTATTTCATTCAATTCAATAGTCACGCGTCATGGACCCTTCTGTCGATGTCGAATATTGGTCGATGTCACGCGTCACGAAGGCTTTTGTCGAATGACCAAGCAGTCACGATTATCCTCACCCCTCCCCCCCCCCCCTAGGAGAGCAAATTTTCCGGAAGTTTGTCGAAATTTTGGAGGGTGTCATGCAAAAACTCAGCCGCTGTCGAAATGTCGAATAAGTAAATCCACGCGTCACACCCCCTGTCGATTTGAATGAAATAATTCAGTATCGTCAAGAAGGTGATGGATGGACGAAAAGGACTTCGAGGCATAATTTTTGTGATGTGTACACCGCAACTAACTCAATATAGCTGTCGGAACTCGCAAAAACTGCAAATTTCAGCCTTCGCCTACCACCGCGAATCGATTGCCGATGCACGACGGAACGGCGCCAACTTAGTGGACGAAATCAAGGCCTGTGGCACATGGGAGGTCATCTGCGTACCCCAAGTTCTGGATGGGCCATGGATCTTCCAGCACTAAATTCCATTAGGTCCAGTAAATCTAATACAAACGAGTCGTAATTATCTATTCACCCACCGCATCGTATATTAGTAGCAAATAACCATGTACGCAAGCAAAAACGGGTGACGCACCTCATGGGTCTGTCTGATGGTGACGTGCTGCACGCCCAATCCCCCCTTAAAGGACCCAGGGAATAAACTCATACGTCGGCCGTGTCTTCTCAAGCCAAGCGCTTGCAGGCGCAGGCCCCGAGCTCCCAGCGGATATTCCTCGCGCAGTGCGACCAGTTTTGCCGCTGCGCGTGACGCGGTCCCGTGGAATGTGGGGAGCGCGGCCTTGGCGGCCAGCGCAAGAACTGACGTGGCCATGGAGAACTCGACGAGGAGGGAGGTAGACGCTTCGGCGACCTGAACCATCCGCGCTACTGCGTCCATACTGGTCGGGTGATCGATGACGTGGTACGTGGCCGACAAGGGCTTGTTGAGCAGAGGAACTCCTCGACGGAGGTAAAGTGGGCCCCGAAATGTGCACGCAGCTCTTGCTGCACGATTTCGACGAGGCGGAAGTAGTCCTGGAGGGAATGCAGGTCGTATGCTAGCAGTGAGGGTGGAAAGAAACTACACCGTTTGATTAAACCTGGCTTTCTGCCGCAAGGAAGGCAGAGTGGAGGTGTTTTCTGCCACTTGAGCTCAAGGTGAACCCTGAGTACGGTGCGCGAGAAGTACTCGGTTCAATTTGGGCCGGTGGGTGAGATCACGAGTTCGATTCTTCCAGGGGCCATTTCTTTTGTAACTCTCATTCATTTATAATGGTAAAACGACATCCATTGCGTCAAGTAGGAGTGAAGAATAGGATCCATTCAGCCTAAGTATCTACATCTCAAGTCCAACATCAACACCTGTTACCCACAGCTCCTCAATCTTCGCAACCATCAACTTGAAAATGTTCCACCCATTCGAGAGACTACGCTCCGGTGCCCCAAGGTTATAGTATATCACATCGGTGTTGAACTTGAACTCCTCCGACACCCACCGGTACGCCTTGCTCCGCGCCTCCTCTCCACCATATGCTACGCGAAGCTCTGCGACAGTCTTCGGGTAACGTTGATGTAGCATTGTTTAGCAGCGACGTTCACGGAAGCCGGGTTGGTGAACATGTTGATGGGGCACGACCCGCTCGGGTTAATCTTCATTGCGGACTTGTGGATCTTGTGGTTGTTCCAGTAGGCACGGTAGGTGTCAAGACCGTCCTGGATTATAGGTACCCATAGCCAATAGAAGACGGCCCTGAAAAATATAGTATTGTCTCAGTACCAGAGTTAAATAAGGGATGAAATTGAAACGCACATGTGGACCGCATCGTTAGGCAAGAAGATGCCGGACGCACTCCCGTTCTGCAAGATAAGCTTGACTGAATGCCCATCACCATCACGAAGCCACCGCCAAAAGCTCTTGATTGGTGTGTTTTTGGTGCTAGACTGCTGAACGCCGAACGGTGCCGCCTCCCTCCTGAGAGATATGGTCAGGAACGTCAAATGAGTCGATGGGTCGAAGTACACCATGAACTAACCTGAGCCGCTCATGCACCTTGTGCATTTCATTAACTTCTGAGCCCTGGTCGGTGACGAGTTGGATCGAAATTTTGTCTAAAAAGAAACGGTTCAGCAGTTATTCTCTGGGTCATTAAAGGCTGCTCACATCCACGGTCTTCAACCAAATCCAGATAATAATGGACAATAGCATTGGAATTCCGGACGTTGGGCAGTAGAAGAAGCGAGTGCAGAAAGGCTGACCACTGATCCTTGGAAGCATATATAGGGAGATGAATACCGTCACCCATGCGCAGTCCTTACTGGGCTAGCTTCTCGTGACCGTCGGAATGCTCCTGGTGCCAAGGACCAAAGGCTTCCAAAGGAGTATGGTGCTGTTCAGCCCGTTTGCGACCAGCTACCCGGGAGTCGAATTCCTCGAGAAAATGATCGTGAAGGATCTCACAAAGGTCATCTCTAAAACACTGGTCGTAGACTGCAATGATTATAGTCAAGAACATGACTTACCTCGCAACAAAGATCCCCTTATTGGCGAGGCGGCCCTTAGTCTGGTCTACACCCCATCCACCAGCAGGGTCATGTTCTTTGGCATCAACGACAAGCTGTGACGTTTCGACCTCGCTTCGGGTCTTCTTACTCCGTACCAAGCACGGGGAGAGCAGATTGAATGGTTATCAAGAACACAGAAGACACCTCGAAGTCTGGACAAAAAATCAGAGAGCATTATAATAATCGGCAATAGTAGATAGAAGCAAACTGACTGGAGATCTCGCCAAAGTTCATAATGGCTGCTCTTTCCATGTATTTACTGCGGAACATTTGCATGCGAACAAGGCGATAGAGGTCATGGGCAAGCCCAACGTCGTTATCGCGCTTCGATACAACCACTGTACCATCGGCATTGGGCTTATTGCTAGTGTCGAAAAACTTCTTGGCAGCAAACATCTTGTCCTTGATGTAGAACTTGGAAGGACGGGTCAGGAATGTATGGTGCAGGTCACCTAGTCACCGCTACCAAAAATTAGCCGCCAAATCGGCCGGAGAAAATTTTTTGAATTAAGTGTACCTCTGGAGGGATTTTAGGCGTACTTTTGAATGTATTATGGACTTTAATTTGGCTCAATGAGCCCAACGAGCTCTCGTTTGGGCGACCCCGGGAGGCCGGTGGATGAGTAGAAATCTGCAGCATCATTTTCCACCTATTTACAGCTCTGACAGAACTTTTTTTCAATATAATACATGCATGCCACCAAATCGGCGGGCAACTTTTTTTTTGCTCACTCAGTTTTGCAGTAAATAAAAATCACTCTTACAGATCTTTTTGGACGTTGAAACGGAGCACATTTCTAAGAGGGATAAGAAATCGGATCAAATTTGAAGCTGCAAAATGTCAAACATTGGCATGCGGTGACTAGGTGACCTGCACCATAGACGACTTGAATTTTTATAGAACTCACCTTATACACATTCTTCGATTTACCGCGGTCAGAGATTGAGAGGATCAAGGGGTTGACCTCAATTCTTCCCTCCTGCTCGGCGGAAATCTCACTCATATCAGCTTGTTCTTCAGTAACAGTGGCCGCAAAATGTTTGAAGGTGACCTCCACACACTTGGCAGGTGCAAGAGGAGGAGCGCCATATCCCAAGGCGCCAAGGTTGTTTGCAAAGCGCACATTGGAACTCAGGGCTTGAAAGCAATCAGGCAAATGTCTCAATTTCAAAACCTAAAGAACTTACTTCCAGTTCCACGGCGCCGTTTTGTGGGCTCGCCAGAGGAGGAATCGTTCGAGCGACGTTTATTTGAGACCAAAGACCCACCGTCGTCGTCCTCGGCATAGCGGGCTTTGAGCTCGACAACGCGTTGGTTATACTTAACACTCATTAGCCATAGTATATTCTGAATAAACATTGGAAGGAACTCACACGCTGAACGTTGATGCTGCACTCGAATGCCAGATAAGTTCCTTTGGCAAGTCCGAGTCTTTTGTTGGCAATGACATGAATTTTGTCTGGCCGGCCGATATAAAAGTTGTAAAGGCCACGGAGGGTGCCAGAAAGGGCCTCTGGCTCGATGGACATATTGCCCTTGAAGCGAAGACTGCAGTCCTTGCTATCAAGAGTCAGGAACAAAATAAGACCACAGTTATGGAATCTGAAGCTTACACATTGAGGCTGAGGGGATGGGCGCTGTCTGCGGTCCACTCAAGATCGGCATGAGCAACCGCTCTGGCGAGGACATCTGAGAAGAAGTTTAAGGGGCAATCCACAAAAGAAATTGCACACTGACCGTCCAAGTGCATATCCATCGGTAGATTGAAGGAGTGGTTGCCGATGTTTTTGTTGACAACACCTTTAGTTGTATAGAAAACATGGACGGTGAAATGGCCGCCCGATTTGGCAGTTCTAATCGCCTCCAGCTCTGCAGCGGAAGTTGTCGGACCAAATCACCGTGTGTTGGTTATGGGCTGGAGCGGCCGGGCAGTACCACTAGGGGGGTTAGGATTACCCATCCTCTTCTGAAGAAGGTTGAGACGTGCAGCGGCAGCATCAGCGTGAGGATCAGGCAATCCTTTGGCCTCACGGTCTGTAAATACGAATTATATTTGGACAGTGTGAATAGTAATCAAACATACCACGACGCTTGCAGCGACCACAGAATGGCTCTGCGAGTTGAGAGCTGCAGAGGCCACAGCCCTCGCACGACTGGAGAGACTGGTCTTTTTTAGTACAAGAAGAGAAGAAGAGCAAAGACAATACTAACTTGTCGGATGCGGGTGCGCTGCTCTTCCGTTTCAGCGTTCTGGAATTTCTTGCACTTCATGCAGAGGGATACAGAGGGACCGTCAAAGTAGGGAAAGATCTGGAGGCAACCGTCGTCATTCAAAGTTCCGCAAGGCTCCTTGTTCAGGACGACCGTATTTTCTGAATTTTCGGTCATGGTGGAAGGAAAGAGAGCGATAAAAAATTCAATGTCGCTATCGTAAGCAAGCACAGAGTTGAGAGGGCCCGGACCCAGTCAGTCCGGAACTGCAGATCCTGTGGAGTGGAGATCGACATCCGTCACACGGGACTAAGACGCCGGATGAGCACCGAAGTGCAGGACGGCTGTGATCAAAAGATGCAAGAACTCCGGAGGAGGGGTGCCGGTCTGGCGAGACCGAAAACACTAGAGGAAGGGGAAACGCCGTCACAGACCGAAGCGCAAGAGGAGGAGGAACAGCGCCATCACTCAGGACCGAAGCGCTAGAAGGAGCTGAGCTCCAATCACAAACTAACTAACGCGCTGGTGCAACAACGGCGTGGAGTCCAGGACAAAGGAAGCCTGTGCAGCGACACGCAGAGGAAACAAAAAGGATGGATGCTCGAGCCGGGACAGCAGGCCAAGATGAGGATGCATGGCGTCGGAGGGTATGGATGAAAAAGGTTCAGCTGTGGACGATGAGCCGAATCAAACATGGCGCGAGAGGATGAGGAGAACGAGCGCTATTGCAGCGCCAGAGGAAAGGAGGACCGTGACTGGCACCAGAAGCACGAGAGTAAAAGCACCATTTCATGGACTCAAGCGCAAGAGGAGGAGCGGCGCCGCCACTGAGGACCGAAGCGCGAGGGGAAAAGCGGCACTACTCACACGGGAATAATGCGCTGGAGCTAGAAGTGCAGGGTGGCGTAGCGTCAAAAAGGAACGGGGCGCGGTCGCTCCGAAGAGCAAGGCGCTGGTCATGCAGAAAATAGCTGCGAGCGACAAACTCGTCCGTCGAGGCTGGAGGAATCAAATGGGCTCTGAGCATTTGAGGGATTGCTATCTGGCAGTGCAATTGGCACTGCTGGGGCATGAGCACCACAGTGTGCATCGAAAAAGTAGCCGAGACCAGACACGAGGGAAGAAGTGCACAGGAAAGATCATGCACAGACGGGTCAGTTTTCGCTATACCTACATAGCGGGAAGGAAGTCGTAGTCGTTATCCGAGTTCGAAAACAGAGACGAATGACGGGGACGAGGAACGAAGGGGACCGAGGGTGAGGGACGAAGTCGAGGTTGGTACATATCGAGTCGAACTATATTGGAACGAGATTGAGGAATGAGTAAAGGAGCTGGAAGAAAGTCTGCACAGAAACGAGGAGCAAGGTGCGACGGTATTGGCTTGGCATACACGTGCTTGGGACGCATC
The DNA here is from genome assembly GCA_029378375.1 of Mycena olivaceomarginata. Taxonomy (NCBI): domain Eukaryota; kingdom Fungi; phylum Basidiomycota; class Agaricomycetes; order Agaricales; family Mycenaceae; genus Mycena; species Mycena olivaceomarginata. Next base: position 373,015 of record JARKIC010000029.1, read on the forward strand.
CGGGGCAGGGGCATGTCGATATTTGAACGAATGTATTTAGATGCAGATGCAGCGATTCGGCGCGAGCGAGGGGGTCCTACATACTGTGACGTGTTATTCTTGTGTGTACGAACTCATGCTGACACTCTCCTTTCCTCTCCCACACCTGACGAAGGCCAAATCGCGTTCGCCTCGCGTCGCGTCTCGCGTCATCCGCATTGATCTATCTACGCCGAGCTTCAAGATGAAGTCCACAGTATACCATGCGCCTTGGTAGACCATAGGATGCTTACATTAGTCTTGAATCTCATAGCCAAGTTACAGTCGTCCCCGCTGGGGTCAATCTTCTCTCACTATAGATCTTCCTATCTAGACTCTAGTAAGCATCAGACCCCCCAATAAAAATTCTTGTCTTCCCAAACCCTTGCTGCCGTGAGCGGTGCATGGGCTGCCCACCAGGACCAAGGTCTGGTAATTATTTCACACGCGTTTTTCTCTCGACTCGTCTCCTCCTGCCACCAACATGGCCATATGCAATGGCTGCAGCCTGCTTGCCCCATGAAACATGCTCCAAGTGCAAAGAGCTTTCTGACAAAAAGGTGTCTATTCGAATGAGCACGATCTAGATTAAGTCCCTTCAGAGATAGATTCAACGGGCCTTGTGGAAAAAAGAGCAGTGCTTGTGCTTCTCTGTAGTATACAGCGAACTTCGGGCCGCTCTGTGTGCGACTTATTGTCTAAACTATGGTGCGTCTCCAATTAATGTCGCCAATTACTATGTCATATTCACATTCTTTCTTCACGCGGAGGTGAATTAAACGGTCTGCTGGGCCACTTTTCTGAGGCAGCAAGTGGGTCACTCGATCTCGAGAGGAACAGAACTGAAAATTAGTGGCCTGGTCATTCCGGTCATCTTCAGCTACTCAGATCGCGCTCGGAGGCATTATTGGCCTCTCCAGCGGCCAAACAGTGCTTTACATTTTGAAACGCGTGACCCTATTGCATTCCTTCACATTTTCAAACGAGTGGCCGTATTGCCCTCACCGCAATGCTTTACATTTTGGAACACCTTCAATTCCAGCGCAGTCCCTGGGCCATTTTCTGGGGTGCGCGCCCCAGGAATGGATAGCCTAATCATTCCGGTCATTATCAGCCACTCAGATCACGCTCGGAGGCATTATTGACCTCTCCAGCGGCCAAACAGTGCCTTGCATTTTGAAACGCGTGACCCTATTGCATTCCTTTACATTTTCAAATGCATGACCTTATTGCCCCCACCGCGATGCTTTACATTTTGGAACACTTTCAATTGGATAGCCCTGATCATTCCGGTCATTTTCAGCTACTCAGATCGCGCTCAGACGCATTATTGATCTCCCCAGCGGCCAAATAGTGCTTTACATTTCAAATGCATGACCTTATTGCCCTCACCGCAATCCTTTACATTTTCAAATGCCATCAGGAAAACCGGAAAACGGCAATTGCTGCCAACTGTTGACAATTGTCGATAATTGCCCGATTACCAACAATTATCAACCATTGTTCAATTATTTATGCCCCTGACAATTGACGCCAATTGTTGACCGATTATCGGTCAATACACGCAATTGTGAATGATTAAGAACCGTTTATGAACGATTACCTGGGGTGTATTCGTGTTCATATTCCCAGGTCACCCAGATTTTTGGAGAACGTGCATGTATTCAGATGTCTGCTACGTATACATGTTGATCTAACTACATACATACACTAATTAACTACGACAACATTCGTCAATACCCGATACACCGCACCCTAGATCTACTAGACCTCGTCCAAGGGTGAATGCAGCGAGAGGATTGAGATTGCAGACCGCGGATGGGGTTATAGTAAAATGTTGGTGTGTTCTAAATGAGTGTACGTCTTTATCAGCACCACTGTTACAGCAAATAAATAGTAAAACTCACCGTATCAGGGCCATAGATTCCAAAAACCACCCTAAGTGGGGTTAGTAGCTGTCTGAAGGAACTCACCACCGGAACGAGCTGTCAATGACGAGTTCGAGAGTTAGTATTTTCGATGGAGACCAGCATCAATATTCACTCACTCATACGACACCAGTCCGGCGACATAGCGTGGGATCTGAAGGGAGATGTCATTGAATCAGGAGGTGAAATTGCGAGCACTCACAGGACTATGCCGGGAAATTTAACTGCAATGATGTGTATGGATGGGTGCCGTCGAAATCGTTCAGGTGAGGTAGGCGAACAACGGCGATGACTCCGAGCCATCGGTGGTGGTGGAGACAGTGCTTGACCGTTCGAAGTCGTCAGGGAAGGTGTTGCCCAGCTCTGGTAAGGCTACCGCGATGGGATGAGCAACATGACGGCAACGAGTCAAGGAGGGAGGTATACCTAACTGCCTCTCTATGTCCTCAGGGGTGGTGTGGACACCAAAGGCCAGATCAGCGCGCCAGTAGTCGTAGCTGCGTACATCATCAAGTGGTTGATGAAGAGATGGGTCAAACTTTACTCACCGAGGCTACTCAGCGCTGAAACGAAAGCAATTCACCCGACGACATGATGTGCGAGTGCAGGATGGGGCGGATGGGGGACACCATGTTGAGAGGATGGGAGGGGATCCGGGGAGAATCAAGTTGCGGGTGAGGAGGCTGAAGGAAGTGCCTATGTAGAACGGTGAGCGAGCTACAACAAGCCGGCAGCGTCCTAGCAACGAGACCAATGAAGATTTGCAGCACAGGAGGAAGCAGAGGACACTTACTTGTTTGAGGAATCACTTCCCTACACCCAGAGGTAAGGCAGGTGAGGCGGGATGCACCGCGACGAGAGGACGAAGCTGGGGGAAGATGGGGGGAAAAGAAAAGAGGTGCTGACGTCTGTCGTAACACAATCAAAACAAACCACCGTTTTTTGGCACGTAAGTGTTTCAGTATCTGATCCGATGGACTTTACACCTTTGGCGGTCGGCAATGGACTTCGTAAAATTCAAGCAGATTTCCGCGGCAAATGATTTTGAGGTACCGACTGTCCTCAAAGGGCGGCAAGTTAAGTCAGCAATGAAGGGTTAAACCACTCTGGCTGTGGGACCAGAAAACAGAGTGGCTTGAGGCAGTTGTTGCATGTTATTGCTGATTGCATGAATTATCGCCGATTATCAACAATTTTAGCGTTGTTGACAATTTGTTGACAATTACTGAACAATTGTCAAATCTGGATTTTCCTGATGGCGTGCATTCTTCATCATCTATGACTGGATGTACACATACAGCATCGATGCTGCATTACCTCCCCTTGCCCTCGTGGTTCCCCGGCAGGCTCCAGGAGCATGGTGCAGTGGAATTATAGAAGAATATCTCAGCCAGGGCTCAAATTGGTGCGGTGGAGTGTGTGCGAGGGAGAATATCACAGTTTTGATCTGACCCGTGACACCTGCACAGCCATGCCCGATATGGAGAGTTCCAGGTGGTCTGGTTTAACAATCAGAGCAGTACGGGCGATTTCAAACAGACAGAACCGCTCAGAACGGTGCTGGGCATCATCTGCCAATTCGCAGCATCTGATTTGCTCTCCATACCAAGTCACGCTGTTCTGGGCGTGAGAAAACAGCTATATTTGGCAGGGATAAGCAGGCACTTGTCATCAAGTTCTCAAACTCTTGCTGTCAATTGTTCTGATGATCAAAGTCTCCGCCTTCCGAACAGCGTCACAGCGGTCCATACGAAAGGTTTCAGTCAAAAAAAGCGCTCCGGGCGGCCCCTGCGATGAGAATTGATCTCAAGAGAGCCGTTCTCCTCAAAATGTGTTTAAAAAAATGAAATAAAACACGCCGCGCCCTAAGTTCCGCAAAACTCTGTCAGCCAACATGGAAATTCTTTTTCTTTCTTTTGGCATGATCCGTTTGCTATACGGGTTTATGTAACATTCATTGAAAGCAATTAGGGTCACTATGGGGTACCAAATACCTCCTATAAAAAATACCCAACTCGAGGAACAGATAATCCAGGAACAACTTCAAAGAACACCTATGCTTGTGGCGAGCCACGGGCTCCCAACTGGCTCGAAAGAATCATTTTGATTATGCTGACATCGAAATTTCTAAAGCAAATATCGGCAATTTTCCACAAACCCGGACCGGTTTCTACACCCGACTTTCACTCTTGACTGGGCCGTGATCCAGCGGCGCCCGATTCCACCTTGCGGACCGGGACAAGTATTTATACTGGACAGAAACTATCTCAAGTACACACACATATATATGGCGCGTACTAAACAGACAGCGAGAAAAAGTACTGGTGGGAAGGCGCCTCGCCATCATCTAACACAGAAGACCGCGACTGACGGCGGTAAAGGATCAAAAGGACCTCGAGGGGTGAGCAATACTCCTTGCCCAATCATATCCCTCTTCCGTCACTGACAGTCCTTCGATTTCAGGGCGTAAAGAAGCCCCATAGGTTCAGGCCCGGAACCGTTGCGCTGAAGGAAATTCGAAAATACCAGAAAAGTACCGAGCTATTGATACATCGACTACCTTTTCAAAGATTGGTCCGCGAGATTGCAGGGGAATTCAGGGTGCTCTGTTTCCTAGAATTGAAGTAGTGAATCCACACTAACCTCAAGGTGGTAGGCGGACATGCGATTTCAATCAACGGCTCTCGCAGCTCTACAAGAAGCAGCAGAAGAATATCTGATATCCCTGTTCGAGGATACGAATTTGGCTGCCATTCACGCAAAGAGGGTGACTATTCAACCGAAAGATATGATTTTGGCACGTCGTATCAGAGGGGAACGTCCATAGACTACGTGTTATTTCACTAGCAGGGTAATGAATACATACTCGCTGTGTCAGGAATTAGCAACTATGCGGTGGATCTACAGCGTGCAGTTCAAAAAATTCGAGACAGAGGTTATATAGAGAAAGCTGCTTCATTTTTCATTTTGAATTGATGGAGCACCATTTATTTTTGGGCAAAATCCGAAACAAGTTGGTCTCATTCAACTCAGAATTGAAAACTGTCCATCTTTGACTATGCAACTTTTTACACTTTTTCTGAAGGTACGGGAGTTCAAAAATCCCAAGTCCAAAACCTCGTTTGGCGGCATCAGCCAAAATCGCAGCATGATATCCCAGCCGCTTCGTGATAAGCGCAGCCACGTGCTTGGCGAAAGCGGTTGGTCACGAGCCTAGCAGGTGCCCATAAACTGGGGTAGGTTCGGAACAAGCCGCCTTCTCAGCATCACATGACATTCACGTGCTTCGCAGGGCATTCTGAGAAGGGGCTTGTGCCAAGATGCAGAAAAAGGGCAATGTGTTCAAACTGCTCTCCTGCCTCAGAAAGTGCCCGGATCCCTTTGCTCCAAGTTGATAGTTTGTACTTTGGAAGTGCGGAATTTATTTGGCCTACTCAGAAATCCCACAAAGTCCTCGAGAGTCTCAGAAAACCCTCCGTAACTGAGGCTTGTTCACAAATGAGGAGAGACTGAATTGCTTCCACCAAACTTTCCTCTGGGTGAATATAATGAATCTGAGTAGACAGTTTGATTCAGTCTGTGTCGTAGATGGCGAATCTACTTTTAGCTAGCTACATAGGTGATATGAGGAATCGAGGATCGTGTAACGGAGGTGGGTATATTTGAGTTGACCTGCAGTACAAGGCCAAGCGCACCAGCAGCATCCAAAGAACGGGCACAAGGCCGTGGATTTCCGGTGGTAGCAGTGTCTGCTGTCGATTTGAACGAAAAAGTACAGTACACCTAAACTGACTGTTTCTGTGTTTTGACTTTATACCCCCGACCCGACGGCCCCGACTGAAAAATCGGTCATTCCGAGGGTTTCAGATTCCAGGAAACGGCCTCTGTGAGCAGGAGTTTGTCCCGCCATTCCGAGGTTGGTGGTCGTTTCTCGGCATCTGAAACCTCGGAATGACCCTTATTTGCAGGGCCCGACTATGGGGAGGAACACAGCGGCAAAGTATCATCTTCAGCGCGCTTACAACATGTTTTGAGTGGGATTACCGGGAGAAATTGAAAGTGCCCGCTAAGCACCGCCGCGTCTCCGCGCATGAAATTATTTCAGAAGACGGGGTAGATTGGTACCGGAGTTCGGTGCTCCCACACGGCGAGTCGGCGACAAGGGTGTCCGGAGGGCCCCGGTTTATACCTTCAAAGGCTAGGCTAGGTCACAAAAATCCCCAAATTCTTGATTTTTGTCCGCAGACTTTTTTCATTCCCACGCTTTCAGATCAAATCACCCCTATTACATTATATTACAATACACTTACGATTAAATACCCCACCCAAACCTAAGGGACACCAGGACAAATCTGAGGAGTCCGTGCTGGTTCAGTTATTCAGAGCCCGACATATTATTTGGTCATTTTTAAACAATGTGCCTAGGGGTAGGCACCGCCTGGGTCGCTGATAGCCCATCACAAATTAACACCGCCACTAAATACCGCACCGTCACTCATTTATTCTGAATAAGTCTTCTGGGTGCCGGAATGTTTAATCTCTTTACGTAGAGACAGTACTAAGAACATCTAATGTGCATTTGAATTTGAATATACACTCCAAGCATACAGGGTGGTGTATAGACGTTCTGAAGAGTTTTGTCACGCATATCACGCGTCAAGCATCACCCATAACAGTCGCCGGCAAATCCTATTTTCGGGACGGCCCAGCCACGTTTAAAACTCCGTTTCGTGGTCACAAATTTTTATATCGGTGGGTTAATGCTTTGTAGACAGGGATAAGGAAAATACAGAAACCTGAGTGAGATGTGTGTTCAATTCTTCCCTCAAAATGATCTTTTTCACATTCCCTGTCTAGAAAGCATAGTACAATTATAAAGCACTTTGTCCCTGAACCTTAATATCTGGCCGGATGTGGTCGTCAGAACATCCGCCGGCGTTTCCGTATCAAGATTTGGCAGGGAGAAATGTTTTCAGAACATGCGGAAATACATGTCAACGATCACGAGCGGTGCCCACTCCCAATGTCACTGTGCTTCCCAAGTCCAGAGGGAATAGGTGGAGTCGACCCCAGCAATGTAAGACAGTGACTGGTCCACCTCCTCATATTGACGGAGCCCGGAGTCTACTGCCTTATAGATGGATGGCACACATCTTTCCTTCGGTCAATTGAAAATGTTTCTTCCCTTGGCCCTGGTAGCTCTTCTGGCAACCGCCTTTTGTCAACCGCACAAATGCATGCTCGAATTCTGACGAAAGTCCTTTGACCGACAGCACCTCCAAGGCTGGGCTAGGATGGCCACACACGAAGTCCAGAGATATGAGTCAATTCATGGGACCCAAAGTTCTTGGCCAGTGAACTTTCTACCATGTACCTTTCACATCTGAAATGGCTTCTCACAGGTACCACAACTGGTGGCCAGAGGCCTCCGATGATTCGTCGGTTCTAGACTTTGTGCCCATGTTATGGGGAGAGTCGCAGGTCGAATGATTTTCTAAAAGCATCAGCGACACAATCAGCCGTCTGAATGTGACCACAGTGTTGGGAATGAACGAGTGCGATATTCCATTTTTAGAATTGCACGCTCAGCTGATCAGGAACATATTTAGACCACAGAGCTTCATCAGGCTAACATGAGCCCGGCTGAAGGAGTCAAAATGTGGAAGGACTTTCTGGAACCCTTGAAGGAACACGGAATCCGTTTAGGCAGCCCTGCTCCATCGGGGGCGCCTGGAAGTAAGGAATGGCTTCATAATTTCCTGGACCAGTGCGGAGAGGATTGCACTGTGGATTTTCAGGTGTTGCGTCAGTATTCATGACAAACTCTAAATGCCTTTGCGCTAATTACTTACTCAAGATTGGTACGGTACAAATGCCACTGCTTTCAAGGATTTTATCACAGACTACCACAACGAGTTCAATCTCGATAATTGGGTGACCGAATGGGTCTGCCAAAATATGAAAGGACCTCAAAACCAGTGTAGCATGAGCGACATATTCAATTTTTAGAAGAAACATAGAAATTCATGGACCAGATGGAATGGGTAAAGCGCCACGCTTGGTATGGGGGAAAAACCTGGGAAGATATGCATGGCGTAAACCCAGTAGGTATTCTCGTTAGGCCATCTTTGTGGCACTGAATCACTCTCAGAAAAACGCTATGATGGACTCTAATGGTATCATTAACAAGGGACTGGTCGGCCGCTTCGCGGCCTCCCATCCCCTTTCATCCGTTAACAAAGCCACGGGGAGAGCACCCCACCATTCAAGGCTGTTTTGCGTCTTTTTTTTTTGAACTTGGCTTATGCTAAATCAGATACTATTATAAGTTCACTGCAGGGCGCTAGGTGGAACGAGGCAATTATTACTGCACCACTGTGCGCTCAGGTGTGTCTTTATCTTTACTATGTATCTTCCACACTGATAGAGTATGGCCTCTTCCTGACCACTCCAGTCCTTGCTGCACCTACAGCTCCTGCTACACTGAGCGCTCGCCTCTCAATACCCACCGCGAATTCCGTGCGCAATCCGACACTCGCTGACATCGCTCTGGTCCAGGTGCATTACATTCCTGCTCCCCATTCCAAATGTGTGCTCACTGTGCATGTCTCACAGCCAGTGTCATAGCATCGCACAGGGCGAACAATCTGGGCTGTGTGAGATAGGTAGCAAGCTGGTTGTAGCGTACTGCACTGTGCAATATAAATTATGACATTGTTCAGTTAAAGTGTGCCAGGTATTCAGCCGTGTATAGGGAGGGTACTTTAAGGCTGGCTGTTTTATCCTAGGATAGGTTGAAAGTCACCTGAAATCCGGACACGACCCGTAGGATGAAAGGGATGGTTTTGGTTAACGTTCATCCTAATTCGGTCAACCTACAACCGACTACAGAGTTGAAACCCGGATCCGAAAAAGACCCAGAAGCGAAAAATATGATATTCTAGGCACAATTTTGAGGAGGGTAACCCGATTCTTTTGTGTGAGACCCTTATAGAGATCATGAACAATCCCACTTGAGCAAAAAAAGCCCATACCAATCGTCAGCTAGCACAGAAAATTGCAAACATGCCAAAAAGCAGAAATGTGTGGCTGTGCCAGAAGTCCTGAGAAGAGAATCATTATTGTGAGTGCCCCCTATTTTATATAGACCTGAAATTGTATGTGGGAGGGCTTCAGCACTTCCTATCCCTCCTCATAGTCTCAGATTGTCCCAAGGGTACAATCTACTCCCGTGCATGACCCCATTTTTCGGATCGGGGCCCTCCACCAAAATGAGTGACAAAAATAACGGGCTCATGTTCCATAACCAAGTAACTCGAGGTTTCGACCTTCGAGATCGTGAAAACGCCGGTTTGAGTACTTGGCGCGATCTATCTGGATTTGGTGCTGCTCTTCTAACGGCAGTTCCGCTTCTCGATTTTTCTAGATATTCGGTCAGGATTACTCACATATAGGGCAAACGGAAGGAATTACCCGATTTATTGCGTGCACCAATGATTCGTCCTTGCCAGTTTTTGCGCAGGCATCACAAATATTGTCGTCGTTCGTCGTCAGTCCCTCGCAGCGAGTCGATCGAACCGTTTTCTTTCCGAAATCCACCTCCCATCGAGCAAAGCCTCCGAGCGCCTTATCAGCTTTCTGATGCTCAGCACGAGTCCATTCCGCAGAAGGGATGCAGTCATTGCCGTTGGCAGGGACGGATGTCCGGACCGGGCGGATTGAAGACGCAGTGTCCTTGCTCTTCAAGGCTGGAAATTCTTTATAAGGGAAGAGCTGCCGAACGAGTCGTGTGCGGAGCTCCACGGACACTCCACCCATCGAACGAGTCTCTGTCCGGTCGATATATTCCGTGTACTTGCCGCCCGTGAGACCCAGGCAAGATTTTGCCTCCTTGACGATTACAGGCTTTGGTGGCGGATTTCTGATGGGACCAGGAGCAAAAAATGTAGTAACGCTCGGTGTCTATGGGATGGATTAGTATCCGCAAATTCAGTTCTCGGGTGCCAGACTTGCCGCGTTGACTTTGCGAGAGATGTACCGTGTTTCCTTTGATGAATCGGAATCTGGGTCATCGTAGACTGGAGCCGGCGTTGATTTGCTGGTGCTTGCGTGTGAACTAGTTGTCGTTGCAAAGAATGAAGAAATTGGACTCGCCCCCGTCGCCTGTTTACTTCAGTGCTTGTATTTTCCGATGCAACGGATAGGACATACCACGGACCCCAGCGCCTTCTTTGTGACCGCAGTTCGTGTATCCGCTTTCCCGTTGATCTTGGGACATCTGCGCATCAGGGAAACCCTCCCCAGATAATTTTGCATATTTTGCGACACTTTATGCCCAAATATGCAAAATTATCCCGAGTTTCACGAGTGAACAAAATTATGTCAAAATAGGATCCCCCCTCCAGGATTGTTCGAAATTAGCAAACTTTTGGCCAGAACTTTCGCAGGTTTCGGTCCATATTTTATTGCTTTTCTCTCCACTCAGAGCACAGGGAATAGAGGTAATGAAAAACATATATTGAACACAGTACTATCTAATACATGGGATTCTAGTACTTCCAGCTACGGAACCATGCCAATGCCTGTACAAAATGAAGGTCAACAATGACGACAAGTAACTGTATCATGATGTTGTTAGTCCATGAGATAATGAGCAGTAAACCCAGCGTACCTTGATGCAGGTGAACGGCGGGATGAAGTGGCTTGATTACGATGCCTATATGTACGATGGTTCAGCTCGGCAGATAAAGAAGCATGCAGGTGGGCACTTACTAGTCTATACTAGTGACCCAGTCTGTAGCCGGAGAGGATAACGAACCACTATGGGGGAAATTGACGCCTACGGGGGTGGGAGAAATGGCCAAGGCGGCGGGGCTAGGACTATTCCGGGTGCCAGCTCGACACTCATTATCAAAAAATCTTGTTCTCCAAAAACCATTCCCGCAACGATGCGGGAACGCACCTATGTATCACATCCGAAAATGGGGTGCCCTATTCCGTTTCTGTAAGCTGTGGAATAGGGCGCCTTATTCTCGGATAAGGAAGGTAGGGCCGACGAGCGGCATGGCCCACTACCTTGAAACACTCTGGGTGAAGGGAATATTCCAACATCGAGTAAAACTTGCAGACAGAACACGCACTACTATTTCCTACTGGCTAGCCGGCCACCTTAGCAGTGTCGGCCCCAGCACTAAGAGACTGTGGATCGGGTACCAGGGTATGGGCCAGAAAACGAAGGTATGCATCTAACGAGTCGGTTGGAGGCTTCGTTCGAATTTATTCATGCCGATTTGGTGCTCACCGAATTTAATTTCGGCGATAACCCCGAAATGGCGATAAACGCCCTAACCGGCCACCCGCCCAAATGCTCCCTTAGCGCACCTACTATTCACCTCAGGGCATCCCAGGTAAGTCATATGATAAATATCCACTATTAAATCATGGTACACTTAATATCCGAGCTCTATTCGTGATATGAGTATTGGACTTTCTTGGCTGGGGAAATGGCCAAAATGGGGGGTGTTGACAGAATGGGCCGGCCGCCGAAGCGCAGGACATAAATATGGCCCAAATTCAGATTAAATCGTCTTTATAGGAAGTAGTTGAACACATACAAGCGTCAAGTCCGTCTTCATACGCCCATGGCCCGTCCGTCAAAGTCCATCTTCATCTGCAGGTGAAATTTGGTGATTCTAGATAGCAGCTCACTGTGCGCAAGAGAGAAAGGATATAAAGACCCAAAAATTTGGGAGAATCCGGAGTTGAATATTCTGACCGCACTAGTAAAGTTTCAGAGCCGTCGGAGATGTGGGTGGTTGGTCATCAGTGTTGAGTCCATTGTTACAACTCAGATGCAGATCTGGGTTCTAACTCTGGAATTCTGTGAGCTAAAATGCCCTTCCTCGATCTTACTCGCTTCCAAACGCATTGTTCGGTTCCCGACTCGCTCGGCCGCGGACAGGGGACAAGAGCCTGAAGTGACTCGAAACAAGGCAACGCCTTTGATGTTTCATTTTTCCCTGAGTCGGAGCATTGGAAAGTGTTTTTGGAGGATGTACTTGCCGAAATCTGTGGCACTATGTAGTTCTTCATTGTACATACAAAATTTATTCAAGAAATTTTTGAAATACAAAAGGACTACTCCTCCAAGACAATAACGGTATCCTTGCAAACAGGCACATGTTTTTTGAGTACACTGGCTTTGAAATAGTTGCCGCAAACCTGACACTGCTTCCGCAATGCCTCATACGACGACTCGGTGATACCGCTCCCCCCAATCAGCTGCCGAAGAAGCCGGACCTCCTGCTCCTCCGGCGTCCGACGCGCCGGCAAGAACGCTCTGGTCCGGGAGGGTCCGGGAGCAGAGACGCTCGGCGTAAGGCGCGAGTTCGAAGGACCGGCTACCGGAGCACTGGCAGACGCTGCCTTGAGCATACTTGCGGGGGGTTTGTGGTGCGCTCGCCGATTCAAGTCTAACCGGCAACATCCGGCTTCCAGCTAATCTGACCAGTGGAGGCCGCGGACTCTCCGCCCAGTGTTCGCTTCACCTGCGCAAGGCCTTCTGGGCCGCCAAAAGGAAGTTAGTTGGCTTCTCCGAGATCTACGGAGATGTAACCATGGACTACACACTCGTTGGTCATTGAGGGGGCGAGATTGAGTGCTTCGAAATCACCGCAAGGTCTTCTTCCGGCTACCAGGGGGCGGGAAAGAGGAGTTTGGAGGCGATTTATAGTTCTAGGCCATTGCGCCGACCGTAGCGATGGGAAAGTGCCCCGAAACTTGCGAATCGGCGAAGATTTCGTGGAGAAATATGTGGGACATCAGCGTGGACGCGATTCGGAGATAAGAAACGGCATTGATCCCTCATCATCTTGATCGGAAACCTGCCGTAGTCTCTGATCGCCGCGCCCAAATCCACCCAAATCTGACACACAGCATTGTCTTACCTCCCCTTCCATCCCACTGAGCGAAGTTTCCAAAAATTTATACCGGGGCCTCTTATTTCAAGCAAGTGGCCGGTTGGCTAGTCTGGCCGGTTACCCGGTAGGCAATAGTATTATTAAATTAAACGTTGTAAATTTTAAACGAAAGTGACTGTTAGAGTTTTACGAGTTGTAAAGCAAAAAGTGTACACAGAAACCAAATCAATTACGGCGAGTCTTTTTGGTAGGGGAGACCGATTTGAGGTTGTTGAAGGTGTCCTCCACCGCGGCATCTGGCTCGCGCCTAGTACGTTTCGGCGTGACTGGAGCTAGCATGCTGATCAAGGATCGGAGGTGTCCACGTAGGTCCGTAACCTTGTTTAACATGCCGCTTCAAAGACACAACGGCGGGACATTTGACATCTTCAAGTCCACTGATACCATGCGGGAAAAAGGTGGGATAGATCATTGGAAGCAAGTTGCCATCTTGCTTGAACTCGTTGGCAGGTTCGCGATCATGAGGGATCTGAATGTAGTCTCTGCCCTTCTTTTTCACATGGCGTAAGGCAGCTGCTCGGACCTCGTTGGAAGAAGCGTGGCAATCGACGTCTGTAATTATCACATTTTGGAATGGGATAGTTGCAGAAGAGCTATTTGGGTCGGAAGCCTTTTCAGGGGATGGGGTGGCATCATACCGGGCAGTCGACACTTCGTTTGCTGCGCTAGGTCGGATATGTTCAATTGAGAAGGGAAACGGGATTGAGCTCGAGCTGTCACAGACTTCATTCAAGGTGACTCCCTTATAAAATATATTGTGAACTTTGAGCCAATGAAGGGTGGTCCGGACACGATTGGCATTCACCGAGAGTGGTTTGGCATGCTCTCGGAGCCATTGGGTCGTTGGAGGGGATGCACCGACGAACAGAACACACACGGGTGACACAATATCTTCAACGGCGGGTGGGAGAGTCAGGGGGTAGATGATAATGTGACCCTTGACCCCATGCTGAGTTGAAGCGAGCACTAGATCTTGATTTTCCTCCTTCATTTGAATAATCCAACATTTTGAGCGGCATCGGGAAATCATTCCTTCTTCAACTACGGTGAGATTCTTAAGTTCTTCCGGAACAGGACCGAGGAATTTTCTATTGGCCAGTGATAAAGGAGGCAGTTTTTTTACGCTTCAGGCATGAATGGCAAGTGGTACGAAGGGACAGCGTTGGGCACCGCTGTCGGGAACCGAAACACAATTGGGGTCAACAAGTAGATCACGAAGAGGGCCTTCATCATAGGGCATGGCGGGTGGTACACAGCTTGGATTGAGCTACTTGTACGTGTCGAGACATAGAGCTTCATTTGGGTCCAGATAAGGCCTTCAAAGAACATGTGAGTCAAAGTCGGCCAACGATAATCTGCAGTGGCCGCGGAGAGATACCGATTCGCCACATGATGCACAGGTAACGGTTGCGAACGCTTCCGAAGAAGTTTGTTCACGGAAAAGATTGATGATCTTGTCTTTGAGCGAAGGGGGAACCACCTTTGGCCAAGACATAATTATTTCTTCCGACTCGCGTTCATGACATGCCTGGGCCTCGGCCTTTTCCATTTGGATGTTGTCTCCCCGTCTTTCGGCTCGCTTATCCCTGCGCAGTTAGACGATGTGGTCACGAAGCTTCCTTCTCACCTAGGGCTTCCAAATAATCGCTTGTCACGCTACCGGTATCCGAAATTGAATTGCTGTGCGATGACCGCATGGCACAAGCTGACGGGCATTATTCATCAGGCATAGTTCACTGCCCATCCTCAGGCTCCTACCATCTGTGTCCGCCGGGTGGGCCATTGATGAGATCGAAGCTGCCGATGGGTTTGGCGATGACGGCGGGGTGAACAGGCCGTTGAAACGCATGACAGTCATTCTGACGCCCTGGAATGGGGTCTGAGGCCGGCTTGGGGGGCCGCCTCAAAAGAGTTGAGAGAAAGCAGGAAGAATGGTGTCACACTGTCGCCTGTTACGGACAAGCCACGTCATCAAAGATCACGTGACGTTTTTTTTTTTTTTTTTCCCACCGTCAACTCAAGAGGTGAGCGATCTTCCGATTCGGATCTTGGGATTTGATGTGGTCACGTCCATCACTTGATGGAAGCATTTGTTTGTTTGCGGTCAAAGAGTACATGCATTATTTACAGGGGAAAGAGCCCATGTCGTTTCCAGAGTTCGCACTGTGTGGATTTGCGCGAAGAGCTTGTGTTTGGGACGCGCTGCGACGTGTCGACGCGGATAAAGAAAATGATGGAAGCGATCGCCGTTGTTTATCCTGCCAAACACTTTCCTTTTTCGGGGGGTAGGTAGGGTCGTGGGAACGTTTGCCAAGATCCGAAGATCGCTCACCTCTTGCGTCAACTGTCGGAATTTGTGTTCGATACTAATTGGAACTTTGGTTTACTGCGCAATTTCGTTCAATTCGGCACGGGTTGTGACCCGTGACCCAAAATACCGATTCGGCACTTCGGCAACCAACAAAGTTTGGCGTGACACCTCCAAAAATTCGGCATTCAAGACGGAAATTTTCGAAAATTCTGCCTTTTTTGCACCTCCAAGGGAGATTTGGCCCTCATGTCACGCATTTTACATTCGGCACTGGGTGCCGTGACCCGTGACCGAAACTAAAATTCATCGCGGCACAGGGGGTGCGTGACACGTGACCGCCGAATTGAACGAAATTGCGCAGTACTGTACAGTAATTCCGCCTCGGATCGTACGCGTAATGTCCTCCCGCGTTTGGAAAGAAAAAGTTTTCAGTTTGGCACCACAATGATGACGTCATGGCGCCTTTCGGATACACTCAGGGTTGGGGTGGTTAGGAGGTTAGGTGGTAAGTGGTTAGGTGGTTAGGTGGTTAGGGGGTTAGGTGGGTCAGGGCAACTCCTGAGAGCTTTTCTTGTCCCGATTTGGGCGTGATTATCACGGCATCCGCCCCCGATTCGGCCAAATTTCGCCTACTTAATCGGGCTGAGGAACTCGGAGCATCATGAATCACTGTGATCAGCATTTTGACGTTTTGATTGCGTCTCTTCAGGGCTTTTTAGCTTGGAAACGCTAAGCGAGCTTAGCCGACAAGCTCACAGGGCTGCCTGCAAGCTATGGTGCAGGTCACCTAGTCACCGCTACCAAAATTTAGTGGCCAAATCGGCCGGAGAAAAAAATTTGAATTCAGTGTACCTCTGCAGTGATTTTAGGCGTAGTTTTGAATATATTATGGACTTTAATTTGACTCAAAGAGCCCAACGAGCTCCCGTTTGTGATGCGTAGACATCTGCAGCGTTATTTTGCACCTATTTGCGGCTCTGACAGCTTTTTTCAATATAATACGCGCATGTGGCCAAATCGCAGGTAACTTTTTTTTTACTCACTCAGTTTTGCAGTAAATAAAAATCCCTCTTACAGATCTTCTTGGACGTTGAAACGGAGCACATTTGTAAGAGGGATAAGAAATTGGATCAAATCTGAAGCCCCAAAATTTCAACCATCAGCATGCGGTGACTAGGTGACCTGCACCATACATTTCTGACAAGTGAATGTTCAACCTCATCGTCCAATGACAGCTGTCAGTCACGCGTCACACTATGTCACGGATGTGACACGTTGATAAACCGCCGCCGACAGAGCCATAGGCCCCCATTGCCGTATGTGTGCGGGATGCCGGGGGATGCTACATTCATTATCGACCATCGTGAGCTCGTATGTGCTTTGATTTTCCGCTAGCGGCTTTAAGCCGAGCGCCGGCAACACTAAATCATATCAATTGGTTGAGATTTGGGCTCGCAATTCAAGGTGCAAGTTGGTCATTTTGACCAAATTTGACAAAAAATGCTCAAAAAATGGCCAAAAAACACCCAAAATGACCAACTTGTTCCTTAATTTCTGAAGGAGCTGGACGGGTTTGTCATCTCCTCCAGTTTGAACAGAATTTTCTCGTCGTTAACACGAGAAAATACTATCAAAGCTGGTCACCCCCTGCGCATGCCAAACCCCAAGCGGATCATCGCCGGAGGAGATCCGCTCTACTGCACTGTTTGGGCTGGTATGAAGAGTTCTCAGCCTTCCTGAAAGCTAACGAGGGCACTGAATAATAATCTGAGGCTCACTGGAATTTCGCTGGCCATCACCCCAGATAAATGCCATGAAAATCCGCCTTGAAATGGCTCCTAACCGTCCAATTTCCTGAAACTAGGCACCCTGTGTTGGTCTTGATTTGCCATTGTTTGGGCTGGTATGAAGGGTTCTCGGCCTTCCTGAAAGTCAACCAGGGCAGAGGACCACTTACTATCGAGCCGTGAGGGATTTATATACTTAGCCGCTCCCGATCGTTCAGTCCTTTTTGACATCTAAATATCCATTTTGGTTTGGTTTGCACTACACGGTCGAAATTTGTGCGTTTATGTACATCTCAAAAGTACCAGAACCAGTCCCATTGCGAGGATGAAGGAGAATAATAGATGCGAGATCACTTCTTCCTTGACCGCAATCTTGATGTGCTTCTCAGTTTCCATTTCCAGGGCGGCTAACAAATGGCCTTGATCTATAAACAAACGTCTGAGGCGTGTTCAACTTCCAGAATTTCACCGAAACGACGTACCTTGAAGTTGAACTTGAAGATTATCCAGTTGGGCTACAAGTGTCTGGATAGTCTGCGGGTCCCAGTTCAAGGTGTATGGAGGTGGCGGAGATGACAGCCTCCGAGGGACAGAAAGTCGTTCATGCGTTCCAACCCCCGTAAATCGCACACGTCGCCGACGATGACTTGGATTTTCAATTTGTGCAAGTCCATCAAAATTATTCCCCTCACGTCGAAATGGGTAGTTATCAGGACCAGCCATGATGTAGAAGGGTAGAAGGCCCAGCCTTATGCAAATCCTATGCGTACTACATTATGTGCTTATATTGGAACCAATGGCCTCCGTGCCGTACTTAGTGAGGGAGCAGCAGGCACTATCTTCGGTGCTGGTTCAATTCTGAAAAATCTGACGTGATGCTTCTGTGGAGGGTTCATTTATCAATGACTTTTGCTGTTGAAGCCAAAGAATTTGTTGAGTTTGACAAAGTTCAGCCTGGGACCACCTGAACATCTCATCCCAGTGGCAATAAGTAATATTATCGATGCAGTCAATGGCCAATACACGGGTAAATTGTGCTTCTCTCCCTCGTAGATGCAGAACGAATACTCTGATCAAAAATGTCATGACTCGCGTGCCTCGAATTAAAATTGAGCGGTATCTTTCACCATTACACCAGATATTGAACTTGTGAACCAGCCAACAGCCAATACATGGGTGAGACCGCTCGTCTCCTCCTCGAGAATGGCGCTGACGTCAATGATGCAACGGGTGGAGAATACAACAACACATTGTACCGCAATGGCCACGTAGAGACTGTTCGGCCCCTCTTCGATCACGGTGCAGAGGTCAATACAGCGGCCCGAGAATACGGCAGGTCGTTGGAAGCCATGTACAAGGAGGACGGTGGCAGCGCCGGGGGCGAAGAATACAGAGCAGCACCGCGTTGCAAGCTGCGTCCTACAATGGCTACCTAGAGGTCGTCCGTCTCTCCCCGAAAGGGGCGCCAATGTTAACGCAGCCGGCGGATACTTTGGCACGCATCTTCGATTTGGGGCTCATACAGCAGCCCAATGATCGTTCAACTTCTGGGTGCGCATCAGCCTCGAGAAGGGAATAATGTGCCATGGATTTCCTTGTACGCACATACTGCATCGTCTTTTATTGCAATAATGAAGAATGAGTATCGAGAGGGTTCAAGCTGCTGAAAGGGTGCAAGGCCTGAATGAATGAGGAATTAGTGCATCTCAGCAGGGCCCGGTCAAAGTCCGGCTTGAACTAAATCTCGGCGCACCGTGCCGAGGTTCACTCTCTACCACTACAGTCGTTTCTCGTCGATACTTCTACTACATATTTAGTGATGTCCCCACACAAGAGAGGGCCGGGACGCCCACGCAAGTCAGCTGGTGGTGGCGCCACTACCAAGAGCTCTGTGACACGTAAGAAGACCGTGACTGCGGTGGCGCCCTCGCCGACACGCACGTGTGGCCGACCGGAAAAGCTAAGGCACTGTTCGGATACCAGATTCTGTTTCTGTTTCTTGTCGCGGCTCATCGCAAATTGAGCGATTACTTCACCAAATTTGATGAATCACGATATTATTCATGGGTGACGTGTTGGTCTTTCTGCGTTACTGGATTGTGTACCTGTTTCTCATCACATTTTTTTAGTACTGGATCCACGGCTCTCATATAATGGTTACGGGAAGATTATTCCAACGACGCAGACCTTCTCGCAGGACTCGATAAATCGAAGGCTGCACTAGAGGCACATTTCAACGCCCATTATTCTAATTCGCTGCGGACCTCCGTCCCGGAATCCCGAGCTCGCTGCAGTGGTGGTACGCCCGGCGCCACAAATTTCCAAATCTATATCTGCTCGCCCGGGATGTATTGTGTATCCCAAGTCTGTGTTCGTATTTTGCGTGAGATAGGATGCTCATTTATTTCCATGGGCTCTGTGGTCGCGGTTGAAAGGGTTTTTTCCGGCGGAAGGGATAGCTGGGTCCATTCAAACCTGATATATGTTAACTGCTCCCTTATCCCTCCTGCTCTCGGCTGAATTAAATCATTCAATAGTGAGGCATGGGGTTCAAAATACGATTACGAAGCATGTGATTCAAAATGCCATTCTGTGGCATGGGGTTCAAAATGCGAATTAAATTGTTCAATAGTGAGGCACAGGGTTCAAAATGCCATTACGAAGCATGTGACTCAAAATACCATTCTGGGGCACAGGGTTCAAAATACGAATATCTTGCTAGGTCCATTTAAACCTTAAATATGTTAACTGCTCCCTTATCCCTCCTACTCACGAAAGTGACCTCTCCTTTATCACTGATGCATTGCGTGTGGAGAACGAGAAGTGCGGCGCAGCATAATGCGAGACTATATATGCTGATCTTGGTTTTCTATGCAGAGAAAAAAGTCAAAGCCATGGTTGCTCTATCTGCAGACGAGGACACTTTGCGGTCCGTGCGTCAATCACTTTACATAGAAATTGACCATCAAATGGTTTAATTCACATTTTGAACCACATGCTTCAGAATGGCATTTTGAATCACATGCTTTGTAATGGCATTTTGAACTCTGTGCCTCACCATTGTATGGTTTAATTCGCATTTTGAACCCCATGCCCCAGATAGTGATGTTCTGGCTTTGGCTTGGCCTGAAAGCCATGGCTTTGGCTTTCAAAAATCCGAAGCCCAGCCAAAGCCAAAGCCATGGCTTTGACTGGCTTTGGCCCGGCTTTGGCCTAGGCCATGGCTTTTAGCGGAAATTTGGATGAAATTTGGCTTTGGCTTGACCAAATCTCAGGCCAGGCCATCGGCTAATCGGTGGCTTGGCTTTGGCTTTGGTACCAAAGCCAAAAAGCCATGGCTTTTTGGCCTGAGGCCAAAGCCAGAACATCACTAGCCCCAGAATGCCATTTTGGATCACAAGCTTCGTAATGATATTTTGAACCCTGTGTCTCACTATTGAATGATTTAATTCAGCCGAGAGCAGGAGGGATAAGGGAGCACTTGACCCCTCAGGGTATTCGCATTTTGGAAAACTTGTGCCCTAGAATGCCATTTTCAGTCACATGCTTCGTAATAATATTTTGAACCCTGTGCCTCACTATTGAATGGTTTAATTCACATTTTGAACCACATGCCCCAGAATGCTATTTTAAATCACATGCTTCGTAATGACATTTTGAACCCTGTGCCTCACTATCAAATGGTTTAATTTGTATTTTGAACCACATGCCCCAGAATGCCATTTTAAATCACATGCTTCATAATGACATTTTGAACCCTGTGTGTCACAAAATCTTGGGCTGCATAAATCTCTTAATGCATAAGGCTGAAGGGTCCACCAACCTTATGCATTATGAGCATGTTGACTGTAGCTGGATTTAATTTTTCTGGTTACCTTATTTGGAAAGTCACACTGTGTCACAAAATCTCGGCCTGCATAAGTCTCTTGATGCATAAGGCTGAAGGGTCCACTAACCTTATGCATTATGAGCATGTTGACTGTATATAACTTCATTAGATCGCAAGGAACAACCCACTCTGTGCCCAGCCATTGACAAATTTCGGACAGTGGCTGCGGGTAGGGGACAATCAAAGCCCGCCTATTTTGGATGCATGGGAAATTTGAATACCAGAGCGGCGGAAATTGTTCTGAGGGTTCGGAAACCACAAAAACAATCAATGGGTGACTTCCCATAAACATTAAAAAATTCTACCAGCATCATTTTCATGCCTTCCGAGACGATGCCGAGACAGCTGTCGGGACCCCATCAATCGAGGGTCCAAGTGCAGACACGATTTAATGCGAATTTAATATAATCTGAAGGAGGGGTCAGCACCCCCGTTCAGATTATCATTATCCTGAATAAACCATTTGGCGGGACGAAGATGTGATCCTCACTTCGAACTCATGCTTGAAGGTCCCGAATGGCGGCCAAAAAATGCACACCACTACAGTTAACCCTCGGATTCTATCCCGGCCGTTCTTTGGGGAGAAACACACGGTTGATGAACCTATTATTTTCTTATGGGAACGCGAGCGGGAAAATCTTAACTTGAATTTTTCAGACCTTGATCCCATCGTTGGCACTCTCAAACAAGCTCGGAGAATATTATATGCTTATGAGAAGTCACCCAATCTATGTAGATAGTATTAAAGAGATCTGCACGAGCCGATTTTGGAAATTCTTCAGAATAAACTTTTGGACCCCCCAAAAATTGAGAAAAGTTTTAAAAAAAATCGGAATGTAAGTGAAGACGAAGCCGCACGTCATCAAGGGGAGAAGGTTCTTCTCCTTTGACCGGCCACAAGCCACAAATGCTTTACGGAGGGATTGTGGCGTAAGGAGTGTCAGCACCTGAGCATGGAAATAAGTGGTAGTTGATTGTCTGCCAAAAGCAGAACATTACCTGCTCAGCTGCGGCACTTCCGGCATTTAGAGACTGCGTGAAACACAGAAGAAGCCAAAAGTACTTGATCTACCTTTTCAGCTTTCCGTCATTCAGGCTAGCCTCAAGAGCATTATTTGCAGCCTGAAGGGCCTTTTGGTCTCTGCGTCACCAAAGCTTGCTTGGACTGCCAGCGTGGAAGAGGAAAAGCGCGGAGCCGGCTCGCCGTCGAGCTCCACGCGTTGGCGGACGATGGGTGGGACACATCGGAGGAGTCAGGAAAGTCCAGCAAGTGATGTGGGATGATTGATGCCATCAAATATATGTGATGTACATACCATCTTTTCCAGTCAAATATCGAAAATCTTCAATTTATTCTGTAAAATGTGGAGGTTTGTCCCATTTCTTTCTGGCATGGGGTATAAAATTTACCACCCGGGGCTACGTTTTGGCCTTCTCAGATTCCCCATTGGGTGGCCAGGGCTGCAGATAAACATGTCTCATTTCCAGGGCTAAATTTGATGTGATTCAATGCCTTCTTGATCGCGGATCACCGCACCTTTGATGCAGCTGTTGGGACAGTCGTGTTGAGGGAGTCTTAAATGTGTAAATCAACAGATAAGAATATATTAGCAGCAAGGATTCTGATAACTTTCCGCCTTCGGTGAGGCTTCTCAAGATTGTTCGGTAATTGCAATCCGACACCTCCTCGCTATAATAATAATCTACAGTCGTGCTGTAGACGTTGTGGAATGGAGCCTCAAGAGGCATACAATAATGTGGTACTTAAAGCCCTCTTGTGTCTGCAGACTCCCCTTTCGGAAACTTTTGCCCAGGCAACTTGAACGTTCAAAACCGCAAAATTTTAACATGGGTCCAATTTTGTTTAACTGAGCCATTTAGTTGCTGTGGCTGTCACAAATATATCCAACGTTAGATGATTGGATGCACCTTGAATTCAGCATTGTGTCCCTCATATTTGAAGTTCCGAGTGTTTAAATCCCGTGCCTCGTTCGTGATGATGGTATTCCGGTGCCTCGCGAGGTGACAGAGGCTCTCGTGGAGCCAAGGTTGATATACTCTAAGTATAATTTAGATCAATTCGACCAAAATTTGTCTGGGAAGTTGAATAAGTGCTCAGGTTTTGAGCTCAACGGACTTAGTGACCGATCCACCGTCCCTGGGCAAAAATTGGGCTGATTTAACCCGATGCTTTTGGAAAATTTCAATATTCTGTGAAGGTGACCCCGATTTGGCCATGGACCTACAGCACGACTCCAGAGCCATTTTCTGCTTCTCTCTCCCCCCACCATCTCCCCCGCGTCGCACTCCGTGGTTTCCTCTGTCCCCATCTTTTATACCTAAACTACTTCTGCTTCGTCGAAAGGAAGACCTGCAGGACCTAGGCGCCTTCGTCACTGTCCTCGGCTTCCTTCTCCTCCTCAATGCGGTGTTCCACGGCGGTCCAAGCAAGTGCTCTGAGACTGCACCCCAAAGTTTTGCCATCAAGATCCAGGCCAATACAATTCACTCGCAACTTTGCTCAACGATCGAAGCTGCTGTGTCCCTTGCCCTCAAATACTCCACGGCTATCCAAGTAATTACTCCGCAGGACCCAGTTGCCTCTTCATTCCTTCAGGCGCTCAGCTCCAACTTCAACTTCAATCTCAAGATCAGCCCCTTGCTCGATGATGTCCATCCCCTTATCCGCCAACTCGATTAGGTAAGCTTCTCACGACCCATTTTTGGTCGAGGGGCGTGCGGGGCGGCGAGAATGGGCGCAAAATGGGCTCCCACGTCGGCGGTATCGGGCGTGCATGGGCGCACCAGGCGTGCCCCACTTGGTTTCTTTTTGTCAATCTTTTCTTTAGAGTTTTTTTTTCGCGATATTTGGTACAGGGGCAGCCGGCAGGGCGAGAAAGCGCGCCGCATCAGTACATATTTACAGCTTCTTGCGGAACTTATGGCGTGGCCCGTAAATTTCTCTTTTTGGTCAAAATTTGTCTTGTTCGTTGTTGCGGGCTCAATATTCGTTATATATCGCCGGAAACGATATAGACAGAATCAGAATGCGAATCCGAAGGGCATGTCGTCCCCAGATTTTTTTACGAATATAATGCCTCAGGTCACGCTTTTCAAAATGCTAGCCATTTGAATTCATCTCTATTGCCCCAGGTCATGCTTTTCAAAATGCAGGCCAATGTTCATGCTGAAGAAAAGCGAGACTCAATTCATCAAGAATCGCTGAATCGATGATTCCACTCCGGAGTCGAATCGGCATCAGTTGAGGGGGGCAATCGGGGCGAGGCGGCTGACAAGCCTTGTAAGAAATGCCAAGGATTATCCGATGATGGAGAGAAACGCGGGAGTTTCGCCAGCAGTACAAAGTAGGTCAATATTGGGACAATATGCCATCCCTGTCCCGTCATTCCAACAGTTGTTATCCTTTGCGTCAATTTGCGCTCACGCAACATCTACTCGGCCACTCCTTCATGATGCAGCGAAGTTCGTCGTGGCCTTCCTCACAGCCCATCACAATGCCAACACACCGAACCGCGACCGGAGTATATACCCCGTACTGGATAATGCACCCACTCCTGGTGAGGTTGAGAGGATATGCGAGGTGTATCGTCGGGTATGTTACAACGAGGATTTGGGCAGGTTGGCGAGGATAATCGTTCCGGGATTGGAAGTCCCTGATCCCTATTTTCTTCAAGATTCTACTAGTAGCTAGGGTTTAGAGACTCGTCTCTTATTTCTCTGACAGATCAAGATTCAAGGCTTTGACAATAGGGTGTTTCATGACGAGTTTTTAGACGGTTTTTGATGTTTTTTCAATACCTTTTTCATGTCTTTTTTCAATAAAAAAACACTCAAAAAACGCGGAAAAAACGCGAAAAAACGCGTGAAAAAAGGTTCGTCGTGAAACCTCTCATCGGGAAACAGTCATCAGTCACAATTGCGGCATAGTGACGGTGAATGCACCATCTCCCATCCTCTCCGCCACCGCCACCGGCATGCCCCACATATCCCGCCACCAGAAGCTTCTGCACAATGCTTATAAGTATGCAGCAAAGTTACAGAAATGGTGCAAATGAGAGAGAGTGCAGGAGGCTGACCGGGCAGAGGAGGAAGCCATCTTTGCCAGCTTGGGTATTGACGATGCATGCTATGAGGATCAGCTCGACAGCAACAATTCTGACAGCGACTCTGTGAGGACAGAGCTGGGCAGAGCAGAGTCAGAGGACCGGAGCCAAAGGATTATTAGTCAGAAGCCCCTGAGCAAAAGGGAAAAAAGAGTCGAAAAACGAACTCGAAAAAAGGGCCAGTGTGACATAAAAGGGGTAGGGGCCTTTTATGCATGGGGTCAAAAAACGGTCGCGTTTTTTCCAAATCTTTTTTTGATGGGACCCAAAAAACGTTCCGAAAAATGTTCGAAAAAACGATCAAAAAACTCGTCGTGAAACACCCTAATATCATCGTACGTAGACTCGAGCTCATCGTTCAATGTGAGGCTGCGAAGCTGGCTTTCCAAAGACTTGGACGTGGCGGATGCGAGGTGGCGGGTGCCGAATTGCCTCGTATCTTGAGCAGATGCATATTAACCGTTCTTTAAGATTTTGCTCATTCGGCGGTGCTCATCAGTTTGCACATGTTGGTTGCTTTCTCCATAAGGCTAACTCTCTCTCTCCTGCCGTCGGCTTGCGCAATCCACGAATTCCTGCACTTTCCTTTCGTCTTGCTCTGGTGGAAATCCACGTCCAGTCATCATTAGGGACGTTCAGCTGACTTCAAGTCTTCAACTACGGACTATGCGGCTTTGCCGCAGCGGTCAAAAAGACAGCACAACGAATTATACCCGAGCGCAAACTCATCCAAATTCGGCCAAATCTTTTGTGTCTTTCGCTCATGTCTGTGATTTCTCACATGGGTTTTTGTGTCTCTGGAGCAAATTAATTTTGTCCTTGCTCAACAGTTTGTGTCAAAGACTCGATGACAACCGTCAGATCTGCCGGAGCGAAGCGATGGCACCTCTTGTCTGTATGCACCTCTTTGCAATCAACTCGATTTGGCCGTTTTTTCCCACACAGCTTTCTTTCGCTCACTCACGTGTGTTTGCGGACCGGACAACCTGGAGTCACTGGAGTGGATGTCCAGGTGAATAATCATCCGTAAAGCTTGAGGCAATTCAGTGAGTGAGAACGAAGGCTCAGGCGCGTGCCCTTGAAGCAGCGCTACATGACAACCCGGACCTCGTTAAATTTATCAGGAGGTTGCGCCTCAAGGGCGGATTCGGGGCTCCAATGCAGAAGATACTCAATTACGTGGGGAACATCGCGGATATCTTCATCTCGCTCAAGATTCACGCATCGGATTCGACCGCTGGGCTTGCTTACGGGCTGTCAAGCATCAATCCGACCAGGCTTATTCTCGCCGATAAAGGCGAACGCGGCAACATGCAGGTCATGAAGTTGCTCGATTCCCTCATGAAATGCGCGACGAAACTCGTGAGTATTTGCCCCCTCTCCGATCATGAAAGTGTTTATCAAGTCTTCTATAGACCACTATTTCATTTCCGTACGCCTCCTGTGGTGATAAACGCAATAAGTTCATCAAAGCCTTGTGTGCTCGCCCGACACTCAAAGCGGTCTCCTTCCCGTACCTGTGGCTGGGGATGCTCCCTTTCTTCTTGAGCATTGCAGAGAATTCAGCACTCGAGGCAATCGAAATCCGGTTCAAACCACCTGTGGAAATGATGCCCTCCATATCGCACGAAAAACTGGCTCCCCTATTGCGGTGGGCGGAGGCTCAGTAGTCCCCCCAGTGGAAAGAGTGCTACAAAAAACCAGCTTCTGAACGTGGAGAACAGAGATAATAACGGTGATCGGAGGGCCAGCGGATGCATAAGTGCCGCATGTGACCGCCGGGTGTGAGGCTCCCATGAGTCCCGTTGTCTACCAAGCCCTCGACCTCGGTTTTCAACTTCCCGCCAAGCAGCAGCTGTGCAGTTCCAAACGTGTGACTCCGGATAATAGCTGTCCTCAAGACTGTTTCAATTCCAGGGCAGTCCCTGAGCCGTTTCGGAGACGCGCGCATTGGGAATGGATAGCCCTCGATGCCCTGTTTCTTCTTGTGCTGATAAGTGGTAGTCCCGGGCCGATGACGCGCCGCCGGCACGGAACGGCATGATAGTAGCAAAGAGAAACGATCGCCGCAGAAGTTGAATACGATTGATCTGGTTCAGTGCAGGGTAAGTATGTATACATCCTCGATTTGTCTGGCACCCAAGGAGCCAAAAGGCGGAATTTGGGGAAAGGGGCGCCCCCGCACGAGCCGGTGATCATGGTGATAGCCAGCGCATTCAAGCAAAACTGTCTCTCGGGAATTTTTCCTTATACCGTGCCGGATGAAACGGAACTCGATAAATTGCTGATTCGAACTATGAGTTCCGGCAAAGATGAGGCCACAAAAGTCCCTTAGGATATTCGGTGGTGTATTCATCGACACACCACCGGTTAAAGTCACAATTCATGGTGCATCCAAAAAGGCAGGCAAACACACAGCGAGTGCCGGTGCTGGAATTCATTTCGGAATTAATTTACCCCACAATCTCGCAGCGAGAGTCTTGGGAAACCAAACGAATATGCACGCCGACCTTGTTGCATTATTACTCGCAAGCATGCATTCGCCACTGAGACGGACACTGCTAGTCTGAATCTGCTGGCAAGGACCTCGCTTTTTTGATGCGAAATGTGACCGTTTCCCACGCCCAAATTGGGTCGAGCTTCACAGTTCACCCTCCTCAGGTGTCCTCCTGCTAATTTGAAGTCCGGAAACCCATGATATTATTTGAATGAGTATGTTGCGTAGATTTCACAATTTTTGAATCAATATTTGGGGTACAACTTGCTGTTATGCAAGAAACACAAATATTGATCCTACTTTCGCATTTTCTGCCAATTTTTCCTGTGGAAAAAGGCTAAAGGGTAGGGGAATGCTATCTGTATGTGATGGAGACCCAAGGGTGTGGTGAGACGAGATCGTCCGAATTTGTGCGTGGGGAAGTAATCACGTGTTGCATCAAAACCGAGCAGGTGCCAACGAAATCAGACTCCATATAAAAGATTCATCGACTATCATGAATCTCGTGGAGTCTGACTATGACATGGATTGGGCCTCTGCGAGGCGGGAGGCTGAACCTTGGGGGCCGCATTTTTTCACAGCAACCCCCAAATGAAGGTGGTCATGGTAGGACTACGATGAAATATTTCCCATAGATTCAGTACTTGGCTTCTACAACGAATCTATTGACAGAATATAGGTAGGTAGGTAGGTAGGTAAAGGATCACCGTGAGGACGGTAGGTAGCAAAGACAGCAGAGCATCCAGAGAAAATGATATTGCAGGCTGAGACAGCTTGTATTAGACAATTGCCATGGGCAAATGGATGATGGTGATATGTGCGGGAAGTCAAATGTATTGACTATCGAGACGAGGGTCACAATTATAAAAGTCGATAAATTTTGAGGTTGGTTGGTGCAACAGGATTGCCTAAAGAACGAGTCTAAAAAGGATATTTTAGGACTCGTAATGAAGTCGATAATACCAGATAAACCCTAACATAGTGGTCAATAAAATGTATATATAATTAGCATGAATACCGTACACCGTCGAACGGTCTTGGTTGCGTCAATAGATGTGTCACCTCGCATCAGACTGTAGAGTGATCTGAACTGCTAGCCTAGGTATGTCCTTTCTTTTGCGGATTCGGGCTCGGTGGACTGAGGCTCCCCGCGGTGCTGGGAAACGGTGTGTGTCGTTTTCGAGTACCAAGGAGAAGCATGCACAGCTGGATTTCGACACCTGTCAGCGACGGCGGGCTTAATCCAGCCAGCAGAGCTTCAGACTTCAATACGAGGCATGCTTCTGTACATTGGTGAGTGAGAAACTCTGAGCGTAAAACATCAGCGCTCTTCCTCGTTTCACCAGACAGTCGTGTAGACAAGCCATTATGGCGAGCAGTCATCTTCCTCGAAGCAAGAACATCAATTTGATGTTTGACTATGAGAAAATGAACGACCGCAATTTTATCTTCCGAAGCCAGACGAACAAAAGGATCGTGTTCGTTCAATATCAAGTCTGCATTCATATTGAGAATTTTGCCCAGCGGACGCGGTGCTACTGGTGAACCAGGTCGAACATCCTGGTCGGATATTCTATCTCGCGTATGGGCGCCGGCACTGATAACACCGAGAAACGCACTGGGCTCACTTGGAATTGTCGGAAGACTGATGATACAGAGGCAAGCTTGAGATACAAGCGTTCAAAGGTAACACACCTATGGATGATCCTGGTGTCCGAAAATCCAGTGGGCCGCTGCTGAGATGTACAACCACCCGCTGCGCTGATTTGTGCATGAGTGGGACCCAGTCCAAGCCAAGAACCAGATCACAAGGCAAAGAAGCCACCACGGTGACATCGGACAAAAGGATAGAGATTCCACCCGTATTGCAAGGAAGCGTGAGCCGCCCAGAGAGCCGGGAGCCGCACGTCCGAACCCCAGAATTGATCACCCAGTCCAGGGAAACATGAGAACTTGTAGCATGGCTGTCGAATTGAGTGGACACGACTGCGTCACAGAAGGTAGCGGGGGACGACATGGGGAGACTTGTCGGGCATCGAAGAAAGTGACGCATACAAGACGCATATCAATCACAATCATCACATGCCGGCGGCCCGTGTGGGGCCCGGCGAATGACAAAGCGGAAATGAGTAACGAACAAACGCAAGCAACGAAAATACTTTATCTACTGTCAAAGTCCTGAACCCAGACCAGCCAAAAAAATTCAGGAAACCTAGGAGAAGCAGCATACATCATTACATAACTTCAAGTAGGACATAAGTACCTGTGTTTTCAGTGATGACCAATTTATATGATGAAATGCTGTGTTGGCCGAAACCCAAGTTCTCCAGGTTAGCTAAACCTCCGGTTCAGCCAATAAGTGAGACTAGGACACTGCAGGTATGCACTCGATCTACTCATGCAATCCGCTCAATTACATACGACGCTGCTCATAACGAGGCCCGCGGTTGGACCTGCACCAACGGCGACGTGATGAAAATTATTCTACAATGGATTAAAAGACGGTCTGTACCCCTGCACTTCATCCATCTCAAGAAAGGCGTCGCAAATAGACACCTTACAGCAGCATTGGAACTCTCGGCGACAGGCTGTGGACTGCCATGCACAGATATTCCCGAGCTTGATGGTCCACCAATTCAACCATTGGTTGAACCGACCCTCAACATTGAGAAGGTGTGTAGGAGACTGTATCCGACCTCCCAATGGATAATCATAGGCTTGTCCCGTGATCAAAAAGTCGCTTACCGAAAACGTACCGGTAGCGAGTCTACATACGATAATCAAGGCTACCAAAATAGATACAATATACGAAAGCATATGAGGTTTTATCTTTGGGAAGAGGAGCCTCGGAAACTGTATTTCCAGGTTCTCTGTGAGTGATGCTGCCGGACGAGCACTAACCCATAGTGCTCATCTGAAAACCAACACTCGGGGATGGTGGGTGGGCAGCAAAACAGCTCCAAGACCAGAACTTGATCCTACGTGCACAGTACTCAACGCTTCAGTGTGTTATCATCTTCTCTATATCGTCCGCTTCAAAAATATGTAACATTGCAGGCAAAACTAACGGTCGCGTTCTATTCGACAACACAAAATAGTGGCTGTGCCTAAATTTCATAGATTTTTGTGATGTGTTTTTAATTTCATCAGTTCCGGGCCCATTAGTCGTGTGTGAGTTGTACGATGGCAGTGATGGGTGGGGAGCTAGGTTTTAGTAGTTGGTTTTGGGGCGCTTGTGGTAGTTCTAGTCAGACAGTGACTCAGCGAGGCCTTGATTGAAGCATGCCGCATGATAAACACGAGGGTGGTTCCAGCGTGTGCCTCAAGCGTGCCTTTAATTTGCTGTTCATTAATCTCATCACTTGCTTCTTCCGGCCCGTCCTTCAGCGCGGCACGCTGCGCAAAAAGGTTGATAATCGGTCAATCTACGACATTTCCCTGATTTTGTTCGAGCATTGTCAAAGTGTGTGCTCGCATGTTTGATACCTTAAAGTCTGCACTGATACACGGAGATACATTATCGTAGTTGACGACGTCGAGACCATATAAATCTTCCACTCCCACAGAATGAGCCCTGCTCTTTGTCAATTTGGCGCATGCGGGTATCAACACCTCGTGAGTGGTGTTGATCCCGGCCTATACACATGGATTGACGTCTCCATAGGTCTGTACTTTCTTTATATCTTCTTGTTTCTTATCGCGTCCGATGATATTTTAACCATATGCTTGTAACCCTTGTGATCGGTTTCATACCCAGGTCAATGATTTGAGTGCTGCAATCCATTCCAATTCCACCTGGATCAAGCACTGCAAAGTCAGCTCTTATTCAATCCCGATGACCTTAGGTTCGTTTGAAAGCCATTATCGAGGAATATCCGTCCATAATTTGAGATTTTGCTTTCAACCTCAAATGTGTGCTTGTCAATGAATTCTAGATAATTATCTGCTCAGAATTCTTTGTCGTGCCCCAGACCCTTTCATTATTAACCAAACCAGGGCACGACGAATGCACTAGAAGGGGATGGATTCAACCCCGAGGGGGAATGCCTGAGGATTCAAGCTCCGGAGAGCGAATGCCTCGAGTGATTCAAATCCCAGCGGGCGATTGCATGAAGAAGGGTTAATTCCGCGAAAGAGTGTCGGCCCTGGGGGCATCCCACTCAGAATGAGATTTTCCACCCTGTCTCTGAGAAGATATGAGACCGGAGTGCAACCGTCGACAGATCAATCTCCCGGCTAACGTGGTCGCTTTGCCCAAAACGACTAAAAAAATATGGTGCACTTTGCCGGACGACAGGGCAATACAAATCACCCGAGAACAAGTTTTAGTGCTGCCAAACTTTGCCATGACTGACTATGCCTCCCAAGGTACACCACCGTTTTGGAATGATGTGATCTGGAGATCATGGGGCGGATCGTTCCGGTACATTGATCTGTGTTGTCACCGGAAGCTTAGCTACGAAACCTGTCGGATGTCGCTGTGGAGGTTCGTAAGATATTCCTCGACGGTCCTGCAACCTTCCGCAGGACGTCCTTTCCTGTCCGTTATGTAACTGCAGCCAACACGCACTCTTCTCTCATCTCGTCTTTCGATGTCCGACAACGACAGCGACTATCATCCGAGTAGCGACGATGTCATTATCCCTGACTTCTCCCAGCGCGACACTTATGAAGAGACTACGGCGCACTTTCTCGACCTCGGGCGCCAGTTTGAGGCCCAGCAGCGATGTCGTGAAAAACGGGCACAACGACCTATTTCGACAAGTGGGGACCACGCGCCCCGCGCAAGTGCACTGGCGGCCAGAACGGAGATAGATCAGCAAGTTCTCACTTTGTATGGCTCCGCTGCATGCTCAATGTCCGATGCTCGACAGTTTCTACCAGCCAAATGAAGCATTGGACTCACAGGCTACGTCTCAAGCCTGGTTGGATGCTCGGTTGGATGCTCGTGCCTAATCCATGCCGGCGCCGATCCCAGGGGAAGAGGAGAGTGGGATATCAGCTTTGGCGGTATTAGACTGCAGCACAAATGGTGCGTATTATGGCACTGTTAACTCATCTGCTGCTAAATCTAATGGCTTCTTCAGATGAAAAGGAGCTTGAATTCGAGCTGCTTCGTCTTCAGTATTACGAAATGGAAGCTGAACGAAGTTCCCATGGTCCCTGTAGAAAAAGTCGATTCCAAATTCTGGCCCTATATCTTCGGAATTGCCTTATATGGTAATATGTCAACCCATGGAACTATCTTCTATTTCCTCATATTTTCAGTCCACAAGTTCAAGAGGGACGTCGGGAACGTCGTCTGGATCGGTTGTTTTAGGACGAACATTGGCGATATCCGTGGTTTCGTCAGGTAATTCTGGCGTGGGGGGAGAAGGGATGGGGGCAGGAAGCGGGGCATTGGGGGCCTCGTGGGAGGAGACAGCAGGCTCTTCAGCGTCGAACAGCTGCTTTCTCTTCTTGCCTGCTTCGGCCCTCTTTGGGGCGCGGGCCTCAGCCTTGGCGATATTTGCGTCAAATCGCTTTGGCTCGACTAAAAACAGGCCCATTGCAGTGAGATGAAGAGCGCGAGCGGCTCTTCCGAGTCGTTTCCACAGGGTGCACATGTCGCAGGTGGACCGCCACTGAAAGACGAGAAGTATGTCAGGCAAGTCAAGGCCCTGTCGTAACTCATCAGAATTTAATCATATTTTCACATCGGGAACTAACCATTCCGAACGAATCTGTGCAACACAGACCCCATATATTTCCTGTTTCAGTCGGTCCAACTCCAGGGGTGGGGCAATGGGAATTTTTAATAACGAGATGGAGTCGGCTTGGATCGATCGGTCGACCAGCAGGCCTAATAGGACTGAATTCGTAGGGCATACAACCGTCCCGTAAAATTACGGAACGACGGGCCGTAAAAACGGTTACGCCCCCATTGTCTTTCGAATTTGTAGCCCGTCAACTTCGGTAAGGGTCGACAACGCACCATATAGGTAATCCGACAAAAATCCGGGTAATATTTCCTTCATGTCATCCTTCATCCGTATTCGGCCGATATTCCATGTGATGCTTATTTGTCTGCTTCAGTCCTCCAAAATCATCCTCTGGACCTGATTACGGGTGATATACACTCAACATCGCAGTGCCGAGCCAACCACTGAGATGCCATCCACCATCTAGGTCTGCCGATTCAACCAAGGTTCAATCCTTGTTCTCCGCAGCAATGTAAGTATGCTTCTTGAAGTATGCCCACTTACACGTGCCGAGACGCATACTGACGTGTAGCTGAGGACCCGATCATTGGAAGGAAGCAAACAGACATGTAGAAACACACTCTTTGGGATAGATAGAAATACCATGAACGAAATACCTTCGTGGTGTGCTCTTCAAGTTGAATTGTAAATATTACCAATACCACCATCCAGAGCTATACAGAGCTACACAGAGCCTGTCCAGCCACCTACACAGAGCGATCTGTAGAGGTCTGTGTAGGCACCTGAACTAAGCCTCTGTGCAGGGGGGGTCTGAACGCAGTGAAATGCGGAAACACTTTGCAAGCGCTGCCAACGCGCTCGTCGCGTCGCCTGCGTTTTGTATCGTCTTCCATCTCCTTTTCAACCATAATGGCCTTTAAATTCGTCTTAGAGGACCCAGCCAAGGCATTTTCTACACCACCGAACCTCTCCACACCGCTGGCTTCACCTCCTCGACTCTTCTTACCTCTGTCTGCTTCCAGCTTTTCACGACCTTTTGCGGCCGCGTATAAAGACTCTGATCAAATCCCGTGGCCACGAATACACCTCTCCCATTCATTAGAGTCATCTTTACCCCATGGCCATTCCTTTCCCGAGTCTGGACCTCATCCTCTGCGCCCTACGAGTTACCCAAGCAGCTACCTGACATTCTTCGATTCTCTGAAACCTAAACCGGCGCCTTTTGATCTCATATGATTCGAATTATGAATATTCCCAGCTCAGCTCTCTTGCGTCCCCGGGGAGATGCACCGAGAATGTCGAGGATGTACTTATGCAGCCGCCACCGAGTGGAAATCCGTTGTTTTCTTCCCCACGAGCATCACATAATGCCGACTCGTTATCTTCCACACCTCTCCGTTTTTCAGATTCCCCTGTTTCTCGAATTCCTAGTCCATCATACACCACAAATTCCCCCCGTGTGCACACGCCTCCTCCACCACCTCCAAAACGCAAAGAGCATCCCGAGATCGACCCTCTGGACTCGCCAACGCCTCTTGGACAGCTTCCGAAGCGTCTAAAACCTTCCCTTACTATTGCGGAAAAGCTAGAGAAATTATTTGACTTTCTCAAACACAACTTGGACTGGGCCCTCAGCGAACTCCTTTACCATACATTTGCCCATAAGGATGCCGATAATGACCATATTCCGCGCTCTCAGCGTCAGGGGAATATCATGCAGCGCTTTCTTTCCGGGAGGATGACTCATTGTGTCAGTGACATAATTCATAGCTGGCTCACCAGCCCCGATGGTCGTGGCGTACCCGACGATCACTTATTCAACGTTGACATGCCATTCCTGCAAATTAAACCTGCACGAGAGGCGCTGACGGCGTTTGCTGCGCAGTCTTGCAGCGATCGCCTGGCAAAGGAGGCGCGGATAGCGGTGGACAAAGCGAGTGGTCTGCATGCCCACGTTTCCTCGACGGCGACGGAAGATGGTGATGGTGAGGTGACTTGGAGCGACCTTGGAGACGCCATTCAAGCGGCGCGGCGCACTCTCAAAAATGTTCAACATTTGAGTTTCCATGTCATGCGGGTCATCGCTGAGCCAGTGCCGTGCTCTCGCAAAGGAGTCATTGCTCTGCGCAAATCTCGGCCACGCGACAACGTAAGTCGGTTAATCTAGCTGCAGACACATCTGACTAGAGGGAAAGGTCGTTGTCAACTGCCTTTCAATGCTAGATTTCTGTAAAAACGATGAGGCACGACTTTTACCTCTTGCGCGCGGCATCCTTTACCTTTCCTCCCTTGTTTCCGTCGACATTATCGCCTACAATTCACGGATCGCCGGCATGCCAGCAGTTGGTACGATAAAGAGGGCGTTGAAGAAATTTTCTGATCAAAAGGCGGTTGCTATCCGGATGTGTGGTCGCAATATCACCGCCTGGGTTGGTCCAGATGGCCGACTCTATACAAATGCCATCGCCCTGATATTCGACAATGTCCAACACTTCCAGCGACAGCGCGATCTTCGAATTGGTCGAGAGAACCGCATGATCATCGGTGTTGCTTGCACGTTCTTCACTTTCAAAGTCTATCTCGCGGCGTTAGATCTCACAGACAAGCGCAACCGTATAGCCACCAGTCGCCGCGCACAAATAACGGTAGAAGAACTGCTCAAAATGATCGATCAAGTGCACCTGAAAAGGGCTGGTGTCTTGCAGTTCCTGGAGGCGCTTTCCAACTACATTCCAGAGGCCACCATTTATAAATCCGAGATATATCTCCACTATCAAACCCGCGCTAGCAAACTGCAAGCACCGGTTGTCAAATACAACATCAGCCCTCTCGCGACCAGTGGGAAGAACGAGGCCTCTATTCCCGAGCTGAAGGAAGCATTTCTCGATTTTCTCGAGCAGATAGGCCAAACCGAGGACGATTTTGATCCTCGCTTGATCTTCGCTGGCGGCGATGGAATGTCGTTCAATAACACGCACCTCCTCAAGAAATATTTGCAAAACCATTCACCCCACGCCTTTCGTAGCTTCGAGATCCTACGTCCAGTTTTGAAGATATGGCATACCATGTGGACAGATCTATGCCGGTTATTTGAGACTCATTGGGGTCCCTCTCTCAACGATAATATCACGACTCTGGGACACAGCGCGAAAAAGATTGGCCGTGCGCCACCGGCGAATCTGAAAAAGGTCGATTATTATCCGAGCGCACAATTGCTAAATCTGGTCCATGACATGCGCATGCTCTACTGTTGGGCGTAAGTATCTCTCACACAAGTTTCCCTTTCGTTTCTGATGTTTTTTAGGGTTCACTTCAATACCCCAGATATCTTTGAATATTTTGCGGCGCTTGGGAGGCTCAACAAATTGCCATCGTTCGAGGATTTAGAGATCGCGGCTAAAGCACTTTTTGAGACTTACGTGGGCTCGGCTGCACGATATCAGGCGGGGATGGATGCGAGAGACGAAGCAACGGAATGGGCAGCCCAAGCTCCATTAGGTACTCCCTGGAACCCGACACCCACTCCATCGACCCAGCCCACGAAAAAGAAGGCACGTAAAACCACTTCAACGAAGATCCCACCGAAGAAGTCCACAAAGTCAAAAGCGGTCCCTCCACAACCACCATCTTTTTTCGGTGATCAAGCGCTGTTCGATACGGGAACATTTATGTATGATGCAATGATTTCTCGGGAGGTGGCAGCGGCGGCAGCGCAGGGAGATGTAGGTTGTGTATGGGAAGGCATGAAGGTAATTTAATATCCTGGAAATTTTTAATCTGGAAGCTTACGGCGATTTAGATAGAGTATGGTGATCACTTTTGCCGGTTCGACGCACTCCAAATACACCAACTACTTGCTCGAGATGATTTGCGACCTCGAACTCGAATCGAACGAATATCTTCGAGCAGCCAACCTCCTTTCCACTGTTCTCAATCCAGACGGTACTGCCGGGACATTCAAACCCTATATTCGATTGAGGGACGAAACTCGAGTCAATGAGGTCGAATGGAAGATCAACGCACATGCCTCATCCCGAAACTGCTCCAGAACCGTGTCGGTGGGCGCGTCAGAAGCGCTTCGAGTACCGTCATTGTGTGGTGTCGTAGCGGCGATAATGTGGGGGGAAGGAAGGCTGGATAGCGGTCCAATAGTGCCGGCATTCACTGCCAAGCCACGATAGCCGAGCGGTGTGTCGGGTTTCCTGGAATTGTGTTGGATTCCCTGAAGACCGTGTCACTTGCGGCAAAATGTGTCGGATTTGCTGATCTGCATGCGGGTTTTCCAGGATGTGTCGGATTTACTTTTTTGACAGTTGTGTCGCTGTGTCGGGTTTTGTATATACTCTTAGAAAGCTGACCAACCGAGAGCTAACAAAATGTGTAGCCTGAGACGTATTGGAGGTCTCTGAAAATCTTATAACTATTTTTTTTTTTACTCTGTTTGCGACCCGCCGCTTGCTGGCCTCCTCCGATCATATTGTCTCTAATCACTCTTGTTACTTTGACGATCACGTGGACGCCTTGTTCGGCATCTTGTGCTCAGACGGAGGTTGAATTATGAATGTTCTGTCCATGGCGCGTAGGGCTGGATGCCGTCACCGCCCCCTATACGGTGGAAACGTAGATAGGGGTCCCGCATCGGCGGATCGGCTGCATCTGATCGGCCGAGAATGCCGAGTCTCACTGCGTTCAAGGTAAACTAGCAGTATGCCCGTGCTATGCCACGGAATGGAATACAACAGGGCGAGTCCAGCAGATGTATAGAATGAGCATCGGAAAATTTGGAAGTCCAAAGCTCGCTTGTCGCCGCTTCGGTCGACTCCTCGTGGCCTCATGAGCGGTTGCTTTTTTCCGGTCTTGATATTTTTCCGACTGGTGAAATACTACATCCTCTGTTTACAATGATCATCAACACTGTACTCATGTCCTCCCTGCATCGAACGAACCCCCGTAGTCTTAGAGTGTTCAATTGGAAACAACAATTTTATAATTGCTTTCATTGTTGATCTCAATCGTGCAGAAGCAGCCAACAATAATTTGTAAACTTTGTGCACTATCCGGCTCCCAAATTCCGTGTTTTTAAATCGATGAATCCTCCTATCAATTTGCCTCTCGTTCAGTTGGTTGGTAAGTTGGCCATGCCCACCGCCCTGTGTGTGTAGGCTTTTGCCCCTCAGCATTCCTGTGATTTGAAACTTTTCCTCATCTCATTCACTGTTTCAAAATCTGGCATTCAATTCTGTTCTAGACTGGACATTCCTTCCAGCAGGGTGAGTTTCCTTTGTATATTGTAAATGCTCCGAACGCTTTCAGCGTCTTACTGTCAACTGGGTGGTGTTCTGCCGTGATTCAAACCGGATTTAACGATTTCCGGACTCATCCGGACTCCCACTTTGGCCAATGCAACAGTTTTGGCCTTTCTTGAATCCTAAATAGAGACCGCCGAAAAAATTTCTTTTGAATTATAGCGATTGTTAAACACATCAAAAAATTCTGGGTGTCACCGTCACCTGAACCTTTGGTCGAAATGCTACAGTATACAATGGCGGCCAAATCCGATGCCACTCCCAAAAAAGGAAATCGCCATCAATTCCACTCCTTTTCCACTCTCTCGAATCACAGAAGATCGTTTTTTGTGGGGACTTCATATATTATAGTCCATACATCTTGGAATATCCTAATTTATTTTTTCTTTTCAAAAAAATCGCACAAGATACTGAGAAACTATGGTGCAGGTCACCTAGTCACCGCATGCTGATGTTTGAGATTTTGCGCCTTCAAATCTGATCCGATTTCTTATCAATGTGCTCCGTTCCAATGTCCAGGAAGATCTGTAAGAGGGATTTTTATTTACTGCGAAACTGAGTGAGCAAAAGAAAACTTGCCTGCAATTTGGCCACATCCACGTATTATATTGAAAAAAGCTGTCAGAGCCGTAAATAGGTGCAAAATGATGCCACAGATTTCTACTCATTCCCCTGCCTCTCGGGGGTGTGACATTGAATCAAATATAAGTCCATAATACATTCGAAAGTAGGCAGAGTACACTTAATTCTTTTTTTTTTTTCTCCGGCCGATTTGCCCACTAAATTTCGGTAGTAGTGACTAGGTGACCTGCACCATACATAAAATCATGATGCAACAATTAATAGTCAACCCATGAAAATTTGTTCTCTCGCAGGGCCACAAGGCGATGTGGAAGCGACATGTAAACCTTCCTAGTGTACTGCCGAAAGTCCTCTGACCACCAAACAGTCTTTAGCCCCTCGTAAAGTTCAATCGATGTCTGTATATTGCCATATCGGGGCAAAAGCGTGACACAGAGTGCTTTGCGCTTTGTGGGAGTACAGTGGTTGTATTTGTGCATGTCAGATGCATTGTCCTTTATTGCGCTGTGGTGATTGGATGCTAAGAATGGAAGTGACAGCATAGTGAGTGACAGGCACTTCTCTTGCTGAGTTCCTCAAACTTTGCTGAGAAATACAGAGCCAAAACCCGGATCCGAAAAAGACCTGGATCCGAAAAAAAAACCATTTTGAGCGGCATCTGTGGGGGCCTCTCAGCTGGGTATTTTCCGTAGATCACCTGCAAGGACTAGAAGTATTCTGGTGCAAAAAAACTGGGTCCATCCCACTGGTCTGCGCGCACAAAAAATCAAACAATTGCCAAAACTGGGAAATTTTCGTCAGTTGCGATTAAGAGTTGAATGCTT
Source organism: Mycena olivaceomarginata (assembly GCA_029378375.1). Taxonomy (NCBI): domain Eukaryota; kingdom Fungi; phylum Basidiomycota; class Agaricomycetes; order Agaricales; family Mycenaceae; genus Mycena; species Mycena olivaceomarginata. Next base: position 412,962 of record JARKIC010000029.1, read on the forward strand.
TACACAAAAAACATGGTCATTCATATCTATGACATTTTGTAGATGGTCAGTCCCTGGGATTGTGTGAGAGAGGCATCTGTGCGTGTATAGTTGGTGTGTGGTGTGTTAGACGTCACTGTGATCTTACATCACCAGCATTTTTCGGATCTAGGTCAAACTCGGAATTCGGCCAAATAAGTACAGGGGCCGTGCCATACAACTGCTCAATCAAAAATCTTGAGAATATTTAAGGATACATTTCAGGCTATATACTGTACCCTGGCACACTCGGAACTTTGAAATTATCTCTCACGGCTGTAAAACAGGGGGTCAACTTTTTTTTTTCGGATCCGGGTTTTGGCTCTGTAATATAGAGAGGTAGTATTGACATGTATGGACAATAATAAATGAAGTCCCCGCAAACAAACGATCTTCTGTGGCTCGAGAGAGTGGAAAAGGAGTGAAATTGATGGCGATTTCCTTTTTTGGGGGGTGGCATCAGATTTGGCCGCCGTGCAGTCACGGGACGACATCACGTGGTATTTAGTGTTGTTTGTGGTTGAGTACTTCACCTTCTTCTCCCCGAACAAAATGGCGTCCTCTGGCAAGTCCTTCGACAAATCTTGGTGCGTAGCCCATCACGGGCGCGGGCGGTAGTCTGATACTCTCCTGCATCAGCACAAACCCTGCCGCCCCGTGCTCTGGCCGGGGGCTTCCGCCATCGTTCGACTTCCTGGTGGCTGAGAGAGACCGTCTTGTCGAGGAGGTCGGCGATTGCAAGCTTCTGTTCCCGGCTCCCTTTACCCCCGTGCAACGCGCCCACCTTGCCCAGTATCTGGACATACTCCGGACCGTCGCTCCCGACTTGGAGCGTTATGCTGCGGTACCCCGACCTAAGGAGGCGTCCTTCGAGCCCATCGAGTTCGACGAGTCCATATTTCCCAAGCCCGTCATGCCAGAAATACCCCTGAAGCTCTTTCTCACTGAAGAGGAGCGTGTAGCCAGGCTTGACAGTTATCGGCCTGAACTGGACAACTGGAGGGCATCCTCATTGAAACGCGTCGACGCCCAGCTTGCTCATGCCTACCGCGAGCATGAGAGGCGAGAGGAGCACCACGCCACAGAGGCGACAAAGCTTCTTGAATGGTCCCTCCGCGTGTTCAAGGCGTTGAAGCGCGTCCCCGAGTTCGCAAATCTACTGAACACTTCTGACGAGCAAGCGGCCACCGCCGACGTCGCGATGGCCGTGCCGGACAGCGTGGACGGTATTCCTCGTAGGCTTTCTTCAGACCAAGTCGCTTCCGCAGATGGTGAAGGGTGTTTCTCCAATCCTCCCGGTGCGTCTATCGAGAAGGGCCCCATTGGCCCCCTCATTGGGTACCCTGAAGACCTCGAAATTGCAGATTCTGTGAACCGTTCTCCTATCGCCGTCATCAAGGGTAAAGGTTGTGACCGATGCCTGATGGAACCCTTCCCGTGCCTGGCACTGTCGGTGAACGGGAGGGTGGTCGACGAGCGCTGCATTTTGTGCTGGGAATCCGGGACGGAGTGCACTCCGGTGGGGGCGTCCGTGTCTTGGACCGGTGCGCGGTCTCTTGCTTGGTGGAGTGGATGCCCTCATGTTGACTTACTTACAGACTATGCTCTGTTCATTCGGAAAGAGGGTGCCTCGGCGACTCCCACCTGCCCCCCCTTCAACCTCGACTTTTTTGGCGAGCTTGGCATGTCGCTGGTGCTTCGACATTCGTTCCGCACCTCGTCGGAGAATGCCACGATGGGGGCTGTCCTTGAGCGCTCCCTCAACTTGGAGTGCCTCACCGACAACGATCAAGCGGCCCTGGAGAAGGATATGGCTGCAATCGCGAACTCCCCCGAGGGGGCCACCTTGCTAGCGTTGATTGGTCGCCGGCACCGGTGTTTGAGGCAAACCGGCCACTATCCCGCCAAAAGTACATTGGCCTAATTAGCAGTCGCTGTATCTTTGATTCGGACTATCTATTTCACCTCCATTGCTGTGAAAATCTGGGTTTGAATAATTTTTTGATCAACACAGTGATTTTTGCCCTCTTTTAATAGACAGGTTGTGCAAAAGCTGCATGGGCCGCATGCGGCTTCATGCGGCTTTTTGGCATTGTGCAAAGCCGCACAACAAATAATCAATTCCATGAGTTATAACCAATGTCTTGCCATAAAATATGTTCAATTTGAGTGTGGTGGCCCACCGAGACACGGCTGGCTTGGAGTGTGAATGATCGACAGCGCAACCGATTGATGTAAAGTTTGACGTCATCATCGCGGCACCGGCCCTCCGTCTCAGCTCAGAGCTCACCATTCACGCTCGCAACTGATCATGTCCGAAGAGATCGAGATCCTCCTTGCTGCCCAGGGCTTTCACGAAATGCTGGGCAAGTTACTGGAAACACTGGATGCCGAATGGATCTCGACAACGGAAGGAGGTATGCGCCCAGATGGAAAGGTCGATCTTGCGTCGCTTGGTGAAGCTATATTTTTTTAACAGTTTCGGTCGGTGCTGTTCATTCTATATAGCTATCTGCCCACTAAAAATACTGGTTAGTTTCACCTACGTCGAAGTGGAACAGCTCGTCCTACACCTTGATCTGCCAAAAGATTTCGTGTGCCCACAAACTCGTGTCAAAGAAGACGCTTTTACTGCGCTTTGCATGCTTCTCCGTCGCCTGGCATATCCTGCCCGGCTCTGCGATGTCGAGATGCAGCTCGGCTGGGAAGCTACACATTTTTCTCGGATCACCCGACTTACTGCCCAATATATTTATGACCGCTGGAAGCATGTACTCCGCTTCAATCCAACTCGCCTCACTCCGTACACACTCCAAAAGTTTTCCCACTGCATGTCTGCAAAGGGGTCCCCCCACAATTATGTCGCCGGTCTGATGGATGGTACGCTGGAGGAAATCAGTCGCCCGATACATAATCAGCGACTTATGTATAACGGATGGAAACGGATGCACTGCCTGAACTATCATGTCATCATCTCTCCGGATGGCATGATCATTCACACATTCAGGCCTATCGAAGGACGCCGACACGACGAGACGTGCTTCAAAAAAAGCGGTGTTTTGGAAATTTTGGAGAAGCATTTCTGGAGTCCAACGGGCGAGCCTCTCGTTGTCTACAGTGATCCCGCATACACCGTATCGACCCATGTCTGTACACCGTACAAAGGTGCCGCATTGACCGAAGCGCAGCAGCAGTTTAACACTCGAATGAGTCGGATCCGAGAGCCGGTGGAGTGGGTTTTCAAGGAGCTTGGACAGCAGTTTGCGTTCCTCGACTTCGCGAGGAACCAGAAGCTGCTTCTGCAGCCCGCTGGGCTTTTCTTTCTCGTTGCAGTACTCCTTGAAAACTGCCACACCTCCCTCCATCGTCCTCAGATCTCTCAATATTTTCGATGCACCCCTCCGACACTCGCAGAGTACCTCCGCGGCGGCCCGGTGGAACATGAAGAGCTGGATGCATGGTGTCTTGATTCGCGCTGGGTCAAGATGCTTCGATTGGACGCAGGTCAAGGGGGGGTGTTAAAGCGTGACCTTGCAGTACCATCGTAACGGACGATTTGACAAATTACCATATTAAGCATGCTGGGCGGAGAGGAACCCCTAACGGTTCTCTCTCCGACCCAGGTATGTCGATACCAATGTATTCTGTACATCTTAACTAACGGTTCTCTGTCCGACCCAGTCTGAGCTTATAAGGACATAGTTTTGATACCAACAGAGCGGGGGAAACACTCCATCTGGTACTCCGCGCAGGCGGATCACAAGGGCGAGCACCGCGATGGCCGACGGTGACGGTATCAACGTTGTCTCAACTTCGAAAGTTGGGGCAAAAACCACTGTTCAGGTCGTTCACGAACAGCGTCCCGACTTGTGCCTCAACTTACCTCGAGTTGGGGTCAAGTTGGGGTCGAAGTTGGGGCAGAAGTTGAGGTCAAATTCTTAATTCTGAAACACCCTATTGCGCCAAGATGTAAAAAAAGGGCAATGTGTTCTAAACGTCCTACTGGCTGAGAAACCACGTCAAACGCTTGGGACTGCCAATGGAATGTCCAAACTGGGAGTGCCAAAATGTTTTGCTTTACTCAGATTTCGCTTTGGGCTCCGAGAGGTGCTGGAAGTCTGTGGTCAATTTGTCCTTCTCACGCCGATCACCCCGAAGTAAACCTGCGGATGGAATTATTTCTGAAGGTTACATGTGAATTCAGAAGAGACAGTCTTGTATAAAGCGCATTTAAGATACAGGTAGGCATTTATTCGAGGTTGATATGCCCATATATGAGCATGTAGCAGAGTCGATACGAAAGGTGGCTGAATCGGGAATGATATTGATGTGCCATCATTTTTTCGCTTGGCGTGTCTTTCCCTTCCTCTTCAATCCACCACAAATTATTCCAAATTTCTGGGCTGCAAATGAGGTTGAGTGAATTCACATGAACACCTCAAACACTTCTGAAACCAATTTTTTACAGTTGGTTTGTGTCCTACCACACGGCCCAATTGAGCCAAACCACTGATGCAGTGTTTTGGGATGACGGACTCATGATTGCCGTCGGACCTGCATTTGTCAACCGGCTAAGTTCCGTTGGAATTCCTTCAATATCTGTGTACCCCGTTGTCTCAGAGATCTTGATCTCATATATCCAATTGTCTTTTAGAAACAACAATCGACACTTCTGCTCAGCACTCGGCGTCAATAAATACCCCGAAAACATTCCAACCAAATTTGTGCTTCTGACCATACGCAAGCGAGAAGAGTCGGGCACATCACCATTGTCTGCGTTTGAATATCAAAGTATTGAAGTCTTTGATAGAGGTCCATCACTATATGAAAGAAAGCGATATCCTGGCGAAGCGCCACGAGTATGTTGGAGCCGCGCTGCTGGTGACCAAAGTCATAGGCGAGCAGAACTTGATTCGGGCAACGCCCGTTGTCCTTACGGTTGAGGACCTGGGACAGGCGGAAGAGGAGAAGACCTTAACTGGCGTTTTAGCCGTGCACCCACTCGGTAAGCCCCGACCCTGCAATCGATGCTACCTCAACCTCCACGGCAGTCAGCGCCTTGACCTTTCTCTCACTCATGATCGCGCTTCGCCTGAGTACTAGTGGTTTCTGCCTCTTGCCTTCCGTCCCTGCTCACGCGAAGGGGCCTCTTCACCGCGGTCCTCAGTACCGTGGCCATCACCAAATCGGGAAAAAGCTTGCAAGCGAATACAAGCGGTTACGATCTAGACAATCCATGCAATCTTCACAATTATTGTGACCAAAATCACAACTGCTCGCAATCGAAAGTCTGCGTGTGTGACGATCGTCGAATCAAGTATTATTGTGACGTTTCGCAAGGCTCATAGCGCAGAGAAGCTTTTATCTGCCCTTTCGAGCCCAGGCCAAAACTAACTTCTAACTTTACTTTACTTGTTGCAGGCAAGTAAAGTAAAGTGAACGAAAGTAACTTTAAGTGATGCCACCTGATGGCAAAAGTTACTTTTGCTGATTGCATTGATCTAACTTGGCGGGGCAAGTTACTTCCAAATAACTTGCGGTAACTTGGAGAAACTTACAGTTAATTTGCCTTTGATAAGTCAATGGACCCTCAAAACTCTTGTTAGCCAAGACCTGAGGAATAAAATGTCCAGATGCCGAAAAGACATCTTCGGTAGACTGGGGGCAGGTTGAGCAATTGAGCTAATACTCAACTGGGCTCATCCATCCGGGGGCCCACCGCCCGCATTCTGACGGTTACAATGCCGCCTTAAAGGCCACTGTTTCATGTTCCTCAGTCTTCTTGGATACTTTCCACTTGGTGGTCTCTTGTAAATCGCCGAAACTCATCCGCTGCCTTGCCGAGCACTGCATGATCAATGAGGGCACATCTGGGCCAGATTGAACCTGTTTTTGGATACTTGAGCTATAGACTTGAGTGTACAAACTATTGGTGCCTTCCACCACAATTTTCCCTTGTGAAAATCTTGACCCTTCATTTTCTCCTTATGAATTTCTTGCAAGTTGTGCCGAATCCCATAGCTTGCTACAGTCGTTTTTATGGGACATTGTCACTTACGACACCCGCAACAACATTGACCGAAAGTAGTCAAAAAGAACAATGCTCATTGTACTGGGCCACTAGCAGTGCAGGTGCTTCAAAATGTCCTTGAGACTAGTAGGAACTTTAGAAAGGCAAGAGCCAATAAGATTCCCCCCCCTTCAATGTTCAAAATGTATCTCTCCTCCATGTACTGCCTGTTCGAACATTCATAGCAATGACCAAAGTGAAAATGTGCATTGCTGCAGGGTCAACAGGCTCAGTGTTGCCTTAAATCAATCCTGCAGTACAGGGGAGTTTTCATTACTGCTCTACTGGGGTGTTTGCACCTCCCTTTCAGAACCGTATAAATTAGCTGTCATACAAGTTAGTTTCGCCAAGCGTGGGAAAAGTAAAGTAAAGTTAAGTAAAGTTAGTAGATGGCTAGCTTACAAGAAATGATCCTACAAGGCTCGTTTGATTTCGAAAAGGGCACACTCGTTTGATGGCCGGTGATTACCCGACCAGGCAGTCGCACCCAGATACGTTTAGCTTCCTCATCAACATTTACCGACTCAGCGGGCCCATCATCTTCCCGAACATTGCCGCAGCGCCAATCTACACGACTTTGCTGACAGCTCCCTTAATCTACACGCCTTTGTACCGTTTTGTAATGCCTTAGAAAAACATATCAGTCAGTATGAGTATGGTTCATGGCTTAAAGCCTAAGTAGGAGGGCTTGTGGATGAATGATTGGAACGCACCTATTTCCAAGGAATTTGGTCAAGAATTGAGGTCAGGATGAAAGAAGGGAAATATTTAATTTGTTCTTTGTTTACAAAATGATGGCTAGTGCCGTTAACTCTGCAAACAGCTGTAACAGCTGTTCAACAAGACATTATCAGTTGGGCCAGGAGAAAATGCCGCGACTGCCGCGCATTGCCGCGGCACTGCCGCGCGCGTGGCTGTGTTATCCCCACACACTACAAACGACGTTTTTGCTCATAGATCAAGAAGGACGCGATATGGGAGGGGGATCAGCTGAGTGCCAATAGTGCATCAAAATTGATAGGATATTCGGCAGGCTTTCTCTGCCCACTTCCGTCGGAGATCCCAGGCTGAAAAATGGTAAGGATAAATTTATTGAATGATTCAATCCCTCCGCCAGTATCCGGTTCAATTTGACTCCTTTGGGCTTGAGAAATACAGGAATCTATCGCCCACATCACTATGTGATAAATGAGTGTTCAAGGACTTTACGGAAGGTCCGGCAAGGAGCTGCCGAAATGATGTATTTAAAGCGGAGTTTAAAAAGGCTTCGGACGGACACACGGCGCCTGAACTCAATGGATAAGGTAAGATCACTACAAGATACGCCTTCGCTTCGCTCCGGCAGATAAGAAAGAGGACTTTTATTTGTTTAAACTAAAATCTCGTGGCAAGTGGTAGAGGAAATCGGACCGTAATGGCATTGGGAAGCAAACCAAAAGTTATGAATAGGCCGTCGTCCCAAATGGCATTGACAATGTTCAAAATTCGGGCTTGTGTGTTATCGTCGGAGTAAGACACAGTTTCTCCTTCGGACGATGGAACCTGATCTAAATGGAAAAACGTAAATCAAAACCATTGAAAGTGACAGAAGCCATGGGCCTTGTCGCACGATACCTTGGAGGAGCAAGCAGTAAGTTGTCGGTGAGGCCATGAGTGGACGAGTTGTAAGAACAGGCAAATTTATATGCATGCTGGGCTGTCAAAAATTGCACAAATGGGGCCGTGTTGGGGAGAGGTGCATAGCATATTCTGCGGGCAATGCTTTTGTCTCGCTCACATACCTCTTATATAGATTTGGAGGTCTCCAATTCCTGTGGTGTCGAATGCCTTGATCTTATAGCCTACTTGCAAAACACGTTGGAGGCGTAGCCTCAGGTCGGAAGGGCAGGAGGTCGGCGTCGGCTCGGTGAGACCAGGCAGAGGCCGTGGAATCGGGCTGCGAGAGGCTGCGAGACGGTAAAGACCAAGAGATGATGTTGTTTGGCAGTGATCTACGACAAACAACGGCTACGATCTCGATGGGGAAGTGCAGGATGCATTGCCCAGTGTACTCCCTAAGGCCTAAGGCCTTAGGTCCTTCCTAAGGCCTAAGGGCTTAACTAAGGCCTTAGAATAAGGCTTAGACTACGCCCGGATTTTCTTCAATTTGACCTAAGGCCTTAAATGATGAGCACGTGAGACAGACACGTGATTTTTTCCCAGCCCAAACATATCGTGATTTCATCAAATCTCATCAAGTGGATTGTTGTCGCGCCAAGCACTATGTACTACATGTCGGCATCACTAGTATCAATGAGTTCGGGCAGCTCCTCGTTGCCCGGTACACTGATGGCCAGATTGGTTTCCTCAGATGCATCAGTGTCGCGGTGGTCGCGCATCGATTTTAGAAGTGCCTGGGCCTGCATATAGGAAGTTGCGAACCGAGTTCCAGAGTTGAATATGACACTGCTCATGAGATTCTGCCGGTGTAAAGTGCACATTTGGCCAGGCCCAAAAACTTGGACTGAGATTTGGATCTGGTGAGGACTGAGGTGAGTTGAAGTTCTTGAAGGGGCTGGGAAATAACTGACTTCTCTCCCAAGAGCAGCAGTTTGAGTTCCCATTCAAGTGAGTTGTGGATTAGAGAAAAAATGTGGGAACATCAATCACGAATGAAACTATATATATTTCCTTTTTGGTACCTAAGGCCTGGCCTAAGGCCTTAGAGTTAAGGCCTTAAATGAGCCTAAGGCCTTAGACTAAATTTAGGGTCTCATTTAAGGCCTTAGGGAGGACACTGGCATTGCCACATGTGCCCCCCTCCCAGTGGACACGGCGCCCTCGTCGTGTCGCCTAGCCCTCTCCCTCGCTCCTCTCGTCTTCATCAAAACCGATGTCTTCATTGCATACCATCAACAATGTCCCACCCCTAAGAGCGTAGCGCACGGCTCAAGTCGAAAAGCCTCGGGTCACGGTCCCAGTCGAGGGAGGAACCCGTGTTGGCGCTCCTGATGAAGGTGATATTTGACTTGATCACGTTGTTCTGCACAACATTGCGCAGCCCACCTACAAAACACTTAGAGATCCCCAGTATTTGGCATGAAGCTAAAAGATAATGTACACACCATGCCGCTGATCTTCCCGTAGAAATTCGCCCTCGATCACCTCCGCAGCTGTCAAGAATCATGAGGCGGAGAGATCTCGGCAGCTGTGTCCGACTCAGTCAAGGCACATCCCGATATGGCACCTAGGGCCCGATGAACAGAACCTGCAAAAATTCTAACAATGGGATCTGTCAAGCCTCCTTTGGAGTCAACGCGGGTTCTGCTCATCGCCGCCAAACCATAGGCGCTATATCGGTATGTGTCTAGGGTGTTAACGTCGAACGCGGGTTCCGGTCAAGGTGAGACATTTCCTCATTTGGTGTCACAAAAAATAAATGTTCGGCGACTTGTATGTAAGTTACAGTCGATCCCGAAAATAATGAGAATGATCAAGAATTTTTTTCCGCTTCCCGAAAAGGAAATTCACTGTATCTTGAGTGCTTTTCCAGAACTGGCAATCAATTGGGACAAAAGATATCTTCCTTTGCGGGAAGCGAAAAAAAGTTCGATCGTTCTCATTACTTTCGGGATCGACTGTAAGTAACGTTCAGTCAACAGTTACAGAGTTATTTGAATAAAAGGTGGCCCGACGAGTGCACATCTTCCTCCACCATGTCGCAGCTCACCACCCAGATTTATCTGCGGACAGAACAAAATGGAGTTCCCATCAAATAAATTTCAAATTTCGCGGCCATCCAATTGACCTACGACAAAAGTGCTCACCACAATTTTTGCTTCTCGTAGGCAGGCTGGTCACGAGCCTACGCCGACACAAGCTGTACAGATTTACGGCAATCATGGTGACAATCAGTCGACTGCATTCAAGTCCCTCGCTGGTTCATCATTCTCACTCATTAGAGACGAATCATTTGTGTGCTACTTCCAGAATGGACACGCAAACTTTCGCACAACAAATGAACTCAAGGCACGAACGGTCCTTTGTTGCAGAATAAGGACAGCTGGGTCGGGTAACACCCATGCTCTGGTACTCGAGTAACTTTACAAGCCCCTTCATACGTCCCTTCCTCTAGCTAGTTCATTCGTCGCGTGCGTTCGGATGGAATGAAACTTGAAGCGAATTACGCACCAACTTCAACAGATGGAGCATATGGTAACAACAGCCTGTCCAGCAAGTTCGCTGAGGCCCCATCCTGCGAGAGCACCAAGGTCTCCTTGACATCACGATCGAAGTCGTCGAGAACCTCCGCCGCACCGGACATGTGCGCAACGCGGACACACACGGCGTGGAGAGCCAAGAGGCGGGAATCCGGAAGGGGCAGCTCAAGTAGACCACCACCAGCGGGCTTGAATTTGCGCTTCTTCACCGCCTCGTCAGCGTGATTAATGAGCGTGGCTCGGTTCTTCAAACCCGGGAATCCAACAGCTTCCACACGATGGACGAATATGACGTCGTATGTGTTGAGCTATGGGAGCATTGAGCTAATAGATAGCCGAGGTTATAAAACAAGATAGCTTACCTCCCCTTCGACGGGTTCCAAGGCAAGTTTGAGATGATCAAAAAGTTTGTGAAGGTTGGAGTCGAGGGAAATGATGTTGATGAGATCGTGAACTCCGGACGCAGCTGCGGTGTCACCGGGATTGATGGTCATCAGGTGCTTGACAAGGTCTGTCATTCCAAACATTTGGAGAATTCCGAGCGCTTTCGCGGCATTGTTTCGCTGCAGAGCAATGCAAATTGTGTAAGTGCTCGTATTGAATGGGAAATGGACATATATACTAACGCGAGGTGGAACTTCACGTGGATGCTGGTCACCTGGCTCGACGTCTTGCAAAACAGATTCATTGAATATGTGGGCGGTGATAACTTCGCGAACAAAAGCATGATTGTTTTCCTGAAGTCCCTGCAGGGCCGGATATTCGTGGTATGAGTTAATGTCCATGGTGTTCGATAATATGCAATGATATCCATCGCGGGTGAGGGCCTTGATTGAGTAAGAATCGAGAGTTATGTTAATTATCTGGGAACACGTACTCTCTGCCTCGCGCTCTGATGATCAGTCTTTGACCCCGTAATCGAATCTATGAGGATATCCTCTACTTGCTCCATCGAAGGACGCGATGGGTGGCTCTTGGGAGTGGGGGGTGGCGGATGTCCTGGTGCGAACTGTGATAGATGTGTCAATGAGTCTCCAGAACATCGAAGGATAAAACGCACAAGAGCAAATGAGATTATCAATATACATTCTGCCGAGATCGTATATCTGGTTCTGGCCCTGTGCGGACACAACCTCATTCGATAGTCTGGTGAGGGGCTTCAAACCAAAAACGTGTTGCATGTTCCAAAGAGTGAGGAACAAGAAGCCAACCACCCGAGAAGCCACAACGTTATTCTTGGCTGCTTCCCGGTCTGCCTTGGGTGCGGTTTGACTTCGAAGGTGGTGTTGCACCGCAGCATATTCAGCGGGAAGGACTAGACGATAAGCACTGAGGATCGTGTGATTTTGGCCTTTGGTAGTGTCCTTGAAAGGCGGGTCTGGGGTGAGGATGGTTTCGGTCAGCGGGTGGGCGTGTGTTGGCAACACGTTGAGGGTGGCCATGGAGGGCGCGCAATAGGGTCCGCTGACAGTTCCACTTTGAGGAAAATAATTGACTGTCAGTCTGAATGTCAGGCTGACTGTCAGAACTGACAGATAACAGTTAACAATTACCCGTTTAGGAAATTGTGCGTATACAAGCTATTCAACGAGCTACCAGTCCCAGTCGACTCTCTGTGATGCTGCTATAGGCTAGAGCTGCACGCTTCCACTCCCCTTACTCCCTACCTTGTCGTCTGTGACCAACAGCAAGCCCTTCAATCCGGGTGCCATCAACATCACGATCCTCATCAACCACAAGTACGCCATCGGATCTGAACATCTTCTTCTTGTTTTTCTTGCACCCACATTCTATGCGTGCCAGCTTGGCCCTGAGAGAGTTGGACAAGTTTTCAAGCTCCTTGTCGTCTTCTTCGTGCATTTCCATTCATTCAGGATTGGATTCGGATGTGTTGGGATCTTCCTCTTGCCTCTTCATCTGTTCCTTGTCAATCACAGCCTGGTCAAGCCGGTGGAACACGATGGTTGCACGATGTGGAGAGCAGCGTGGACCTTCTGCACCCTGAATTGAACCATGCTGAGTTTACTAGTACCCGTAATACAGAAAAGTAGACTGACCAGAGCATGATATCTATACCATTGGCTGACCATTATCATATTCAATAGACCCTTCCGTTTTTGGTTGCCCCACAGCGCGAGCGCCTGCCCATAGTCGGCCCATTTGCACGTAGTGGGACTGGCAAGATGGGTCAAGTGCTTAGTTGCCAAAGATCAATTCCAGTATAGGTTCCACTTGTGCTTGACCATAGTCTTTGTCCGACAGAAAAGTTTCAGAAGCCTTTTTGAGCTGAAGAAGCTGCTCTTCTGTCAGAGCGGTCATTCTGCGAGGTATGGAAGAAAAATTAGAAAGGCAGCTGTGCATGTCAAGCGCCCGATACGCACCTCACTCAATCCACACGCTCTGAAAGTTGGTTGGAATTGTCAGAATTGTCATGCGAAATTTAGCAGAAAAATTAAATAATTCATTGTCAGGCCCTGACTGACAGTTATTTGTTAGTCAGCCGACAATTAAATTGTCATGTCAGCGGACCCTAGCGCGCAAGAGAAGGTCAGAGTCACAGCGTGACGTCGGATGACGTTTTGCACAGCCTCTTGATAGGTCACGTGTCTCAATCAGGTGCGCCTCGCTTTGTCCCAAGATCATCTTCAAATCTGGATCTTGGCCGCCATCAAAGTTACGTGAGTTGACAGTGGCGCATCATCGGGGTTATGCAGCCTACCTCTCCGACTTTCTAAAGAACGGTGTGTGGGCCCAGTGTGGGCCATGTAAAGTGAGGATACCACTTGCGTATCCCCCACCTCAACTGCTTAGCTATCAGTGTTCACCCTAAGTGTTAAGGCCTTAAGCATCTTAAGGCTTAGTAAGGCCTTAAGTTAAGCCTTAGAGTCCGACCCGTTCTTTCCCTTAAGCCTTTAAGGCCTTAAGAGCTCGGGCCGAGTTTTTCCGACATCTAAGCGGCAATCAAAAGCCATAAAAAAGCACGCAATTGTAGCGGCGCTGGTGTAGATGAGTTGGTGATGCAAGGGCGGCTGAGATCGATGCTGCCGAAGATAGCTCGGATTCCGAGGACGAGGAGGTTCCGGTTCGCATCAGAGGTGCTCCAGTGCTGCCGAAAGTGGAAGCGGAAAACCCTCGCTCAGCTTTTTGGGGGATCGACGAAGAAGCATGTTCAGCGTCTCTCGCAAAAGGAGATTGAGGCGGAAGCAGAGCTGATGATGGCTTTGGCGGAGCGGCAGGCTGACGAAGATGAGGACGCACAATCAGATGATGGAGCGGTGGAGATTCCTTCGGAGGAAGAGTATGTTGAGTAGCTTACATATGTGAAATTTGAGTTTTTGTCTCAGTTTCTGAAGGCGCGAAATAGGGCCGGGGAAGCGTGAGAAAAATCAGGCTTAAAGCCTTAAATGAGGCCTTAAGCTTAAGGCTTAACCCTTATTAAGCCTTAGAGCTCCTGGAAACCTTGCTTAAGGCCTTAAGGGCGAACACTGTTAGCTATGACCTCAGCTTTACAACTGTTTGCATATGTAATGACACTCCATCGATTTTTATAAAGAAGAGCAAACAAAGAGTCACCTTCTTGTCGCGCTCATTGCGAGCCCAGTTCCGAACCAATTGACACGATTTTATGTGCGTTCTGACCGGTTTCAACGGGGCTACAAGCGTATTTTTACTTTTGGTCCGAATTCAGACATTCAATTTTGACCAAAACCGGCGCTGGCTTCGCTCGCTTCCCTTTTTGCGACGCGTCTACTGGACGCAGTTCTGAACCAAATTCCCTGCGACTGCGCTCGTTTGGACCGCATTATCAGATGCTTTCCAATGGCGTTCATCTTCCGTCCCTATTATCTCGCTTCAAAACCTCAATTTTTACTTGGGCTCAACTGCTCCGTAGGGCTGGCAACCGTAACCGTGAAGCACGGAAGTACGGCACCGTAATACGGTTACGGAGCCGTGCCGTGGAGCTCGTCAGACTTTCGCATGCGGCACGGACACGACACGGGAGCGAGCCGTGTGGACCGTGCGGTGACACGACCGTCTTTTTATGCCGTTTTACGGCCGTAACGGCTACACGGAGCCCCACGGTCTCCGTACCGCGTGCAGGAGTACCCTGTCACCACCCGGGCCGTAATAAGACGGCCGTGTCTTTGCACGGCCGTGTTGGCCACGGCCGTGGCCGTATACGGCACGGTTGCCAGCCCTACTGCTCCGACGCGACCTTTGCTCGTTCTCGCTGGTTTCGCATCTGTTTTTTCCTGAATCAAGCGGTGTTACCCTGTTTCCTGGCCCTCCTTTTGCGCTGAATTCGTGTTCCAGGCTCGGCAATAATCTATCCTTTCGAAACATCGGAATTCTCACTCTTTTCCACCTTCCACCCAACCTTCGTTGTTTCACCCCCATTCTGCTCATTTGAAGTATCCCCCTTCATTTTGTTTCGTATTAGGCTCCTTGGTCGCGGTGTGTGTGCACATTTTCCGATCAGAATACATCGACTTGTATTTACGATGCAAACAGAAACCCATTCTAAACCCTAGATCCTAGGTCTTGTTTAGAGCAACCACAGACACGTCACGATCTCTCCTCTTTGGCAGTCCCCAGGTTTATTCGACCAATTACGGCGACAAAAACATTCACAGCTTGTCGCTCAGCTGCGAGATGCTAGGACCACCGAAGTAACTCCCGGTAATAGTAATTCCCCGTCCCGAGCATCACGCTCTCGTCGTCGCCCATGTCCACGTCTGTCGGCAGCGACTTGTGCTGTTGCATCACATGCAGCGCCAACGCAACGCGGGGGCATCGATGCCGGCGAGCACGTCCCCCGCGTCGCCCCAGCCTTCCCACTCCCATCCCCACGCGTCGGGGTGCGCGGCGGAGGTGTGCAGCTCGGGCGGCGGCGCGAGGTCGAAGGGGAGGGAGGGCGGCAGGTGAAGGGACGCCGACGGCGACGGGGGTGCATGGAGCCAGGGCGAAGGTGGTAGGCACTGGCTAGCAGAGGGCGGGGGCAGAAGCGGCGAGGGGGCCATGCGCAAGGAGGGCGATACGGGAGCGCGCGGTGTCGACGGCGGGGAGGGAACGAGCGTCGACGGTGAGCGTGGCGATGGCGGGACTGAGGGCCCCATCATGGAACTGCCCCCTGCGTCTGGTGCGCGCATTAGCAGTAGGGTGCGCAGCGCGGGGTAGCGCGGCAAGATGCCAGCAACGGTTTTGTAGAGCTAAGTTGAAAGCAAATGAGAAATCATTTGTGGAAGGAGAGAAAGGCCGTACCTCTGCAACTCGCACGTGGCTCCGCACCTCGAGCAGCGCGACGCCTCGCTCATGCCTCTGCCTCCCGCCCCGAGGCAACCAAAGCAGAAGGCGGCGCCTTCTCGGGGCAAATTCTCATTCCCACTCGGCAACGGAGGCGCCGGCGGCAACAACCACCTCATCAAGTCTCGATCCCAGCGCCCGCAGCACCTTCTCAAGCGTCCGCCGCTCGATGCGAGGACCGAAGAGAAGGGCGAGAAAGAGTGAAAGCACAAATAGTCAAGGAGCTGGATAGCAAGTTTAGGAAAAAGGATTGGTGCAGAGCCAGAGCAACGCCACTTGATCCAAGAAAAAAAGATGAGAAACCAGCGAGAACAAGCAAAAGTCATGTTGGCGCACTGGAGCCCAAGTAAAAGTTGAGGGTTTGAAGCGAGCTAAGTAACTGGGACGGAAGGTGGGCTCCATTGGAAAGCGTTCAATAATGCGGTCATAACGGGCACAGTCGCCGGGAATTTGGTGCAGAGCCAGAGCAACGCCACTTGATCCAAGAAAAAAAGATGAGAAACCAGCGAGAACAAGCAAAAGTCATGTTGGCGCACTGGAGCCCAAGTAGAAGTTGAGGGCTTGAAGCGAGCTAACTGGGACGGAAGGTGGGCTCCATTGGAAAGCGTTCAATAATGCGGTCATAACGGGCACAGTCGCAGGGAATTTGGTTCAGAACTACGTCCAGCAGACGCGTTGCAAAAAGGGAAGCAAGCGAAGCAAGCACCGATTTTGGTCAAAATTGAAAGTCTGAACTGGGAGCAAAGATTATGATGGGATTGTAGCCCCGTTGAAACCGGTCAGAACGGGCATAAAATCGTGTCGATTGGTTCAGAATTGGGCTCGCAATGAGCGCGACGAGACGGTGACTCTTTGTTTGCTCTTCTTTATGAAAATTGATGGAGTGTCATTACATATGCAAGCAGCTGTAAAACAAATATCAGCACAAACACATATTCAGCTTACATACCTAGGACATCAGAATACTATTGCATGTGGCACCGTTTCCACTGGCTTCACAACGGTTGCAGATGCCCTTGGGCTAATTGTGCGTTGTCAGTATGATATGAGATGCGGAAGAGACTTCATGAAAACCTTGCGTTGTTTGAACATAGTTACTATCCTCTGAGCTTGGGACTCGTCCATGCTGGAAAGTTGATGTTTGCTGGAGTAGGCTACCAAATATATGCTCGCCTGGCAGTGAGCTGGGCCAACCTCCCAGCGGTCCGGGCTATCTTAAATCATTCAAAGGATACATATACCCATTTCACACACACAAACAGTATACACGAGGCGTACGAGGACCACAACAAATTCCATTTCAGACAAAGACGATGGCTGAAATTATGATATGGGACGAATGGCATGCGCTGCATTGTGGAGAGCGTGTGGGTAGCCCAAATTAAGATACATATGGCTCAACAGGATGGATTCAAACATACTACGTAGTCAGCGCAGATGTCCCTTACGCACCAATAATCCCTCAAACAAAATCCATTTTCACGTGCGAATGAAATTTGGTGGTTTTGGGCAGAACCCTATCGTGAGGAGGATATCGGACAGCAGAGGGGGCTAGCAACGGTGGAGGGCACCCAGGAGGGCGCTGAACGTGTCCTGATCGTGCGTCGTGCGTCTGAAGTTGATTGTAATACATGATCACACAGTGCGTTCGTAAGCCCCCTCATTCCGGGCGAGCAACCTTGGCGTCCTCATTCCTGTTCCGGCCTTTGTGGGCTCTCGTCGTCCGGCTTATCGAAATCCAGTCTGTATAAATGAGTTCGCCGTTTTCTGTGCACACAAGTGTGGGGGCCAGGAGAAAATGTCACACCTGCTGCGCCTGGAAGGATGGAAAAAAACCCAGTGAGACACGTGAACGAGCCTTTGCCGAAGCACGCCATATGCCCACAGCCGAATATGTCCCCTTTGAAGTCAAACAGTGCACATTGATGTCAAGTCCTCCCCAACTGGGGGCAAAATGTATTCGGATTGAAACATTAGGTCTCTATTTAGGATTTTGAACCATAGTTAGGTACATATGGGCCCCAGAAAGGGTATGAAAATTGGTCTCAGAAGCTAAGACATAGTGCTGGTAACGTCCGGTTCAGAGATCGGTTCGAACCTGAACCGAACCGAACTGAACGCGTTCAGGCTCAGGGTTCAGCAAACGACTGAATATGACTTCATTTTTCATTAAAAAATCGAACATCCATCCTGAAATTATCATCGGAAGTTGAACATATTCAGAACAGTGGAGATGTTTCGGTCTGAACTTCGCCATGGCCTAACTTGAAGTTGAGAGGCCTTCGAATTTAACTGGATCAACGGCCGCCGTGTTCATCTGTTGATTTGCGGGCCTTGAAATTCTCCCGTGCGACTGCAGTTGGCTCATTTCCACTATGTTTGAGCTGTTCCGTTCGTCTTTGGTATTTTGATGGCAGACAGACGCATATTACACACTTATATATTCTATGTACTTCCCTCTCTGTCTGTCTGTCACTTAAAAATCTTGGTCATCGAGTGCCAATTTCGTCGTCGATTTATCTTGCTGATATTACTGTGTTGGAGAATATTCTTTCCTGTTGCTCCGGGGTAATTTTTTTTTGTTTGGCTCTTACCGACAGCCGTGAAGACACCCAATCCCTCAGAACCAGACTCCTGCGGCTGGAACAAAGGCCCTTGACTCTAAGTTCTGGTTTCCCGAAGTTGAACTTCAGGTAAAAGTTCAACTTCCGACTTCGGAAATCTTCGGCCTTTTGGGTCAGGTGCTCCGAAAGTTCGGACAGAACACCAAACTATCGTGAAATCTTCGGTTTCACCCTTCATTGGCCGATGAAACCAGAATATTTAATGAAAAATGAGTTTATAACTGAACTGAACCTGAGGTTCAGGTTCAGCGTTCGGAAAGGAGGAGGAGGTGCGTTCGAACGCTGAACCCGAATCCGAACCTGATGCACTAATTTGCATGATTTCGACCGGATTCATGAGTTTTTTTCAACATAAAAAAGTATATACTGCATATGTACACATGGTTTTTGATGCCGAATCTATACTCGTCATCACACAAAGTACCCTGGTTCAAGGGCTCCGTGGCACGGATGGCACCATATCCATTGCAATTTGGGGGGTGGGGAGTTTCAACCGATTTTCTCTCAAGTTCGACCTGGCACCCGATTTCTTCTGGGTTAAATTTCTTGTAACTTGGAATTTATCCTTCGGTCGGAGTAGCGTGGGGGGAGTTTCACCCGATGTTCTCTCACCGGTTGCCTTTTGAATGGTCCACACATTTTGAAATGTGTGACTTGACATCCTGCAAACCATTTCAATGAAGTCCAGGCACAATCACAGCTCTTCCAGTATATCCACATCGGCTCAAGATCGTCGCTGGTGACCCAAGACTGACGGATGCAGTAGAAAAGTTTCGGTTCAAACTGAACCTGAACGCGGGTTCAGGTTCAGGGTTCGGCGGTTTCCCGAACCGAACGCCAGGTTCAAGTTCGGCGTTCAGAGCGAAAGCGTTTAATCTCTTACAGAGACCAAATTGTCACCAAAAAATGTCAAGGGGTGGACTCGAACACCCTGTCCTTGGCGAAAACCCTCTTTGTCAGCTGTAGTCCTTCTCTGGCGGTATTAGGTTGAGCTTCCTGCCTGACTGGTTCCTTTGAACAATTCCTGTTCGACCTGAAATCAAGTCAGTAACTCAATCGTTCCAACGAGGAAAGTAATAACCTCATGACATGCAGATGAGGCGTACATTTCTAAATCTAGCCACTCGAGTTTGTTCTCCACGCTATAAAACTGGTCTTCAACGAGCTCTGCAGGTAAATCTGCAAATATGCGGGTCAAACGAAAATCAAAGGGAAAAATTAAAGCGTACTTAACCAATCCTTATACTCGAGCAACTCCTTGACTGTGGAGTGTGGCGGGAACATAGGCAGTGTCTTTGTCGACAGTCATTATTGTGAAATTGTAAGCTGAAAGTAATGCCTATGTTACTGTATGTACTCGGCGGGTAGCCACGGATCCGGGTGTGAATTTCTGTGGCCCCAGCGTCAAACCCGCGGGTATTTGACCCGTTTTCGGGGTCATAGGAGGTGTTAAAACTGTTCGGATGGCTTGTTTGAAGGTCAACACTAAAATCACACTGCAGTATCTCATTGTGGGAGTGGGCAGCGATAGGGATCTGATGGGCTGATGGGAGCTCCAGGTCAGGCCTGGGGCATAACAATTTTTTTTTTCCAGACTGCGCGACTGCTAGAGCTGTTGGAACCCCAAATTGACCGCCATATTCCTGTCCTACACCGCTCAAATTCAGTTTCCTTCGCATCACGAACAACCTCTTGCGGTGGTGCTATTCTGTGATGTTATGTACACCACATAATTATTATTATTGACTACGATGAATGTGAAGTTTGTCTCGTATCATGATATCGGAGCGAAGCGGAGATGCGTCTTGTTCTTCCCTCCACTTTATGGGGATGGAAAAGCACCGAGAAAAATTCTCGAAGCCGTGGTGGTAAGGACATCATCGATTTTCTGCCAGCACGTGCGCTTTGGGGCTCGCAAGGAAATCTGAGTCGATGCAGACGATGGAGAAAGAGCAACAGGACTGTTGGATGTGGATAAGGCGCCTTTTGCGCGGATGGATTCGATGGTAGGGATGGGAAGCTGCGGCACCCGCTTGTATGTGCGAACCAGCTGCACCGGCGGTGATGGTGGAGGATTTCCGTCCATTGGAGCGCTCCAGGGTATAGTTACGGAGGTTGAACGCGTCGGATTCGACGTTTGGCGGTGCTAGCGATGGAGGAAACGCGAGAAGACACGTGGCTGTCGCCTGTAATGATCGTGGGAAGATATTCAAACTCCGATGATTATAATAACGGCGCGACCGATAACACGATCGAGCTTACTGACAGACTATAACAAACCGAGGTACGAGGTCAGTATCGTTATAGTGTCTGTTTATAAGAGACTACACGAACCCCTCTGTTGATGTCGAATATTGGTCGATGTCATGCATCACGAAAGCGTTGTCGAACCTCTAAGCCGTCACGAGTATCCCCCCCCCCCCCCCCCTCCCCCTAGGAGCGCAAAAAAGTCAAATTTTCGGGAGGATTGTCGAAATTTTTGAGAGTGTCATGCCAAAGTTCAGCCGCTGTCGAAATGTTGAATAGGTAAATCCGGCTTACACAGTCACGCAACTGCAGTGCTCGTCCAGAAAATGCTAAATTGTTGGAAAAACTTAGTTTATTTGAGGTGAGAAACTAGAGGTTCGCACAGGTTCGAACATGTTCGCATAGGTCCAGTAAAAGTTGAAAACCCTCGAACCCCGAACCGAACTTCGGGTTCAGTCCGGTTCTCAGCCATTGCCTGAACCCGAATTCAGGTTCGGTTCGGGTTCGGTTCAGGTTCAGAATTGGTCTGAACCTGACCCGCGGCAACACTACTCCTTCTTCCCCCTCTTCGAAACACCATCTTGAGGCGGAGTTGGCGAGGGAAATAATCCTGGCCCTTGCAGGGAGTTCAATGCGTAGACTCCGGGTAACGCAGTAAAGATTGAGGTGCTCAAGACTGACTGTCCAGGTACGCTGGGACAGGGTCAAGCAACACCAGTTGAATGTGTGGAATAGGGGTGATACTGTGGAATACGTCCAGTTCTTGAAAGTTGAGATGGGCTAGAAGAAACATTGCGTCAGAGTGAGAGAAATTCAATATCAAGGAACCCAGCATTTGGGAGTCTGTATAACTCACACTAAGTACCGAGAGTATACTTTAAGTAGCGTTTCGACCAATTACTCGACCCCGCCATCTCTGCTGCTCGCCGAGCTGACTCCGCCGATGCTTCAGCACCAGCCACGTCGATTGCCGCGCGTCGAGCCAACTCCGCGCCCATATCCGTTGCAGCTGCGGTCGCTCCCGCGCGGAAAGAGATCACATCCCCCTTTCCTTTACCCGAAGAGCCGAAAACGTACAATCGTTTTCTCGCCGTGAAAAAAGTTGTGAGCATCATTCGGTAGGACGTAGATCTCGAGCTCGCCCAGCATATTGTGGGACATAAGAGTGGGAGGGTATGCCGCAGGGAGAGGGCGTAACACGGCGACAACAGGGTTACAAGTGAAACGTGTCACGATGCCAACAGGGTTGGCCAAAATGTGCACCCAACTCCCGGAGCCAAAATTAAGCCCAGTCTCGCGGGCAATGGCGACGTGAAGGTCGTGTACGCGACGCTCAACTGTGCCTTTGCGGCCAACTATATCGCGGTCCGCAGCAATGACAGAATACTCCCCACTGAAGCCAAACTTGACTTGGGGTGTCGGGTCCATAGAAACTTGGGCCCGGATAAAGCGATGGAAACAATGTCCGAAATCCGTGAGTAGATGGTCACCGTATTGGTAAAGGGGACACAGCGATGTTTTCGTGAGCTGGCTCGAGGCTTCAAACAGCTAAAGATCGGGATCTTCAGCTGACTTGGACCCCAAAAACAAACAATGCACCTTGACCGCCCAATTGAAATTGTGGAATACAACAGGGGTCGTGAAAATTGCCTGCGACTGATTTTCTGTGGTCAGAGGCTACGTCGGAGAATTTGTTAATCCCATGGGAGCGGCCAACAGTGAGACGCACGAGTGGCAAGTCAAGCGGAGTGATGAACATCTGTAAACCCTTTGGAGGCGTGTTCGTGAACGAAATCTAAACACTTCGAGCCTTGATTCCAGGTACGATGTGTTCGTATTTGCAGTGATTGCCGCGCCTGCACCGGCCCTTCCTTGTAAGGTTGGCAGACCGAGTAACGCTTGCGACCGCGGATATTGGGGCTTAAGAGTTGGTCGGAAAGAGTGTCGGTTCCGTAGACACCGCGCTTTTTACCAGAATCATCCTCTCTTCCTGGGGAGGCCCTCGAGGAAAAGATACCTCGAGGGACAAATGAGATCTGACGCAGACTACAGTAAAGTTACTCTTTAATATTAAGTTGTCGGAGCGGAGGTTATTGAATCAGCCGAGCAACCGCTCGGACGATACGGGCCGGAGGTCAGACATGCCTCAACTACTCATCGAAGCGCCCCAACATCCTCCCATCATTCTCATCCATAGCTCCGCATACCTCCCTTTTCCGACACGCTTCCAATTCTGATTCCCACCGAGGATTAAGCGACGCACATTCCGGACACGGCGCAATCCAGCGTTGTCCTCAATCCCAACCTCGGCATGGAGCTGAGCTACTATATCGAGGAGGGCTTTTTTGAGACACTCGACGAGGACGTTGACGTCTGTCTGGTCCCGCAAGGAGGTGCTCACGGCCGGCACAGGCATCCAATGGTTCATTCTTCCGACGTGCTCAGATCGCGATTACCTGGACACCTTGGACCGCATACTGGCAAAGTAACGACAGAGCTTGTTGGATGAGTTTCAATGATGACTTTGGCATATGAAAATAAATAAAAAAGAGTACATAAGTACGAGTTCCTGCCGGGCAAAACCACTGCCCTACACCCAAGTAGGAGGATATTGCCACATCGCCGGCATAGCGACACAGGCACGCTAGTGGATCTCGAAACCGATCCAATGGGATACTGCTCGGCAGGAGATTTTCACCATCAAATACATTGAATGAGCATCTGTCTTGCAGGGGCCACAGTGGATGCAGTGAATGGGTTCAAAGTGTCTTCTATGTTGAAGGATGCAGAGCTGAGAGCAGCAAAAGATTTCAACGGCACGGATTGAACATCATTGAAGAGTCTTCGGGAAGCGGCAAGATCAGGACAAACGGTATCTGGTTGCTGGCTCCAGTAGGTTCAATTTGCAGTCGCTTGAGCCCAATTTCAAGTCCAGGATACACTTTGAATGAGGCTTGAAGACACTCCAGGGATCGGTATCAAGGTCGCAGATGAGCGGGGGTGAAACGCGAAGCAGATCTAGTACCCTGGCCTTTTATGGGGAAGATGTGCGTGACCGCAGCGTGAAGCGCCAAAGGCTGTTGCTGTGCCTCTTCTCCTCAAGTGCCCAATCAGGGTTTAGTTCCGCAGTTCCCAGCCCGAGGATCATTTCATGCTGCTGAACATTCCGCATTTGGGTTTGATTTTACAGCTTTGAAGATCTGGAATTATGGGAATGGTTTTGCAGACCGAGCAAACTGCGGTCATGTCAAGGGTCATGTGCCATGCCATTCGATACCGGTGAAGAGTCGGGCAGAGCTGAGAGCAAGGAGCTAGTCTAAAAGGAGATGAACCAAAGATATGCACCAGACCTCAACCCAATTGAAAAGTGCTTTTCTTAGATCAAACACTACATTCATTGCAACAGACAAGAATTCCATAGGATCTGCAAGGGTGACAACAAGGCAGCTCCATATGTGTTATTGTACAATGCAATGGATTAGATAACAGCCAAGGCCTCACAGGGGTCTTTCTCTCACTCAGGATATCTGTGGTCAAACATCCAATTGAATTAGCTATGCATATGTTATGACTTCAACATGCCAAGTTGATGATGTGATTAGGAATGTTCGCTGCAGGTATTCCTCAGAATCAATGAGACAAGATTCTACGGAGGTAATCTTCGTCCTGTTAGAACGACTCACTAGCCGGTTTGGCTGAGAACCCAGAGAACTGGAGCCAGATACATATTTCCTGTTCAAAATGTCTCTATCGCATGGTAGACGTCTTGGCAGGCCATAAAAATATTTCCGACTCTATGACAATTTTTCAAACGGGTGAAGGTCGCTTCCCATAGAAATCGAGACCCTTCGGACATGATTTGAGTGCAGTGGACAGAAATCTTGCGTTGGAAGTGGGATTTTGGAGGTGCGTTTGAAAAGATGATATTTTTGAAGATATGGCTCTATCACTAATTGCGCATGAATTATTCCAGACGATCTAGCCCGGTTTCAGGTCAATCGGTGCAGAACTAAATGAGATACGAACAATTCTTTGGCGGGGATCAAAAATCTCCGAAAACGGACATTTTCGATCCGCGCCTTCGGTACTGTTATTAGCTGTAAAGACCCCAGAAAAATCCCGTCGCTTCAGTCCCTCTTTCTTACGCTCCGTCTTTGGACAGGGTTTGGCGCCCTTTGGGTCCTTCTCCTCGTCTACGACGACATCCCCCTTGCGTTTCAACGTGCCTTTGATCTGGACGGTAATCGGCTTAGTTAGAGGGAAGTAGGAAGGCCGGTCGCGCCGGAAGAGTGGGGATCGTAATTCTTCATCGAAAATGGTGTGATCGCGCTTACATCATAGCTGCGCGAAAAGAGAGACAGGGACGTCCAGAAGGCGTCAGACCGGAGTCCCGTATAGCAATCACTGCCTCTTTGAGCCCCTGCTCATGCCTGGCAAGCTCGGCAGTACATTTCAACAGCCCGATTCCACCTACGGAAGAAGAAGGAATCACGACGTCCGTGATCGGCTTGAAAATGTGTTCAAAAATATTGCGAGGCATCGCAACATCAAGAAGGCAGGAAACGATGAGGAGCATCTCAAATCTGATCCCCCAGACCCGCCCAAGAGCCTGACCGACTCCGAGTTAAAGCAACTGATGAACCGGGCTCCAAAATTGCTTCCTTGATGTAAGAATGTATTATAATCGACCAGCCTGGACTCATTTCTATTGACTGAGAGAGGGACGGATGCGGAGCCGGTGCTCCACGCGAAGCTCGTACGTGCAGGGATGGCAACGCAGCTGCGTACGCTCGAGCATGCCTGCAATGAACAGATGTTAACAGGTAAAATCACCGCCCTAATTAAAAAATGATTTCATCTCCAATTTTCACAGCAATGAACGCAAAGTAGAGCCAGTTTTTGCGTTGTAAATATTAAGGTATGTCCCTTCTCTAATTCTAGATGAAAAATCTCCTGAGAGTTGCTGCATACTCTGAGAGCACATGCATTTCGGTTACTTTTGTGGATGACGAGTAAGGAGAGGAAAATTAAAAATTAAAATGGGAAAGGTTTGGAAGGGCACGGCGAGAATTTGTTAAAGAAACTCAACTCTAATGTTTGACCTGCCGTTGTGTTTAAAATGATTTCGTCAGCGCGTTTCGATCTTCTTTTGGTTTATTACAAGCTAATTCATTTTTAGCCCCTCGTGCTTTACGATGAAACCGTCAAAGTGATAGCTTCGCCCACCACCTGAGTCACAATTTTGAAGATAAAGGAGGCCTCCCGCCATAATTCCGCCTACATGGACTCGCTCGAATTGGACATGCAACGTGTCCGAGTTTTCTGAGAACGTGGCAATCATCGCACCAACGGACCGCCTCACCCAGGGAGCCTTGAGCAGTCTATGAGCAGAGAAATCAGAACACTGTCAGTGTGCAGCCCATAATTTCAGGCGAGTTTCTGTTTGAGCCATTCCAATACACGCAGATTGCACCCTTTGCTCACAGATCTGCAACAGACGTAACTTGCATTTTTTCAG
Source organism: Mycena olivaceomarginata (assembly GCA_029378375.1). Taxonomy (NCBI): domain Eukaryota; kingdom Fungi; phylum Basidiomycota; class Agaricomycetes; order Agaricales; family Mycenaceae; genus Mycena; species Mycena olivaceomarginata. The sequence continues at coordinate 438,942 of JARKIC010000029.1, forward strand.
CCTAGAATTTCTCAGTCTCTGGTATGTTACTCTCCAAAGATAAGATTACTCAAGACAGTCTAGTCTCCGCCGATTGGCCGGTAATTGTAGGGCTTCAATAAGGATTGAGACTTCGAAGCTGTCATCTTTCAGGACCCTTGATCGGCGCCAGCGGCGCCTCCAACCAATCGCAGGCACAACACGTTAGCAGCATCACCAGAATTATCGCTGAAATCAAGGCACAATCTAAAAATTGTTTGTAGCGTCTGTCTTCGAGAGACTAAGTTGTTCTGAATGCTGAACTTGCTCTAGGAAGATTTGCTAGTCTCCGCCGATTGGCTGGTAATTTTAGAGCTCCAAGGATTGAGACTTCGAAGCGCCCTGTATCAAACTTCGCCATCATCTTTCTGATTGGACCCTTGATCGAAGTTCTCTTGACTGAATGTATTCCCGCAAACCGCGACGATCGCAGTCCAGTACAGATCCTATCAATGTATCATGCGGCGGCATCGAATTGTTGTGTGATTCGTCTGTTTCAAGAAGTGTACTATCTATATGAGCTGCCGTGAGATGTTTGGACGGTCTTTGACCCTGCATGATATGATTCCGATGCACTCCAGTCTGAGTCAACCAGTTCACACTTGGTTCACCCCTACTTGATGGGAGCGATCATGTCTAAGTTTTTCTCTTTGCAGAATTCAAGTGCGGTGTGCCTCCCGCCACCAATGTGCGAGATCAACGGTCGCTTTATCATGTGCGCTTCCATACCATAGAAGATGATCGGTTTACACATAATGATATATTGGATCATCATTTCTATAAGCCGTAACGGGGCCTGGCCTCTGTATATAAGTAGCGGACTGTCAGAGTCGCATTACAACTTCTCCCTCCATCCCAATCAGAAGCCCACTACCTAATCTCCTGTCTTCGTCATAAGCGTCGACGCGCCCCAGGTTCTTTGATTAACCTTAAGGTGTTTGGAGAGACAGGCAGGGTTTGTGAGGACGGATTAAAAAGGGATGGCTTTATATCTCCTCCTATGTTTCTGTCTTCTCCTTCCAAGGATCGTCTCCGGACTCTCCTCCGACCGCAGGACTTGTGAAAGAGAGACTGATAGTCCCTGTTTGTCCCCCTCGTCGAGTGCACCGTCCATATGCCAACGCAAGGTCGATGCCAAGGGCCCCATAGCACCAGGGAGCCCCGCGTCACCTGCGGAGGTGGATAATATGCATCCGAGGGGTAGAGTTCCTGCGGATCAGATTGGCCAGTCCCCAGCAGTCTATATTCGATCAAGCGTGTCATTCAGTCATGCTTCGACCTTGTGATGGCTTCGCCCTGGTGGAGCAGTGACCTCATGCTAACTTCATAGCCCTGATCATTCAGAACAAGGATCATGGGCTTTACAAACGTAAGCTCAAAATTCTTTGGTGCCTCTCCAGTCTCATTATTCCGTTACAGGACGCTGAGCGCGGATTCCAGGGTGCGTTTTAATGCCCTTCTGATCATCTATTTCTGGTTTCTCTATTACTGAATCTGAACGTACATTGCTGAATCCGGGCGTATACACTCACACGTTTCTCCCGACCTTAGATTCGGTCTGGCCTTATTTCCCATGTCTAACAAGAGGCCTTCCTTTCTAGGTTGGATTTGCACTAGCCCGGAAATCGATCGCAGCTATTACATCGACAGCGGTGTCAATTTGCTCTTCGTGGGTGCCTGAATCCTCTTGACAGGCTCTCATCTCAGTCTATACTCCTTGCATCTGGCACCCGTCTTAGACATCTGAATCATTTTCATCATTTTCTTTCTAACCTACTTTTTCTCTCGTATTTTTCGAGCACTAATGTTCGGTTGCGCTCTGTCTGGTCATACAGAACTCGGTCTCTTGGCCTGCGCTGTGCATTCTCAGGGAACGTTATTTATTGCCGGATGGACTGACGGAAACCTCCATTCAAATATTATTCCACTCATTGTCAGTATTGGAGATCGCTATTGCTTATTGGAGATCACTGCTGCTTATTGTTGCACTAGAAATGTGCAGACTGCCCGGATTTCGACACTTGCTCCAATGTAATTTGACCGTACAATCAATGCAGCGCTCATCCACCGAATTATTGGCAACTCATTTACTTATGTCTTGCATTCTAGAAGAATGAGACCCCTGTGCGCTTGTCAGAATATTCAAATGATACCGAGGCAGATTTTTTGATGAGGAGAGGTTGTGGAACACTGCCTTATAACGGCTAGTCTCTCGTAGACAGATGCTCTATACGAACCCATAATTGATGGCAGTCGGGTTGAGCCGCCATCATCATGACGCAATGATCGCGAACAAACAAACATTTGGCTTTCGTCGCTATAGGTATCCGGTTTATAGTTTCTTCCTGCCGGTCTATTCCTTCTGGTGTATGGACGAGTTCGGTTGGGGTAACACGCGTCTTGTTATCGGAGAGGGCAAGGACAAGAAGGTCATCATCAACGAGGACGAGAAGCTTGACGACTCAATGATTACCGCGGGGTCCGGATCGTGGTGCTGCCTTATTATATAATGAATTCGCGGCGCGGGTTCGATTCCTGGCCTCTACAACCTGTTTTCTTTCAGTAAATAATGCGGAGTTGAGGCAGGAACCACTGAGAGTCTCTTTCTGATAGAACTTCTCAGCAGTCCATCCTACCCTTCCACACCACCTTCGCGCACGATCGCGAAAATCCACCGAAATTCCTCGGCGCGCCTACCCGACTACTCGTGACTCCAGTGGTGAGTTATTCGCGTGTGGAAGGAGTTGTTGCTGACGTAGGTGGGTGGCATTTGCAGATACGATACGATACGCGCGGACATATAACGACTAAAGCACACAATGGACTCTGACGAGGACGCGGACCTGGCGTTTGCGCTCGCGTTGAGTGCGCAGGAGGCGGAGGCGGAGGCGGAGGCGCGGAAGGGGCACACGAGCAATAAGAAGGCGAAACCGAAGAAACAAGAGATCCCACAGTCTTTGAGCTCTCCAGATTTCGCTCCAAATTATTGGTTGGGCCCCGATTTCTCAATCAATGGTTTTTGATAAAGAGGCGGACATTAGTCAAGATCAACTGTACAGCCCTATATGTATGTAATACCGCATTTATTTGTGCCCTGGGACCTCAATCCCACAGCCCCGCCACACAGCCCCGCCACACAGCCCCGCTGCACATAAAACTAGACCTCTGCCATTTTTTCTACCCCAGATCTTCCTCTCCCAATTCCATTCAGCCAAACCCAGATCAATTGCGTCCGAGTCATCCGACCATTCATCATGTCTAGCCACGAATTACCCATTCCACAAACAGCTCGTCGGTGCGGCGAGTGGACTCTTCCCCCGGCTGAGATGGCGGAAGAGACGAAGGATGGCAGGGCGAAGGAGTTCTTGAAGCGGTGGATATATCCATTCCTCGCCAGAATTTGGAGTGCCGTAGCGGTAGTCGCCACAACTTACGAAGAGCACCACGCGCTACTTGCATCTGGACCGGTCATGATTGCAATGATCTTAGCGGTCATCAAGAGGCGAAAGTCCATTTTGCTGCGCCGAAGACAGCTTTGGTTACCACTTTTTCATTGCTCTTATTCGCCATGCTTTTGCTGCGCATATTCCCGAGGGAATTGGTTGAGAATTGAGCCCACGGCGACTGTTCTCGTGGAAACTTACAAAAAACGGGCCGCGCCCTATGTTCCGCAAAGAGCTGTAATGTCTGTCCAAGTCCACAGGGCGCGCCTCAGAAAATATGTTTGGGACTCTTGCTTCATGTTTCTCGATAACCAGCTTCGTTTTGAAGACTGTTTCAATTTCAGACAGACAAAACTCGTGAGACCGGCACATTGTGCAGTGACACAAGATCGGTCACAAGTTCCCTCGATGCCTCGGTAATAATGCTCTTCTGCTGCAGTTTGAAGAGATGCGAGGGTGCCCTGATCTTCTCGACGGCCCTGTATTGTGGGCGCGCGGAATGCGCATGGAAAAAGCCTTTGCCTGGTTTACCAACGCGGAATTGCGGGTTAAAAGGACTGAGGTTTCTTGCCGGCTCTTCTCCAAGGCCAACAGTGCTGCTAGGAGATCATGCCTAAATAATTCTGCAGACCTCAGACGTAGGGCTGCCCACCGTCCCGTAAACGGCGACGGCCGTCAATCTCGAAAGGGCAGACGGGGACAGCCCGTCATAATAACGGCCGCCTTTTCCAGTTTTTGGACCCGAGACGGTACGGTACGGCCAAAAAACGGCCGTCACCCGGGAATAGACGGGACGACACCTGGGCACGCGAAGTCGGGCGTCTGACCTCAAGATCTCGGTATATGGAGGTGCGGGACTCAAGCTGGACTTGTTGTGAGCCCTCCGAAATCCCCAGGGACCTCGTTCCGCGCTCATTTGGGAATGGAAGTAGGTTGAAGGCAAGTCGAACCGATGCACGTGAGCAGTTGTAGCCAACCTGAGCCCGGATGAGGGAGGTTTTGGCTGCGTATCTAGAGTTTTTGCATTGGATAATTGTGTAGAATCAAATTATGGTTGACTCGCCGCGCTTTTAACAGAAGAAAGGGTAAAATTCCCGGCCAACTCGTCTACGGCCGTCAGCGGCCGCACCCTGACGGGACGGACGGCTTTTTTCCGTCCCGTTCCCGTCCCACAAATTCCCATTGGCAAATGGCTCGACGGGACGGGACGGCCTGCCGCCCGTCACACCCGTTGAAAAATTGTGATGGCATTATCGACTTGCTCGAGCAGTTGCTTCGTATCCCACCATGGATTACCATTACTGCCAAGGAAAATAACCTTCCTGGTATCCTTCAAGATTTCCAGTGGGATCACAAATAATGGGGCGACCAGAAACCTAACCTGCGCCGAGAGCGAGCGACAGAACGAGATTTAGCCTACGCAGGTCGAACATCCACAGTGGGGACGCTGAAGCGCAGCGTCGAGTTCCTGCAGACGCAGATAGCCCAGCAGGAACGCGGAATTGCGGATATTGAAGGTGACGAGTCTCGTTATCCTATAATTCTAACCTTAAAATTCTGTCCTAGGAGCGTCTAATGCTCGTAATTCGAAGCGACGGAGGACAGACTCGGAGACCCGCCTTAAGAGTGGTAAGTGTTTCCTCTGCCCGGCTGAATACTGTCGAGCAGTTTTATGTTGAAGTTTTGCCCTCTCGCGCAAGACAGTAGACGAGTGCAACGAGTGGACGCAACTTGAAGGATAGCTCCTCTTATATACATGTAAGTATTAATGTAATTATGTAGAAGGGAGTAGATCAATGAACGCCGGTTCCAAGAATTTTCCCGGTGTACAAAGCAAAGATAATTACATCGCCCTCCTGCCAAAGTTTGCGACGAGCGGCGTCTTCAATCTGACAAATTTCTGGGACACATATCCTGCGAGTTCGACACATCCCTGCCGACTTTTTCTTATACACAAACAGGTTCATCTGTGATTCTCGACGGTTGGCCTCTCCCGGATGCAACATGGATTTGCTAGGTACAGACCCACATATCCTGGCGCAGCTTCCACGACAAGTGCAGGTAGCTTTTCCAGGTACGTTGTTTTCCTGTCGCAAAGGCAATAATCTGTTGTTGATAGCATAAGTATATATCTACTCGTGGCGTTGTTTCCAAATTAATGATGCGCCTAATGCGTAACACTTTTGCTACCTGCTGCACCATTTTCCGAAACAGTCTCCGAGAGCCAGCATTTGACCAACGCCGACGGGGAATTGAGTATACTGCGGCTGTGAATTTCGACCGCAATGGTTATGCTGGCTCACCACCGTCGGTTCCATAATTGAGCGCACTGGTCACCGATATCACCTCAGCCTAACGAATCTACATCGAACGAGATATTGCGACACTACCTTTGAAAGCAGACCATACCTTTGATGTAAGTCTTTCCCAGTGTTTGTGATGTTCTTGTAACTTGATTCATTACTACTTCCTTAAGGATATGGGTGGATAGAATGGAGAACGAATTTTCACGGCAGCCTGTACTGTCTTGAACGAGTTTGAAGAGGTCCGGGCCCATTCTCTGACCCTCACCAGGACTGGTGATTACCCCAAAGTAGGTCAGTTCCCTAGTCCGGACAAAATTTTGGAGAAATTTCGAGCAAAAAAAAAAAGTGACTGCCTTGCCGAAAAATCGATTTCTGCAGACTCAGAAAGCATGAGAAAATAAAAATAGTCTGGACAAAAGTCAAATCGATGCCGATTTTGCGGGAACCGACCTACTTTGGGGTAATCACCGGTCCTTCCGCACCCAATTGGCATTCGCGAAGGACGCGTTTTGCGGTGAGTCAGTGTATAGAATCTGAGTGGGTAGATTTTGCGAGTCCTTCAGTCTTGCTGAATGTCCAGGAACCCTAGACCTGATCAGAACACCGCGGTAAGTAACGGACTTCAACAACAAGGTACGAGTTTCGAAGTTGAAGTGTCTGTCTAGGAGAGACTAGTAGCAGGCTCTGCCGCTTGTCGGCCTTACCGCTTTATCAGTGCCTGCAGTCCATAATTGCCTAGAGTCGAAGGCCCCCTATGTTTGATTAATCCCTAGAACTTAGGGGCCCCTTAAATCCGCCGAATTCTTAGGTTGGGCCAATGTGCAGAACAATATTTTATCGTGAGGAGCTTTGGCCTCGGCCACTGGAAATTATAATATTTAATGGACGAAGAGCGCTAATTGGCGGGCGCTTCCGACGTTTCGGGCTCAAACGACCATAAGCGGAGTTTAAAAAGCTTCGGACACCCGTAATTATCCGTTTCTTTAACGAAATGGACGGCTTTTGTTTGGTTGTCTCTGGCCTCATCCCCATGTCTTATCCCCTTCTTTTCAGCTCTCTCTTCGCTCTTCTTCCTCGATGTCAAATGACCCGGACACGGGAGGAATAAACAACGCTTCCCATACACAGCCTTGACCGCAATTGAACCAATCCCCATACAGGTCCATCTTCGCACTGTGCCCAGAATTTCCAGTGCTTCCGAACTGCGGAACGACTGTGTGCTGTGCGAGAGCTGTGGTGTCGAATCCAATGGTTCAACAGCAGCTGATCTGGTGGTGTAAATTTCCTGAAATGTCTGACATTGCCCACTGTGCCGCAGGTTCGACAGTCCGCTGTAGTACTGCGGCGTAGTGCTAACATTAAATATAAGAAACCAGTCCCCCGCTCTATTTCTTTCACTGCGCTCTCCCTTCTTTTCATCCTATGCTCGCAACGCTGCAAATTATGGATCAAGCTTTCTTGCTGCCTGGACAAATTCTCAAATGTCTGTTGGGCAACATCTTTCCGGCTTTGATTCAACTTCTGGTCGATGCTGCATACTGGGGTTCGTATCCACGAGATCTAAATTTCTACCCGTCCTGAGGGTGAGCCGCTGAGTTGAATACTGTTATATGTATATATATATATATCCCTTCTGTAATATCTGCCGTTTCCGGCATAGAATTAACGGAGAACGGCCTCTTCGAAGTTGTGGTTGGAAACAGCCTATGGTGCGGGTCACCTAGCTGCCGCTACCTGAAATTAGTGGCCAATTGGCCAGAGATTTTTTTTGGCCCTGTACACAGCCACAATCAGCCCAAATTTCCGTTATTTCCCCCGCTTGTGGCCAATTCGATGGCAAGAAAAAGTTTACCTCCTTCAGTTTTGATTTAAATACAAATCCCTCTTTAGGATCAGCTTCTTTCTAAAGAGGGATAAGAAATAGAGGCAAAACTCGGCCCGGAAAATCTCAAGCACGGGTAGCGGCAGCTAGGTGACCCGCACCATAGCATACGTGAATTTCCCGGCTTGTGCCGGATGTTTGGTAGTGTTCGAAAGCTCCGCTTAGCACCTCTTCAACGCGTCTAAAATCAGCCCAATCCGTGGAAAATTCTACATGAAAAGAAGACGGTAACGTAAGGTCGGTTGGTAAAGCGATCCGCGACGGCATCACGGAAAGCACGATAGGCGAAATGGCCTGGGCCGCCATGCCAGTTCTCGGAGGGGGGAGGACCATTGGTCTGGACGCCGGCGTGGATGTGATTGGCAAGAATATGGTGGCCATTACCATTGTTGACTTGATAGGCAGTTCCGAAAGGCTCACGGTGAGCGGGGGGGCTAGAAGAGGTTGGGAAGAGATATGGTATTAGTACTATGTATTAGCGCGAGGGCAAATGTAGGAAGGCGCACACTAATCGGATGGTATGCTTGGATATCGCGAGTGTCTGGTCGATGGCTGGAATGTCGGAGAGAACTTCAGAATTCTCGAAGGCTAGATAACAGAGGTGCTCGAAAGTCGGAATTCGCAAATGTCGGATAATGGTGTGCCCGAAGGCTGGAATTTCAAAATGCTGGATAACGGAAGTGCCCGACGGCGATGTGGCCCAATCACAAGAATAATCTACAGCAGTTTAATCGAGGGCACTTTGAGACTTGGAATGTGAATGAAAAACAAGGTCTGTGTTATGTCTAGCTTTCTCAATCGCACCCGTTGCCCTCATTGAGCCCTTTCTGCCCGCCGTACTGGACGTCTTCCATCTGGATAGAGTTCGCGTCGGACTGGTAATGTGTCTCAAAGTCCGTTCGGATGTGGATCACTGTTGGGACGGTGGCAGTGGTAACCATGAGGGCGGAACCGTTGTTCAGGTTGGATAGCATGGAGCTGGGCAGGAATAGGTGTAGATACGACCGATTGTCATCTAACATGGTCGTTTTGTATATGGGTAGCACGCAGCTCCCCTCGATCATGACGGCCGATAATCATGATTGTCATGCTAATATGCCTTGAGGAAAGAAGCCCTAGGAGTTTTGTTTAATCATTTGCCGTTGAGACAGGAATCCAGGATTAATCCCGGATTAATTAATCCATCTAAAGGTGTCAGTGGGGATGCTGAGAGTAGGGTTTAAACAGGGATTAAACCGGATTAAACCTGATTTTGGCGCGCTACAAAAAGGACACGATGCGGGGTTCGAACGAGGAACCTTTCCAATATTGCTCATATACGAAACCAGTGTTCACAACCACTACACTAAACCACAGATGTTGGGCTCCCTTCTACACAATATGTAAGCTATCGGAGTGATAGGACCATATCCATTGAAGGTGTCGGGGATACTCAGAGTAGCGTATGAGCAGGGATTAAACAGTAGGAAAGACATTAATCAGGATTGAACTTGTGATCAATCATGTTTGAGGGATGGCAATCCAGGATTAATCCCAGATTAATTACTTTATAAAGGTGTTAGTGGGGACGCTGAGAGTAGGGTATAAACAGGGATTAAACGGGATTGAACCTGATTAAACCTGATTTTTGCAAAAGGTATCCCTTTTAGGTCAGTGGAGGCAGTTGAACTCTACAAAATCATATGGAGAGAAGATGGCACATATCAGTCCAGTGAATCAGGGTATACTGAAAGAGGACTTACAATTGACTAGTCTTCATCAATGAATGCACCCTCTTCTTCATCACTGTACACATATCCCCTTGTGACAGTGTATACAGACATTGCATGACCAAAGGCATGATTAAGGAAAAGCTTAGTTGAAGCCATGGCCCAAACACAATTAATCACAAGTTCAATCCTGATTAATGTCTTTCCTGCTGTTTAATCCCTGCTCATACCCTCTGAGTATCCCCACTGACACCATCAATGGATATGGCCCTATCACTCCGGACAGCTCACATATTGTGTAGAAGGGGGCTCAACATCTGTGGTTTAGTGTAGTGGTTGTGAACACTGGTTTCGTATATGAGTAATATTGGAAAGGTTCCTCGTTCGAACCCCGCATCGCGTCCTTTTTGTAGCGCGCCAAAATCAGGTTTAATCCGGTTTAATCCCTGTTTAAACCCTACTCTCAGCATCCCCACTGACACCTTTAGATGGATTAATTAATCCGGGATTAATCCTGGATTCCTGTCTCAACAGCACATGATTAAGCAAAACTCCTAGGGTTACTGTTGAGGAAGAGAGGGTGTGCACTCACGTCATGACAGTAGTGATGGAGCCATTGCGCACAGCGGTAATGGATAGCCTTCGAAGCAAGCTGCGGGGGCATGAAAAACAACGCAGGATGCAAAGAGGATTCAAGGCTACATACCGTTGAATATTGTCCAGGACCTTCACTCATTCTACTGGTCTCTCGTAGACAGACACTTTATATCAACGCTCGTACCTCGCTATAGAAAGTCTGGCAAGGACACTCTTCCATCTACTACAGCAATTATTCTCGGGGTTGACATCAACACTGTGGCCTTCACCATCTTACTTCCTGCAGACAAACTCGCTCGAACGATCTCGGCGCTCAGCCACCTCCTGACCTCCTCTTCTGCTTGCCTCCAAGAACTTCACTATCGCGCGCTTTGATGGTCCTGATGGACAAACCAGTCTCAGTTTAAACTACCGGTTATGTAATATTTTCTCGATTTGGCAGTTCTGACTCCACCAGGGTATTTTGCTTTTTCCTCTTTCAGAAGTGGAATGAGTATGGATTTCTTGATGGAATCAAGTTCGTGGGCGCGAAATAAGTGCACAGAGAGACCCAGAGAAAATTTTACCGCCGGCGACTGAGATTGTGTAATATTTTCTGTACTTCGGCGGTTCCGACTCCACAAAAGTGTTTTTACTCTGTTCTTACTGGTCGTAAATTGCGAGCACAAATTTGAACACATATTCATTTCAGACCTGAAGTCAGTTATAACTTGTAAATGTGGCTGCGCATATATAAGTAGTACGGCAGTTGGTAGTCGCCAACGCAGCGAAACTCGGACGTGAATGATAGACGGTTCAAAACTCTAAATTAAATATGAGAGAAGTGCGAACGCACCAGAATGTCCATCCGTCCGTCCTGCCTTCCGTCTCCTTCCTCGCTTCTGTTCATCATTTTACCAAGTCATCCGCTGTGGAAGGGTAGGATGGACCGCAGGTCGCCTCCCTTCTATGTTATATATCCGTACTTACTTTACGGTACACCGGTCCTCCGACCGTTTACTTGTTTTGTACGTACACATGACAAATTACACCCTTCTTACACCCGAACCACCAAGATTGACGCGACCAGTGAATTGAGTGCTCCAACGCGAGCACGTCGCCAGTGAAACATTATATTCTTAGCCCAGATTCTATTCCCCACAAAGCCTTTCCGAGCCCGAGCCTTAGCTCACGCCCCCACGGCACTTCCCCCATTTGTCACTTGATTATTATTCTATGCCTTCACGACTTCCTGGGACCCATTCGCCCACTTCCTGCTTAACCCTTACATCCCATATTCCGGACAACCGACCCATATTTCTGTCTACCGGCAGAGAACTCATCTCTTCCTTACCGCCCTTCCGTCCGTCCTTGTATCATCCGTCCTTGCATCATCGTTTCCCCCTCCGTTTTACCGCGGGGGTTTACCGAATCATCCACCATCATGTACCGACCCATCCTTCCCTTCCTCCTTCCCTCGTTCCTCCCTCCCTCCGTCCTTCGTTCCTCCCTTCCAATTGCTTTCTACGCTTGCCTCCAATCGTTGTTGTACTGAACGAAACCGCGACGACAGTACCACTACGAGCGCTCGTGGTGGAGCGGGAAATACGCGTGCCCAGACAACTACTTCCCTCACGTACTTTGTTTTCAATCCGCCCATTCCTCCGCATGTTCTTTCCTTCGTGTGCCTTCGTTCTAATTCTTTCTTTCTATTCGTTCCTTCGTGTTCCGCTTCTGTTTTTACACCCTTGGTTACACCCCTCTCTCTCCCACTAAAACTCCGAATATTCCTGGGCCTCTATCTCATCGCAGCTCACACCTCCTCCTCTCCCCGTTTCTCTCGTAATCTATTTAGTTTCCTTCCCTCCCATTTATTTATCGCATGCACCCCCTTTTCTCGCAAGTCTTCAAATGTTGGGTTGGCCCCGGTGGTTCCTTCTCTTTCACCCTTATTCCTCATAGTCTACCAGGAGAGCAACGCGGACTGTGCAATAGTCTCTCTCAGTCGTAAGGAAGTCCCCGTACCTACCTGATTCGTGCATAATCCACCTATCCATTAGGTGCGCTCAATTCTTAGCCCATGGGCCAAGATTGAGAGAATTGAGCACCCCTATTTCTTCTTCTCCATTGCCCGTTTATGCTCACGGAGTTCAGTTTTTTTTTGTCCTATGAACTGACTCAACTGCGGCTAACCATCGCACGGCCGATCCCGAGCCTTATTTGTGCATAATTGATCTTGTTGGCGATTGTTAGCTCCCGCTCGCCCCTTTCTCTTACACCATGCCACCAAGGAACCCGGTGGACCTGAAACAAGTAGGAAAACTGTTCGAAGACACGCTTGTCGCCATTAGGGATGACGCGCCCGACGTCGATACGCTGGAGCCACAAGCTATTGCGTGGTTAAAGGCAGCGCGCTACAAAATAATGCGGGAGATTGAAGCAGCGTAAGTTTCTAGTTCTCAACTTGTTTTTTATAGTTATCTGACTCACCTCGCCTCAGTTACTACACCCTTGAGCGGGTCGCGCAATAAACCTTTGTCGCACCCGCAGTGGGTAGACCCGTCTGGCTCCATCTTCGTCTCCACAGACTACATACCCGTACCGCTCTACCCGTTTAAAAAGGAATTCCGCACAAATGTGGCTGTCTTGATGAAAGCTGCGGCTTCTCCAATTGCACGGTGTCTAGCATCATGAATTTCATCTCGGTGCAGATCACCTTCCCAGTTCGTCCACGAGTCGCAGTCCATCCTGGACCCACGGCCGTGCCCCGACCTCTCCATGTGGACGACGAATTCTCGCGAATGGGAGATGGAGCGCCGCCAGGCGATCGCAAGCCCAGCATCGGCGGCTTTGCGGCGACGGACTTTGCGCGCCTCCTCGTTGATGTGCCCCCAGATACGCATGGAGAAGACTCAAGCGCCAGCGCCACCACATCCGGAACCACTAAACGCCGCCGCGCGTCTCGCACCGTGGTGAAGGACGAAATAGACGATGAGGGACCCCGGTTGCGGTTCGTGACGCGTGCCAGCTCTGCTGCCACTCTTCGCTCCAGCAGTGGGAACTTGCGCCGCAGCAGTCGGAAGAGGGTCAAGACAGAGGAGTGAAGATGTAACTCTTCAAGGGGAAGTGCTTGGTTCCAAGCATCATTTATAGAATACCAAAGTACAAGTTTACCAATTGGTTCGAACCTACCTAGACTTACCAAAAACTTATAAACCCTTATGAACCACAACAGTATTTGGCCCTAAATCCGCCTATCTTGCCACTGGATACCAAAAGAGAAACTGCCCATGCAGTAGAAATTTTCTATGATCACGGATAAGAGCAGATCTAGAGGGCTTGCCTTTGTCTTATTTTTCGACGGTGCGGCGAGCTTTAGTGCATATGTAGTTATTGTGATTGAGGTAGTAGCATAGGTGCAATGGTATACTGTCACTGCTAATCCTTCTCTCTTCTGTATGAATTTGTTGGGCATCATTGAGAGCTAAGTAAGATCAGGCCGGTGTTATATTCCGTAGATTTGTGAGGTTTACCGGCTCAGTGCTGGTGTGCTTGATGGTCAGTAGACTATGGTGCAGGTCACCTAGCTGCCGCTACCTCGTGCTTGAGATTTTCAGGGCCGAGTTTTGCCTCTATTTCTTATCACTCTTTAGAAAGTGATTCTTTGACAATATAAGCTGATCCTAAAGAGGGATTTGTATTTAAATCAAAACTGAAGGAGGTAAACTTTTTTCTTGCCATCGAATTGGCCACAAGCGGGGGAAATGACGGAAATTTGCGCCGACTGTGGCTGTGTACAGGTCCAAAAAAAAATCTCCGGCCAATTGGCCACTAATTTTGGGTAGCGGCAGCTAGGTGACCCGCACCATAGTCACTCAGTGTCTTATCAGATCAGATCATATCATATCTTATCATGTCTAATCCATCACATCAAATTTGCTCTCAATAGCTAAGAACTCACTACCAGCCATTAGCATGCAGTAGATCAGAACTAGCACTGTGTCCCAGGTAACGAGCAAATAAAAAAATTCAGCCCAAAAAAAGTAGCGGGATGTTGGTTCAAAAACAAAAGTAGCGGGGGTTCGAACTCTCTAAAAACAGTGGCGCGGGTACCAAAAAAAGTAGCGGGATTCGCGACTTTCGCGACACTTTTTCCTCTCCCATTTGGACATTTCAAAGTAGGCCCAGCCCAGCACTATTCTGGGCAGCCCCGATTGTCCTGGCTGCTTTGGTTGTTAAACCAGGGGTTTGACAGTGCTGGAACCTCGCTATCTGAGACTTTGACAATCCACAAAGTCCCTACTGGGCTCAGGAGTGATGAAAAGGATGGGGTTTGATGGTAATTTCCAAATGGGGTCAGACATCTAATTTCGCCGTGACTGTACCTCATCGAAGAGCTCATTGATGAGAAACGCGACGGCTTTTACAAGTTCATCAACAATGGGAGTGCCGTCCCACTCCCTCAACGAGCCACAGACAAAACGGCGTTTGCTTTGGCGGAATTCTGTCGTTTACGCAGCATGTGCAGTTTTACAAGACAAAAGCATGGTTTACCTTTCCGATTTGCAAGGTGAGTATCGAATTTAACCTATTGATTATTTCCCAGATCAAGCTTACAGGCAGTACATCCTCAAATAATGATTGCGCCGTAAGTTTTAATCCTTTGGCATGAAACTGAGCCTGCAGCTAACCATCTTCCAAGCTAGATCGGAGATGGTGTAGAAATATTTGGAGACGGCAACGTGCCGGATGATTCATAGTATTTCCGACACAGCATATGTGCAATAAACTTGCCGTTGGTTTGAACTTCCTCTGCTACAGGCTGCCAATGAGTAGTTCTGTCATTTATAATTCTACATGCCGATCTATGGTGTATGATGCAATATGCTAAATCTATGCTCTTTATGCCCTACAAATCACGGATAAATTGTTGATCTGGATGGCGAGCGAATGCCAAAGCGAGGGAATCACTCGCATCACTAGGATTACTACTCGCACTTTTGCATTATTGCCTACCTAATTGGAATTCAGCCACATACAGGTATGAATATATCATTGTAATTTAGGTCAAGATGGAGGTAGTTTCGTGGACTTGTAACTTACTATGTTATCAAGTCTTCATTGAATAGCTGAGAAGCATGTGGTCTTGAAAGTCGCAATATGGCCAAAGGAACGTTAAGAGGATGGCTTGATAACGTTGGAGAAAGAATGCAGTCACCTTGAGCTCGTGAGTTATGCTTATTAAGAGCTCGTTGGTTGCTGGCCACTTGCTCCGAGTCCGCCGGCCACCGAGCACTGGTCGAGAATGAGTCACAGTTCCACATGCGCGAGGCTTTGAGGGTCTCGTGTGTGTCGATGTGGAAAAATTAGCTTCCTGTGAGACCCATGGTGGGGGAAAGAGTGCGGGTCCTGGAGGAGGCGGAGGAGCGAAGGAATTCGACTGCGATGCGATATGAGGGGTTGTGAGAGAGAGGGAAGCAAATGAGGTGTTTCATTTTGAGCGGACCTTGAACGGCTGATCGGAGAGGTCCTCCCACTCAATTATCAGTTGCTGTGCACTCATGGACTTACCTCAATTATTGCGGAATTTCAAAATAAAAGTTTGGGGCGGGAATGTAAAGGGGCGGGAGTTGACTTTGTAAATGGGGCGGGACCTAATATATCTTGCGGGAATCATTGATTTCCCCGCAAAACAATCTCACTGATTATCGTTGTCTTTTAGTGCCAAAAGACCTAAATTTGGGGCGGAATGTCCGAAATCACCGGTATATATGGGGCGGGAATAAAAGTGCACTTAGACCGCCATACGCCTCTTCGTCGCAGAGGCCACCCCGCGAAAATTCACAAGGCAGCGAGGACGAGGCGGACGGGGAAGAGTCCGACACCCCGCGCCCCCGCCTCGACGAAACGTTCTTCCCGTGGCGCATTACCCCTCGCACTGCTGTCGGGAGGCCGTGCCCCGGCTGCAGGTAGTACGACTGCCCTTCGTGCCCGTGCATGTGCACGGAATCGACGGAGTGGGTTGATCATCCAGGGGTTTCGGATAAGTGGAGAAAACCATAAACAGATACAAGGATCGCGGGGCATTTCGTTAAAGAACGGTTACAGTGTAGTAGTGTCACTTGGATCAGGAGCGTCACTTGGATCATTCTTTTTGTTCAGAATTAATTTCAAGTGCAGAATCATACTGAGGCTCGAGATGTGTTTTGGGGGTCAATCAGCCTTTGATCTTGGCAAGAGAGTGAAAAAAGTAACTTGTGAGAGCTAACTTTAATTTTGATCGCCCCTTGGCTTGGCGGGGCTAACTTTACGGTGCTTTTCCCACACTTGGCGAAACTAACTTTTGGACAGCTAACTTAGACGGTTCTGATAAGACGGTGCGACCCCACTAGATGCTTCATAACACCTCAAGAGCACTTTAAACATCAGTACTTATCATGCTTACTCTGCCACAGTGTCCGTGAGTGCTTTCATTGTTGTTCAATGACTTGGGATTGGGCCTCTTCGAGGCGGGGTGCTGGACCTTTAGGTAGGGGGTAAACACTATGTCAACATTCTCACAAAATACACACTATACCAGCTTTTTAGCCTGAGGCTCAACAAATTATTCCTTGATTTGAAGAACTTGAGACCATTACATTGGAAATACTACCATTCTCTAATGCAATGAACATGTTATCTGTACAAGTGGATAAGCAATTGAGAAGTATGCAGGTTCAGTGCCCGAAAATTGGCAGAATTGCCAATGGAACTTCAGATCCACAAAAGATGGGGGCTTCTGCACTGGGACATGATCCCTGCTTTACGACTGTTTAATCTGTTGCACCGACCTGTTTTCTAGAGGTCAAGCCATTGGCCTGGACTAGTGAAAGTCGCAGGCATTTTATTTTGCAAGCAGCCATTGTATTCGAATTGATAAGGCAAAAGCTGTCCGTCTGAGTGAGAATTATGCAAAAAGTCTGTCAAGTTGTCCTGTCCCCCTTCTAGGCATAAGCATGACAACACAAAGATCGAGTCAAATAATAGTAACCACTGAGGGAACGGAGTTGTGAGCAGGTAAACCATTCAATAGATGCGAATGGTCCTGTTATTACCAAAAAAATTGGGGGAGAGACTTGAAAAATGCCATTGACCTGTGCAACCCGGAGACCTGAATTGAATTTTTGTTTTAGCCCACTGTCAGAACCTCTACAATTTCAGGTCACAAAGTTGAAACCAGTAACCCAGTTACCAGTCCAAGGCAGACACCAGGTCAGAAACCAGAGAAGTGGTCACAGAAAATTGTTCAAGAACATAGACACATGTTGCCAACATCACATAAAGCATCAGGAGCCCAGAGACTTAGGGTTGTGTATGGAGCTCAGAATCAATCACCCATTCCAGAGAAACACGGCGGGTTCAAGTTGTGTGGCATGGCTGTTGAACCCAGTGGATACAGCACATCACAGTAGCCAGAGGACATGGAGGAGGGAGCAATACAGCATGTGAGGTATTGTTCGACCACAAGTTCAAGTTCAATTTTACCCGAGAAGGCCGAGGAATATTATTTTGATTTATGGTGCGCATCACGAATCTTCCAGTGGTGTGACCTGTGACTGAACTGGTGGTTGAACTGGTACGGTACAATGCACAGGTATGTTGCTGCCTCTGTCGGACTAGAAGCAGAGACAAAAGCAAGGAGTGTGGGCTCGAAGTATCTACTCGGGCTCGAACTTCGAAGATGATCGATCGGTAAGCTTGATTGACTCAGCGACGGATACTGTTCCGAACATAAAGCAGAAATGACTAATGACAGAAAATTGAACTTGGAGAATCCCTTTGGTTCCAGGGAATGAAATGGGCTTGCACCAGGGGATTCAGGTGGGTAAGAAGTAGGAAAACATATCCTGGCATTTTGATTTATTTCTATGTCTTACCCCACTTTCTTTCGATTTATTTTCGCGATGACCAATGTTGCCTGACTAAATCTATTTGTACATGTAGCAAAAAATGGCACGAACCCTTTCCCGTAAGTAGCCGAACCTAAAGGTCCAGCAATCAAAGTTAAACAATATCTGCGGTTATTCTCTCACTTTGCTGCAACGCACTCTATCTTTCTCACTGCGGCCGAATCACAGCCCCTCGACCAATGAGCTGGCTGAACTGGTTCAGATTGCATGTACAGTAAATGATATCCACTAGGTCTGGATGGTCCCTTTGAAGCCCATTCAGGAGGACATTCTGTATGTTAGAGTAGTTTGATAATACTCGAGCAACTGTGCCTGAACTTGATTGAGTGCCACGGTATTCCATAAAAAGCTCTAGCAGCTCCTGGAAATGTTTGAGAAGAGGGTGGACAAGGTGGTCCCTAGGTGGCTGAAGTTTCTGCATATATTCCCTAATGGGGACCAATGCTTTTAGCCGTTTATGCTAATCATTGTAGGCCAAGGTGGTACGAATCAATGCTGCTTTGCATCCAAGGATGTTATCAATTGGGAGCTTGCTCTGCACCAGCTCAGTATCTGAAAGTCCATCAGGGAGCATTGACAGGAGGCTGAGGAGATCCTTGGAATGAGGGATGGAATCAAGCCGAGGACTTGACAAGGACAGTGAAATAGATAAATCCAAGTTGGATAGTTTGTCATATCCATCTGTCCTGGCGAATTTGGACAAGCCTGTCATCGGCATTTCGAAAAGCATGACCTCAATCTAAACAGTACAATACATTTGGAGAAGCATGACCTTGAAAGAAACAGTTTGGCTTGTACCACAGTTCGAAGGCCTTTGTTCCACATCGTACAGGGAACATTCGCGATTGCATTGAGTGGGGGGGGCTAGGGGAAGCGGAGGAGGGTAGAGAGGACTCAGAGGAGTCGCGTTGTCATCAAGTCAATCATACGCAGCTGACGTGGCTTCCAGCCGTGCACGGACCATGAGCTTGAGAGTGTTATCCGAGGTAACACCCGATGAGTTGATGAAATTGAATATCTGCTTCCTAGTGCTGACGAGGTATATTTTCCTAGCTATTTGCCGAATAACTTGGCAAAGGTGATTGCAATTGCTTTTTTTTTTTCCCCTTTTTTTTTTTCCGGTTGGTATGAAGGTCCTTGTCGGACAAAAGCCTTTTTACGTGTTTAGTTGGGTTGATTGCATCAAGATCTTCAAAGATTTGTCGAGATCTATAAAGATCTATGGAGATGTGTCAACTTGATCGACTTCTTCAACGATCTTTCAAGAAGTCGTTTTTTCAACCACAGAACCATCCAAGATCTCTGAAGACGTAGAGCCCATTCTGCTAATTATTGCTCTTTGAACATCTCTGTCTATCTGCCAATATCTAGCCAGATCTAAAGTTTTTCAAAATTGTGCTTTTCTGCAAAAGATATAGACAGATGTTAGCACGAAATGCCCCACCTCAAATATTGTCTTCTCTTAAGAGTTGCCCTAGATTCTAGCAGAGGCACTGATGCGGTGCTGGGATTCTAATCACGCTCGACTCTAGGAATCCCAGTGATGCCGAGGAATTGATCATGGCTGTCGGCCACCGCGGTGAAAGTCTTGGCTTTGTCGGGATCGCATGGACCATCTCAATGACCCCATTTACACCAGTCTCTGGCCGTCGGCAACCATGCTGGAAGTCTTGGCTTTTTTTCGGGACTTCATGTTCCGTCTCTGAATCACGCCATTTATGCCGATCTCTGAGCAAATTTATCAGCTCATGTACTTGCACATCAACGAAAAATCTCTGGGCGGTGTGATTGAACTAAAAATACATTCCCTATCCTTGTAAAAGGGCGGGCTGTGACGTAAAAATAATTCTCTTGGCCCTGTGCTCGGTGTGCGGTGATCGTCCACCCTGCTCGCAGTGAATTCTCATTGGACGATAGCGTGAGCACGCCATTGTCTGAAGCGGTAGCGGAGTATCTCTGTTCTCATATCACTGTTCATTTTTTTCTTCCCATCTATTCACTCCCAACTTTTTGTCACTCATTATTGTCCCACCCGGCCTCACTTACACGCCAATTTGCAATCTCACCGGCCGCTTCTCATGTCAAAGATGTCCTTCCTCGGCACGCTGTGCAGCCTTCATTGGCTCTGACACCGATCCCCAAACACAGCAAGCCATCCCCCGCCTTGCAAGGATTTGTCTACTACCACCCCACACAATCTGACGTATCGATCCAGCTTCCAAGCTCGTCCTCTGAGATCTGTCGAGGCTGTGGTCATCCATGGATCTCGCACGAAAGTCGCCCATGCAATGACAGCACACACACCAATTTTCACTTCCGCAAGGGCGGCTATCCCACCAATAATTGTGGCGGTTTTTATGCGGTGTGTTCCACACATCCAAGTCTCTTTCTTCGCTCACAACATCCAACCCACAGGACGTTACAAATTGGACATACCTCACGGTCTGCGTCTGTCTGGCGCAGTGGATCAGCCACCTTCCCCTTGAAGAAACGTCCGGCGGAACCCCCGCGTGAGTGCTTCCATTTTCCGGTCTTTCTGTTCGCCTTCTGATTATCAACACAGTATCGTTGGGGCTGGATCTGCCTTTGTTACGCCTGCATCTGTATCCACACCTCCTGCATCATCAGCAAACCGCATCAATGGATGGGGAGGGATTCCTCCTGCTGTTGTCGGCAATGTGGCAACTCGGCGCTTTTCCAGTGCTGAGCATACTCTCCCCCAGCATCCGTCATCAGCGTTTGGTTCAGTCTCCCGGTCCTCTCAGCCACCTCGTCGCGGCCCTCGCGCCAGCTTTCCTTTGGAATCGACCTCGGCAGGTGGTATGTCTGCCTCTGGCCCTGCCTCTAACCGATCTGGTTCGGGGGTATTTTCTGGGAACGTTCAGCTCCTCGTTGCTATGTATCCGCTTGTTGTATGTCCCTCTACTTCGCTTTATGCTGAGTGCTACTCATCATTCGACCCTGCTTTCAGGAGCCAGGTCGCTATGAAATTGCTGGGCATCCTACCCATTCCCTGGCGGTTCAAAATGAGGATGTCCTGGACTACCTCACCCGCTTTGACTCGCATGGCCTCCTTCTCACGCTCAACATTCCACGCCAGGGTCTCGTTGCTCCTGAGGCCTTCACCAGTCAGATCCTATCGTCCCTTGCGCTCAAGGGGCTCAGCCTACCTTCACCGCCTCAACCCCTGGCACCCATCCGACACTGTTCAGCTTCATAAACAACCCTTTTGCCTTCTCACTCCCACCCGCCGTGAAACTGTTTTCAAGTTCTCCACCCACCCCACTATTAACACCAACAACTTTGGAATTGAAGAGTTCCGTCGGCTGAACAAGAAGGTCCCCAACCCCTTGCCGGCTCATGGCACGCCGTCGCCATTGATCTTCATATGTGTGTACTGCTCCCGTTATCTTGTCTCCGATCTCACCCACCGCCTTCATTCAAGGTCCTCGCTATGGCAATATTTTGGGGCCGATCGCTCATACTTCTTTTGTTAACCAGGATCGACCAGCGACCGGCCAAGAGCTTTTGCATCCATGCTTCGGCCTTCGAGTGCTACATGATCTTCCATGCTCCAGTCGCAGGGCACGACCTGACACCGAGTGCTATTTTGACTGTCTGTCCAGATGTGGTTCGTTAAATATTTCTTTGCCCCAGGCCCCTGGCACTCAATGTTTCGGTTCACAGGACGATGCAAGGCCAGTGACACCATCTCCTCCGACTCCGACTCCTGCTGTCTCCCTCATCAGGCCTCGACCATCACCCGTATGGAATCTTTGAATTTTCTTTGTCCACGCAACTCATGGGCACCATTGCTTTAGCCTTCTATCGATCGCCGTGTCCGACAGCGTCAAGACGAACTCCAATCTGTATGTCCCATATATTAATGCCCAGTGACATAACAAATTTATCAAACTCCTAGCGCCAGCAGACCCCTTTGCCTGCTATCAGCCCACTGGCGGTAAGTCGCTTTGAATTCTCGTTTCAGAGCCCCTTATCTGAATTGCACTAGCAACAGACACCCTCCATCCATCCTAATACCGCTGTGCGTAGCCTCAAATTTCTTTTTTCTTCTTGAAGCTTACAATTTTCAGGCTGTTTTCCCACGTCCCGTCACCCCACCTTGTCTGCTCCTTCCTCCTCAATTCACCATCCTTACCCGCACCGATGTCGGACCGCTTAAGCCTGGCCCCAATCTGGCTCGAGCGCACGACATTTACGTCTGGCAGCTCACGCTTAGTCACGAGGCCAATCTTTTCGTGAACTTTGACATGCATGCACGCTCCATCGAGAGTGGAGTAAACGGCTTGTGGCTCTTCCTCCTCCACTTTGAGCAGCGGTGTACTATTGATGAGCCTTTTATCCTACCTGATGGTATCCTCGAGTGCCTAGCTATGGAGAACAAGGCGGTTTCTTCCGCAATCAACGAACCATTCGCGTGTGCGTCCATCCCTGTTTTCCCACATTCATGTTTTTCAATGTCCCCTAGTGGCGTCCGTCAATACCACGATGGTACCCACGGTGAAGTTTCCATTGGCCCTGGGCCTGAGAGAGCTATCTATCGCCAGGCCATTGCCACTGCAGTCCAGGATCGGCGATTCTGGGCCCCAGCCGGATCTGGAGGCTTCTTCCTTCCAGTTTTTTCGTTTGCTAATTTTGTTGTCCGGGAGAGATGTGAGATATTTTCCGCCTATGGCTCACTGCTCGCACTGCATTGCTACGCCCCTGGGCCAGGGTCCTATTCCGGTCAGTATCTGGTTGCTGGTGGCGCTCACGGCAGGGCGTGAAGGGATGCTGATTCCACCGGAGGTGCTGTTGGCCCTCGACCCTGAGGCCTTCGATATTCTTGCTCCCTGGATGACGTTAAAAGTGTCTGATCCTCTCCCCACCAACCTCATGCACCCACTCGTCCAGTTCCTGATGACGGTGATGGAAACTCAAGTAAGCGCGATCATTTATGTCCAGTATCGTCTCTCTTGCTGACGGTTTCTCCTCTCTAGCCCGGTGATATTGGCAACAATCGCACAGAGGACTTTCACAACGCCTGCACCATTATGTTCATGTGCAAGGTGCTTTTAGGGTCGACCAGCTTCTGGGACCATCCCGAATTCCTTGCCCTCAAGCGCGGCTTTGACATCACTATCAAAGGAACATCTGTCGTACGGGTATGTCATCATCCAGATGCTGCCGGTACGTTGGGGCTCACCATCTATACAGAGAATGACTGCCTCTTGCTCAGCTCTTTCGATGCTAGCCTGTCTTTATGATCGCCGAGTCAAAAGCACGGGCGACATTATTGACCACCTCACTTATCGGATTACCTCCTCCTCCTCCGATCACACTACTCCATACTTTGCAGCCTTGTTCCGGCTGCTTGCAACGAGGTACCTTTCCGGTGTCGGGCACCCCGTACAGCTCCGTGCCGGAGTCCTTGAGGAAGGTGAATGGCAGAAGGAAGCCGGTAATCCACTGCTTCGAGTTGCTCTCCTTCTCCAAGCCGCAACCGACACAGACCTTCGCCCAATTGCCCAGACGTGGTCAATTAAGGTACGTCTTGAACGTCATGGGAATATTTTCAAGCTCACAAATCGTCTTCTTTAGTTCCGCTTCAGTGCCAGTAATTCAGGCATTAATGTCGGCGATGTGGTGAGTTGTCCCTCGTTGGTCCCCCTTGACGTGTCTGATCTAATGTGCAGGATGCTGAACCACGGGCTCTCCACTTTCATACATGCTCGTACGATATAGATGCGAATCTCACCGGGGCAATGGAGGACCTCTTGGTCAGATCTTGCAGCAGGCTGGACGACGATACTTACTGTTCGGATTTTGATGCCTGGATTCATGCGCAGTTGTTGGCTAGAGATCACAATACCGTGTAGTTCATTTCCTAGTTTGAATCACGGTTTGCCGTCTGGCCTGTCTCGTTTTGAAGTCCGGCTGTGTGATCCCAAAAGTCGCACATTTAGGGAACACAAAACACAAACAGTGAAAGCCGAAAAGCCAAGATCCTATCAGCTCGCAGCATAAAACTCGGTATTCGCCAAGGCTTACCCCGTAAATAATGCCTTGTCCATGTGGCGCCATGTGGAAAAGGGATCCCAACATGTGGTGCGTTGCACCATTTATTTTGCCGACACACTACTAAAGCAGGCCCTCAGACGACAAACCGGGGTGCGGTTGTTATGTCTGAGCCCGCTCTTCGTCGAAACCCCGCTCGCTCCACTCGTAGTCGTGTTCCACGGCACCCAGACTCACCTGTTTCATTTGCCTTGCCCCCCGTTCTCGACGATTCCGAAGAAGAGTCCGATTCAATTGACACACCGATAACAAGGGATCTTGCACTTGGTTTCGAGGCTGCAGCTCACGATCGCTCTACTCGAAATTATGTTGCCATGCACGAGGGTGAGTCAGTGATCGTTGGTAAAGAATATTCGCCTCACGCATGCGAAACAGATGTCATCGAGATTGATGAAAGCCCTAGTCCAGAGTTGCTCTCTGTACAGCCAGACATTGGGGGTGCGTGTGTAGTCCCATGCATGGTCAGAACGTACTCAGCTTTTGTGGCATGGCAGAAGAAGGGTTTAGAAGCCTTGTGTTACCTTCTCGTTCACTGTCCAGCTCACCCGACATCGATGATGTGGATGGTGTGTGCCTCTAAGACAATGTAAAAGAAATACTGACCGAGATACATGCAGACCACGAGGGATCTGTTCAGATGAGAGCGGTCAAAATAATTGAGGGGATCCTCCAGCTCAGGTCCCTCGAAACCTGGCCCTCTCCAAGTTCGTTGGCCGATCCTGCGATAGACACCTCAAGCTCTCCGATGTCGGTTCCTGTCAGGCGTGGGATACACCACTCTACAGGGTAAGCCCATCCGTACTGTATATGAACTCACCCGTTGTAACAATATTCTTCAGGCGGCCCACGTCACCTATACTTTGTCGGCATCCAGCTTCGCAACGCGTCTCGCACCTTTTGTCAAATGAGAGAGTTTGTTGACCCATTTCCGCTGGATGGCGCCATCTTCCTTCGACTCCAGAATGCCGGTGGTCCAGTTGGCAGAGCCCTTGCTGCTCTTGTTGATCGCTCTGAATACCTTGTCGGGACCTCCAATTTCCCTATCGACATTATGGGCAACTACAAGAGCTATCAGTACAACTTCCACGAAATTGGGTCCTTACTCGACCTTGAAAACTCTCGTGAGGCGCAAAATCGGTTTGCTCCGATACCGACTTCGCTCACTCGCTCGGAGCTGCTGCGCTCTCAAGAAGCACCGGACAATACTCCGGTTTTCGTCCTGTACCTGTATCATGTGGTGAGTTGCATTCGGTACCGACACAATCAATTTCCTTACCTTTTGGCGGCGGATAAAGGATACGGAGGCTTTCACGGCCCACACATCGGCCACAATCCTATCGGCCCCCACTGTCCCAGTCGCTGCGCCTTTGAGTGTCATCTCGTCCACCCCAGCCACAGTTGATGGGATCCAGACGTACCTCCAGGATCGCTTTGCAGTGCAACTCGCCGAGCTTCGCATTTGGCGGGCACGCAACTATGCGACAGCGTACAATCATTGTCTTGTGGAGCGACAAATCCTGGGAATTTGCCAGACCCTTGGCATTGGCCTGATGGGGCGCAATCACACGCCGGCTGTGGTTGAAGATATGTCAATCCGCCTGGAAGATGTGGTGAGCGCCGCGGGCATTAACTTTCAAACCTTCAGCACATTCCGCACCGAATTCCGCTTGATCAAGGACGCCCATGTTCTGTTGCGCCAGCGCCAGCGTTCGAACACCCTCCCAGCCAATTATGCGGAACTGCTTCAGTTCTTGGATCTAATGTTGGGAGAGCGCATTCTTGAGCCCGCAGGTAGCGTAGCTGGAGCAGATGGCAGCGAGGTGGAGGGAGCAGTTGTCAGATGCCAGATCACGACTCTCATGTCAGATGTACGTACTCTCCTCAGAGCCTACAATCGTCTTGTCTAGAGCTTTCAGTATTTTCGTATCCGCTGAATCGTAAATCGTGTCTCGGTGATTTTCTGTAATCTGCAGTATCCCACCTTCGACAATGTGCATTGATGTAAAGGGGTTACAGGCCACTGAGTGACCTTGAACACCGGCTGGCTGGTTGCCTACACGAGTCTTTTTTGAACGACTTGGGCAACTTAGAGTGATCCGTGGAAGCAAAGAAGCTGCACTGCCTCCGGATCAAAGAGATCTACTTCCGTGGATCGGAGATCTGTCTCAAGTCGTCAATTCAAGTTGAAACGGAAAAGATTTAGTGCACGCACCATAAATTGATAAATAGACTAGTCTGAACTACAAGAGGAGTGAAATAAGTTTAAGCTTGATCCAGCGTGTCCACTTGCACAAACTGTTTTCCACCATGATAGCGTCAAAGCACATGTGCTCCTTGCTAGCGCTCGAGAGCTTCGCGTCTAAAAAGCGAAAGAGGCGTGAAAAACCAGCCTTGATATCTTCAATATCTCCTTTCTTGGGCCTGCTCTTTGCTCCCAACTTGCGAGGCGAAACCAACCCGAGCTGCTCCAAACCCAACACGCCTCCCTTGTTTATCTCATGCACAATGGCGCCTACCACCGAAACACTCGGAGCGCAAACAGCACCCGCATAGTGGAAATCGGCAGCAAGGAGGAATGCGATGAGAGGACCGATCTCCCGGAACCGTGACGGGTTTCCAGCTTTCAGGAACCTGAAGCAATCGGTAAAAGCATATGCTCCATTTCGGGTGTTGGCCTCCCAGTCAGGGCAGCCGGCCATAGAAAGGGCGTCCCAGTACTCATCAGCCAAATGTACGCCGCGATGAGATTTAGCTCTGCTATATGCGGCGAGATTGCAGAAAAACGATGCCTCGTGATTGGGAAATTTGGCGTATTCGGAGCGCCAGGCATCGGGATCCTCAAAGTAGGTATTCGCCTGCATGGAAAAGGGAGTAGCAAAGATGACGCCTCGGAAAATGAGGCCGCTAAAAAGCCCACCCCTTGTGCGCGAGTGAAGAGGATCAAATGAATTCCCAGGGAGCCGTGAACGCGACCGTGAGGGACCGTGTTCCCGGAACGGTAGGAGAAAGTCTGCCTTCCCATGGACCGTCGCTTGGAAGAGTGTTGGGTTCACGATGTTTTCGTAGCCATCGATGAGCGGCTCCAGCTGTAGCAACGCGTCCAAGAACCTGTTCATGAGGCGCATCTCCCGGGAGTCCGACGCATCAAGGAGGAGACGCGGGCTAGGCGTGACTGCAGCAATGGCACCGGTGCGGTAGTTATGGAGCATCTCGGACATGTCGTTCAGCAGGAGGCTCTCTTGGGAGGATGGATCAGAAAGTCTGCAGCGACGAAGAGCATGGCGCAGGGGATCAAATGCGGCTGGGGAGAGGATCTTGGCCTTGGAGTCGCCAAAAATTTCTGTCTCGAGATGACCAAATGCGTACCAGACAGAGTCGAGGAAAAGGGTGGAGGAGCTGCAGCAGTGATACATGGCATCAACAAACCAGGCCTGAGCCCGGGACTTTGAGTTTACTGGGAATTTGAGCCAACGCGCAATGATATCAAGGACAAGTGTGATAACCTGGCTAGCAGGGACGTCGAGATCAAGGCTTGCGCGTCGCCGGTATTGGTATGTAACTTCGAGCGTGTCCAACCCGTAATCTGCTGGTAGCAGCTCGCGAGAATCTGCACGCGTAGACAATAGCGTATGGACATGTTTGGCCAGACGTCCAATCCAGCTTTCTGCAATCGGTTCCTCGAGCGCTTTGGTGATGACCATCGTGCAGTAGGAGTCAAGCCAACCCCAAGCGCAGTATGTAGTGACCATGACACTTTGACGCTGCAGCTTAAGCGTCAGGGCTGCGGTGGCCTCACTGCGGCGGATGTGGTCGAACTGATCCCAGATGCGAGAGATCAGGAGAGAGGTCTCAGGGGAGGACGGCGCCGTAAGAATCCCCTCAAAAGCTTCGTCCAATGCAGGGCTCGCGTGGCTCGTGAGCCCTCTAGACTGGACATGCTGGTTGGCGGTGCGAACAGCTGAATGGTCTTGCGAGACCATGCTGAGCTGAAAGCGATCCAGCAACTTGACGGAGGAGCCTACACTTTGTCATTTCACTGTAATTATGTTACACGAGATTCAACCAACCGGCATCAATTAAGAAGTCCTCGACGTCCGAGTCCACACTACCGATAGAGATGGTAATCTCGGCGGGGTCACAGTGTGGTTCCTGCATCTCCACAAGAAGCGCACGGTCGAGACGTGCAGCCGCAAAAGCATAAGTCTCAGTGCTGCTGCTAGCACAAACACGTTCCATTTCCAGGTACGACTCTGAAACCCAGAGTTGATCTGAAGGCAAAAAGAAATCAGACATAAATATTCCAAAAAGTGGACGGCACTTACTCGACTGACCCGCTGTCTCCGAAGGGCGGGCGAGTGGCGAGTCTTAGTAAAAAGATTAGCAATGGGAAGGAAGAACTATGAAACCAGCTCTTGCGCACCTAATTCCTCACTTTCCGAGCCGTTGTTGCCCGCCTTCGCCTTGCCTTTTCGAATGCGCTTCGGCTTTGGCCGACCCTTGTTGCCAAGCGAAGAGGAGAATTCGTCCGAGCTGTCGTTGGGTGTGTTATTGTTGGCGCTGCGCTTGCGCTTAGACCGGCGCGAATTGTTGTTAGGGTCTGGCTCTGGCTCGCCTGCTAGGAATCACAGTAATAAGGCAAGGAGAACCAGAAAGAGAACCGTGGTTAATTCGTACCTGCCTCCTTCTGAGCCTGGCGTTCAGCTGCACGAATGACCTGTCGGGCTAGCTTCCTCGCTAAAACCAAGATAATTAGTGTCAGGTACAGGTACAGTGAAGTGCCGAAACATTACCTTTGGCGATTGAAATTGGTGGTGCAGGCTTGACGAATGGACGTCCGCCTGCCTCGATTGGATTCCCCAGTGAGTCTACCGCTTCAGTTCCCACGAGCTCCTCCTCGAGAAGCGCTCCGGTGGTATCGACCTCAAAACGTTTGTCGTTTAGGACAGCATAGGGGATGTGACTCGCATATTGGTTGTAGTGGAGACGCCAACGGCGCTTGATCTCAGAGCGAATGGTGTCCTGCGCGATGAGCGCGCTTCCATCAGCAGCGTCCGAATCTACATTAATATCCGAACCAGTGGTAGATGCACGATAACCTGGGCCCTTCTCCCATGGACCCACAGACTCACGTGTCCCATCAACAGCAAAGGAGAACGAGCTCAAGAAGCGGTCGGAGTCGATACGCAAATCATAGAAGCGGGGGAGTTGGTTACTGAGGAAGATGATAAGGAGGAGGAACATGCGTGCCATGAACATAACGTGAGCGCGGATGTCCATCACGACTTGGCCATCGGCCGCAAAATTCGCGCGATTGGAAAAGGCGCGGTTCTCGCGGGACTCGCAGCTATAATGATATGCCAAGTCAACAAGTATAGAGACAATAGAGGGGAAGACAACACTAACTCAACGTGCTGCATCTCAGCCGACATCTTCAAAACAGAATCATTTGCAGTGGGCATGGCCCCGACAACAATATGGCCGAGGCCATCACCCATTTTCTCTGGAGGATACGAGATGAAAGTCATGCGATAAGCGTCGTTGGCCACCGCGACACCCTCAGGAGCAACGGCAGGGGTGCCGCCATGATAATTGAGGCCGCAGAAGTTGGCGGAATCAAAGTTGCGAAGAACAAAGTAGATGCCGAAGCGTATGATATGGAATTGGCTGAGGGTATAATTGTCGGGAAGGTTGGAGCACATGGTCATGTTTGTGAAACGAGCCGGGCTGTCCTTGTTGTCGTTGTGCGGGTCTCCGTAGAAACCAAGGGAATCCGCAAGTGTTGCCTCTGCGCCTCGTGAACAAAATTAAAGAAAATCCAAGACTTCGAGACGCACCACTGCCAAATGGAACAGCGGGAGCAACATTCAGCTGCAACGTGTTGTGCATGGTATTGCCAGGGAGGCCGAGCGCAGGGATATTTAACATGCTGGTATAGTCATCGATAATTTCACGGGTCTCGTCAGGAATCTGCTTCATCGCGGCCATTGGAAATGGGGCGACAGCCTGGAAAGAGTGAGAACTGGCTCCAAGATATCTTGACAGAAGTGGAACACATACGATGTTAAGATTGCGCCGCATGAGGTTATTCTCGTCAAAAGAGCCATTCACCTTCGACCCTTGCGCAGGAGACCAGATGCCCTTTTGGGATTGGTATGAGTTGGCGATAGTGTAGCAGCGTGTGCCGGGCTTGACTGGGCTGCAGCGGTCGTCACGTTCAATTGCGAGACCACCCGAGTAAGTACCTGTTGCGTCGCAAACAGGTGGTTCGAGGGTGATGAGGTCGGGAGGACCCATCGCGGCGTCGGCAGAAGCACGAAGAGTCGCCTTGTCGCTGCTAGATACCAAGCGCCTGAAAAAGAAAAAAAAGAAAAGCTCAGTTCAGTCGATAACAGAATGATGGCTCAGTAAACATACGCTGGGGTCATCCATGCCTGAAGCGTGTCCTTCCGAGCATCGCGGCTTCCTTCAAATCGAGAGAACACAAGCATGTCCTCGGGGACGCAGATGATGCCGTCTAAGACATAGGTGAGTTGATGGACGGAAAAAGAAAACCATATTAAGCACCTCGAGTCAACAAAACCTCTTTGGATGCACGGGGGATTTTTTGGGACTTCTCCCAGTCGTAGATCTTTCGCATAGCTGCAGGAGAGGGATCCTGAATCATAACAAGACACTTTCTGCCCCCAGGAACGAGCGGATGGCCATAAGAATAGAAGAGTTTTGGGAGGATAGGATTGCGGTTGGGTAGATCGAGAGGAATAAGCAAATCCTCAAGCATTGTGGTGTACACAGATATGGATAAAGCGCAGTGGAGGGAGGAGGGAAAGTAATCGATACTATCAAGCCTTTCACCGCCCTACCCACCCGAACATCCGGCCAGGCCATCTGGGGATCTGCAGCAGCTCGATCGAAGTTTGCTAAGTGAAACACAATTGAGTCAGCACCGCAACAGAATATAGACGGATACCTAGGGGCGGCTAGGCGGTTCCAATTGAGTCGTTGATGGTCTCCAGCAGCGTAGAAGCCGATTACAGCGGATGGAGTGGAGTAATAGATGGTGAGTCCTGTTTATATTGTCTCAGGCTCGTTCGACACCAGGAAAAATTGAAGCGTACGTTGACACAAGCCTATGATCCCAGTCGATAGACAGAGCTGCCTTATTTACCCGAAAGCACGGCCAGGCAATCAGGGGTCTGCAGCAGCTCGATTGAAGTTGCACCGTGTTTGGGACTGCTAAAACAAACACAGTTGAGCGAAGGATGTAATAGAATTTAGGCAGACACCTAGGGGCAGCGAGGCGGTTCTAATTGAGTCGTTTACTGTCTGCAGCAGTGTGGAAGTTAAGCATAGAC
Organism: Mycena olivaceomarginata; assembly: GCA_029378375.1. NCBI lineage: Eukaryota > Fungi > Basidiomycota > Agaricomycetes > Agaricales > Mycenaceae > Mycena > Mycena olivaceomarginata. The sequence continues at coordinate 470,255 of JARKIC010000029.1, forward strand.
GACCGAATAGAGCTAGAGGGTGATTCCTGCTGTACATTGTCTCGGGCTCGTTGGACATGAAAAAAAAATGCAGGCGTACTTTGAGATGAGGCAATGCCTCCAGTGAACAGATAAAAGTGCCCTATCCACTCGAAAATCCGGTCAGGCGATCTAAAGATCCAGGGGACTCGATTTCTGTCGTACTCCTGGATCAGGCATAATTATGCCAAGGAACTGGAACAAAAATCAGGTGGGCACCTAGGGGACTGGTAGATGATTCCAATTCAGTCGTTGTTCGCACCTAGAGGCCGAGTGGAAACTGAAACAGAAGAAATAGCGCACCATCCTGTTAAGCACTCTTAGGCTTGTTGGGCACAAAATAAAAATGGAGGCCAACTTTGACGGACTAACGACTCCATTGGAGGGATACAGCCGCCCAATTCACCCGAAAACCCGGCCAGGTGATCAGGGGTCTGCAGCAGCTCGATCGAAGTTGCACTTTGTTTGGGACCGCTGAAACACAAACAATTGAATCAAAGGACCGCGATAGAGTTCAGGCGGACACCTAGGGGTGGCGAGGCGGTTCTAATTGAGTAATTGACAGTCTCCAGTAGTGTGGAAGTCAAGCATAGATGATGTAGTGGAGGTAGAGGGTGATTCCAGTCTACATTGTCTCAAGCTCGTTGGACATCTGAAAAAAAATAGAAGGAGTACTTTAAACGAGTCAATACCTCCAGTAGACAGACAGAATCACCCTATTGTCCTGAAAATCCGGCCAGGCGATCAGGGGTCTGGTGTAGCTCGATCGAAGTTGTGGTTTGTTTGGCACCGCTGAAACACAGACAATTGAGTTGAAAAACCGGAAGAGAATTCAGGCGGACACCTAGGGGCGGTTAGGAAGTTCCAATTGAGTCGGTGATAGTCCCCACCAGCGTAGAAGCCCAGTACAGAGGACGGAGTGGAGCAATAGAGGTTGATTCCTTTTTACATTGTTCCGGCGCTTTGGACATCCGGAAAAAAAAATGAAGGCGTACTTTGAAATGAGCCAATGCATCCGGTGGACAAACAAAATCCCCCTATCCACCCGAAGATCCGGTCAGGCCATCTAAGGATCCAGGGGACCCAATCGAAGTTGCACTGCTGTAGCACAGCACTGCTGGATCAGATGTAATTACGCCAAGGAACTGGACCGAAAATCAGGTGAGCACCTGGGGACTGGTAGATGATTCCGATGGTCTCGTTGTTCGCACCCAGAAGCCAAGTGGAAACTAAAACCGAAGAAATAGGGCACTATCCTGTTAAACACTCTTAGGCTTGTTGGGCATGAAATAAAAATTGAGGCCTACTTTTAGATGGACTAAGGACGCCATCGCATTGGAGGGATACAGCTGCCGTATTTGCCCGAAAACCCGCCAAGTGATCAGAGGATCAACAGGACTCTCGGCAAAGTCTTGAATGATCGATCAGCATAGAGCACAGCATGACGCATTGTGCACTCAGCAAAAGTGCTCAGTGCCAAATACGTCATCGGTCGGCGCACCTAACATGTCGGTCGGTGCATGCTCAGTGCCGTTTGATAAGCAGCTATTACAGGTGAGAACAAAGACCACTCAACCCGATACACAAATGTCCCGTTGTTCTCTACTTTACCTGTGCCAGTGCTGTGGTGCACGTTGGCTAGGAACGGGAGGAAACACATTGGGCTAAGGGGTTGTAGCATCGCCATGTCCAGATGTGCAATGGATGATCATGAGTGCGCCAGACATGATGGAAGGAAGGAAGACATCTTAGGCCGATCAAATCGTGATCGTTGATCGTTGATCCGTGCATGTACATACGCATATATATAGCCCTATGTATGGAGGAGATTTTCCATCGACAGCATGAATCCGCCCCGCACTCTATTTCTATGTGGCTATCATCGCATTTCTAGCTGTTATTTCACTTCCTCCTCCGAATACAGAGCAAACTCTAACGATAAGTGCGTCTATTTCACTTGACCCGACATTGTTCGGATTCCCCATTTTCCTCGACCCTCTCATTGATTCTTGGCACGTAGGGGCTCCATCCACTATGATTTCAAATATAGTCCAACTGCCCTGTAGGTCTTTGCACTTTGTCTAGGCGTCAATTTAGTCAACAATCTTTTGTCCAGGTTAGAGAAAAGACTGCACAATGACACCACTACCTTCAGCACTTACAGCACTATGCAGCTGAACTTAAGCCCCATGTGCGTAAAATGTGTTGTATTACCTGCAATCCGGACTTACTCATAGCTCAGTTCCAACACCGTCTTGGTTGCTACTTTGCTTGACGATGGCGACTATTCTGACATGCCTGAGCTTGTCGAGTATTCGGATTCCGATTCAGACACCCCTGAGCTCAAGTATAGCATTTTTTCATCCGACGGTCAGTGCTTTGTGTGGCATTGCAATCTTTGCCTTGACATAACATGTAGTTGCGATGCCGAACGTTAATAATAATCTTTACCGCTTCACCCTCATTTCTTACCCTGCAACGTCAATTCATTGATCTTAGTCGAATATTTCGGCGTTAAATTAACGGGTGTGCATTACAAATTGAAGTCAATTCTCAAGTCGAGTACTATGAATATATTTCATTACAAATCCCCAAAGCCGCTGCCCACACCAGACGTCGAACATGCATCGAGCGTGAACGCACATCAACTACGGTTGCCAGTCTCCTATCAAGCTCCAGAACCTCTTCCGGCGTGAAGGGGCAATTGGGTGCATCACAAGGTACGTGAGAGAGTGTGTCGAGGCCAGGCGCAAATGGGTTTCGGTCAGCCCAGTCCTGCGGGTTCTGGTCGAGTAACTGATTCATGAAGGTAGAGTCGTTGGCAACGTCCCAGTCGATGCCATATGTATACGGATCCTCAACATGTTCATCGTCGGGCTCTCGCCGATACTCAAGCCCACGCGGTCCATCCTGATACATGCTGAAAAAAAGATGTCACGCGGGGAGCGATTACGCTCACCACGGATGCTGAGGTGGTGGGAGTTCCAAGCTTGCGCCCAATCCTGTACATCAGCATTGATATGGTGGAGGAAGAGATGGTGCAGCAGCCAGATATGCGCCGGGACCTGGGGGTTGAGGCCATGATGGACCTCGAGGTCGGTGAAGAACTTCTTCCACTTCTGACCGAAGCCATGTGTGACATCGTACCAGAGGCGCTCGATACGGGTGTTGTGAACGCTCCTTTATGACCAGTGAATGGATAGTCGAGTTCAAAATGTATCACAACAAGTACCTGCCCCAGATATATGACCCACGCCCCGCACCCCGTGCATCCTCCATATAGGCAGCAACGCGAACATTCTCTGTGCCGTGATCTCCGCGTACTCGACTTGGTAAGCCGTGTTGATCAACGGCCTCAAGGAAAACGTCGAGGACAGTCTCCGACAAATTGTTGTTACTGACACGGATACCGGTGACAAGACGTGATTTTCCGTCAATGAAGCAATGGATTACGATCTTGAATCGAATGAGACCTGGGGGCAGCAGTCAGCAGAGCGAAGGGAGCTCAAATGAAACAATCATTACCGTGCTGGCCATCGTGATGCCATAGGGAATTCGCTCCTGCAACCCTGTACGGCCTCCGATGAATAAAGCGCACCCCAAACCGACCCGGTGAGCCATGAACCCGGAGGTATGAGGCAGTGACTCGTGCACGGGGGACGTGGTGGCCATCTGCTTTCAGTCGACCCATAAGCATGCGTCGACCAAAATCAGGGAAGATCTCGAGTATCGAAGTCATTAGAACATCAAGCTCCTCATCGGTGAGGGTCGATACGGGACGAGATGTCGAGGCATAAGTGCGAACGACCGTGCCATCAGTGCGAGTGGTATCAGTATAAACACGTGCACCAGGTTCTACCAAACCATACTCCAGCGCGCGACGCCGGATCGTCCGTGCAGTACAATTAAAAAGGGCAACAAGATGGGTGGTCCCTCGAAGATTGAGCGCCTCTCGGAGGACTTGGGGATCGATCTCAACGCGCGGACGCCCGCCGGTGGCGACGCGGCGAGCCACGACGAGATGTGGTTCGTCTGGTGGGTCGGATGACAGATGACGAGCCTGCGGAGGAACAATGGGTGGCATCTTCAGCAAACACTGAAGTGAAGTGACCCACCTGATCAAGCTCATTCACCATCGCCGCGACACTCTGCTGTAGGATGGCATACTCAGACGCCTCAAACGAAGTGCGGTGCTTGAATTCCAAATCAGAACGTAAAGATGTCAGAACCATTATGAGTGAATGCACGGGCTCTGCCGCCTGCAAGAGGTGAAGGGCCTCGTTGGCTTGGATGGTGAGTTGTGCAGAGTCGCCTCGCTGGGTCCGTAAGGCGCGAATGACATTGCGCTCTAGGATTTGATAGGCAATGCGAAGGTTCTCGACCTGTTCCGACATGGGGGGTAAAGTGGCGAATTGATTAAGTTCGCATTTTTGAGGAAGCCTTTGTAGACCACAAATTCCATGTGCACACGTTCCCAGGCCAAGATTTGACCCGAAGATCGCAGCAAAGCATGCACATGGCACTCATGCTGCCAAGGCGGCCTTATCTCGCCGGGGGGGAAGGGATTCTGAGTATAGATCATTCCCAAAAGGGAGTGAAATCCTGGGATTCCCCTGGTGAAGCAACGACAAAAATCTTTGAAGATACAGAATACTTTCCAAACTTTTCGGCATAAACGGTTCATTTTTTGATCGGGCAGATGTGGCGTAGATCTTCAAAGAAGTAGGTTCAACAATCTGATGTGGCGGTGTATGCAAGGAAGTTGAGGATGATAAAGATGTGTCATCTTTGTAAATCTCGACAGATCTTTGTAGATATTGGCATTTCTTAAGGTTTCATCCAAATCTCTGAACTTCTTGGAAGATCTCGATAAAAGGCCATATGGAAGTGCATAAAACTATGTTTTGTCCGTCAAGGACCCTCAAAGGTTGGTTTCCGTTTTGATCACCGGTTTCCCATGTCCGGTTATATATGTCAAGTGTGTGACTTTCGCTCTTCTGGTACAAATTCAAATTCAGTTTTTTTAGCTCCAAAAATCTCATGGTCCAGCTCGTATCTCAGAGGCGGGAAATCTCCAGCGAGGTGACTTCTTCCAAGTGAATGTATGATGTTTCCGCAGGACCACTCAAAGAAAGTCGGCCGAACGATCCGGCCCGCACCCCTCAGAATAATTTTTCTGACATGTGTGTGACCTTTCGGCTCGGCCGCAACGGATATGCGAAAGAACGCTTCGCTTCTCACGGTCCGGCCCGGACTTCCTAAAATATCGTATTGCATCAGGCTGCATCAGGGCACTCAAAACGTGACTTCCCAAATGCGGGAATTGGATGGCGGCAACACGGCAAGCTCGCAAAGCAGCAGATCTCATGCCGTTGTTTGTTTGTACAACGGACGACCGTCTCCCTTCTCTCTCCCTCCCACTACCCCGCCCACCCCAGCTCTTCCTTAATCCCACCCGCTTCCTCGTCCGTGTCAAATGTTGTATTCTCGTAGGGTTTGAATGGCAGCTGGGTCCTATATGCGTCAAAACAGCCCAGGATGGATCAGGCGCGTCGCGCTCGGAGCTCCATATGAATGGTTCAGACATGAGGAAGACGCGAGGAGGACGCGTGTAGACACAGGTCGAGGCGAAGCGCTAGCCGGCGCTTACACGGCGTTTGCACATTTGGGCGTGGGAATCTATTTCACATGATTTTTCACGCAAAACTGCTTACGATCACACAGCGGCAACCGAGGTCCTTGTTGACAGGTGCCAATAAAATCAGACTCCATATAAAAGATTTATTGACTGTCATAAACTGCGGAAGGCTAGGTTCAGCCAGTATCAGACTTGCCGTGTTTGCTTGTCCACGACTGTGTACCATTCAATTGCCAACTCACAGGAAAGCAGCGCAATCTAATCTTATCCGGAAATCTTATCTTATCTGGCAGATCGGGGCCAGGGTATTAGATTTTCTCAATTGAATGCTGGCACTTCAGCGACGATGTCACAGTTACTATGCAGTCCGGATCATCGCCTCGTTTCAGCTGGATAGCCCTTGAAATTCTGAGCAAGACTGTCTCTTCAGAACATCTTATTTTGAATTCCTAGCGAGGCCTGAGATATTACAGCTCTTTGCGGAACTTAGGGTGCAGGTCGTTTTTTTCTCATTTCGACAATTTTCAGCAAGTCCGCTGCCCTGAGCTCAATTTTGATCGGATTGCCTTGAGAGTAGGCGCATTAGAATTGCATTCAAAATCCGTAGTCAACGCAATACCGGTATTTTTGATGCCATCAGAAAATGAAATTTCTACTGGAAAATCTCGGCTTTCAGCAAGTAACCTGCAACTTGCAGTACCGCTCGGATTGCCCTAGTTTTTGGATATGTTACATGTATACATGTGCCCTGGTCAACCATGATGTTTTCACATGTAGGTATGCGCAACACCGCTTCATATGCACACTGCCGAGGTCACCTCGGTCGCATTCTCGCCCGACGGCAAGGACATCGTCTCCGGCTCTTGGGAGTTGGAGGGACACGACAATTCGCATCTGGGATGCAGAGAATGGCGAGACCGTTCTTGGTCCATTGGAGGGTCACACCGACACGGTCTGGACGGTTGCGTTCTCGCCCGATGGCAAGCATGTTGTATCCGGTGGTTGGGACAATACCATACGAGTATGGGATGCAAAGAGCGGACATGCCGTCGGCGAGCCGTTTGAAGGACACACCCATTGCTTTCCATTTCCCGCAACTTTCTATCCAGCTCTTTCTGCTCCTGGATCACCTGCCGAACAAGAGGATCGTCGTACGGCAACAGTTTCGCAAGATTCATGGATTGCTTGGATTGCAAAACAAGGCGATTGGCAAGTTCGCCGTAGGAATCCTCAAATGACATCGGAAGAGAATATGTTTGGGTTGGGGAGGATGGAAATAAACGAAGAGCTGCGAGTCAAGTCCAATGATGGCGTGCCCGCATTCAGGCCAGTGGCAGTAGGATATCCCCGCCTCGGGCGAGCATGCGACGAAAAAGCCAACAGCAGTGGGATATAACCGCTGTCCTGGATGCAGGCAGATCCGACTGTATGACCAGAAAAAACCAACGGGGGCGGGAAATAACCGCTGTGATCAAGTATGCGGCCAGATATACCCGCTGTGGTCGACCATGCAGGCAGATCCGACTGCGCAACAAGAAAATCCAATGGCAGTGGGATATAACCGCGATGGCCGAGTCCGCGGCCATATCCGACTGCCAAACGAGAGGGAGAGCTATAGAGCACAATCTCACCAATTTAGCACGCGAATTGTTCCATGACACACCGAATGACTCAAACCCCCAGCGAGCATAAATGGCACGATGAGGAGTACGGGGAATCTCACCTCTCTCCTTCTCCCCATTGACTGCTCGCTAGGTCCGTCCATTATTTCCTCTCTTCATCTCTCACTCTGATAATTTACTGCTCGCTAGCTATCTAACTTTGCTACCCATCGTCCTCTCCCTAGTGCACACTGTTTTATCACTACTAGTTTATCTGCGTACTTGGATTTATCGGTCCGCGGCCGAATACCATCCAGAGTCCGTCGCTGGCCGCCCCAGCGACGCGACTGCGGTCCTCGCTACACCACGTGCCCCTCAACGCAAGCCAGTTAGTCTGCCTAAAATTAATGCTGTGAACTCGGCCAGTGTGCCCGGAGGGCCTCAAATAGGAACTCACTCCTACTTCAAATGTAGTGTGCATTATTGGTGGATCAATTTTCCTTCTGAAGAATATGGACCGTAGAGTTCAAATATGATTCACATTCACTACAGTGGTGCTCTAAATAAATGCCGAATTGTATTTTGCATGAATTCCATCAGTTTCCCTCCGAATTGAGCCAAACGACTTTGTATACGCAAATTAGAGATGAAATGGAGACCAATAGTGTAGTTACTTAGTTTCCTTATGGGGTAATCTGCCGGAACAGCTTAATTTTCTGGGCAGAGGAGAAAATCACTTTTTGGTATTACCTTATATGGAAATTTCATCTACATGACGTGAAAGGGCTTGTAAAATAGTGCACACCCATATCTTGAACTGAAAGGATCTACCTTGTAGTTATTGAGATACAAGGCGAGCAATTTGCACATTTTGACTGAATTTCTTGCAATTCCTTCACTTTTGAGTCAAAATGTGCAACTTGCTCGCCCTGTATCTCAACAGCCACAACGTGGATTCCTTTGGTTCAAGACATGAATGTGCACTATTTTTCACGCCCTTTCATGTCACGTAGATCAAATTTCCATATAAGGCAATCCCAAAAAAGTGATTTCTCTGCTGCCCAGAAATTAAGCTGTTCTGGCAGACTACCCCATATGGAAAATAGAAAACTACATGGTTGGTCTTGATTTCATCTCTAATTTGTGTATACAAAGTTGTTTGGCTCAATTCGGAGGGAAACTGATGGAATTATGCAAATTACAATTCGGCATTTATTTAGAGCACCACTGTATCCCGGTGTTTGAGGCCCTCTAGAATACCTAGAAGTACATCATAGCAAAAATCTAAGTCTTTCTGAGCACTATTGGGGGTATGGGACGTTTTCTGCACTAGCCTTATATTTGACAGACCAAACCTTTCGCCACTTCCTCCAGTACCAACCGCAAATAGCAGATATCCTGAGACTGCTCCGGACACTGTGACCTCAGGAACGCCAAAACCGCATCACCATCCCCCCGTAATGTCGCATGCCCAAAGGCTCGAGGGTCTTCATCAACATGCTGGAACACCATCCCGAGGGGCGTCGACCCCTCGATTTTGGGCGTAACGTTTCCAGTGCGGTGGCCCAATCCTTCCTCTACCACTCCTAGCATTGCGTGTGCGTAGCATATGTACTCGAAGTGCCGCGCTCCACCGTGACTCTGGAAGAACGCGAGGAGCGACTCGGCGTCACCCCGTATGGTCGTGGGCCCGAAGAGCCGTGCATTCACCAATAGCTCGAATGTCATCGCAATGTCCGAGCAGATGATGGGGCCACCTGGCCCTAAACGACTGCTAGCAAAGCCCAAGGGAACCACACCTAAATTTGCAGAGATCGCTGACGGCCGATATCCCCCCGGAAGCGGCTGAAACGTTTCCTCCACGGCTCTTGCATGGTGCTTCCGCTTCTCCTTGTTGTCTGTGACGTTTACTCGGGTGAGTCGGCATTGAGTGGCGGCCGAAGCATGGCAAAAAACAGACGCACCAGTGGGAAATACCTCCTCCTCCTCCTTTTCTTCTTCTCCTCCACCACATTTGTGTAGGTTTTCTGGAGCGATTTGTCGGTGATCCTTCGCCCTTTCGGCGGCCTGACCAGTGATTGAGCGTTGAGATAAGTTTGGCTAAGCCAGTTGGCGCCCCGTTTCCTCCTGCCGTGCGCACCCTCTTTAAACTCTGTGAATTCTCACCTTCCGATAGCCATTTACGAGTTGGGGTTTCTTGTGCCCGGAATTCGCGACGAACTCCTCGATTTGTGTCACTGACAGCTGTGTCACCCTGGTAGGGGAGAGCCAGGCGCTACAACGACGAAGGGTTTCAGGAACGGCACATAACAAAAAACACTACGCACTATTCTCCGCCGGGGAAAAACCGCACGAGTTCTGTGCTCTTGTTCGCGAAACGGTTTTTTCTTTTTCTTTTGTTTAATGGCGACCGGCGCCATCGCGGGGTCGACGATCTAAGAGAATGTTAGTACGTGGAAGGAGGGGGTGTCACCTCTTCAGAGAAGATCTAGTGTCACTGACTTCCCCGGGCCACGGGGGGAAACCGTCGACCGTTCCGAGTACAATATCGCTCGTGTTAAATGCCGTGATTCTTATTGCGGGCTTCTTTCTCTGGCTCATCCTAGTTTGCGAGGTGAGTTTTAAACTTGCTCTCTTATATACAGCGGCCGCCCGTGAGAGACATGGACTGTCCTCCATCCAAGTCATCATTGGTAATTATAATTAGATCCCTATCTAAGGTTGCCACGGCCATCCTCATGGCATGATACAACGGATATTACCAAATTTAGGAATAACATGCCAAGGTTATACCCCAATACTCCGCTTTTGATCCCCGCTGTCGGGGGCGCTCATTGACGATACATGTTTCGGTTGAGACTGCATTTTGAACATCTCGATGTTCAATGCCAATTATGGATGGTAGAATTTCGAGCTGAAGAGCAGAACGAATTAGGCAGAGAATCTTAAGAGATCGGATAATAGGCAGGTTGCGAAGCGGCCACTGGCCCCGGGATTACTGAAGGAGTTCCTCGAATAGATTTATCTGCCAGTGTAAATGCCCACAATGGCCATCGAGTTCTATCACAAAATACAAAGGAGGCTTCAGGTGGAAGACGGGATATAGTACATCGGTGACATTCAGGATTGCGACAGGCCATGTAGAAGCGGTTATTTTCTATCCGCGGACAAACGAACGGAGAGATGGCCCCTGAACTGACTAATGGGTCGATAATGCTGGCGATATATATCTAGCTACAAAAGGAAAGCCGAAAATGAATCTCGGCTGCATTGAGCACTAAAATACAGAAGAATGCTACCTTGTGCACTGATATCTATTGTAGTGAAAAGAAAATGCACCCAAGTGCAATCAGAATGCAAAATAAAAGTAGGCAAGAAGGCGTATGCATTGGGTTGTATTTCACCGCATTTGAGGGTCGCCTGGTCGTGGATTTGATTGCATCGAGCTGCATTGAGTCGCATGACCTATGGCCGCGGCAGAGGCAGAGGCAGTAGCCTCGCTTTTCGGCGGTGACGACGCTGCCTCGGATCTTTTTGCCTCACTTGGGACGGACCCCCCTCTTTCCTAGTACAACCGCTTCCGATGTGTTCCCTGTGGAGACTTCCCAGGCGGGGGAATACAATTCCTGGCCAGAGACTTCCCAGTCCAGTCAACAGCCTAGTTCATATCAGCCAGACCTGAGAAATGGTACCGGAGTTTATGCGCTACCACCAGTCTCTACCCAGGTTTTGAACGCTGGTGGAACCGGTCACACCCAGTCGTAGGCACAGGAAGAAATGACAACACTATGACCCTCAGGCCTATATACCACCCCCCCTGCAGGTAATGTTCAACCACTTTATCACCCACATGCATCCACTAACACGGTTATAGAAGTGCAGAATACAACGCAGGCCGCTGCATTCGAGCCGTACACCACTCCCGACACCTACAACCCGTACGCTCTGGCGGCGAATCATGCAGTCCCCGTTAATCCTCCTGTGCAGCCCGCGCACAATCCTTACGCCCGCACCAGCAACACAATCTTATGCTGTACCTCCGGTCGCCCCGTCGGCTGCTTCCCAGTCGGCGTATAGCCCGTACACCCCTGCAACGCCGCCCTCAACATACGATTCGCCGTATTCTACCTCAGTCGGGAACACTTCGTACACGTCACAGAAAGTGGCGGTCGTCCCTCCGCCGCCTGCACCTGCGCCGGTCCTTAACCGTCCCAAACTTTCGAACGCTTATGACCCCCCATTTTCCACTTCCCGTTCGACTCGGCGGGGCGTATCGCCCTCAGCACGTTCTTCGTCTCCTGCAAAGAGTACAGGACCCCGTTCAGTGTCACATTCAAATTCGATCTCCTCGCAAACAAACGGTGGTTCAATGGGAGAGAAGGGACGTCACCGATAGAAAGAAAGTCAATCTTGTCAACCTCGACCCACATATCTGCATCGGCGAATCACATCAGTGTTCTCGGATATTATTCACACCGATATTGTTCCAGTTCGCCATTAGGTCTTGTCACACGGTGTTCAAGATGACCCTGCGCTGCCGGACCATATACAGAAACGGATGCCTTGCCTCACTGAGTCGTTCCCTCTTGCCTTTTGTTTTACCGTTGTCACGTACCGGCCGCGCTCTCACGGCGCGTAAAGAACGCGTCTCAGACACGCGTTGTTTGCGCATGCATCTCCATCATTCCATAATAACGGGACCTAACGGTAATCAGACCGCGGTAACTGTCAAAAGAGACTAGCGAATAAGTCAAACATCAAAACAAAAGGCCGCTCGAGTCTTCGTCAGAAGGGGGGGTAGGAAATCGCCCTCCAGCAACACATTGATTTGAAGTGGATTGCAGGGCATGCCAGATCAAAGCATGGAATGGAACCGGACCGATATTAGGGAAAGAAACAATTCCTACGTGCAAACAGAAAAACATTTCAGTGCATTACATTCAATAGCCACCGGGCAGCCCCTTGCCGACAAGAATGTCCGTTTTGTTGCTGTCGGATGTGTCAAACGAGTCCAGGTGTGTTGACTTTGAACTGCGTTGAGACCCCGATCCAAAGGTTTGTAGTTCGTCAGAGTTATCCGTTGACTGTCAACGCAGTCTCTGTAGTTTTTGCCTTGAAATTCCGAGTGTATCATGGTATTTCATAATTTACATAAAATCATGAAAGACGTGTAGAATTTCATGATGTTCTGACCGCACAGTGCTACTGGCCCTGCTTCTCAGTTGCTCTCCTGTTGGCTATGGGTAGACATCAAATAGACTATCAATACTGTACTTTTCCCTTCAAATCGGCAGTCACGCGTCACACACCCGTCTGTCGATCGCGAAATCTGGTCGGTGTCACGCGTCACTCGGCCGTCTGTGGAACCTCCAAGCCGTCACGCAGGTCCTCAAATTTCTTAAAGGGTGCAAAAAAGACGAAATTTTCGGTTAGGGTTTTGAACTGAGCGTGAATTTGGATTTGATGTGAATTGGCTTTTCAAAATGCAGGTCACATGTCTTGACTTGAACTGATTCAGTGCACAGGGAGGCCAAAACTGAGCGTGAATGCCAGCAGAATTCTGGTTCGAAATGTCCTCCGGATCACGGGAAATGTTGCATTCCTGGTGGAGTTATGGCTCAAACAATGCCGCCCATCAAAATCGGTGACGCTTTTCAAAACGCAAGCTATTCCTGGCATCGGATTTGATGTGAATTGGATTATAAAGAAAAGCAATGCCCGGTGTTTGCTTAAGAATACTGCCAACGGAATCTGAGGCGGCCATTCTGACTGAAGTTATGTCGACTGTCGCCTCAGCAGGTCAATTTTGCCAGGGTTTTGAACCGAGTGTGAATTTGGATATGATGTGGATTGGATTATAAAGTATAGTATTGTCCCTGACGTCGATGGATTTACCGGATCTCCCAGAGGAGCCATACCAGATTGGGCAAAATCGGATATTAAACAGCCTCAAATTGTTTTACGGAAATTGATCTCAGTTAGCGACGGCTGAATCAAATGGCCCTGCAGCAAAATTGGCCCAACTGTGAATGACTGGGTCAGCCGGCAGGGCCACTGTTCTGAGGAAGTCAGTGCTTCAAGAGACATCATTAGGGTAGCCTCAAATCGCTTTATGGAAACTGATCTCAGTTCGAAGGCCTGCGGAATTAAATGGCCTGCAGGGTGGCGCAATTGGCCTCAGTGTGAGTGACTGGTTAATGGATGAACAGCCTGCTGGGCCACTTTTCTGAGGCGGCCAGTTTGTCCAGGGGCATCATCAGAGGAGCCTCAAATCGTTTTACAGAAATTGATCTCAGTTCGAGCGACGGCTGAATGATACGGTCTGCAGGGTGGCAAAATTGGCCCAACTGTGAATGACTGGTTCAGCTGGCAGGGCCACCTTTCTGAGGCAGTCAGTGTCTCAAAGACATCATTTCAATAGCCTCAAAGTGTTTTATGGAAACTGACCTCAGTTCGAGCGACTGCGGAATAAAACGGTCTGCAGGGTGGCGCAATTGGCCTCAGTGTGAGTGACTGGTGAATTGATGAACAGCCTGCTTCACCACTTTTTGAGGCAGCCAGTTTGTCCAGGGGCATCATAAGAGTAGCCTCAAATTGCTTTACGGAAATTGATCTCCGTTCGAGCGAGCCATATTTGTCAACTAAGTCAACAGGTGTGTTGTGTTCGATGAGCAGCCTCGCCATGTCGAGGTGACCATTTCTCGATGCATGATGCAGCGCAGTCCGGCCATATTCGTGGACCAAGTCAACAGGTTTGTTGTGTTTGATGAGCAGCCTCGCGATGTCGAGGTGACCATTTCTCAATACATGATGCAGCGCAGTCCGAGAAACAGACAATTTACTGGCCCAATGAACCCACCCTCTTCAACTTCAAGTGTCCCTTTGACCCACTCTTGAAGTGCATCCCGAATCGCAGGATTGTCAAGGAGAGACTCATGATGTGCGCCTGCATCTTGGTGTTTCTCCGGCAGAGTCCCATCAGTCAAAAGTTGCACCGTCATCTCGCACAGAACCGGGGCATAATAGGCGCCTTTTCCGCACCGGTGAGAAATAGCCAGACTCGCCTCCTCAGAGGGATGAGAAACCGGGGATCTTCTGTTTCAGTCTTGGACGCAAAAGACGGCTAGCTGTTTTGACACTCGCAATAAGCTTTATTTTTTTTTGAGGAACAGCTGAAGAAGCTTGTCGTTATATTGAGGAATAGGCAGACGGCTAAAAAAACAAGAATATACAAACCAAATGCAGAAATGGATGACGGTGATTAGTACATTGTGTGAAAGATTGCAGAGGGACATTCCAAAGGAGCGGAGGCCAATTAGAAGCGATCCCCCAAACAGCTCATCACCAACCAAATCGGTAGGATTGCCCATACTGATCGGTGCTCACGTCTCATTTAACCGAGACTTCGTGAGTAACGAGTAAGGGTATAGAAGACGAGATAGTGAACCTGGTTCGACGAACAAATGACTTGAGAAGTCTGCCTGGCTTCGCCAAGACGTACATGGTCTGAAAATCGACGTGAGAAAAAGCTCCGTGTTCCAGAAATCAACATACCTCGCTCAGGTTATCTTCCTCGAGGTCAGGGATCAGAATCGTGCGGCACTGGGGTAGAGATTCGGTAGGATTTCAAGTTAAGAAGCTACTGTAGTGTTGAGACTTCGATGGTTCCGTAATTGGGCTTGACAGCATTCATCTTTGCAGGCTTCAGGTCAGCTTTCGCCCATATTCGAGGTACAGGCATCGGCGCCCGACTCCCGAGGGCTCAACGTGGTTAGATCCACGAGTGTGCGGAGGCGGATACCACTGAATTACAATTCATCAAGGAGAAGCTCGTTGGCCATGTTGCAGCACAGCATAAATTTACAGATCAGAGCAAGAGTCTTTGTGCACCTGGTACTCGTGTGGAAATCCAAACGGACATCTTGGAGTGGCTCTCACCTCAGCCTGGCACCAAGGAACATATCTTATGGGTCACAGGTATAGCAGGCAGCGGCAAATCAACTCTCTCTGCAACTATTGTGGACAATCTTCGCAAGAAGGACACACCTGTTGCAGCTCAGTTCTTCATCTCTCGCAACGTCGCCGGAACATTTGATGGAGCCAAAATTATACCCACTATTGCACAACAGCACGCCGAATCCTTTCCAGCTGCCGCTTCCATCATCCATGAGAAACTGAACAATGGCTTCCCTTCTTCACAGAAAGAACAAGTAGAGGCACCTCTATTAGCTCCAATCCAGGAACTCTCTAAATCTCATGACGTGGTGGTCATTGTCATCGATGCACTGGATGAGCTCCGGGATGCAGCTGAGACAGTGAAGAGCATCCTGTCACCAATTGCACCAAGGGGCTGTAATCTTCTTCCGGATAATGTCCGATTCCTTGTTACTTCTCGACCAGAGCATTGGGCTGACATCTCCGGGTGGGCTTGACATCTCTGGGGATAAAACTCTTGAGCTCGCGATGTTCAAACGGCATGCCATGGAGACAGAAGCATCTTGTGGATGAAGTTCACAGCTTCATCGTTGCAAAGATGAAGGAAATTACGCCGAGCTATTGGAACAATTGGCCAACTACAGAACAACCGGCAGAGTTCTCTGGAAAAGCAAATGGCCTCTTTCACTATGCTGCAACTGCTCTTCAGTGGATCAAGGAGGAGATTGAACAGAGGGGGATGGCTTGTAAAGATGAAGTCTTTGATCAAATTACCCTACTGGGTATTGGTGAACTCGAGGCTCTGTACAGGCTCATTTTGACCTCGTTTGAGGACATAGACAAGGATCTGGACAAGGTTACAAAGAAGCAAGCACAAGCCAAACTGAAATGGAGCGCAGGAACCAATTATGCGGCTTTCAGCATGTTATTGGAACGATCCTTGTCCTTCAAAAGCCATTAACCATCTCTCAAATCATTGCTTTACTGGCCGACATACCCGTGGGG
This sequence comes from Mycena olivaceomarginata, assembly GCA_029378375.1. Taxonomy (NCBI): domain Eukaryota; kingdom Fungi; phylum Basidiomycota; class Agaricomycetes; order Agaricales; family Mycenaceae; genus Mycena; species Mycena olivaceomarginata. The sequence continues at coordinate 486,452 of JARKIC010000029.1, forward strand.
GACTTCGATGTTGGCCACTTCCTGCGGCAGATGCGCAGTGTCTTGATTCCAGGCACAACTACATTGTTTGAGGAAGCAACACCACAAATGCACAAGTCTTTCCATGATTATATCATGGATGAGCACGCACCACCAGAAGAATTCCGTATCCTCATGGGCCATGCGCACTTCGTAACAGCAAGAAGCTGTTTGGAGGTCATTGTCAAGGCAGGGACCCAGTCTGATGTTGTTGTGAAGTATTCTGTTCAACACTGGTGCGAACACTTGCGAAAGGTGGTGGAAGGAGGCGTGACATGTGAGGATGAGAGGATGTGGACCTTGTTTGGACAGATGGTGGAGGAGGCAGTGGTCGGCATTTGGGCAACAAGATCTTTGATGGATATCTTTGTGGATGTGGCCGCTGCAGGGTGGGGGCTATTGAAGGTGAGATCAAAATATGCGGGAGAGAGGGAGAAGAGTGATGATCTTGCAGCAACATGCCAATAAAGACAAGATGCAAAGAATTTCAAACATATTAATAAACACAAAAGTGTGTGGTGGGCCAACCATGAATGGTGGAGGCAGGTGAAGGTCATTCTGATGGATACCCCAAGTACCCTGCTCCGCTAGATTTTGGTGTGTCAATTACTGCTAGTGGCAGATTAACCATTCTTTAAGATTTTGCTCGTTCGGCTGTGCTGTATCCCCAGGTAGCCTTTCTCCTTTTGTTTTTCCTCTGCTTTTGCTCTTCAATTAACCCCTTCCATTCCGCTTTCCAACACTGCCTTTGCATTTGCCGTCAAACAGCTGACCTGCGCGCAGCTTTTGTTTGACAGGACGCAGCGGATCGCAGTTGCCCACGGCAGAGCATGGTTCTAATCATGCAGCCGAGAGGCCATGTATCCCACCGGCGGTTTCTTCACATCCTCCTTTCGCTTTTCTCTGCTCATTCTCTTGGGCTAATCCGTTCTGTTCTGGACTTTTTGCGTTTTCTAACGCAGCCTTTTCATACCTCATATATTAAGCAGATGCCTCGTATCACTATGCATGGGTTTACATCACCCCAATTTGCGATATTTTTTCTCAACCGCCACTTCTCCTACAGCTTTGGCTCCGACGTCACTGAATTCGGTTTGGTTTCTTCCCATGGCTATGTCTGGAAGACCTCCCAAATCACAATTTAGCTCTGGCCGGCCCAGCTTCCGACGTGCCGCTCCATCACGCGGCCTACTTTCCAGCGCTCAAGGGCCACTCAAAAGAAGCTCGCTTCCCAAGGTGACCTTCCTTTGTTCTTTTCCCCCATTATCGTCTGCTTTCCTTATTGTCTGCCTTCAATTTCATCCTCCACACAAAGCTCTTTCTTCGATCAAGTGCACAACATCTTCAATGTCAATATACCCTTTGTTCAATGTGCCCATTTCAAGTCCGGAGCCTGGTCGCAGCTATACAGAAAAATCAAGAGTTTCACTAGCAACTGGGCTGGCTCGAGAAGCCATTAGCAACATTTAAAGATTTAACGCTGATTAGCTGATCCCAACGGAACAGAGAGGGATTTATGAAAATATTCTGTATTGGGTAATTTGTGTTTTCAGGGTGTTTTCACACCAAATACTGTTTTTGCATGCCTAGAACATGTCACAGAGGCCCAATATTTTATGAGGAACAACATATGTACCTAGTTAAGGAGGTGACAGAGCCAGAACCGCATAAAATACTCAGATAAGTGTGATTCTCACAGGATCTTCAGATGCAAGAAAATGCTCAATGCCTCCAGTGCAGCTGGAAGAACTGTAATGAGATTATGTGTATTTCTGGCTCTGTCACATACTTTTGTCAGTATGAATATTGCTCCTCACAAAATCTTAGGCCCCTGTGACATCTTCTAGGCATGCAAAAACAGTATTTAGTGTAAAAATGCCCCGAAAATACAAATTACCTAATACATACTATTTTCAAAAATCCCTCTCTGTCACTAATTGCGTATGAATTAGCTGAGTAAATCTATCTAGTTTTTATGTAAATCAATGCAGAACTGACCGAGATATTTACAATTCTCTGAAAACATTCCAAAACAGAAAAAATTTCGTCGCGCCTTCGGTTCCGACATTAGCTGTACTATCCTCCCCCTAGATCTCGGACACTTAAGAAAAATCGCAATATAGCATTTTATCCAAAGGTTGTTGTGCCAGGCTGAGTACGTAGATCGATGGGAATCTGTCTTTTACCCCAGATTCAAATTTTACTTCATGAGAAATAACCGAAAATTACCCAAACGGCGTCGTTTTTTCCAAGGTTGTCATGTGTCCGAGTACTAGGTAATGCATCAAATTTGGATTGCCGGCTTCATATCCGACGCTCTTGCAGTCGAAGTGCCTCAAAATCTTGTAGAGTGGAGCTCCCCAATCAAGACTATGATGTCCAAAAAGCAGAGGATAAGGAATGCTCATGCCGGGATACTGGAACACTCTGTGAATATGTTGCGGTTTTGAGTTTGCTTACAGAAGTGCAAAGTGTACCATAGACTGGGAGCAGTTTCCCATGCAGAAAAATAGATTTTGAGGTTATTACCCTTTTGCTTTGCGGTTAATGCCCAAGTACTCAGTACCTTGCGCTTGCACCGGAGCGAAGCAAAGGCACGTCTTGTATATATCAAGGAGATTCTAACTCTGGCACAGCATAATTTGGCAAGGCTCAATCTGCCGTATCCGGAGGCCGTTTTCGACCTCGATTTCTTTCGAAAGGATCCCATACCATGTTCTGCCTGAATCCTTTCTTGTCTCTTTGCCAGGATTCTGATGTTCGTCATGCAGTCTACGCCCTAGCACACGAGCTTTATCCCGGCCGATTCAAACCCACAATTACTCACTGCTTCCTCAAGCTCCTGGTGCAACACTCGTTGCCCCACACCTGCTTCACGCAGAATATCGATTCACTTGAGCGCTCTGCCGGTGTTCCCGAGGAGATATTGGTTGAGGCTCATGGGAGTTTTCTCAGACCAGCATTGTATCGAGTGCTCCCTAGGGTACGCTGCCATCAAGATGAAACATAAGGTATTTGCCAAAGATCCACCGAAGTGTGAAGCATGTGGAGGGCTTGTCAAGCCTGATATAGTATTTTTTCGGCGAGCCTGTACGTTTCACAAGCGTCCCCTTGGCGTCCCCTATCAATCTTTGTTCAATGATTGATTGCCTATACAGACTCCTCGTCGCTTTGTTGAAGCGAAACACCACATAAACGAGGCAGTCACAGATACAAACTTTCCCTGGCTGGGGACAGGTTTGAACTTCTGGAAACGTGGTGTATTGGGAATCAGGCATCGAGTGGGAAAACACTCGACATTCCGAGTTGCTCCCACGTACAGCTCTGCCACGACGTCGAAGGTACCATCGTCTTTGTTCATATTAGTGGCAAGACCACACACATGAACAAAGGGAGGTTGGTCGAGGCGGAAGTTCTCTGGAGATCCCAGAGGAGTGAGCTTTCATGTGAATTATTAGAGCAGTCAAGAGTAGGATAGAGGTTTACAACGCACTGGAGAACAGAACAGAACATAAATCACGAAAATCTACCGGTGAGGCCGATGAAGGTCAAGACGGGTTTCAGAAGCTTCGGGTGTGAGAGGAGGGTCCAGATGTTGGTATGAGCAGTGAAATGTACTTTTAACTCTTTCCCTCCATTCTGAACCTTATAGGCAGAGCAAATGGGGTGAAAATGCAGAGAAATACATTAACAAGGTATTCAACCACTATTGTGCTTCGTTCCTCATCCCCACTCCCCGAATGCCTCATTGTTAACCTGTTGGGTCGTTCGCTCCCACTCACGAACATAAATCCAACCGAAATGTCCTCCCCAAAACTGCCTGCGCTCCTCAAAATTAGTGAGACTCAACCAGGATATTCAAGCTCGTATTAATCGCCTGGCGCGGACCGTTGCTCCGGGATTCATTCTGATTCTCGCCCGTCATGAAGTCAATTCGAATTCATCACTGGCCAGCATTTTCATCGACGTGCCGACTCGCACTGGCAACGAATTATCCAAACGCGTAACCCTGACGCACTTGATACTTCTTGCTGGTGCCGCATGCGGGCACGGCCTCAAGTTTACTTCCGAGCGGACCCAAATGTTCCTGTTAAGCGAGCGCGCACTGCCCGCTCGGCATGCTCTCGCTTTGCACCCCAACCGTAGCGACTCGTGTGTGCGATGTTGCAGTCGAACACTGGCCTGTCGCGCGGTGCACTGCTCCCTCGCCCCTCGACGGCACAAGCTAGTTATACTTCCTTTTGTCGAATCAATGGCCTTTCTCGGTGTTCTCTTACTCCCAATCGCCCGCACCAATGTCCCTTCCAAGACAAGGAATCGTATTCCTTCGAATATCATCTCCCGACCTGCTTCTGATATATTTGTGATTTGCTATGTTCAGAATATGCCAAGCGCCTGAACCGTGAACATTGTTCAACAAGATCTTAACACAAACGTTCTTCCACTTTGATATTATCTCTGCTTTGAAACTGATGGTGGCATTCATGCATTCATCTTGGACGTAGTCGAGGCTCGGAGCGCTCTGTGCATCAGATTTTCAAGTTCTTGACATGTCCTATCTGTTGTCGCCTATCGCGAATACTCCCCTTTTTAACACATGTTTGAGTCTGCCTATGCTCAAGAACAATCACGATGTAGTTGTCATCGTTTTTTTCCTGCTGTCGCAGTGCACTGGTGGTTGGATCAATTTTACAGCTCCTTTTTCATAGCTGATCTTGCCGTCTGGCTGTGTTACAGGGTAGACTTGACATACTGCAGCGTGATCTTTCTCTCAAACACATATCTTTCTTACTCAGTTGGTGCCAGACGCTGAATTTACTGTTGTGAGTTGACAGAGGTCAGCGGCCGGAGCGAAGCGAAGGCATATCTTGTACCTCTGTGAGTTCTTCACAGATTGTCATAAAACCTAGCTAGATAATTCGTAATAATTCATATGCAATTAGTCATAGAGAGAAATTCGAAAAAATATTATATTTTGAGCCCAATGGGGTAAAAAGCTTCTCATAAATTCGGGTTAGCATGTCCAGTTCTTGTCTGATGAAGCTGAATTTTTGGAACTAGGCACTTGAATACATTTTGAGAAATGATAGAGGGATATTTATGAATATTTCCCTCCCCATGACGGGAAGAGCAAAAGATCATGTACAAGGAACTGTGTACAAAAACAGCAGGAACAGCCCCCATTACTATTAGGTTGCTGGGTTGGGATATACCATAGAACTTATTAGACATACCCTGAGTGCTTTCAATCTTACGGTGGTGTTGTCTCTGTGTTAGACAACAAAGACGGGGATGCTGATGCAATCACTGCAATTCAGAAATGGACACGATGCTCCCGGCTATAAACGGGCCATTTCAATGGACTGTCAATGCCCCAGATCACGCTTTTCAAAATGCAGGCAACATGTCCGGAGCTGCTGGTGGGCGGCGCGATCCATCGTGCAGACCGCAAATGCGACCGTCTCGTCAGGGCGCCTGATTTGCGTTTTTGCAGTAAATCGCATTTTTCGTCAGCAGTTTTTGCGTAAGCCGTTTCCTTATCCCCAAATTGTTTTCGGCTTGCGGCGGGGTGACGTGTGGCTACATGTTGGTGATGTGGCAATTGTTCTCGATCTTTCCTCCGGCCTCTACTTTGCTCTTTTGCTTCCTACCCTCATACCACGCACTACTCAATGGCCCCCTCCGCGACATTCTGCAACATTCCCCTCTCCACCTCGGTGGATCCTTCCTCTGCTACATCTCGAGTATCTCTCAATTGGATCTTGTCTGCCGGCATTTCTGCTCCAGGTTCCGTCGCCTCTGGTATTCTGACTCTCCCTTGTGGCGACACGGTGTGTTCAATGCACACGAAACTCTCTGTTACCTCCACTCTGCCATACAATGTTGTTCTGGGTCGTGATTGGCTGTTCTTCTGTCGGGAAACCCTGCCGCACACCTCCTTTGATCTCTCCTCCGGCTCCGTTAGCTCTGGTCATCGACCTCCACCTCCCGTTGAGCAATGTGGTCATCCAGACTCAAACTCAAATGCTATGGATGTCGATGCTCAACCCTGTGAGGCTACGCCCTAGCAAAGTAAGTCTGTTCCATCCTTTCTTGGACCTCCGCACTCATATTTTACCAGCACCGGCACATTCTTGTGTATGCAATGAACCTTTGGTTTGCCGCTGCCCATCTACGTCTAATTCACAACTGTCCACTGCATTCATGACTCCCTTGACATCGTTGACACTGTTGCGTGATATTTTACTTGGACATCATGTTACGTGATCCCGTATCTCTGTATTTCACGCAGATTTGTCTACAATACAACGATCTCTTGATTTGCATGCAGTCCCTCACGCCAGTATGACTTTGGTACAATGCCGACGTGCTCTCCTCCATCATATTGCCACAGGTGTGTGCACCGACTATCAGGTTGATGCTGTGTCATCTCCAAGACCAGATCGTACTGCATGTCGAGCACTATCCCAAGATTTCAAGTGTGCTGCAGAAATGTCCAAAGCTGTTTTGAATATTTTCTTAATGCCAACCACAAGCAGATGTCCACAGAGAATTTATACCACTTGGCTGCCGCTTTGAACATATCTGTATCTGGTGTCCGTACCCTTCGTTTTAAACTACGTGCAGCTATCCGGAAACATGCTGACACTATCAATGCTGCTAATGCGCGTGTCAGTACCTCTGCGTCAATTGCAGACTTCTTCAACTCCTTCGAGAGCCATCGAAAACCAATTCTCCTATCCATCGCCGCATTACATCGCATACAGGTTCCGGATAAATCAACAGTAGAGTCACTCCGTGCCGCAATAACAGACCACATATTATCCGGAAGTTGCACACAGTTCTCCCAATCCCATGCCCCAATTACTCTTTCCGGAGATTTCAGTTTGCCGGATTGCGCAGACGTTTGTGATGAATGGCAACATAATAATCTTGATCCAGATCTACAGGTCCATATTCTGACGGCCTCTATGGAAGTAACATCACTCCCAACTCGCTGCGCAGAGTACTGTCAAATCTGAAAATTGAACACAAATGTGCAAATAGTATAGGACAGCTACGTAGAAGGCTCAAGGAGTACATCACTGATCTGCGCCGAGGGAAAAAAATCGAGCGTTCCCAGGAACAAAGCCGTGCTGATCGCGCAAAATATGATGAACAACTGGAATCCATCTGACAGCTTTGGCCACAGCAATCAGTAAAGAACAATTGTGTCTGCAAATTTCGGGACCAGACCAACTCCGAAGCACTGGCTACTTTTAGTTGTGCCTCATGCGCTGAATCCGTCTCCGTCCGTTCTCATTGTTCGGTTGTTGTTGGCGACTCCAAGTTTGACCTGAGTGTTCTTGAGCGGGCCGGATTTAAAATCAGATGAGACCAATCTCCTCGACAGATACAAGTGGCTCCACCCAGACTGTGTTCCGCCTTCCATGCCTTTTGACGAAGGTCCCTTGCGGAATCTCCTTCTGGATCCAGATGGTGTTTCTATTTGACGGATGGTAGCCCACCTGTTCTCTCCCTGTGCCGAACTTGTCATTCGGACTTGAAAAGGAAAAAGATGCCCGCGTTGTCATTGGTAAATAGAACATTTCTCGGATTAGTTCCCAGTGAGCTGAAGGACTTGACTGTAATAGAGGAGGCAATGATCGCACGCTGTCGATCGAAATGCTGATAATCCAACTCAAGGAAGAGAATCAGGATCTAGTTCTTCAAAGTACACAGTGCGGGATCAAGGGACATGTAATTATTTATCCACAGAAGCCGTCTAAAGTCGCCAACGTTCTTCCACCGTCCATTGAAGAGATAACTGCCCCTGTCTGTGTTTTATTTGTGGGATCTTCAGCTCCAACTCCTGAATGGCTTCGTGAGCATGCAAAGCCTTTGGCTGTTAACGCTGTCAGGGTACGCAACACTCTTCGTTGGTTGAAACAGCATAATCCACTGTACCGTGATATTACAATCAACGAGGATTGTCTACGACGCCTTGAAGAAGATCCCGTTCTACCGTTCAACATTGAACATATCCAACCTAATTCCGCTAATGACGCTGCCGCGGCAAGATACGATCCCACTCCAGTGCCTGACCATCCACGAAACCCGATGAATTCATTCCATTCGAAAGTATTGTGATAACAGACATTGATTGCCATGCCTCTTCCAATGAGCTGCGTGCCGCGGCACTTCGCCATGTACAGAAAAGAGGAGGCGGTTACTTTCAAATACCCCATGACCACGAACCCGAGAATGAAATTTCGGAAGGACACTTATTTTTTCTCTCACACTTTGCGTGGTATCTTGCATCGGCGCCGTGCAAACTATCACTCCCGATTTGCAAACTGTTTTGTCCGAGGTGGTGTGTGCGTCTTTCCTGGAGGATACTATGTCTGATTAAATCATAATCGACGGCCAGGATTTGTTTATTTCTGGTCAGGTTTTTTCAAGTCATAGGAAATCCCGCACAATGTTTGAGCTCCTCTCTTCCTCGCCTTTCACTGCTCGCCAGTGTTAAGTTCTCTCGTATCCGAATACACTTCGCTCGCCCTCCGTATCTTCCATCCATAGTCACTATCACTCCTATGTCAACAGATGCCGACCAACTCAATCCAACGCCTGTTCCCACCGGAGCCGTCGGACAGCCCGAAGTCATCAAGAAATGTACAGACCTCGTCCAGGACTTCCGGGATGGGAAAATCACCAAGGTTGTCGCTTGCACAAAGATTATGCAGACTCTACCCTCTGCCTTCGTTGAAGGGGGTAGCGGGGAGCAAGCAGCCCAGTCCTACTTCGAAATCTTGGACCAGACTGAGAAAGAGCTCGCGGAAGCAGCAAAGTGCGGTACTGGCAGTGGAGGAGCGGGCACCAGTGGAGATCGCCCCCGTTTCAGGTCCCCTAATGGAGGCGGAAATGAGGCAGGCTCCGGCGCTGTTGTTCAGGATGAGGGAAGGGGAAACAGAGGTCGCACCCCCTCTCGTTCCCCGCACAGAGGAGACAGAAATCGCTCCCGCTCTTTTTCTCCGTATGATGAGTCCGGAGCCAAGAGGCGCAGGGTCAACGACACTTCTCCCATGGATCGTCGAGGACTTCCTCGTTGAGCCTACTCTCTCGCCTGAACTCGCCAAAACCCGCAGTCAACTTGCCGAGTACTCAAAAGATCCGAAATACGTGCTTGGAACCATCCTCAACTCCACACGGCACATTGCTTTCCCCGAATCCGAATGGCTTGCTATCGTTAAAGGACAGGCTGTCGACCTCAATAAAGTCATTACCAGCCAGTTCTCCGTCTCCCACGAGAGACAGCGCGCTGAATCCATCGGGGACGGTGTCCAACTCCTTTTCGGATCTTCTACACCCACCAAAACAGTCAACACCCAGTCAGACTGGATCACCGCACCCGCACCGCAGACGTGGGCTCGAAACATACCGACAGTACGTCATGGACCTTTTCACCAGCTCAGCTGAGCACGTCCACGAGCGCATCATTCTCCTCGACCGGAAGCTCCGCAACGAGGCAGCAGGCCGTCGAGACCTCGAGCTCAGTGACTGCCGGCAGTTCAGTCATTGGGAGCGCTCCTTCCTCAATGACAACGGAGCTGCTTACCTCGAGTCAAAGCCAAAAGCGAAAGATTCTTCCGGGAGAGGAGCCGGGAACAACGGCGGTGGCGGAAAGGACGGACAAAAGAAGGTTAATGAGCTTTGCAAGCGTTTCAACGAAGAGCGCTGCCCCTCCAATAAATCCACCTGCCGGTACATCCACATCTGCTCGCGTTGCAGGCGCAACCACCCTGTCACCAGGTGCGACCGTCCAGCCGCTGTTCCCGAGTGATTCAGAGCCCCTTGAGCCAAGAGCTAAGCGGCCGAGATACCTCAGGGAATTTATTTGGACTGGCTTCGACACTAGTCACAGTCCAACTGCGAGAACGACTGAATTTGACCCACCTTTGCCCCGGCCTCCTCTTTCTGAGTATACCCCAACCGTCATGAGGACGCTGACGGAGAACAAACATCTGTTCAAACTTGTTACTCCAATAAACATCGATGTCTTCCAATCTCTACTCACACGTCACCCCAACCAACCTTTTGTCCGCTCCGTTGTGGACGGCCTCCGTGAGGGTTTCTGGCCCTGGGCCGACACTCATCCGGGGTTTTATCCAGAGACATACGACGTATCGGACTGCCCTTTGAAAACTGAGAAAGAAAGGCAGTTCGTGCGCGATCAGCGTGATGCGGAGATAGCACTGGGAAGATTCTCCCCGGCATTCGGGCCTGAACTCCTCCCTGGCATGTACAGTGAACCAATCCACGCCGTCCCCAAACCAAATTCAGAGAAACTGCGCCTCGTCGTTAACCACAAGTTCGGTGACTTCAGCCTAAACTCCATGATCCCGCGTGAAGCTATCGTCGGTTCTCCGATAGACACTCTCAAAAACCTCGGTGACCGCATCCTCTCCTTGCGACGCATCCATGGTCCAGATACGCAACTTGTTGTATGGAAATCCGACGTCTCCCAGGCCTACCGTCGTCTTCCCATGCACATCCTGTGGCAGATTAAGCAGATTATCACCATAGATGGTCAGCGGCATGTGGATCGTTGCAACAATTTTGGGAATCGCGGCGCCGCTCGGATCTGGACCTCTTTTATGGGCCTCGTAGCGTGGATTGCGATCAACAGGGGCATCGAGAGCAACGTCTACATAGACGATACTTTTGCTGTTGAGCTTGCGGACGACATCGACTTTTACGAGCCGTACGAAGATTTCTTCCCGGCTGCGCAAGTCAAAACCCTATGCCTTTGGGATGAAATTGGGCTGAACCACGAACAGCCCAAGTAAGTCTGGGGCCATGTCCTTACAGTCATCGGTTTCGAGGTGGACCCGAACGCGATGACCTTCACCATGCCAGGATCCAAGCGCGTTGAGCTATTAGCTGGCGTGCAAGAATTCTGCAGTGTTCCGCGTCGTGGAGCTCGTCGTCTTCCACTAAGGTCATTTCAGCGCCTTGCTGGTTGGATTAACTGGAGCCTGAACGTCTATCCTCTCCTCAAACCAGCTCTGTCACATGTCTACGAGAAGATGGAGGGGAAGACGAACGCCAACGCAGGGATTTCCGTCAGCTCCGGCGTTATCAATGACCTCGCTTGGTTTTCGCGCCATGTCACCAACTCCACCGGCGTACATCTTCTAGAGGCAGTAGACTGGGAACCGGCAGACGCTGACATCGTCGCGTTCTGTGACGCCTCGCTGAAGGGCCTCGGCTTCTACTTCCCAGCAGCGGGCCTAGGCTACCAGTCTAAGCCCCCCCAAAACGCACCCAAGGACCGCATTTTTTATTACGAGGCTTTCTGTGTCTGCTGGTGCCTCCATCAGATTGCGGACCTTGTACGCGCCAATGGTAGGACCAGCGTGCGCAAAATCACCCTCTGGACAGATAGCAGCAACACATACGACATTTTCAACTCCTTGCGCGCGAGGCCACTCTACAACGAAATCTTGAAATCCGCCGTTGATGTCCTGATCAGCAACAACTTCAAGTTGCGTGTCCTGCTTCTGCCCGGCAAAAAGAATGTCGTAGCCGATGCTCTTTCTCGCTGGATGAACGATGTCGCGATATCTCACCATCCCGACCTTTTGATTGACGGTTCAAAAGCACTGCCAGCAATCCGTTTTTCACCCCCTCGAGCTACGCTGGGGGCAGTGGAAAAATGATTGACCTGTCGCCGTCGTCCAGGCAGCCGATGAGGCAGCCATGGACTCTCGACCGCTTAATTCACGAGCGGTCGATCGCGTTGGGTTTTTCCATAGACTCGTCCACCTCATCCACATACACTTCTGCACTGAATTCTTACATCACCTTTTGCAAAATGCACAATTTTCCCATCGAACCCACCCCGAAACTTTGAGTTTCTTCACCGTTTACATGAGCCACCATATCAAGCCAGACTCTGTCGATTCCTACCTCTCCGGCATTTGTAACCAGCTCGAGGATCACTTCCCCGAAGTTCGGAAAAACAGGAATTCACGTCTGGTCTCAAAGACGTTAGCGGGATGTAAGCGCATGCGTGGCACTGCCACAAAACGTAAGCATCCTCTCTCCGTCCACGATCTAGCCATTGTCGTCCGCTGGCTCCTAGACCGAGTAGCTCATGATGTGGCCACCCACGGTGATTTTCTGTTCACGAGCCAGCTTCTAACCGGGTTTTATGCGCTGCTGCGCCTAGGCGAGCTCACATACCCGGACAGAGTCAGCCTCCGCAATCCGCGCAAAGTCTCGCAACGGGCATCAGTCTCTTGGTACGAGACGGGGTACGGGTATTTATTACCCGGCCATAAGGCTGACGCTTTTTTCGAGGGCAACGCACTCCTGATCCAGAAGCTTTCTGGACCCACAGACCCATACAAGCTTTTTTGCGATTATCTGAAGTCCCGTGACAAACTTTTCCCGTACCACCCTCAGCTTTGGCTGCGTGCCAATGGCACTGTCCCCACGAGATCGTGGTTCATCTCCCGGCTCCACAAGTTTTTCCCAAACTCAGTAGCAGGGCAATCCATGCGTGCTGGCGGCGCAACTCGTCTGGCGGAATTGGGTGCCCAGCCCCACGTCATCCAGGCTACAGGCCGGTGGGCGTCCAACACGTTCCAAATCTACATTCGCAAGAACCCTGTCCTGCTCCAGAGCATGATCTACGGACGGCCCGCTTTCGACGCCGTCGCACGTCCCTGAACAGATCCATCCTCGAGATACATACCCTTCCTTCGTATTCCACCGCTTCTCATCCACCGTTCCTTAATAAAAAATAAAAAATAAAATCAATAGCCTAATAGCGGTCCACGGTCGAATACCATCCAGAGCCGTCGCTGGCCGCGCTGGCGACGCGCTGCATCCTCCTTACACCACACGTGCCCTTCAACGCAAGCCAGTTAGTCGGGTTTAAATATTATTTACTCAAGTCTAACGGGCGCGCTATGTTGGTTGTCGCGAGGATATTCGCACCCTTCCCATGCTGGGGTGAAGCGCCTTGAGCTTTATGGGGGAGCTGCCGTACTTCCTGCTGTGCTCTCCACGGTACACGCAGCGTAACGCTCCGCGCGAGTGGATCGCCCTGTCTGCATGTGCAGTGGGGCCGTAATTCCTGCTTGTGCGCACCACGGCGCAAGTAGCGTACCGCCCCGTGTGGCGCGAGTGGCATCCGGGACACCGAGCGAGTATAAAGGTCGAGGGAGTAACAGGATATACGCAGCTCCTCTCTTCCTCGCCTTTCACTGCTCGCCAGGTCCGTCTTTATCTTTACTTATTTATAGCTCTCTTTTGTTCCTGACATTTCACTGCACGCTAGTGTTAAGTTCTCTCGCCCGCCGTCCTCTCCCTAGCACAATCCATACATGTAGCCATTTCGTAACTACTCAGATGTATTCTTCACGGTCCACGGTCGAATACCATCCAGAGCCGTCGCTGGCCGCGCTGGCGACGCGCTGCATCCTCCTTACACCACACGTGCCCTTCAACGCAAGCCAGTTAGACTCACAAGATAGCATAAAAGTGCTCTCAGCAACTCATTGGTGGCTGCTAAACCCCCAAATTCTCAATGTATTTGCTGAGTATTCATATTCATGAATATTCGCGAATATAGCTGACTAAGCAACAAATATTTGCCATCAATATTCGTACGAATGCGAATATCAGTTTTGAGGTTTTGGCGAATATATATTCGTGGCACTTACTTCAAGTAAGTGCCACCGCGTGCTTCCAAAAAACATCATGGCACTTTTTGATAGATTCGGCCGCAAAAACAAGTAGATTCACGGTTGTAATATAGTCCATGTATATTACTTTTCACTCCAACCGCCCTTGCTGCCAAAATAAAGTTTTTTTTTTTTTTTGTGCTCGAGATTTTTTGCCGCGTGACGCGTGACGTGACAGAATCACGTGAGAGCTCGTAGGGACCTCCTTCTCCACATCAGGAAAAACATACTTTACAAACTTCCCCCTAATTTCCTCCAATTTGGTTCCCCAATTCTAAAGAGGGCCAAGATGGTCCAAGATGGTCCAAGATGGTCCAATTCTGCCAAATTCCGAGAAATTTCAATGCAATTCTCTTGTGATCTGAGGATTACTTACAAGTGAGAGCAACATTCGACAGAATTGGATAGAAACAAGTATGTAGACAATTATCTCGGGAAGTTGAGGGGTACGGTTGAGGTTGTGTGAATAAATAAAAATCGAGTCTCAGTCATATTCGGCCGGCCCTAATGTTCACATGGCGGACCTTGAAGTCCGATCGACTGATGGCAACAAGATGGCGATGAAACGCGAGAGCGCAACCCGTGACCTGTCAAGGTGGTTTCGGTGGTTTCCTTTGATCCCACCTTTCTCTTCCCTCCGCCATCTCCCTTCATTCGACTTTATCCCTACTGCATTGCACTGGGCACTATCTGGCCCTGTCTTCCACCCAGTCTTCCCTGTGCTCATGAGTTGTGCTCAGGTCAGTACCTGCATGCACATAGCATTTGCACGAGGCTTGCATCGGATGTGTCTACATGCAGACTCTTACCACCTGCAACGCGCATGGGAAACAGGTCAGTCCTTCCCACAAACATGAGAATACCTGCTCACTGCTGGATGGGTTAATTTCAGAGGTCTGCCTTCACTGTGAGTATCCTATGTATGTCGTCATTCTATCTTTTCTCTTTGTTCACTGATCCCACTTCCTTTTCAGCTTACAGCACCTTCTTTCGACTTGCCGCGATACTTCTCTTGATGGCAGTTGCTTCTCTCGTGCCCATGGCAAATCTTGGTATGTGGATCGCTCCAACATTGATCCAGTACACTCCATTATTTTCTAGTCAGTTGCAGATTGGATGCACCGTGTCCCAGAGCTCGGAAATGTATCCATCTTTACCTCTCCAACCTAAACCTCGACTGACTTCTACAATTCTAGCTGTTCCACAAAGGTGTCATGGCCCGTGATGACATACATGTTATGACCAAGGTACGTGCCGCAGTTCCTGATTTTTCCCACCGGTCTCATCTCCACACAGCCCACGGCGGATTTCAACCCGCAATGACCGTCAATTTTCACTGTCTACCATAATCCTTAGTACGTTGTTCTCAGATATTCTTTCATAATTCTGAATTCTTACTGTTGCTTTTTTTTGCCGTAGTGCAGGAACAATTTTATCACTTGCTGTGGGATCTATCAGGTATGTCCGGTTATCTTTCTATTCTTCTGTGATAGGACTGCTGTCTATCATTGTCATCATGTGTAGACTGGCTCGGAGACGGTCAGACGGGTGTATTTGTCATCTTAGATTATGTTGTACCCTAGTTGATTGTTTAATTCAAATATCTTCCCATGTTTTCAATATGTGCTGTCG
The DNA here is from genome assembly GCA_029378375.1 of Mycena olivaceomarginata. Lineage (NCBI taxonomy): Eukaryota > Fungi > Basidiomycota > Agaricomycetes > Agaricales > Mycenaceae > Mycena > Mycena olivaceomarginata. The sequence goes on from JARKIC010000029.1 coordinate 501,838, forward strand.
AGCCTACCCAGCCAGCAACTGCCTGGAAACCAATGGCAAATGGAAGGTAATGCAAGGTAATTTGCCTCCAAGCTGGAGGTAATTTAATGGGGGGATCCAAAGCGAGACAATCGAGGCAATCAGAGTAATTCGGTCCAAAAAAGTCCAAGTTGGGGAGAATTTGTGGCAAACCCGCCAAATTGCCAGGGGAGCATTTTCCTGATGCATCGTAAACAAGCACATAGCAGTGAGCGAGGGGACACGCATAGATGCTACCTGACTTGACGCCTTCCACGCAGCACTGTGCCTGAAAAAAGTGGTTATGGTCTTCGTGGTCGCGCGGAAGTTCTTCTGCGCGTCCTCGCGCGAGCGGCGGGCTCGACTGTGTTTGGAATACGTGATAAGTCTTGGTTTTCCTTCCATCTTAACGGCGTTGGCGCCACTGAGACCTGTTGAAAGATTGCTGAGGAGCTGCACAATGTCGGAGACGGGTACCGACATGACGGGTCAAAGATGTTGTTGTTTGTTTTCCTTCAAGATCATAGATAGCACACGTGACCTTTCTTGCAGTTGAGCTCTGAACGAGTATATACGAGATTAGTGGGACACTGTTAGCGGATAGCGCTTGTAGCGCATTCGGGATCCAAACACAACGGCGATTGCCACAAGGCAATGTTCATTAGAGACCTTGCGGTGATCCACCGGTAGCCACCCGGTGGCTCCCGGGCCATGCGGTGCCGGTGGCGCCTCCAATGACGCGCACCCCACTCAAAATGAGCCACCGGACGCCACCGGGTCAGCCACTGGATGACGTCGCTCTGTGAAATGGGGATGGAGCCACTCGCAACCGCATGCTTCCGGAGCCACCGGGTGGCTACCGGTGGCGCACCGCAACCCAATTTCGGGATCTGCGTCTGCTCCGACCGACTCAGCTGTACCACCTTGCGTGTTACTTTCATTCTCTGTTTTCAGTGCTGAATACATGTTGCCCGGAACACAAAGAGCAATGCAGCTGGGATTATGAGCCCCTGCACGGCTGTTCTTCTGGCTTTCATCGCAGCTGGGCGGAAGTGATATTTGAGGATTTACCTCGAACATGTGGCTTTTCACAGTTGAAATGTATTGCAAGGATTACAGATCTAGAAGGCCATAGAGAGGTTGCGCAAAAGCCGCATGAGCCCGGAGCCACATACCACCGGAGTTTGGCCCGAATAAATCACGACCACTATTTGGCCGATACACGCTGTATTAGGGGAGTATTGGCCAAATAAGGGTCAAATAGTGGTCGGCCGATATTCCGCCAATAGACGTTGTATTGGCCAAATATTGGCCGGATATTGGACCGAATATTGGCCAGATATTGGCCGGCTATTTTTTGCTTAGGGCTGCCGTGCCATTCAATATTGATATTAATATTTTTCCTTGCACACACCATACGCATACAAATCTGAGACGAAAACAATATCCATTAACACTATCTACCACATCTAGTCTCGTAAGTATACTTCGAGGTGTCGCCGGAGAGGGCGAGCTCGGGGGCCGAGGGGTAGTAATGACGAAATGAACCGACACATACTCACCGACGCACGCAGCGGGCCTGCGCGACGACCGATACCCTCGCAGACTCGAGGTGCGGGGGCGTTCCACAGAGCGAAACAGTCCGCGCCGTGCACGATCCAACCGCTCCTCTGCGGACATATCCCTAAATGTATCCTGCGTAACCGCCGTCGTCCCCGTCTCCCGCCCGTCGCCGATCCCCAGCCCGTCCGCGAAGGTCATGAGGTTGGGTTGCTCGGTGGTGTACGTGGGCCACGCGGGAACGGTAGGCCCGTTGGGGTCGACCGCGGTGACGAAGTTGACGAGGTAGTCGGTGAGCTCGTAGACGTTGAAGACGTCGGTGATGTGAAACTGCGGGGTATGTAAGCAGAGGAAAGGAGCGTGCAGGGAGAGGAGGAGAGGAGGAAAGACGTACAGAACCGAGGAAGGGCACGGCCTTGTACCGTTTGTTCACTGCGAAATTTTTCTAAGTCAAGACGGATGTGGCTTTACAGAAGGCACGCACAATACGCCCACTGGTTTTGCTTCCCCGACAGCGCCCGCCGGAAGAACCGCCTCGGGGTGTGGAACACGGCATCTCCGGTATCGAGGTTGGGTACACGTCCATGTGCGCACACGATCGTGTCCAAGAGGAGCACACATAAGGCCGCTCATGCTGGGAGCGGGGACGCCAGCAGAGGTGTTTGCGCCTGTGCTGGTACTCGCGAGAGTGCGACTGGGGTGGAGGAGGGAAGGCAGTGAATCGAGAGACGTAAAAGGAAGACCACGCACCCACACCCGTTGCATGCACACACCCCCTGGCACACCGTCTGGCTCAACAAAAATCCCAGCAGCTCGCTCATGCCCTCTCCGACGGGCGGCGCAGCACCTTGTCACCGCGCTCGAGCTCGACGTGCACGCCAGTGTGGTCGATGCCTTCCTAGGGGTGTGTGAGTATATATGGGTGGAAAAATGATTTGGCGGGGGAACCAAACAAGTGCAAACGGACATTTATTTGCGTGACACTGATTGATTACAGGCTCCTACCCGTGCACGTTACGAGGTTGGGCAAGACAGAGCAGGCGCAATTAAATATTGAATTATGAGGTGTAGTAATACAAAGGGACAAATCATTGATAGCTGACACTAATACTCCCGAACTTCAAAGGCCCTAACCTCTCCACGGCGGCTGGCACTTAACAGATGTAAACAACATAGCCACATTTGCCGAAAATATTCCTTGTGGACCTCTGTGTTTCAAAGAAATGTCAAAATAAGCATGGGGGGCTGCTGAGGGGTTATAAAGCCCATCAATAAATTTTCTAGGGGCACCACAATCGAGCTAACGAAAAGGTAGCAGCCCAGCCATGCGGGTGGCTATGTTGTTTACATCTGCTAAGTGCCAGCCGCCGTGGAGAGGTTAGGGCCTTTGAAGTTCGGGAGTATTAGTGTCGGCTATCAATGATTTGTCTTTTTGTATTACTACACCTCATAAGTAATTCACTATTTAATTGCGCCTGCTCTGTCTTGCCCAACCTCGTAACGTGCGCGGGTAGGAGCCTGATTATCGGATCCCGGCAAGAGGTCAGCTGATTGATTGGAGTGTCAGCTGGACTGTCACACAGCAAACGTAATTTTATACACATCAGCTGCCACGTCACGCTTCCTTCTCACTTATCTGTTTACCATGATGGCAAGAGAGCCGGCAAGCGGCGGGTCACAAACAGGATGGGTAACAGTTGAAATTATGAAGGGCTGTCTGAATCAGAAGTTCACTTTGCACGCGCGCAGTTTGTGGATGCTCAAGATTTTCGACCTGAATATTATATGTCTGATTAACAGCGATGAGATCCAGTGTGTCGTTCATTTTGCGAGTCAGGAGTTCTAGAAGTGTCCTTGGATGCAGGAAGAAGATCTCTTTTGGTGATAAGGATGTTTTTTTCTGCCTCAAACTGTACGCAAAGGCTATTTGCAGCCTTGAGATCCGTGCGTGCCCTCTATCGGTGTATATTTATTTGTAATACTGACAGTGTGAATATTTATAGTATCGCAGAAGTGTTTGAAGAATGAAGTTATCGGTTGTTAATGATGTTCATGAAATGATGTTACAGCGCTGTTGATTTGAGAATCGAGATACTATAGATTACATTGGCGGATACGAATTGGAAGGGTCAAGAAAAGTAGCTAATTATGTACTATCGCTGGATTCATCGTCCTTGTCTTTTCCTTGACCGGTGTTGTTACGTTTCTGGGCACTACCATCTGGTTCCTTGCTGGCTCTGCACTTTGTGGGTGCTGTAAATGTTTGAGATGAGCCTATATATGATGTTAGATTAGATGTTACGCACTCTGAAAAACATTGGAAGGTCCGGGCGAAGAGATCGGCGTGGTGAAGTAACCGACTGCTACGCGCGTGCCAACGACACGGCTTCTTGATCAACTTGTTTCTCGCTCAATACTCGCTCAATTCGCGTAAATCCAGGTGCGTCCGCTGCGCCCTATCCGCGCCTATCTTGCTGACGCGTCGCTTGGGCAGCTTTTAGTCATGCCTTCCGCTCGTTTGGCTGCACAAGCGATCCAGGAGAACATTTCAACGATTGCGGCCGACGAGGACTCGGACGATGATGAAATTACCCTCCTGAACATGCCCACAACCATATCCTTAGACGACGACGACAACGAAGACGAAGATGAAGTCCTGGAGCTTACCCCGCAGCGGAAACGGCGCCATTCTGCAGACAATGATTACGAAGAGGGTGGTGAGGGTGACAACGATGAAGACGGCGAGGAAGATGATGAGGACGAGGGGCCTCCGTCACCCAAGCGCCGGCGGGTCGATGGTGATAGCGAGGAGGGCACAGCAGATGCGGACGAAGATGGGGAAGACGACGACACCGGGGCAGATCCCGCTCCTGCCAAAAAACGAGGACGACCCCGCAAGACCCCTGGTGCGTGTATTCACAGTCGCATTTGGGATCCAGGGCTGACTCGAGACGACAGTGCCGGCGTCACCACCAGCAACACGCGACATCGAATTTACGGCCCTCATTTTCACTGCCGAGGAAATGAAGAAACCCAAGAGCTCCCGCAAACCGATTCCGAACGTATTCACTCTCGAGTCTCGAGAGCGACGCACCCTGGACCGCCATGAAGACACGTCTCAAGCCGCTCATTCGTGCAGTTTCAAACCAGCGACACTCAAGCTTGAAGAATATAATATAATGTTTGTCGTTCCACGCAAAGTCACAACTGCTATGCCGCTCGCCTCCTCCGACAATTTCAAACATTTATTGAAGCATGCTGTCAAGATCAAGAATGACCCTACCGCAAAAATCACAATAGAACCCATCCCCGTCTGTGCCTTCCTACGCCAATCTGTCTCCACTCACCTTTTCATTTCATCTACCAGGACGCAAGCAAGAAGGAAAATGAGGAAGCTTCTCCCAAAGCCAAGAAGGGCAAGGGTACAAAGGTGAGTTTACTTCCATGTGTCGATCTTCTGGCGGCGAACATCGCCCTGAATGCCAAGATAGGCGCGCTGCGGGAGAGGTGGCTCTGTCCAACCACGAATGGCCGCTGCGGAAGCGCTCATTGTTTTGTCCATCCCGACGAAATCGACCACTTCCCCCTGTCGCACGCGCATTTTGACAGCTGGGCAGCTGCCATGGTCTGTCTTTTCTTTTCTCTTCAATTATTCCTGAATCTTTTTGTGACAATTACAGCTCAAGGGTGACGGTTTCGCGACCATTGACAAGCCACCGAACAATGAGCTATTCGACAAAGTCAATCCTCGGACCCTTGCTGCGCGCTCGCCTCTCCTTCAACGATGGCTCGAACTTGCTCAGAAGCAACCGACAAATACTGTGCTGCAGATCAACATCAACATTCCCTCCGAACTTCTCGCTTTCTTTCGTCCTGCTCCCGCTCGTATCGCGCCCCCAGCAATAGCCACGAATGGGCCCGAAATGCTCGTTCCTCATGGTGCTCTCCCCGGCCCCAAACTCTCAATCGAAGAGTTCTGCGAGCGCCACGCACTGGACGACGAAATCTGTGCCCGTTTCTGGCAAAACAAGTACACGAAAACCACCGAGACCCTCGCTTACATCAAGCTCTCGCAGTTGGAACTTATGGGATTCATGGGCGGTGAGATTGCGCAAGTACAGTTTGCTGTTTCGAGCTGGACAGTTCCGACTGCATGGAACTGGTCACACAGGCCCCAAATCGCCTAAAAAAAAAGAAAAAGGCGAAAAAGGCAAAATTGTCGGTTCAAATGCCGAAATGTTCGAGGTGTCACGCAAAAATTCGGCGGCTGCCGAAATGTCTTCTGTCGAGCCGACGACATAAACGAAAGAATCCCGAGGTCGAAAGGTAACGAGGATCTCGGATCCTCGGTACAGGGATCTCGGATCAAGGGTGTGTCCCTCAGCGTGAATCAGTCATGCTCGTCGTCCGTCGTCATTTCGCTAGTAACATTCCAGATGATATGCTACCTTATCGTGGCTCCTGGTCACTTACCGCGTCTTCCAATGGTCCTTCCAAAATCGCTGTACTCCCTCAGCACCGACACGACTATATAGAATAGATATGGCTCACCGTGGATCGTAATAGAAAAATATACGATGGCCATTGATGTATATCTAATTCATTTGCCATCGGTGAATCTGTACACTCCAACACTCACCCATGAAAAAACACAGGGGTCCAGCAGCAGGGTACAGTTCAGAGGCCATACCTCTCGTAGGCTTACCCACTATACCTAATACAGTGTTGGAAAATATATATTTCGGATAGCGTCTCAACAAATCGATGAGGTTCAACTGAATTTTTGGGAACGCGTTGACGTGATGAGATCACGTCATGCGCAGATCTGCACAAGACCGCTGCTGAAGCCACAAGGCTTTGGTAGGTGTACATGGACGAAGCAGAAGATGAGGCTGACTTCCGACGACCGGAGACCTGGATTCGATTGCCGGCGCAGCCTGTGTTTGCTTATCCAACATTAAATGGAGAGCTTCACGGGACCAAGCTTCATGGAGATTGCAAGGAAAAGAAATGTGAAGAGAAAGTTTTGGTTCTAATCGTGCTGGCTTTCATCTGGGTTGAATTGAGCTCACAGTTCAAACTTTGCAAATAGATCCAACTAGATCCAACATGCACGCAAACACCGGCCGGGAAAGTGCATTGTTACCATTTCGGGTAGCGGCAGCTAGGAGATTGTACCCATTTAAGTTTAGTCTAAAGAAACGTTCGTAACTGTCACACGTAGTGACCCTCTTGATCTCATACCACCATGATCTGCATCTGCGGACGCTGTGGTCATCCACTCGAGGCACCCGAGGCCAAAATTTCCACCTCAAGCTCTGCATCGTCTTCTGCCCAGCTCCGCACCGATCTGGCGGAAATTAGGACCGCAATCCTCCGACAAAAAGCTTACCTCGCCGCCCTCGAAGAAACGCAGCACCAGCTGGAAAGAAATCTGCCCCTGATCGTATATCGAGTGCTCGAGTTGCCCCCTGAGCTCACAGCGAGGATATTCATGGTGTGCCTCCCGTGTCACGGACGTGTACGGCCTTCCCCGTCCTCCGCACCACTCACGCTAGCTCAAGTCTGCCGCCAATGGAGGAAAATTGCTCACGCTACTTGCGAGCTCTGGAGCAGCCTTGATGTCGAATTCATCTCGAAACGTCCAAGCGGGTGGAAAGTCGAGAGCCCCGATGAAGGCGAAGCAGTCGAAATCCCCAACAATGGCGCACATCTTCTAGCCCAAACGTGGTTCCCCCGGGCCAAGGAGGTGCCTCTTTCGCTGACGATTCGCTCAGCACACAAGGGCATCCCACAGCGCATTTTAGAGCTTATTCCCTCCATCTCGAATCACCTCGTTCGTCTCGAGCTCAGGCTTTCGCATGCCGACTTCGATGCTCTTAGAGAGTATCACCTGGCTTTTCCCGGCCTTCGGCGTCTCGCCATCCATGTAAATTCGAGGGTGAAACGTTACAACAACCATCCTAATTTCGACGAGCATCCCATCTCGATTTTTTCTCCATATGCCCCTTTGCTGGTCGACCTCAGCTATAATGTCCCCTGGGCCGAGCCCTACCATCCAAGACAAAGCTCAGCGTGGCAAACGGACGCAAGCTCTGGCCATACGGCCGATGGTGGGGCGAGGTATCAGTAGGTGGGGTGAGCGCATTCGCGTCCTTCGAGATCTTTGAGTGCGGTGGCGCGTTCGATGGTACATTGTATTTTTCCATTCCGCGATCTATGTCTCGGATCCTCCTCGCCACTTACCTCCTGATTACACAACACCCGGACTAGGGGTGACGTGCGGCAAAGAAAAGAGATGTCTTCAGGATCTTGAGTTTGCATGGATTGATTTTTGAGAGCTTTTGATAGATTCCTTGAAGAGAGAAGAGAACAGCGTCTTGACACTTGGATGAGCCGCCAGCCCGCAGTGGGGGGTTGTTGCATTGAGGGGATCCTGCATTTCACCCGCACAGCAAGAGAGCACATCCTCAATACCGGCGAGGCACTGACGCTCGACCTGCTCGCCCTGCGGGCCCCTGTTTTCTCTTCCTCGTTTGTAGCTTACCATACTTTCCCTGGGCAAGAAGCCATACTGGTGTGTTATAACTTATCATTCTATCCGCCAACACCGCCAAATAGGTCTAACTTTGCGATGACAATCTGCGGTTGCATCGCACACATAGTTTATTTCGGTCGCAAAAGCTAAATCAAGTCGCACGCAAGCACGCCGAAAGCTCAAGCCGTCTAGACCCTTTTGCTGCGCCGTATCATTTCCGCTCGCTATCTGCCAAGCAAGATTGGTACCGGAAGGACACCATCTACGACCTCTTTCAGACGCAATGGGCAGCAGAGTTGATCGCTGTATAGTGCAGGTGAGTGCTCGTTCGTCGTCTTGCTCCTTATTGATAATCTTTTCAGGGTGGTCCTCGGGACAACGAAGCCTCGTACGCCCGCTGGTCCCAACCATCTCGAACGCTGCGCGCAGCATGGTGCGCGGAGGTTGCTGGGCCTTCCGGTGCCTCCGCCTGTGGTTGGTGTCGACGGCCCAACCCACTAGATCCATGTCATTACACGTATTGTTTGAATGTGATCATATATTCTGCTGTATTCCGTGTGATCCCATGTTGAGCACCCAAATTGTTTAGGGGATATATTCACACTGATCTATGCATATAACCCCCACATCTGAACAATACCAAGGTCGTAATAATTTCCGTTTCAGGCCAAGCGTGAAATGGCAATGCAAATTGAACGGCCTGCCCCACAAAGCACAGAGATGGGACCAGCTAAGCAATAACGAGATATCGGAGAGTTAAAAAGATGTGACTGAGAGCAGACGGCTAGTTCCGGCACACAGTTGTCGGGAGATCAAACTGCGAGTAACTGGAGTAGATAATCGAATTGACCGGAATGAAAACCGACTCGAGGGCAAGCAGAGCACTATGTGCGGCTAGCTATCGCGGGTCAAGAAAGAGACAAACAGATGAATTGCTGCGCTCACCGGTAACGAGGGCGCTGTCTGAGATTTACACCGTGGTGGACTTCATAGCGGGGTTTCAGGCCGCGCAGGATCGATATTGTGGACTCTACGGTCGGCTCTTCTATTTGCACGGGTTGAAATCGGTGCTCCAGTGCGGCATCTTTCCCAATGGTTTTACGGTATTCATCCGCTGTTGAGGTGAATCGTGAAAAAAAAAAAATTGACAGAATCGAATGGACGAACGCGTGGTAGCGCCGACGAGTTGAAGTCCTCGCGCTAACGCCTGCTTGATCATCTGCCCACCGTCAATGCTGCCCTCGGTCTTGCCCAAGTTGAACAGTGTCTGGACACGATGAATGAGTGTTTCGACGGATAACTTCTGTACAGTGTACGCACAGACTTCATCAATGAAACAAATAACGTTGCCGGCCTATGATCTTGAGTGAGCAGATTCAAAGAGTGCACAAGAAAAGCTCACCTCAGCCTCGATATCCTGGATAAGGCCGCGGAATTTTTCCTCAAACTGGCCACGTATGCCCGAACCCGCCATGATGCCCGCCAAGTCGATCGAGAGAACGCGTTTGTCATGTAGTGACTGCAAAGCAATTATGGAGACTGGAAGACGCTTAAGTGGTGGTAACTAACCTCTGGTACCTCTTTGGTCACAATTCGGCTCGCCAGACCCTCAAGAATCGCGGTTTTGCCGACGCCAGGAGGACCAATTAGCTGCGTAATACTTGGTTCAAACTTTATGAGAAAAAGATGCAGAACTGACGACTGGATTTGACTTTGTTCGACGAGAGAGAACTGGAATGAATGATTTTTAAACACAGTTGAACAGTGGTTGCTACTAAAACTTACTCTGTATTGTCTGTCGGATTTCTACGCGCTATGAGTACTCTGTTACACCAAAGGCCAACAGACACAGACCTTCGTCTCTGCCAATAGTCGGGTCAAGCTTCCCGTTGCGCGCCATCTCAGTGAGGTCAACGCTCTGCACAATAATAAATTGCTTGAACTCATAAAATTCGATTAACGTACGTATTCTTTCAAGGCTTCGGTATCAAGCCCATGATCATACTGACAAGGAGTAGGCCCCGTGAAGCTCCACCAAAGGATGGCTCGAAAGTTAAGCTTTTTCAGGGCGAAAATTTGAGATTTCCTTGTCCAAAGTTAAGCTTTTTGAGGCCAAATTCTGGTGAGCCTTGTGCGTAGTTAAGCTTTTTCACGGCGGTCTGGCCCAGCGGTATGGTATACCGTCTCATATTGCGGCTGCATTAGGTCCTCCCGGTTCGATTCTTAAGGTCTTCGTTTTTGTTTTTTGCATTCATTTCGCCAAGTTTCGGCAGTACAGTGGCAGTCGTCACTTCATGACTACCGCTTTGGGTGTAAACAAACACAAACTTTGTAACCTTTTCAGCAGTCGGGTAAAAACACTTGTTGTCTCGCAAACAGTGGGAATCAACTCAGTTTGATAGCAGCTATCCAGCTTGTAAAGGGCTAAGCTGTACGACAAGTTTTTACCTTTTGGACCCGAGAAAAATGACCGATTTGTCAGCATTGCACAGCCACTCACCAATCACCAGCTGTTACAACTCAGACCAGTCAAAAATGAGGTGATTAATTGTATTGACTGCTTATTTGGGCTGCATTTGAAGCTTCACATGCTGAAAATAGCCAGAAAAAAGTCGCAAAAAGTACTCAGAAGGCGTAAAAAATGACCGATTACATAAGCAAAACACAACCTTAGTGCCATTCACATTCTTTTCATCAGGTTTCTCTTCAAAATTTTCTTCTGAGGGCAGGAATCCCAATTCGTGAGGCCCCATGTGAGTTGCAAGGAAGTGCCGACTGCCACTGTACAGATCTGCACTCGAGTTGGCGGCAGAGTTTTGACGCATGAGCTCGCACGAGGGCACCTTCCTCACACTGAGAAGATTGCGACTGATTGCGACTACATTTGAGTAATGATAATCAAACATCCGCGGACATAGCTGGGCGCTCTTCTTTTTTGATTGACAGGAAGTAACGAGAGTACCGGCAGAAGCCTGAGAAGGCCGCTGCCATATCCCGTAACTCTTGTTGATTCAACGCCCATCATCTCTACGAGTTGAGCATCGAACTTGCTAATTCGATGGAACTGAAGTATCCACATCATTTCTGGCCCGATTTGGAGCAAGCCTTACCTAATTTTTTGCCTCTTCGCACTTCGACTCGTTATGGATTCCCGCCTCTCTCATGCGCAAGGTGCACTAAAATCCCGCCAACATCAAATACGGGGAACCCAACTTGCTATGGACGACATTGACTGTCTCCGGGACGGCGCAAGGAAAAAGGTCCCCGGCACTCTCATTAATGTTGTCGGTTCTCTGCTTCAGGTCCTGTCTGAACAAAACGGGGCCGGCGACTTTGCGGTGTTCTCTACTTGGCTCAGTCCTCTGGTCTCCCGACAACTTCAGCAAGGTCCAATCTACGGTACAATCACGGGTCATATCGAGAACGCGGTAGGTCTTAAAATGGTCGTGTATTTCTTGCCCAGAATGATGTGTTTAGTGCCACGGACAATCACAAGAGATGCTTCTGGCTAAACGTCGGTGGCTCTTTCCCTTGTATGGACACAAACCTAGTCCACATTGGGTTCTCGGCTGGGTTGACCTCAGCGCAAGCGAGATGCACATTTTTGATAGCTGCCCCGAGCTTCAATCATATATGTGGGCTGAGCCGGTCAGTATATTCCTTTCCCTTCCTTTCCTTTCAATATTTAACCCCCGATTCACAGGCCCTTGTGGAGCTCGCAGAAACCGTCTTCACTTTTCTTGGGAAGGCCGAGCAGGATTTGGAGCCATGGAAAGTTTTGTCGCATTCACCGCCAGAGCTCCAACGCCAAATGAACGGCTATGCATGTGGATTTTTCACAATTCATGCAATCCGTGCACTCGGAAATGGCGAGCCTCTGTCCACAGTTACCAACGATCAAACGGACAATGTTCGAAGCGAAATACTAGACCTCATCATTGCCAATCTTCCGTGAGATTTTTTTTACTGATAGACTATCTGCTAACTCGATACTATGTATAGGCTACTGTGTCCCGCTGCATCGGACGTTGTAATGGAAACTACTAATGAAACCATTACGCCGCCTGACACTTGCGATGTCGAGATGGAAGCCGCCGCCGATATCAATGCGCCGCCCGATACTTGCGATGCTGAGATGGAAGCCGCCGCCGATATCAATGCGCCGCCAGATACTTGCAAAAGTGATATAGCAGGGACACCTGAATTCTGTGCTGATATTACGCCTCTATCGGCTCCTTCGTACGTTTTCTCCGCGTATTCAGCCACATTATCTGACAATGCGTTATAATTAGCTTGAAACGTCGAGCTGACGACAATGTTGTCGATCCGGATCCGCCCCAAAAGAAGACACGCGCAGCCAGAACGAGCCCTGCGGAACGCGAAGCGCTTCTCACTGAAAATCAACACATTGAAACCGTTGAGCTGCACCGAGTTCTCTGTAATAAATGCTGGAAATGGGTCGCACTTCATGCAGAGAAGAAGAAACCATACAAGATCGAGAATTGGAAACAACACGAAGCAACCTGTCATCAAATTACCGGAAAGCGGTTGACACGGACCATTGCCAAAGAGCCATATAAGGGCCTGGTACGTCTTCTTTGCACAGGTCAAAGCAAAGCGTAATTTCTGGCAGAATAAAACAGCTGTCGCAGGATTTTTTGGAAGGAAAAAGCTTAGTTCGTCCGGGAGCGCGAGCACAAGCAAGGCACCACAGGCTGCCAGTGATTCAGACTCCGATGCCGAGTCCAAATCGAAGCAGACAAAGTACACCTCGAAGAATGTCAATGCGGTAAGCCTTGCTGCTACCTACCCCGAATTATTGTTCGATATTAACACATATTTCAGACACCGAGTATCACGATGTTCTTTCAACGTGGTCCGATCAAACCTCCTCCGCCTAAGCCAATCATCGTGAAGAAACCAAGACCCTGCACCCATCTGTCCGGCGGCAAGTACAATGAGTACATTGAACGCACGGAAACACGTTCTTTGGGCGGAGTTTCGGTGGTTCTTCGCTCGCGAGTCATTCGGCAGGTCTTACCGTACAAACCCTTCGAGCCATCATCAACGGTGGAGGGAGAGGCTGCAGCTTTGAAACGCGACGTCCAAGCCTCAGTACCTTCTGATGGAAACGACACTGTGTCTTCGACCGCCTGGACCGCTGCCGAGCACGCCAAGGTTGACGCAGCCTTGAGAGGCTTTGCGCGATGGGAGGTTCTCTTTGGCCAGAAGTTGGTTCGATCAACTCATTGCGATCGACTCACCACAAACGTCGAAGGCATATGTGATGCTTGTAAAAAGGTCGCTAAGGACGAGTCGCTATTGGCCGCGATAAACAGAGTAATATTTTTCGACTCTTTACCTGAATTGATACTGACTAAGTGCACAGAAAAATCGGGAGGCCAATCAACCTCTGGAAATTCAGCACGAAGTTCTCATAGCCCGCGAGAAGTACTCCCAGAAACGGTTTCATGATGTTGAAGGGCGACAACTCGATGCCTTACTCAAAGACCCAATCGCGTTTACGGCCCTCAAGACCCTTCAAAAGGGTGATACCACTGGGGCCTTCTTGCAGCTGTACGAAGCAGTATTGACGGGGAAACTCAAAAAATACCAGACGGTTCTAGACCTTTGTACCGTCGTAGCAGATGTCATCAAGCGCGAGGGCACCAGTAAAATGTCGGGTATTCGGTACCCCGCTCATTATCTGAACTTTGCGACCCTCATGCGATCGTACGGCGGCAATTCGGCCAAGCAATTTGGGATACTCAGCGGCGAGATTCCACTTCCCTCGACGCGACACCTCAGGTACCATTTAATTTGTCTCAAGAGACTGAGCTGACCGAGTTGTAGGTCTCTGATCGCCAAATCGGAGGACGCCTTGAACAATCCCTATTTAATCTTCGAAAACATCGCCCGCGTTAAACGGCTTGTCGACTCGATTCAATATTCCGGACCCGTCGCCGTGGCTGGCGATTGCACCAAAGTTCGGGCTCGCCTTTCCTATTCCACCGACTTCGGAGCACACATATTGGGTAGCGTGTGGGAACTCAAAGACTGCATCGCCGAAGACCCTGAGGACATTGAGCGTGTCATCGATAAAATTACAGCGGCAAAGGCACAGGCAACGCAAGTTCGTGCTATATTGATCAAGGTAGATCATCCGCCAAATTTCGGACGCCGTCAGTTGAATTGTTCTTTCAGGTTCCTCTCCCACACATACCTCCTCTGGTCGTTGCTCTTCTTCCAACTGACGGAAAAGACGACGCATTGAAGATTGTTGAGCAGCAATTAAAGCTCCTCGAGATGGCTGCGGACCTGGCATTACCGGTGATTTCCTTCGCAGCGGATGGCGCCGCTTCAGAGCTTGCTGCCCAGAAGTTAATGGATGGCCAGGAAACATCCTTCCCTCCCGTCACTTACGCATATCCTCTCTACGGCATATATCTCAAAGCGCCGGTGATGAAAACTGGGCCGGTGGTTTCAAATCAAGATGCGGGTCATGCGAAGAAGACCGCACGGAATCAGCCACAGCACGGGACGAAAACGGAAAGCCTAAGCGCGGATGTGCTGGTGAATCAGACATTAATTGAGCTTTATAATACCGGCGAGTCTGGTTTGTTGTCGTCCGATGTTCGGAATGTCGACAAACAGGATGATGGCCCTGCGCGTCGTCTTTTTCATGTGAAGGCGCTTCAGGCGTGTACGATCGGAGAAGGGGATGAAGCGAAGATACGGGCAGGCTTCGGAGGTCTCTTTGTTTACTTGTTCGTCCTTGGTAAGTTAATCCCTTCCTTCGTGCATTTTTGTACTCATCTCAATGCAGGGGTGTTATTTGATGCATGGCTCAACCGAACAATGACAGTCAAAAACCGTGTTCTGGCCGTCCTCAGAGCACGATTCTTCTTGCATTTCTGGCGGGCCCACATCGTTAACATGAGCAGCAAATATCCCGACCTTTACTCCACTGCAAGATCCTTCATCTCTGCCCCGAGCTTCCATATTTTCAACCGCCTCTGCGACACCCTCCTTCTGTTGGTCGGCATATATTCTCGGCACTATCCCGGCCAACCGTTTTGTCCCTGGCTACTGGGGACTGAATTTGTCGAGCATTTCTTTGGACTCGCACGGATGATGCTGCCCAATTTTACTTGGGCGGAGTTCATAAAACTAGTGCAGCATGTCATGATCCGCCAGCGCATCCTTCTCTCAGGAACATTCAAAGAGAAACGGGACAGGAAAGCTCGTGTGGGTTACGTGCTCGACTTCGACGCTACGCCGTTAACTCCCGAGGACCTGAAACTTGCGAAGGTCACTTTGACTGATGTGGAGATGAACTCGCTGGTCGACCTCGCTTTCCTGGAGGCATGTGCTATTTGCACACAAATTTTACATATTCCGGCCCCAAAACCAACGACGCAGAAGCCTTTGACCCTCACTCCACTCGGCATTCCGCCTCCGCACACGCGAGTATCTCCTGACGACTCTGATTCGGACGATGACGGCGTCGATCCGGATGACGAAGTCGAGGAAATTGAGGAACTATTTCCCAACCAGCCGGAGGAAGCTCGGATGATCGCATTGGCGACCCAGGATACAGCGCGCTACTCGGCACTTTGTGATGACTACGACGATGCGCTGAAGGAACTCGAGGACTCAACGAAGGGGCCTAATGAACTTCTGGTCCCACGGGCTGTCGCATCGTGTTCTCTCCCTCCTGCTCCGACTCCCCTTCCAGTCCCCTCTGCTCTCCCACCTGCCTGTCGGAGCGAATTTCTGGATGCAGGGAAGGTGTCAATATCAAAGATACTCCAAGCCCGACTCCACTGGCAGGCGGGGACAACAGCACGATCGGAAAAAGTCTCGCAAATTGATTCCAAGTACGCACTCAGTCGTCTTGCGAGGGAGAATGTCTCCACCGGGCCAAAGGATGATACAGAGCCCGAAAAGATGACGCTTCAAGAGGCTGCAAATGTCACGCGCATCGTGCAAGAGCAGAATTCCGCAATTCAAGAGAGTCAACCAAAAAAGACTCGTGTATTGCGCTGGAAGAATTTCGTTACGGTGACCCAAATGGTTGTCGACACCCGTGGTAAGGCGATTGATACCTCATGTACCGGAGTTGACCGCGGCTGCAGTTCTTCCAAACTTGATTGCGAAGAATGTTCAGGTTTTGAACCCGCTGGAGATTGGATACTGGACAGTGATGTGGAACGGCACCCGATTTTATATCGGCGAGATTTTGGACATCTACAAAAAGGGAGCTAACAGCCGCTACGGCTCTATACAGAGCACCGCATCCATTTCAGGCATAGCATATATCTCCCTCCGTGTTTACTTACCTCTGACGTCTACGGTGCGATTATTTATCTTTCGGGGCTGGTTTTTTAACTGAATCAAATGGCAGGGTGACGACTCTGATGATGAAGACGAGACTGGTGACACTGTCGCACCGATGTTTTCTTGCCATCACAGGGGCTCCCATATCCGCCTACACACGCACGCAAGAGCGGATCACCTAGTGTTCAATCTGGGCCCTCACATTTTCGAACCGGTCCTTGGCTGAAGCTCAACACCGAACACTAATGTCGCACGCAGCATCTTGTTGGTCGGCATTGACGAAAAAGGGAGCACTATCTACGGAGCTCAAGCTTACAATTAAGCTAGGGAAGCCGAAGGAGAAGAAATAGCGAGTATGTTGTGTGTTCGGCGGCGGGGAGGCGAAAAATGAATTTTTGAACCGAAATTACCGAAATTTGGTCGCTCACGTGACAAGCCTTGTAACTTTTAAGCTTTTCTACGCCCAAATCCGCCAAAATCTTAAGCTTTTTGAGGCCGAATTTTGAGAATTTTCCGAACCATCCTTTGGTGCAGCTTCACGGGGCCTAAGACTACCAAGTCAACGACCAAGAAAACCGCTGCCACCCCGAAAGCAAAGACCACCAAAGAGGCCGCCCCCAAAGCGAGGAAGGCCGCAGCCAAGCCCACCCACGCCCACCCTTCGTGGAGGGATATCATCAAGGTACATTCGTGTTCTGTGCATCCTCAACTTCTCCTAACTTGTTCGCAGGAGTGCATTGCCAGCTCCGATGCCCCCACGCGCCAGGGAGTGTCCCGCAACGCCATTAAGAAGGTTCGTTGTTTGCTGTTGAGTCTTCCCGCCGCCCATCGTCGCCGGTCACTAGTTCGCCGAGGACAAGTACAAGCTCAACACCGCCTCACATGTCTCGCAGCTCAACCGCGCCATCATCGCTGGTGTGGAGGCTGGCGTCTTCGTCCAACCCAAAGTTCGTCGTCGTTGTCTTGACTTCATACGTCCTCTTACATTGTCAATAGGGTCCATCTGGCTGCGTGTGTAACTCGCCCCCAAAGTACGCACCGACTCATCGAAAGAGGTATGCATCCCACGTTCTATATTTTCCTGCCCCTCACACATCTTCACTGAGAACTCGAAGCCTGTCTCTAAAACCGCCAAACCCGCTGCCTCCAAGCCCAAAGCCTCCAAGACCGCTGCGGCTAAGCCCAAGGCAAAGGCTGCCGCAAAGCCTGCAGCGAAGGCAAAGGCTTCGACCACCAAGAAGTCCACCGCGAAGACGACGAAGGCCGCGTCCGCCAGAAGGCCACTGGCTGGCAAATCCAAGGCAGTGCCGAAGAAGGCTACTTCGACTGCAGCAAAAGCCAAGAAGGTTGGTCGTCCTCTTCTCCATCGTTGATCCATAACTAACTGAACACCTTTCCCTTTCCCTAGGCCGTCGTTGGCAAGAAGGCTGCCCCCGCTGCTAAGGCCAAGGCCGCCGCACCGAGGAAGGTTCGTTATCCTCGTTCCCTCATACTACTTTCGCTAGTATATCCTAGGCTGCACCCCGGGCTGCCCCAAGCCTCGATCCGCACCGAAGACGGCGGCTGCTTGATTTGATTTGACTGCTCATCCTATTTTATTTTTTCCCTCTCTCTCTATGTATGTACACTGCTTGTATGTACTATTATGTACTCTACCACTTTTACATCCTCTTTTTCTTGTTGTGCCCACATACGATATGCATATGCCACCCCATGCCAATATAGATTCTTTGAGCACGGAGTGCTTGATGTGATTCTTGTGCTTCCAAATTCAAGTCCAAAGTGCCTCACGAGTCTGAAAGGCGTCGTGCACGAGCGCCGGAGCGCCGGCAATGGCACGCAATTGCGCATACAGAACCAATACAATAATAATTGCAGATGGTAGGTATCGAAAGCAATAACGAGTACAGTAGGTTGTTGTACAACAACAAGCACGAGAAATAAAGAGAAGAATCCGCCTGCCATGTCTAATGTGCCTGCGCCTCCTGGTCGACAAACTCCATGGCCTCTTCTCGCTTGATCGCTGTAATGGACGAGACCTCGATTCTGGGTCATTTTGTCGGGCTTGTACGGGGGGAACTAAATACAGGGAAGCACGAGGGGCTCAAATCGGCGGCGTACGAAAGAAGGGGCAAAAGCGAGATGAATCATAATACTGTAGCATTTCGACCAAGTGTTCACGATTTTAGAATTTTTCTCTCACCGAGAAGGCCGAAAATTTTCTTTTCGAATTATGGCGATTTTTGAACACATCAAAAAAAATCTGGCTGTCACCGTCATCTGAACACTTGGTCGAAATGCTACAGTACATTAAACATCCTCACCATACCCTTCACCGTGTTGCCTAACGAGTCTACTATTTCTCACAATGCATAGCGTCGGTGGACGCCTCAATGAATTGCATAATGAGCAATATGCATTATGAACACGTCTCCACAGGACCCCCGAAACCTATACATTATGAGCAATATACATTGAAACTTGAAACTTGTGTTTTCTTTTCTGTCTCCTCCAATTTTCATTTGATTCACCCCAACTAATGAGAACTACTACTGTGCCTGGGAGAGCTTGTGGACATTGGCTATTATTCAGTCTGTAACCAGGAAAATGTGGGGGATCCTAACCGGCCCTAACAAGGGATCAGGAATTTGTGTAGGTGTGGCCTATGTATGTCCCACGGCCATATGTTTGTTGACCCATATTGATTGAGATTTCAGCCCGCAATAAGGCTCTCAAGTTGATTCCATTGAACTACAGTGCGAAAGAGGTCTATTTTACAAGTACTTTCAGACCGTGTTCACCATTTTTGGGCCCAGTATGAATTCACAAACTCGGTTTTTCAGAAATCGACTGTTCATTTTATTCTGAGCCATTGGGGGAGGCATGATATGGTTAAGCCATGTCTAAAGCCCTGGAATTAATTGAAAATCATGCTGCAATTTTTTCTGAAGCAAATCGGCCCACAAATGAGCTCAAAGAACCCCGTGCATTACTTTTCGCCGCCACTGTACGTTTCTACCCGAGTACCCGGACCCAGGAGAATTTAGACCACTCTTCAATTTGGTCACACAGAATCTCAGCAACATGCCTCTGACAATGTTTTGAAAATACAAATTGATCAGCAGATGTTGGCAAAATCTCCTCGAGAGCCTGCTCTGCTGGAAGAATGTGTCTTGTACGAGCTGTCTGTTCAAAACTATTGATGCTAGCAAGCCGTCCAGCCTCAGTTGGACCAGCTTCAGGTGGCAATTTAAGAACTACAAGTAATGCAGAGACTTGGTCATGTGAGACACTACCATGAGTTGCAGAGACTTCCCATGCCTTGTCAACCCAGTTGAAATTATCATAGGGTAAAAGGCTCATTTTTGTAAGATCATTAGCAACTCGTCGTGCAAGAGAGACTGTATCCTTTGACACATTAGCTACAGCCTTGCTTTGATACAAGTACGAGGTGCAAAAGCCATAGCGATTCAGCATCTGCACTACACGTTTTGGAACTCGTCCATCCCAAAGTACTAGGGCATTAATTGCAGCATGGAGGTTAGTCTCTCGGCTGCGCATATTCAAGATCATAGAAGTGATCATAGTCTGAGCCTATGTTGTTATTGTGAGCAGGGAAGAAAAGGAAGATAACACAAGGCATACCATGGCAGGATTTCGTTGCAACCGAAGCACGTCTGAACCGGGAACTGGTGATTCTTTCCCTATAACACCCTTCAAAAATTTCTGGAGATATGGAGTTGTGCGCTGATAGAGTGCATGAAGCTTAGGAATTGAAAATGACTGCAAAAGCTGTACATTAATTGAGCTAACTGGAGCCTGAAGTGATTTTGCATCATCATAATGTTGTCCCTTTCGAGCAGTATCTGTCAGCCCACTAGCCTCTTCATTGCAGATCTCAACTGCCTTGGAGACTATCCAGTCAGCAACAGGGGGATTTGCAATTGCTTGGTCTGTGAAAACAGTTTCCAGAAGATGCATATGACCATTTCTTCCCAGATAGCTATTGGCAACATTTTTGATAGAGCTGTCTTCCGATGTGAACAACACTGTGATGAGGTTACGGAGGGTAAAATTGGACAAGGTCTTCATGTGGTTCAGGACAGAAAAAGTTTTTTCAAGGTCTGATTGTCTGGGAGCTCGAGCATTGGGTCTATAGTCAAGATCATCATGCTCATCTCCAAAGTGCTGGTCTTGAAGCTGTTCAAAAGGAATTCCCTGTGGAGGCTCAAAGTCCCGGAAGTAAGGATCTATTGGACTTGAGGGTGCATCGTGGACAGTGCTTGCAGCATCGTCTTCTGCAGCAAAGTCATCAGAGCCCAATTCAGCGTGTCTGTGCCTGAAGTTGTAATTTCGGCTCATTCTGCCCAAGAAAGGGTGAAGAAGGACTTGAGGAGACTTGAGAGAGATGTCAGATAGTGCAGGGAGAAAGAGAAGAGTTTATCTAGTGCATTCTATGTACATGCACAGAAGGCAAGGTGCGTGGGAGCGGAAATAGGGGTAGTATTTCCAGATTGGGTCTGTGCACGCTTTGGGGGCTGATTAAAGTGGAGATTTTGCGACATCTTCGTCTCAGGGGTTATTGTGGGTGCTAAGGCAACTACTCCTGGTTGGCCCGCAGACACTGACCTCCAGGAGTTGGTGCAACGGACTGGAGATCTTTTCATCTTTGCATCCACAGCTATTCAATATCTGGGTATACAAGGTACAAAAAGTGTGGAGGGGGAGAGATGCGTTGCGACACGCACGAAACATGAGGCAGAGGCCGTGGGAAAAGAACATCAAAATTGATAAGAGGAAGGGGCCTTAGCCGGGCGGTGACTGTTCCAGACTCTTATGACCGGGTACCCTTTTGGGGATGTCATAAGAGGCTGGGTCACGAGACTAGATTGTTAACATTTGAATATGATGAGCCGATCACGGCCATCATAAGCTATAAATCACAGGGTGTAGACAAACATAAACTAACTTTACTTCTTACACTTGTACACCATACGGCAAACCAATACCACATAGATTGTGACGGCTTGCACTGCGTGTATCGTAAGATCAGTGAGTTCTTACACTGCCGCTACCTTGTGCTCGAGATTTCTCGGGGTTTCCCGGCCCGAGTTTTGACTCTATTACAAGGGGCTCCGCATCCGAGAATTTTTCATACCCCTCAAAATATGAAACTGAGCTCAATTTCAACTTAGAACCCAGTCCTCTGAAGGTGACCAGTCGAGTAGCTGTTGAGTTAGAGGAGGAAACATTAGGGAGTTTGTGCAAAAGCCGCATGGGCCGCATGCGGCTTTTGTGCATTGTGCAAAGCCGCATGCGGCACCATGCGGCTTTTGTTTTCCTATCAATGATGTATGTGATCCTTGCGTAGATGCCGTAGAGAGCTGTCAGTTATTCATCCGGCATCAGGCGGGTGGAGCAAGTGTGGGAAATGCCCTTTTTTTTGGCAGCATCACGGCCATAGCCGCACAGCGGCTGTGGAGAAGTCAAATAATGACGTCAAAATGATGCACATCATGGTCGGTAAGTGGTTCAATATACGGTATAGCACCTAATTCAGTTGGCTTAACAACCAGGGCAGCAACGGGAAATCTGAACAGATAGCTTTGCTTAGAATCGAGTTGGCTATCACCTCGGAATCAGGTACAGAAAAATTAGGTCTCCATACCAAGTCACGTTTGGACGGCACAATGGCAAATAACACGGGATCCCGTTGTTCAGCGAACCCCTCCTCAAAGTCTTTGCGGCCCATTCTATTTAAACAGTTAAACATCGGTATAGTATGAAAAATAGCCCAACGACCATGAAAACAGCGTCGCCGATGCCTCCCGAACCATGTTGATGGCGCGTCACCGTGAGTGATGGCGCCGGGCCCTTTACCTGTGATCAAGTCCGATAGTCCTACCGGTTGGGAGAACCAGTTCGCGATGTTCGCCTGGGCGCCATACACTCTAACTGTGAATTTTCTTCCTCGGAACGACTTGAGCTGCTTTGGCTGCACGATGAGGTGTTGGAAGAAAGGAATGCATGTGGCCGGTGATGGTAAGAGCAAGGAACTATAGAAAGGACGCATTCAATCATTGTCATTCTCCGAAGGAAAAGGATAGATACGTGGTGCAAATGGAATGGATGGAGGAGGATTGAATGAGAAGAAAGAGAAAGTTGTGGCACAATCAGCAATCGGCAAGGTGCAAAGGACGGAGCGGTGGTAGTAGTATCGTACCTTGAATTGAAACAACACATCTTGGAGTATAATAAGAAGGCGCTCGAACAGTGCGGCCTGTTGAGAGCCCACCGGAGGGAGGACTGAAGGATCTATAAACTATAAGAACGAAGAATGCGGAATAAATGACGGAGATTGAACTGGAACTATAGCTCGATGGGATTGGGTTGAAAACATTGAAAGATAGAAGATGAGCCAGTCAAGAATTGAAATAGACAGTGACGGACGCACATGGACGTGTACCCAGCAAATCTGGAAAGAAAAGGAATATGGAATCAGTATGGCCGTAGAAGGAAGTATTGGACATACCTTGAAAGAGACGCGGACGGCAGCGACGGCGTAAGGACGATGGCGTAAAGCAGAAAAGGACGAAAGAACAAGAATGAGCTAAATCAAACAGAATAATTGGAAGAAGGGGATAAGACCTAGGGCCTGACTTGGACGATCCACGGACGATCCATCATCCATTGATGGCATCCACTCCTGTCCACGATCCATTGGATGGCGTCCGATGGACGACTATTGTTTGACTGTCAATATTGCACAGCACTTCAATTTTTTGATCAGTCGGAATAAATTTGGTTATTAACTGTACTGTATGTAAGGTAATACTAATGGTGGGCGAAAACGGTGAGCACTGGAGGGGTTTCGCGTGGAAAGAGAGAATGAACGAGTGTTGGATGAAAGAACGGAGTCGTGGAGAAGGTGTCGCAATCGAAAAAAAAAAAAGGTCGGGGAAAGAGAGTCCGTTAAGTGGAAGAGCCGCGCAACGGACGGGCATGATTCTCAATCATCTGCTCGGCGACATCGAGATCGAAGAAAGGAGCCTCGCACCAAGACCCAAGACTCATCTGCTGGCGGAAGGTCTGCGATGACATGCTTCGTTGATTCCACGCGCTCGTCCTTCGGAGAATGCACGCTCGCCGTCAACGGAAGTAGCCGGCGCTGAGCAATAGGCGAGGGCCATTTCGGCGAGGTCGGGTTGCGTGGTCTTCTAGCACGTTGTGGCCAAATTGAAGGTGAGATGTTTTTACCTCATTCAATTTTGATTCAAATCCAAATCTGTCTTACAGATCTGTGCAGAATGTCAAAAGGAACACTTTTGTAAGAGGGATAAGCCATACAGCTAAAGCTCTGACTCCGTGAACGAAATAAGGATGATACTTATTTGACGGAACGTTAATATTCCCCAGGGGATCAGGTGGGATTGGAGGAGTCAATGGGTGGCCCCTGCGACGCCGTCGCTCCTCAAGTTTCCTCGCCGCTGGGTGGCACTTACTGGATGGCTACCCCCCTCGAGCGCATACGGCTTCACTTCCGGATGCCGGAGGTTTTCATGGCAGACGGCGGGAGCCACTTTTCTGGCAATCTCGTTGCGGAGTACTGCGAAGATGATAAGGAACGTTCCGAGCAGCGAGTAAAACTCAAGTTTACTTGGCGATGGGGCTGAAGCTTGGCAGAACTTCCTACTTATATAATTTTGTTTCCTTACCTGAGGTCCTCAAGATCCGTCCCTGCTGTCTCATCAACAGTGACAGTGCAGTTGGAATTGACAGCAGAAGATCTGTTCGAGGGGGGTGAGATGGTGCCTAATGATATGGTGGTACCTGAAGAGCTCGAGCTTGGCGTTCTCTCTAATGATGAGGTTCTCATCATCGGGGAGATGCTCGCAAACATCGATGTTGACGACGATGAAGAGACTTCTGGTGTTGAAGGCACCTCGGTACGATATGTGATCAACTGGGGCACGCCCCCGCCGCGGCACCCCCCGCGTTCGGCGGCGCGAGCGCGGTATTTCAGCGGGGCGTGTACCGCGACGAGGAGCGCGCGCGGCTCGACTTGAGCGGCCCGGACGTACAGAAATTCTACAGCTACTGGATGGGTTTCCGATGCGCCCGCGGGCGCTACGCATGGGTCGAGCCGTACTGCCAATGCCCCTTCTCACAACTTTTCACAAAATTTAACCCAGAAGAACTGTTGTGCCATGCTGACCAATATTGTTGGCAGATCAAAAAACCGCCCAAACGTCGCAAACACCATTCTCAACCACCAGAATATTCCACATATTTTGCGAGGTGCCGCAAATGAAGATGGGAGGCCAATGCCCCTTCTCACAACTTTTCACAAAATTTAACCCAGAAGAACTGTTGTGACATGCTGACCAATATTGTTGGAAAAGCCCAAACGTCGCAAACACCATTCTCGATCCCCAGCATATTCCACATATTTCGCGAGGTACTGTAAATGAAGATGGGAAGCCAATGCCCCTTCTCACAACCTTTCACAAAATTCAACCCAGAAAAAATGTTGTGCCATGCCGACCAATATTAGACGGATGAAATGGTACTTAGCATGTCCCCAACATGTATTTCGAAGCAAAGAGAAAGAAAAAAAGAAAGGTGACCGCCTCTGCACCGCCGTATCCGAGGTGTTCGCGCCAAGATGATATGGGGTACAGTGCGCACGGTAGCCGGTGAAACGGGCTTGACTTTCCATCTCCTTCAGGCGATACAGATCTGGGAACAGGGCCGCCGGTGGAAGGAGCTTGGTGGCGACATTACAGACAAAAGACAAGTGACGAATGTATCGTATTTGTATATATTCAAAATATATTTTACCGTATCGTATTTTGGCCAGCACTAGCTGCGCTGGCGCGTTGTTTCCTGGCACGGTCGACGACCTCCCTGAATACCAGCCGGCGTAGAGATTGTTAAGCAGGGTCGGAGAAACTGCAGTGACGATCCAGAAGTCGGATATGGCGTGAGAGGATATTGAGCTTGAGAGACAGTCGGATATGGGATGTAACGGGTCGGCGTTCCCGCGGGCAATGGTAGAGGGATGTAGGTGGATTGCAGGTGCCCAAGAGGAGATGGTGAGTCAGGTAGTGTTGACGAAGAAGGTTCAGAGGAGGCCCCGGAGCCCTTATATAGCTGTTTGCGCTTCGGACGAGGAATGGCAGGTGTCTGCGGTGACGGGTAAGCTAAATGAGGAGGAAAGCTGTGAAGCACGGGTGGTATTGGGGTCCAGGGGACAATGGGACGGGAGGCGAGGACGAGTCGCTGGCAGAGCAGCTTTGTCATGGGATGTCCCCTGTGATGTGTTGCGCCGTTTCCGAGAATTCGTCGCAGCCACCGGATGCGGTGGTATTTGGGGTGGTAGAGCGACAGGAAGAGCTGCGCGTGAAGCAGATGGAGTAGGTACAGGTTGAGGGATGGCAAGGGGTTGCTTCTGCTGAATTGGTGGTGGTGGTAAAGGAGGGATGTCAAGACCCTTCATAGCATGATCGGGATAAACGTGCCCGAATCTTCTGAGGACGACGATGACAGGACAGACGGTAAAAATCAATTCGCTCTCCTACTACTTCGCCCAGACCAACCAGTCGCACTGTCAGATACCATCCCTGGACTGTTGCTGCTACTCAGAGGCGAGGTACCAACAGGTTCCCTTCAGCCACCGGGCCCTGTCTGATCGATAGCCTCGAAGGTCCTATTGCACAGCTCCAGATCGTGAAGGAGGTGGTTGTCGACAGGGCGGTGATCCTTGAAGTCAGTTAGTCGCGCATCGATAAGCCGTGTGAGTAGGTACTCAGGAAGCATCGCGCCGGTCACCGGGGACGTCAGCAAGCGGAAGGAGGTGTGTTTTTTACTTCCCCGTTTTCTGGGGGCGCAGCCAAGTGGAGGGGGGAACGAGGGAGCGGGAGGAAGGATGGCGCCATGCTGTTGGAGGTCAACCGTATGCCATTCAATTGATGAATAATGCAGTACCGTGAATGAATTCGTGCTCTACAAATGGTTTGTTTCCAAAAGGAGAAGCCGAAGCGCCTAAAGTCCAAACTAACACTCAAGATGTCATGTCCACATGCAGATTGCTTGGCGTGTAAACCAAACACCCTCCAGGCCCGACGTCCATCGTCATAACGTCTCAAACCTTTCGCACTTAATAAAGTTCCTTGCACCCCAATCAAACACCGTCGGGTCCCGTCGTCAATTTTCTCCGGTGGCACGGACTGCCACAAGCCTCCGGAGGCTGCGTACAGGAATTCTTCCGTGATTCGCTATTCGGTCGAGTTTTCCTGAAACTCAGCGGGTTGTCTTCGTGTCAATAAATTTTCGGCTCACCCGGAAGACTGGAACGTGAGAAATGGACGGTCAAAGGGTGCCCGAGTGCAAGGGCGAATCGGCGCGTGCAGGAAGGGATGCGGGACGCGTTTGCGGAGGTTGTGAGGGTGAGTATTCTGTCTTTTGCACTCCGCAGTTGTTTATTATATTAATGTAGCTGTTGACGACGACGCTGAAGGAGAAAGATCCGCGCTATCAGGAGTATCTGGAGAGAAAGATTGATGGGACGGCGTACAGCGCGGCAGCGCGCACCAGCAGTCTTGTCACTCTTGTTTGTGCCTTTCCTTTTGGTGCTTCGCCCCCGCACGGGTCGCGCTATCAGCAGGTCGCGGCGTACTCCCCGTGGGTCAATGGCCTTCTAGAAGGCCAGAACGGGAAACTGCTGTCGCGCCTCAAGCGGATGTGCGCGCCGCAGGTGGGGGAAGACGGATGGGCTAAGATCACGAAGTTCACTGACCTTCCCGCTAACTGGCCAGATCACCTCGACGAGGCGATACGGCAGCTTAACAGTCGCATCTTGCCGGCATACAAGTTCGCGCCAGACGAGCTATGTCTGGGACTGGTCCTCAACACCAACGACACGCCGCTGGAAATAAGCACCTCCGAGCTTGCGGAGAATCAAGTCGGGCTACAGAACGTGTACCTGGAGCAGCAGACGCTCGACGCGTATTCGCACGTCGTGGAACACGCGATTAAGAGGAAGGAGGCGTTTGATAAACGCGTCATGAATTCGCGCGACGGTGTGATTGAATACAGGAAGGGGGACCTGGTACAGATAAGGGACTCTTCCCTCGACCTCACACTCTCCACAGAGTCGAAGATTCTGCCGCGCTGGGGTCAGCCGCACCGCGTCGTCGACTGTATACGGAATTCGTACCGTCTGGAAACAATACACGGGCTACCAGTGCGCGGCACCATTAGTGCGCGCCGCTTGCGCCGGTTTAATCTACGGAGGGGCACGGAGTTGTTTGAGGAGCAGATGAAGCTTGAGATGGGGCGCACTGGAGGGCCGGATGAAGCCATGGAGGGCATGGATTTGGAGGTGGAGGATGACGATGAGGGTGAGGTGGAGGATGTCGTGCTTGGAGAAGGGGAGGTGGACGAGGAGCTGAGTGGTGGCTTTTGAGGGGGTTGTTTGAGCGTTCTGTGGCGCGGGGACCGCGCCACACGTGTGGGGGGTGCATGGACCAGCTACGCTGGTCGCGGCGACGCGAGAGGACGGATCGGGACGCTATGGGTTGTTTGTGCATGTTAGGTAGCAAGGACAGGATGTACGGATCGGGACGCAGCTAGACATCATCTCCTCCGTTCTCTCTACGACCAGACGGCACGGCTCCACTGTCCGGACAAAAATGGGCCAATCGGCCGATGTCGGGACCTAGGCTCCGAAGGGATAATCAGGGGTCCTCACCCACGCTTAAACCCACCCTTAAAATGACTCATTTTAAGGGTTAAATGAGGCACGACAACTTTAGTAAGATAGTGATTCGCCGAACAACTACTTCGGGCACTAATCACTATTCTCTAAAAGAATCACTGGGGACCGGCATCTGGGATTCGATCACCGTGCTGTGTGGTCGTGTTTGTTTCCTATCAACTTCAACATTCGACCGGTTCCTTAGGCTCGTGAAACCAGCCCGGCCCGGTGAAATTGATGCCATCGTAAACTCAGGCATTCACCGGGACAGGCTGGGCCCCCGCGTCGCCTGTTTGGCAGATGGCAGATCTCTCCGCCATTTCAGACGCTTGACTTAGAAATAAAATGGAAACGACATTTTTGCAACTCACGGACTACGCAGCAGAGCCAGGGGTGTCTGAGGCAAAGATAGATATTCATTCTGTATCCATTTACACCCCCTTCATTTTTTCTGCTATCTAAAAACATGTTGGTGTCAATCGCTAGAGAATCGAAAATAATCCATCTTTGAATAAGGGAGTTGGGACGAGTTCCGAAAGGTTTTCGACGTGTTTTTCTAAGTCGAGCCTCTGAAATGGCGGGGCGAGAATCCATCACCCAAACAGGCGACGTGCGGGTCCAGTCCGTCCACAAGGTTACCTGTTGTTTGACATCCCATCATTATTTGCTCCGATGTTGTAGCTATTTGTTCTCTATCCTAATTCGTCGCCGTTCCCACCCGCTCTGTCTTGTAACCGAGTGGACGTCGACTGGCTTGCGAGTCTACCGGTTCCTGTCCAGTATGTAGAGGGAGGGGCACTTTCCCATTGATCGGAATGATGGTTTTGATCATGTTGATCAAGATGAAGTTTCGGGAGCACCATCTCTCTAGCGTGTTCAGCTTAGCTTGGAGTCCCCGTGCAGAGAGTGAGAAAAGAAGTATATCGTCGGCCTGGGCGAGGAGCGAAATGCGAACAGCGGCCAGGAATACATCATTCCTGTCCGGCATCATCACGAGATCTGCCAGGAAGAGGTTCCACAGAATCGGCGACGCGGGATCTCCAGTAAGTAGCCCAATGAAAGCTTTGAACTCGGCGGACTCCATATCCCCGTTTACTATCACACTCCTCTGGCATAATTTTAAATTTCTTCGCTTTTACAGCCGGTAACAGTACCGAAGACGCAGCCATTTTTTCCCCCCCATTTGGGACGGTTTCAAAGAATGCTTCGTAACACACTCAATTCTTGCCAAATTTGCTTATTTACAGACATTTCGGCTCAAACCTCTCATAAACATTCCTCCCGAACGGCGGTGTAGAGGACATATGTACATATGGTACAGCGATAGGGAAACGGCAGTAGAGAGAAAGGATAGCATGGATATTGTACATGAAGGCTGCGAGTGAGTGAGAGAGGAATGTTGTACCGTGTCAGCAGCGTTCAACTGAATTCAAAGGCCGTATGTGGCGTAGGGCGTATATCCGCCACCGTAACCACGTCCAGCACCTCCGTAGCCACGTCCGCTGCCGCGGAGACGGCCTCGACCGCGAAATGAAACGGTGGTGTCTCAGGCCGCCTTTATCGGAACTAGTCCCTCAATTTTGAAGATTCTGTCGAAGTTTCACTCGGAAGGGCAATCTAGGACCGATCTCCAGACAATTGTTGGGCCGAAATTTCGATTTTAACCCTCGTGAATTTATGAACGCGTTTTCTCTCTGCTTCTTCCCAATATGGTCATGACACACAGATCACGTGGGGCAACCGTAAGTGTATGTCCGCTACCTTACTGGAAATTATCCCTCCAGCTCCGTGATATACAGTTGTGGACAAACAAAGTCCACCAAAAAAAAAAAGTCTATTTTTTTAGCCGAGATAAGTACTGGGATCGATAGATCTCATCAAGACGGTCACATCCATATAAAAATTATGTGATTCTGTCGAGCCGTTGGTCGGCAAATCATCAATTAATGTCCGGGCCGATCAAAATTTTGGCGCCCGCTTAAAAGTCGTGGGAAAATTATGAAAAAATGCGCAATCGACGCGCCTCGTTGAACCGAATCTGATTTCAAAAAGATCTCGGAAATCCATCGAGTGAATGTGGTGCAATAAAATAATCTTTCTTGGTCACATGCCTGATTTATTTCCAGAACTGTCAACCAGCAGAGTCAGCTGATCAATTCGGGGAAACTGCATCCTTCTCCTATGTATATAGTCAACTGATTCATGCGGGGAAACAGAACTGTCAACCGGCAGAGTCAACTGATCAATTCGGGGAAACTGCAGCCTTCTCCCTTATAGTCAACTGCATGTGTGCATGTTTCTCCCTAAATTTCATTGTGAACTCAATCCTATCGAGATGGTAGCTTATTCTTCTGAATGGTTTCTTTGAACTAACTTACTTTTGCAGTATTGGGATGGTGCAAATACCGCTACCGGCAAGTCCCCAAGAAGAGTTTTGCAGACTCCAAGGAGTTGGCCTTGAAGTATCTGGATGGATGTCCAGTTACAGTGATCCGTCGTTTCATAAATAGGTCGTGGAGGTTTATGGATGCTTATCGGCGAGGTTTGACAGGCACAGCAGCAGAATGGGCTGTGAAGAAGAAGAAACAGCACCGATCAGTTTCAAACCGTGCTTTTGATGCACTTGAAGAGTCACATCAGAGGGCAGTTGAGAACTCCGTGGGGTAGATAAGATAATGACATAATGTGGCTGTGTTAAAAAAATCCGTTTTTTGCCAAATGTCTCCGATTATAAATCTGAGATTTGGATCTGGGTCAAAATTTTGGCGCCCGGTGTTTTCTCGTAGGAAAAACTTCGGAGCATGTTTTTTGGACTCTTTAGCTTACTCTGAGTTCAGGAAAATTAAAATTGGGTCAAAATGAAATCCCGTTGGGACTACAGGCTATTTGCGGACTTTGTTTGTCCACAACTGTAGTCTGCAATGATTTGAGATAATTTCGTTCAAATTATTTTGCCCCAGATTGACAATAATTCAACGAAATCTCAGCTAATTTTCCCGAACAATGAGCAAAATCTGTGCATATGCTAACACCAAAATGAATAGGTGTCCACAGTGGTGTACCAGGCATGTGTAAAAGTTTTTAGCATCCCCGACAGATTCGCTATCTAGGGTCCCCACAAATAAATAGTAAGCTATACAGGCACTGCCATGCCAGAGCTCCCAGAGAGGTCCGGACCCATTCTACTGGAAAATATTAAGGTAGCGGACAGACAAGTGCGGTTACCCCACGTGATGCATTAGCCTTATTGGGAAGATTGCTAAAGATTCACTGTAATCAGCCTGTTCTCATATTGAATTAAAAATTCTGGCTCAACAGTTCTGTGTGAATGTATCAGAAGGCTGCTCCTAAATATTTTGAGGAATTTTGGTTAAGAAATGGGGGACGAGTTCCTAAATTGATGTGGCTGGGAAGTGCTATTGATGTGGGCGGAGAATACCATCAATGTCTGATCATTTGGGAACTCGTCCCCCATTTCTCAACCGAAATTTCTCAAAATATTTAGGAGCAGTCTTCTGATACATTCACACAGAACTGTTGAGCCAGAATTGTTAATTTGATTTGAGAACAGGTCGATTACAGTGAATCTTTAACAATCTTCCCAATAAGGCTAATGCATCACATGGGGCAACCGCACTTGTCTGTCCGCTACCTTACATAATATTCATTACGTATCTTCCACAGACATCAGTATCGAACACAGATTTAATTGCCCGCCGTGCTATTTGTGCGACGGCCGTCCCCGATGATGCCTCGCACTTGTATCAAATTTATAGCCTCCTCGGATGTTAGCGTAGCGCCTCAGTTACCAAGATGGAACTTGTTATATTAATATCTACCTGTTAGCGTAGCCTACGGAATAATTAGACCTGAAATAAAATATTGTAAAGGAATGGACGTACGCCTCAGTTACCAAGATGGAACTGAGGCTTCTAAGCGAGTAGCGTAAACTATGCAGTAGAGGAATGACGGGATGAATGGATGTGGTAAGTAAGAATTAGTAAGTGATTATACGGTACCGCTAACATCGGATGTTCCCGTGATGCTGTGCTTTCTTTTTTTGGCAGCCCCTGGGAAAAAGAAGGTGGAACAAATTTGGCCGACGGGAAAACAGCCTTGATCCAGCCAGCTGCCACACTGTCACCACCATTGCTTGCCATCTTCCGAGTCGTACTACGGTCTAACCCTCCAATTCTGTGAACCTAAGATCCCAAACAATGCCCAACACACTGGCAGTTTCCGGCCACACTCCAAATTTGGGGGTGAGAGTGCTATCCCTCGGTGAGCCTCCACTGTGTCTTATCACAATTTCTCATTCACATTTGCGATGCCTCAGATGGGGGAGGAGCAGGGGCACTCTCTGAGTTACTGATCCTTGAAAGAATGATGTATCGGGCCAAGACTGAGGGCCGTCTCGACACAATTCCCTCTCCCTGCGACTGCTTCGAGATAATCGGCGGGAGCGGCAGGGGAGGGTGAGTAGTGCTACTGAATATCCCGATAAAGTCGAAAACTGAAGATTATGCAGAATTATTGCGTTGATGCTCGGTCGCCTGCACATGTCGGTAGCAGATGCCATTTCTGCCTATGTGACACTCCGTCCTCAACCCAAAATCGGATCCGCTGAGCAGTTCCGTGCCAGCAAGTTTGAGACTGCTCTCAAGGGTATTTTCCAGCTGCATAAAATGAAAGATGTTAGTCCAGATGCCTGCAAAACGTATGTTTCCCGTCCTGCAGACAATCACCCGCTCATACATGTTGACTAGCTTCATCTGGAGCAGACTATTGCCTGTATATTCTCAATCGGCATCGTTCGGAGATCACGGGAACTTCGCACCCAGCAATATTGTGGAATCCCTTGCACATGCGCATACAATAATCGGTTGCCCTCAGCGTGCCAAAAGAGTTGAACAGACATATTTCACGGACTTCTCAAAAAAAAAAATTGCGGGACCCGAAAAGGCGCGGGACCCAAAAAGTCAGATGTCCAGCTAGTACTAATCCATTCGGGGTTACATTCCCATATATGTTGGGTTACTTTCCCACTTTATTAGGGTTACATTCCGGGTTATATTCCCACGGAAATTATAGCCGGGGCTAATGCGAAGCTTTCTGTTTCTTCATATTCTGAGATCGCCCTCAGGAACGTTACTGAGGTATGGACCGTGTGCTCGGCATGAGCAGGGTCCCAACCTGCTTGTTGACGCATTTGTGGATACATTAGCCACTTTGCGTTGCAGCCATTGGAGCCATACCATGGCAAAATGACGTTGCGATGCTCGATGGCTCCACCCGCCAAAATTAGCCACTGGTGGCTGCCACAGCCATCTGACGTCATTTTTGGCAGGCGGAGCCACCAGACAACGCAACGTCATTCAGCCATTGGATGGCTCCAATGGCTGCACCGCAAACTGTCTATTTGTGGATATCATTTGACATTTGTGGACATCATAGTGGACATCATTTATGATTCCCGATCGGGTCAGCCCAGAAATGATTCCGTAAACGGGGAGCGTCCACAAATAGCTTCCACAAAGAAGTCAGTGTCTACAAATTTGAAATACTGCGTGCACAAATTCCGTCCACAAAATTATTATCGGAGCCACCGTGGATGATAGTGATTACGTGGATGACTCTTTCATACAATACAGAGAGCGCCGGGGCCCGCAGTAAGAAACCCTTAAAAAATCGAAGTCCTTAATTTACGGCCTTCGGGGTTTTTCACCGGGACTTCAAGCCCTTCGGAAGGCCTTAAATTTTCACCTGCATTATGTTTACAGAATTTTTTGTTCACTTTTTGCAGCTCTACGCGTCTCTCAGCGATGACCCCCAAGTCCTTGAAGGAGTATTTCTAGCGCTGCAACATTTAAAACACCACAATATCACTTGCAACACTGTGTATAGGGCCAGTGTGGCTTTCGAGAACTAGCCATAAATGCCAAGGTGGTCGGTTATCCGGTGTTTGATAGTTATTTCTTTTTTGATCTTGCTGCCCAGCAGTACTCCTGAGCAGAATTGAGCTGCAGAACTTGACCCATGTTGTAAGGGTAAACCGGGGCGCCAGAAAGCTTTGAGCGCGAAATCGACAGCCACAGAAGAAACACCCAAGCCCCGTGGCCGTCCTCGCGGAACTGGACACAAGCAATTGGCTCGGGCGAGTGCTCTCTCTCTTGGGGCACATCCACCGGAGCTCAAAACTGAACCCAAACGTCCGGTTGGTAGACCTCGAAAGAATCCAGCCCCGCGTGCCTTTTCTGTTAGCATCGGGTCCAAGGTACATTTATTGCCATGAAATTTGGATGTATATTGAAACACCGCTCAGACTGTTCCTGAAATTCCGGCTGTGATACGGACCTGGCGAGGTGAAGACGTTGTGAATTCTCAAAATCCAAATCTCTACATTCGATTGTTCTGGCTGCTGCGCAAACTCGCTAATATGTTGAGCACCTTCCCTGTGTTACTGGCCGGAGGATATCCCCGCTCGTGGTCAGCGCATCTGTAATCGCAAGACCGACCCCGTCTTCAAGCATCCACTGATTCCACTCTGAACGGTGCACATCACCTACCATATCAATTGCAGACACTGGCAAGCGACAACCGAGCAATTTTGGGGTCTTCCACATATACCATCGTTCTCCGTACGCGAATTGAATGTGCATTTGGGGGTCTTTGACCTCCAGAGACCGACGTCGGGATTGGTGCCGGCAGGTTGTCGGCAGATGTCAGCACTGCCAATGCACCAGGCTCGTAGGCAACCGTGCCCGCCACATTGGTTGGTATTCCGTAGGCAGGCTGGTCACGAGCCTAATGCTTGTATTCGCGCTCATTGAACGCTTGCCTCGCACTTGGAGAGCTTTCGCTGAAGATTGGCCGCTCTCTTCAGACTATTGCTAATCACTTGTGTTTGCACTACATTTTCAACAAGTCATACAAACTCTATGTGGTGATCTTTGGTTTATTCCCTCAGTTTACTCGCTTATGTAAATTGTAAAGCGAGTTCAACCTATGCTTCATCATTAGGCAATCATGCGACCTCATTCCATTTTTCCAAATGACTTTGAGATAATGCATCTCGCGTTCCCCCTCCCTGGAAAAGATGAGTGGAACTTCCGCAATTCATTGAGCAAATTACTCTTTTTTTCGGCTCCACTCGTCGCAGATCCTGTATGCTGCGCTTGACCGAGGGCCAACTTTGGCGCATGCTGATCTAAGGGTTCCAATAATTTCAAAACATGCGCTTGCTAGAACATGGTTCCGTGTGAATAAGATCACTGGGCTCTGCAACAACGAGATGAAAATGGGTGCTCTGCACAACGGGCATCCTTTTAATTTCATTCTGGATCAAGAAGCTTGGATGTCTACAAGTATGGACAGACCAGGGGATTCATGCCAAAGACCACATTCATGCAAATTTGAGAATATATGGCGCAAAATACACAGCGCGCAGAATGAATGACCACAATTTAGGATGTACGGATGGCCGAATATTTCTTGACAGCTGCAAAAACAGGTGATAAAAAAAAATTGAGGACTTCATTTCTCACATGGGGCAGTTGTATTGGAGATGCTCTTCTTCGAAGGTTAAAATACCCCGAGAAACGATTTTGTTACGCAGGCGATCCAAAAATTTGACTGTCGGAGGTGAGCAGTTTGTCTGGATGAATGACGCGGACGTACCAGACATCCCATGGAATATGAGACCGCGGGGGTTCTGATGTGCAGTTGTTTCCTATTGATATATACAGATACGGCCCCCGGGACGGGCGCGCTCAAAGCCAGCGAGGTGGTTCCTGGGGTTTTCCTCGCTGCGCTGCAGAGATGTGGAATAATTTCCGCACTATTTGCGACCCCACGGGCATGCTGTCCGTGATCGCGATTCACGAGAGGCTGGCCAACATCAGGTATGGAGGCATCGCTAGCGGACCTCTCTAAGATCACCTCGATACCATCCTCGGATATTCCAACGATCTGGAACGAGGGAACGACGCGATCGCCGATTATAAGCCTATCCAACTTACCTTGGCGAGCCTCCCCGAAGATTTCACAGGAATCGTTCAGACATTGTCAGTTGTTGGTGCGATGATGACCTTCAGCGCGGCCACTCCGATTTTGCTGCAGGAGGAGCAACGGCAACGTAACCTGCTTGAGAAGCAGCAGCGCGAGGAGCATGCGCTCAAGTCACAGATGGAGCACCTCGCGCTTGCACGGGCGCACGACGAGGAGGTAGCTCGTCGCATCCATCCTTTTTGACCACCACCTCCCACGGGTACGGGTCCGAACGCGAGTACCCCCGGGAGGCCCGTGACGATCACTAGCCTCCGCTGCCGTATAAAGTACAGAAGGTTATGTATCAAGCTGTCCCCTCATCAATTCTTGCACTTCCTGCCGCTCATCAGAACGTCAGTGATGCGCTCCCAACTCCCAGCGGTTTATTCCCCGATTCTTCTCAACTCACCCCTGGTTCATACTCCCACTATCCGGCGCACGGTCAGGGCTACACTCCTGCAGGTCAATCAAATCAAAACCCTGTTCTTCCTCCATTTTCAAGCCTTCAGACCATGGGCCTACCATTCTCACAGCAAGTATGTATTGTCAATCCGCTTCGATAACGGACATTCTCAGCCAACGCCGGGGCAGCGTAGTCAGTCCGGCAGCTCTGGCAAGAAGCGTGCCCCTTGTTCTACAGATGTTACCAGCGCCGACTCCTTTGACATCGAGGAGGATACGGGGCAATTGCCCGACTCCGTTCTTGTTGCCCCATTAGAAGTATTGCGACATTTGGTTGATGTAGCGAGTGAGCGAACGGCAAAGGTGCCCTTATATTGGCTGTTCACGTGGTCAGGGCACCAACGGCATGATAGGAAAATGGGGACAGCAGCGGACCTCAAAATCGGAGCCAAACACCATCTCCAAGCCGAACAAATAAGCGAAGAAAGATTCCGCACGAGGGAACACCGCGTTTAATTTGCCCGGACGGTAATCATTTCCTCCTGGCTCATACCCCACGGTCCTTACCGGCGCTTACAGGTGTTACTAAGAAGATTCTGGGGGAAATAGAGCAGGTCCCAGGCCATATGCGCATAGTCTCGGGGTTGATGTACGAGGGCACTCCAGGCACAGGACCTTCGATGGTCAACCTAGCCGAAGAAGAGACGGATGAGGAGGAGAGTGAATGGGCAGTCCGGGCCAGTAACCCGCCTTCTCTGTTGTGAGGTAGAAAGCGAAGGGCGAGCGCAGAAGCGGATTACGGGGACGCGGCCGAAAGAAAACGGCCGAGACTGAAGTAGGTTTTCTTTTCTGTTGGTTGCGTTGCACCCATTGAGCCTGTTGCGTAGCGAATCAACGACCTCGTGGAGTCATATCAGACGACGAGTCTCTGCCGGCATGTATACGCCCGACCAGACTATTCGCCAAATTGCGGCCGACTTTGAGTTCACCGTGGACGAGGTGCAGGCGTACTACAACCGGTGCGGGGAAATGGGGCGCACGCGAACTCGGTTTCAGAATATGCGCGAGCTGCTTACGATCAAGTTCCCCGACGACGAGTAATTTTTATCCCCCCAGTGACTTTCTCGCAAATCACAATTTTCTCGTATTGCGGGGTATAGCCCAACCTTTCTTGCCAGACCCGCGCGGTAAGAACAACTACTACTACCTAGTACTACAAACACCACCGCCGGTGGCGAGTACTCAAGCAGGTGCGGAATGACTGTGAGCTGTCGAAGATACCCGGGTTAGGGCTTCTGAGGTACAGCGGCGAGTATCCATGGCGCGCCGAAAATACGGTATTTTTGTCCAGCCTTCCCACTCCGCCGCAGGACGATAAATTTCTTCCCACCGGGGCCACGTATGACCTTCAAGTTTTCGCGGATACAATATCATTATTCTCTGGTCTTCCCTATCAACGTGGCCCCGTTTGCTTTCAGTTTCGCCCATGCCCTAGCTTATTTCACTCTTTTTCACCTTCATTCTCGTAAGTTATTTCTAGACGGGATCTATTTGCTAGACAATCGTCTGCTTTCATGCTGCTCCCTGCTGGATCCAATAGTCTTGGTTCAACTTGCTTGACGTTCAATTGGTTCTAGATGAATCAATATGGTTCTAGATGGGAATTTGTCAGAGAACCAGAATAGAATAATGTTCCCAATTTGGGTGATCATCGCAATGCCCGACTTCTTCTGGGTCAAATTCTCTGAAATTTGCCCAGGAGATCCCCCAGGAGCCAAGGTATCATCTGAGAACTTCACAGAATTTGTGGAATTTGTGAGAGAACCAGGATGAAATAATGTTCCCAATTTGGGTGATCATCGCAGTGCTCGACTTCTTCTGGGTCGAATTCTCTCAAATTTGACCAGGCACTTCCCCAGGAGCCACTTGAGCCCTTTACTCCGAGCGATTATGTCAGAATTGCTGTAGATATTTGACCGTCTACGCCCAACATGACTGGTCTGACTTTTTCAGGAGAAAAAAAAAGTTGAGGCCAATGTAATACAAAGCCAAACTTGGGCAATAATTACACCTCCATCACCAAAAGCGGGAAGTAATTGTAATGGTATGCATACCATTGCAGACCCGCAAAATCATCAAAATCCATGGCAGACCTAAATAAGCCATGTGATGTTCAACACCCGTATGTACCAGACCAATATTCCTGTAATCTTCACCTACTTTGCGTCGCGTGTAAACCATTGTGAGGTTTATAAAGGATTCTAAACCCCAGCATACCCCCGCTGTGCTTGCCTTTTGCTTCCTTTGCCTAATACCCTCTAATACCATGCTCAGACGCGGATTGAGGGAAATATATATGCATTAAAAAACTAAAGAGGTACTATTCACCCAGTATTTTTGAGCTCAGATTGAATTTATGTGCACAACCTCACTGGTACTGGTGCATTTTCGGGTCGAGACCTAGCTATCTATCAGACACAAACCAAGGAATTACAGCCATTTGCGGAACTTAGGGCGCGGCTGTTTTTTTCCTCGTTTTGGCAATTTCCACCAAGTCGGCTGCCCTAAGCTCAATTTTGATCGGATTGTCTCGATAGTAGGTGCGTTAGAATCGTATTGAAAATCGTTAGTCAACACGATACCGGTATTTTTGATGCCATCAGAAAATGAAATTTCTGCCGAAAGATCTCAACTTTCAGCAAGTCACCTGTAGCACTTGAAATTCGGATCAGATTGACCAAGTTTTTGGATGTGTTAAGTGTATAAGGACATTCTAGTCAACCATTGCGTTTTTACATGTTGCCATACCCAAACTCACTTTGAGTGCTCTAGTTTCTGAAGGCGGAGGATGACCGTTTCAATAAAGTGCACAATGAATTTCAGTGACTTCGAATTTTGTCCATCCAAAGATCATGTTGACCAGAATATATGTATAGGTATAACATATCCAAAAACTAGGTCAGTCCGATTAGTACTTCAAAGGCTACAGGTGACCTGCTGAAAGTTGAGATCTTTCGGCAGAAATTTTATTTTCTGATGGCATCAAAAATACCGGTATTGCGTTGACTAACGATTTTCAATACAATTCCAACACACCTACTCTCGAGACAATCCGATCAAAATTGAGCTTAGGGTAGCCGACTTGGTGGAAATTGTCAAAATGAGAAAAAAAACGGCTGCGCCCTAAGTTCCGCAAACGGCTGTAATGTAGCGAGATCAACATTGCAATTCTTTTCGCAATTTAAATCCTTACCACTAAACGCGTATTAGTAGGTTGTACAAGCGCTCGCCGGCGCTTCGCGCCAGCTCCCACTTCTGCCGGAATGATAGATTAAAAGCGGAGTTCAAAGGCTTCAGACAGACAGGCGGACAGACGTAATTTTATAAAGAGGGTAATGACCCATGGCATGATCTGGTGTTCTTGTGCATGCTTAATGACTTTCTTCATAATGTGAGCCCCAAGTCAGTCTGCACAGGCACAAGCCCATCTGTTCAAGCCACACCCGAGTACTGCGTTCCCTGGGGCTGGAGGCAGACCTGGTCTCCCATACCTTGAGTTGAAGTTTTTTTTTTTTCGCAAGCAAACGGCCGGATGGACCTGGATCCTAGCTATCAATACACAAAATCCAAAACCATCTAATTTGTTATCTCATTAACGCCTGGAGCGAACAAATGACGAAGTGGATGTATCGGAGCTCCATGGGACTTCCGGATGCCATTCCTGACCTGCGCCACCTCTCTCGTCAATTCCTGCATCTGACGCAGAAGACCCTCAAGCACCGTCGATGTGTTTTGTTGGTTCACATCAAGACGGGGACTGGCGGGCTCCGGGACAAATGGTGACGGCGGGTGCGGGACTGCGAAATGGGTCGCAGTCTCTGGCTGGGATCAAGGGAAAACTTAGAGAACCCACAAAGAAAGGCTTATTACGCACCGACATCACGCCCAAAGATTGCGCACCGCACATATTCTTTACTGTTCTCTTCAACCGACGATTGAGATGGGGTTTCAAGGTGCTTCCAACGGAGTCATTATTGTGAAACGAAACTCTCGTTTCACCTTCAGGGTTGGGAGGGTGCTTCAGAGAATGCGATCCCCGCCCGCGCCCCGTATTTATGTGCTTATCTCGGGTCTATGTAATATTTTAGCACAGGAACTTTTGGAAGTGCCCAACCTGCACCTTGGAATGGGTTTTCCTGCATTTAATTCCAAACCGTGGCGGCAAGCTTGACTGCGGGGTGACTCGTGTGCGTTTAGTTACCGAGTTTTCTTCTACAAGGCAGATGGAGCGATTGTGCGCATTGTCCACCAATATTTGGGACGCCTTTCTCCAGTTGTTCCACCTCGATAACGGAGATTGATCCAACGTTCTGAATGAGGCTCGAACATACGTACGATTTGGCCCATCCAATATAATGCACAAAGTATCGCTGAGTCGGACTGCAGTCCGATGCAGAGTCCTTGATTTTCAGGATTTTTGCGGGATACAGCTTCCTGCGGTACCAGCACAGGACGCTGTCTTGAGCGCTGAATTGAGAGCATACGGTAGAGGGAGAGGCATGCGCGCGCTGCATGGAGGCAAAAACAGGGAGGGTTATTTGCCCGTGTTAGGCATTCTGAGCAGGATGAAAATAAAACTCTCAGCACTCTCAGCAAGCATCACATCGGGCATGGAAGAAGACCAGGAAGCTTTGATTGATTAAATTTTGGCCGCTGATTGTCGGAGGGTAGGTAGGTAATAGGATTACACGGCACGGTCCCGCTCAGGAACGCCTGAGCGTAGGAATTATTTTAAGAATACCAGCACGGTTAGATACTATGGTCCCTGTTCCGTTGTTGGGACTGATACACAGAAGCTTCTTCCATTCGTACTGCAGATCTGCTATTCATACTATAATCGGTAGAGTGTCGTTCAGTCTTACCGTTGAAGAAGAACTGAGTTCTGCGCTGGTAGACAGCAGGGTGAGTCGGAAGTCCAAGGAATGGGTACAAGGGTGAAGCAGAAAATCAACGAATGGTTCCAGAAATTTCGTAGGCGCGTAGAATGAAAAATGGGTGTGAAATGGGAAAAGTGCCGTGCAGGCTCGGAGTACGGGTGCAGGGCGAAAGGGCTCGTTGGAGGGAGAAAGGTAGGGCTCAGGTGGAAAGGGTTCACTGGCGACGTGCTCACGGTGGAGCGTTCAGGTTACTAGTCGCGTCGAAGATGCCAAGCACGCTTGAATTCACCGGAATGACATGATTTACAGGTGATATAAAGACAGGAATCTACAGCCTTTTGGTATACACAAGTTACAATCTCGACGTGGTATTTAATGTAAACAGTATACAGATAAGCGAGCATCACGGTAGGATCCCCTTAGTAAAAACAAGACTAGTATCGACCGAGATACCAGGAGAGGTGAGGAATCACTATAAACTCTTCTTACCTGCCTTCCTCTCCTTCATTCTGGCGTTCTCACGGACAGACTTGGCTCTGCGCTCTTCTTCGTTGATGGGGAGAGGACCTGATCTCTTCGGGGGAGGTGGTCCACAGCAAGTTAGGCATGGACAGGTTTCTTCATCCTCGAAGTAATCTGCTGAGTAGCAGAAAGTGATTTCCTCCCCGGCTGCAATGTCACGCAAGGTTCGGACTGTGAGGGCCGATTTGGATCCATCGACCGGAAGGTACTGCAAAATGGGCTATATAAAGACTTTAAGCATGCACAAGTACGGAGCTCACCTCCGCATTGGGATTACAGTCATGGTTCACCATTCGCAAAGGGCCTATCAAGATTCGGACCGTTTTATCAGTGGCTTCATATCGAGAGAGTCGCGTGTGCTCAGCATTTCCATCAACTGAGACTAATCCTGCGAGCTCATAAATGTACTCATTGGCAGGCAGAGGCACGGATGCCGTGATCCCAAATCCGCGGATCCGTTTCGGGCCCATTTCGCGGACGTGTAATGAGAAAACCGACCAAGGCGCCTGCAGAATACAATATGCATCGAAGCACCTGAAAAGATGATCAGAAATCGTGCTTGCAAGACGGCAGATCGGACCATCGGAGTGCTTTCCTTGCGCCATAAACGCCGTCGAGATTTCCTAGGAGTTCTCGCGATGCCTCCCAGACCTCAGCGAAAAGCACAGTTGTATCCTTGAGAAGGCCCTGTGGAGTCTAATCTTGGTGCCAGATTGTCTTCTTTGCTTGTTCATAGAGTGAACAGATGTGGGCACGGAGTTCCAGGGAAACATCAGGATGAACAGAGAGAGTGGCAGCGTTGTGACGGCGCGCAGGCGATGTGCGAGCCAAATGCGAATAAAGTGCCAAAACGAGGATATCATCGCAATCCGCTGCAGTCTTAGCAGTCACGGTGAATGGTCTATGGAGACGCTTGGCCGAGAGGAAACGGATTGGTTCGGAGGAAACGGATTGGGTCACTCTCTCCTCCATGAAGCGGAGTGGATGGCATTGACACACTTACAGCTTTTTGCGGAACTTAGGGCGGGGACAGGTTTTTTTCCATTTTCGACAATTTTCATGAGGAACACTGCCACAAGATCAAATTTGATCAGATTGCCTCACGTTGGAATCATATTCAAAATCCGCAGTCAACGCAATTTCTTTTTCTGCGCGGAGGCCTCAATGCCGGGTTTGCGCAATGTTTTCTACCGTCTCGTCCCTGAGACGGTCCCTCGTCCCTCCCCATTTTCTCCATCCGGGACCTCGCGTGCGCCAATTGGTGTGAGAGATTGGCGATTGAGCGGCGGCACACGGCACTTGACACATTTAATTTCCACGAATGCAAGAGATGGCCCTGAGTGCACCGCCGAGGCCGAGTCACACGATGCCCCATGAAGCAGACTTTCCCAGCAGATTTCAGCAGGAATATCATCGGCGGACGGGTTGCTACTTCCGGTATGATGCTTTCATCTCCGCGCGAGCGCCGAATGTCGGCTCGGCGGCGATCCAAATCAAGCTGTCCGATCATAGGAACCTTGCTGTGAAACAATTCAGGCGGACTCTTGGCTTTATTCCACACCGTCGAATATTTTCTATAGGTTTGTAGAATACCCTAGGCTCAAGCTGTCCTATGGGATTGGATGGAAATTTATACCCTTGGGCGTGCCTATTTATATCATTTCTGTACTTCTCGAAGCATCATTTTTCAGTGCTTCTATTCCAGCTAACTGCAAAACCCTAGAGCGCTCTCAAAATTTCTTCGCCGGCTCCACCTGCCAATTAATCACCTTCTACGGTAGTCTGGCTCCACTTTCCACAGCTTTCCGGCGCAGGCTGAGGCCAAGCGACGTCAGGTGGAGCCTGCGAGGAATTTTTGAAACCGCTCCAGGGTTTTGCAGTTAGCTGTCACTTGTGGAGTCTGATACATACATCACCTTGTTTTCACCTTGTTTTACAGCTGAATGCCATATTCTAGAGCCTTTCGTTTTGCGTCAGTGTGGAGCGGAGGCAGCGTGTGAAAGTTGGTTATGGCGTGCGGCAGCAAACGGCAGCTTGCGGGGTGATGTGCCGTTGGGCACTGACGTCGTACTGACGTGTTCAATACAATCGGGATTTTCCGGCTCCACATCTGTGCGAACTGAAACGCTCTAGAATATTGCATGCAGCTGTAAAATTACGCGTGTCTGTCTGAAGCCATTTCAAGCTCCGATTAAACTTGATTTATTGCCGACGCTCCAAATGCCGAAGGAAGCTCTTAATTATGCTCGGCAAATGGGCACGTATGTAATATTACAGCTCTTTGCATAATTGATGACAGTCCCGTCAAAAAAAAAAAAACAAAGAAACAAACTTTTGATATCCTGGCCGCCCCTCCGCATGGGGAGCAGTTGATTTGGCTAACACACACACACACTCTCTCAATTTTCGCAGCGGTGCTCGAGACAGTGTCGAGCTTTCCCAAGGCGTCAGACGTTGAGAGTTGGATATGGTCGGATTTGCGAACTGGATTGAAAAGTGCATGTTTGAGCTGTGCGAGGTAGTTTGTTGCGATGATGACCCGGTGTTCCGGGGCGGATCTATCAACCCCTGTCGCTCTGCTGCTAGGCGG
Source organism: Mycena olivaceomarginata (assembly GCA_029378375.1). Lineage (NCBI taxonomy): Eukaryota > Fungi > Basidiomycota > Agaricomycetes > Agaricales > Mycenaceae > Mycena > Mycena olivaceomarginata. Next base: position 546,528 of record JARKIC010000029.1, read on the forward strand.
GACAAACTTAAATTGTTTATTGCACACCAGAAGACACGAGAATATTCGATCTCGAGCCCAAACTTTACGACGGAGAGTTGAAGAAGGAGAAAGGTGCTTGGCTGATTGCGGTACGCAAATACTACTACTGTCCTGCCCCCTCCAGCGTTTCGCCAGCAGTTCCCTTTCGATCAAGAAAGCCCCAAGCCGCGCCCAAGAGTGCTTTCATGAGACTCTTCCCCTCCAAACGACCCTGCACAGTAGTGGTAGCATCGACAATATCCTATTTTCAAACCTTATAAGAATTCTGAACACCACTCGGAAAAGAGGGTACATGCATTTGGACCGAGGTCATCATCCAGTCTCTTGAGCCACAGAGTCGCTGCAGAATCATTCCCAATTTGACGGAATTGTATTCCAATTTTCCTGACAGCATGCTTCTGACAAATCCTACAGGTTGTTGTGGCGTTCTCGCCGGAGTATACTTTTGCCGCTCGAATGATCGCTTTCTCTACGCGCTTTGGATGATCTGAAAATCGTCCGTCAAGTTACTGTAAATATGAATACTGTAAATATGAAAACTGTAAATTTACCGGATGCGCCATCGGAAATAACGATGAGTATGAAATCTTCTTCTTGTGGCAGCAGTCGTGACCACCAATGTTGATAAGGTAAGATTTGTTGTAGCTTCCTCCAAATCGGAGTTCCCCCCCATGGTTTCTCTTTTTGGAAGAGTTCGGTAACCTCTCGAGCCGTCTAGGGTATTTTGTCTCGTCAAAAAAATGCCACCACGGGGGTATCTGAGATCATCACCTGAATATTTTTCCGCCCATGATTTGAATTCAAGAAAATTATTTCAACACCACGGCCTGGATTATGCTTGGCGTACTCTTGAATCAGGTCGCGGACAGCATTCTCCGCCTTGCCAATGAGCACTTTGAATGACCGAACTCGATATCCCTGAGGTACTACGCACCTCGTCCCAGCGTGATTGACCCCCGGGTGCATACTGATCGGGTCCCATGGAGCCCGAGTCGTCCACAATTTGACTATTGTCCTAGACAAGCGACTGACCCCTGGCCGGAATCCACCCCAGACGTTGGCTTTTCTTCATATGGAGGTGCCGACATTGTATGAATGCTGTGGTTGGTGTGGTGGGTATTTAAACTATACAAGGCGGTGCAAATGACGAAACCAGCTTCCATTTATTAAATTCTAGATCCTTATCAATAATGGAAGCGGACCTAGCCCCCAAATAGACTCAGCAACCCGGCTCTGATTTTGTCCTACCGGTGGTGCGAGTAAAAAGAAATCGTCGCCTCCCAGCCATATTCGACCCCAAATTTTCTCGCCTGCGGCGCGATTTACTCTACGGCGGACCGAGCTCCTCGCCCAAGAGACTGATTTACTCTATATCGGGGACCGAGAACCACCAATATTCGCTCCTTGATTTACTGTATTCCGGACGGAGTTGATAGATAGTGACCGGGGGCCTGCCATTGGCCGATCCGAGTTTTCGGAATTTCGACAGTCATATTGTTGGAGAATTCTTTGATCACCTCAGGTTATGTGGGGAACTCCGGGCCAATTCGAGTTCGAGTGGCTTAAAATCACACGCCCCATGCGGCCTGCATCTCAGTATGGATGGGAATGTTCATCACACCGATTGAAACGTGGGTGGGGAAATCGAAGCTAGCGGAATGACATGTGTCCTTCGAGTCTATGGGTGCAGTTCAATGACTAGATGGCAGTCGGTTTCGGAGTTATTCAGTATGTTCGCCGTTTTCTTTCTCTTTTTATACTTCCTTTCCTCACAGTTTATTTAGGAAAACATCTCTTCCTACGCCTCTGCCGTTCTCCTCTCCAGCAAAATCACCATCTATAAAGGTGATGGCCCGAAAAATGTCCTTTTGGTCAGTTCGCTTTTTTGATTTCTGCGCGAGTGGTTTTGACGACATCTTTGGTAGGGAATTATCAAGAAGTATCGCTTTGACATCCCTGATGGTGTCGAGAAGATTCCCGCTGATTGGGCCAAGATTGTGGCCGAAGTCCAGGAGGCGCTGACCCAGAAGTGTTCCAAGATCAAGAAGCTGGTGAGTCGTTTTCAAAGTCTACTGAACTCGACCGATGACACAAATCCGCACTGCGCAGATCGGATGGAGCCTGAAGGTCAATAAAACCGATGAAACCAATGGACCCGATTCCGAGCACCAGAACATCTTCACCCTCGCCCAGACGTAGTCAAGGGCTCGCAATGCGCTGTCAACATCGTCTTGTGTGCTCGTATTGCTTTGATGGTGTGTTTTTTTCGTTATTGCTACCGTCCCGTTATTCAATATCGCTCCAGTGCTCTGTTTATCTCCAGCACCCCGGAATGAAGTTCTGGAATAAACTCGACAAACGCCTCAAGTGGATTCGTGACAACCCACCTGTACCCGTGCCTAATCTCATCAAGACGAGTCACGGGCGGCGTGTGCCCGTAGACGCCCAGCGGATGGAGCCTCGCGCATTTGTGTGCGTCGTTGAGGGTTGCAGAAAGGGTTTCGTGCGCCTTGAGCATTTGAAGAGGCATGTGAGGGGTATACATACGTATGAGAAGCGGGTCTGGAAAACAGCTGACCCGCGACCCATACCCGCCCGACCCGACCCGAAAACCTGTCGGGTTGACCCGAACCCGTGTCCTTCCCTATGGCCTCTTGATTAGGTCTGAGAACCCACACTGGATTGGGAGGGCAACATGTGGGATTCCCTGCGCACTGAGGGATGTTGGCACTGCCCGTTGTTAGTTCACCTTAGCAAACATACCCCACTGCCTCTTGATCCCCGCTTCTTTCTTCCACCACAATTCTGAGTTGTGTCTCACTTCTCTTTCTCTCAAGTCCCCTGTGCCGTTTATCTCCTCGCGTTGTCTCATGCTTTTGCTATTCCCATGGTCTTTATTCCACTCTCATCATATATAGAACCTGTGAGCCATAGAGTATATGCATCCACCTCTCACACTGTCCATGCTTGCAGATTCTTGAGATCACTTGTCATTGTATACAATAATGTAACCCCACCCGCCATCCCTATTCTGTTTCATTATATTCTACATATTATCTACTCTTTACATTCACATGTCCCTCATAGTCTTCCACACTAGCCTTTGTCCACGTCTACATTTAGTCTTCGCCTTTACCCACCTCAAACGTACCAGATCGGATCTTGGGATGCATTGGACTGACTCACACACCTGCACTTATACCTCCATGCTTAGACTCAGAGTCAGTGTATCAGCAGGCACTGGGTACACATAGGCTAGTTGTATTTCAGATAACCTGAGCTGATATCCGAAACTTATAGTATGGAATTGGGTTTCATGTGAACCGATAGTTTTCATTTCAATGTAGAGCAGGATGGGCGTACAGTGGTGCTCTAAATAAATGCCTAATTGTAATTTGCACAATTCCATCAGTTTTGCCTCGAATTGGCCCAAACGACTTGGTATACACAAATTAGACATGAAATAGAGACCAACCATATACTTGTCCATTTTCCTTTTTTGGTAATCTGCCAGAACAGCTTAATTTTCTAAGTTGTTGAAAATTTACTTTTGGGGGTTACCATATATGGAAATTTGATCTGCGTGACATGAAAGGGCTTGAAAAATAGTCCACATTCATGTCTTGAACCAAAGGAATCCACCATGTGGTTGTTGAGATATGGGGCAAGCAAGTTGCACATTTTGACCCAAAAGTTAAGAAATTGCAAGAAATTCACTCAAAAACGCGACTTTGTCTGCCCCGTATCTCAGCAACCACATGGTGGATTCCTTTGGTTCAAGACATGAATGTGGACTATTTTTCAAGCCCTTTCATGTCACGCAGATCAAATTTCCATATATGGTAACCCCCAAAAGTAAATTTTCAGCAACTTAGAAAATTAAGCTGTTCTGGCAGATTACCAAAAAAGGAAAATGGACAAGTATATGGTTGGTCTCTATTTCATGTCTAATTTGTGTATACCAAATCGTTTGGGCCAATTCGAAGTGAAACTGATGGAATTGTGCAAATTACAATTAGGCATTTATTTAGAGCACCACTGTAACATGTGACCGACGACTTAAATAGCACAGTTAAATATTGAATGCACAATGTATAAATCTCACCAGAAACATTGGCTGCGCCTCTCACCGAGTTGCAGAATGGTCAGCATACTGTCAGCATACTTCATTTCGTCTTTTGTGTCATACTTTCTGTGCAATCACTTCCCACTCCAGATACTGTAGTATTACGTTCAATTCGTAAGGCCATTTTTGGCTTTTTCGGTGTGAAGACCGGAACCTTTCGTAACCGAGCCCGTTTAGGCAATTTGATCCGCCGGCAACGCTCGGCTAGCTTGGCTAAGGCCAAAATTTGCTCTGTGACACAGTGACTTATGAAAATTTTCGTAGGTTTTTGGCCGTGTGACGCGTGACTATACGAATTGAATGTAAGACTACAGTATTTCGTTTCGTTGGATCGTGAGTGACAAATGCATGGAAATTCATCGATGTAATGCGTATTTTAGTGGACTCCAACATTAAGTCAACACAACTAGAAATTACAGTGCCTTAATTGACGTTAAAGTCACTATTCAAGATGTTGTGCTAGGGCCTAAACCATCGTCTTCTCTCACCAGATCCGCACAGGACGTGCAACCGGCGGGGTAGCGGCGTATCTTCGAGGGCGCGGACACGAGGCTTCGCATCTGAGTTGGAACCCTAAATAGATAAAAAAAAAGCTTCAGCGCGGGTCCGCAAAAAGGAATCGTACCTAGATATGACACAGCGGTGGGGCTAGTCATGTTACGCCTAATCTATTCTCGGGCGGTGCGATTAGTCGTGAGTCATTTTCTTTTTATTTTTTCTTTGTTTTGCATCCGGCCTAGGCAGTGGACACAGCTTTCTATTGTGTATCCGATTCGTTTCGCGAAGGTCGCGGCGGCAAAGTTGCACAATATAGAAATTTAATGACTTTACCGAACGAGGATTAGCACTGGCGTCGGCGGGGTTAACAAAGCCGTCGGCGTACGTGAAGTTTTGAACTTTCCTAAGCTAGAACATATGATAAGGGAGAGTCCAGACTCGAGGTGTAATTTTACCTTTTTTCATGACTGCACGTCAGTCTTGAGGTCTTTCGGCATTCCACTGCCGTACAGTGGCTCGGGATGGTTTGGGCATGCGCACATCGGGATAATTATGTTCTCGAGTTCCGGACATATTTAATTGAGATTCGCTGCTAGCGATACAATAAATAGAGAGGCAGGCAATCATTATGACATGCCGAATATTTGTAAAGCAGCAAGGCTCTTCCCAGTTTGAACACGGCGTTACCTCTTGCGAGTTTGATGTTCGAACCCAGGAACAAGTATCGCGCAGAGTTGGCGCAGGTTGGCGCTGGCATCCCGGCCGTGGGCGAATGTGAGCGCTAAATAGGACTAGTGCGTGAATCCCGAATCCAACACACCAGAATTCAGTTTCCGGATGCAACGCGCCGTCATCAAGCGCGGGAGAGTGAAAAATGAAACTAGTAGGTGGACACGCCCCGAAAACATTCGGAAGTTGTGGCGTTCCATTTTTCGAGTTGCGCTATACACGTCAATGCCGGGTTCAAGACACGTCAAAAATGCAGATACGCGTCTTTGCCGAGGAATATCCGACTTTGAACTTTGAAGGTCCTATCAAAGCTCAGGTTCCTACCCAGCCGCGTTTACGAGGTTCCTCAGACAGAGTAGCGGGATTACAATTTAATACAGAGAAATTAGTCACCGGAAGATTCGGACCGTGTGACCGTGATGTTATATAGTCACAACTTGAAGGGAGGAACCTCTCCACAGCGGCTGGAAGAAAATATTGGTAAACAACATAGCCACATCAAGACCCCGCAAACCTGCCGGCACCGCGCGCTTTTGCTCCTCGCGTCGCGTCCCCCGTTGACGTGTTTTTTGCTCCAGTGCACCCCCGCGCCGATGCTGCCGACCATCACGGATCCTCCCAAATACTCCTTCGCCGAGATCCGCGCTAAAGCCATCAAGCATCTGGGTTCTCGGCCGTGCTTGTGGCAGATCCGGGTGGTCGAAGCCATTCTCAAGCGTGATGGGGACGTCGTGTGTATCGCCGCGACAGGATCTGGGAAGACTCTTACCTTCTGGCTCCCGCTTCTGTTCCGGTCTAGCGGCATCCAGCTCATAATCAGTCCTTTAATCGGGTTTAAATATTATTTACTCAAGTCTAACGGGCGCGCTATGTTGGTTGTCGCGAGGATATTCGCACCCTTCCCATGCTGGGGTGAAGCGCCTTGAGCTTTATGGGGGGGCTGCCGTACTTCCTGCTGTGCTCTCCACGGTACACGCAGCGTAACGCTCCGCGCGAGTGGATCGCCCTGTCTGCATGTGCAGTGGGGCCGTAATTCCTGCTTGTGCGCACCACGGCGCAAGTAGCGTACCGCCCCGTGTGGCGCGAGTGGCATCCGGGACACCGAGCGAGTATAAAGGTCGAGGGAGTAACAGGATATTCGCAGCTCCTCTCTTCCTCGCCTTTCACTGCTCGCCAGGTCCGTCTTTATCTTTACTTATTTATAGCTCTCTTTTGTTCCTGACATTTCACTGCACGCTAGTGTTAAGTTCTCTCGCCCGCCGTCCTCTCCCTAGCACAATCCATACATGTAGCCATTTCGTAACTACTCAGATGTATTCTTCACGGTCCACGGTCGAATACCATCCAGAGCCGTCGCTGGCCGCGCTGGCGACGCGCTGCATCCTCCTTACACCACACGTGCCCTTCAACGCAAGCCAGTTAGATATCCTTGGGCAACAAAATGTCGCACAGCTCGCGGCAATGAATATTAACGGGATAACTATCACTGCCGAGACGGCAACACCCAAGAACTTTCAAGTGCGTGTATATCTTCGCCGAATTCGACGCGTTACTTACGTGAATGCTGTGTCCTCGACGAATTTAGGACATCGAGGATGGAAAGTACAGTGTCGTGGTCACAAACGTCGAAACCTTGATGCAGCAGGACGGCGGGTTTGAGAATCTGTGGAAGAAGCCAGATTTCACCAACCGTCTGATCAGCCTTGTCTGGGACGAGGGGCATTGCGCAAGTACGTGGGCAGGATTTCGCCCCGAGTACAAAGAGGTCCAACGGCTGCGGTACCTCATCCCGCGGACAATTCCCTTTGTTATAGTCTCGGCAACCCTCCCCCCTGCCGTCCTTTCCGATGTCATGAATAATCTACAGGTTACGGCCAAGAAATGCACCATAATTCGGCGGTCAAATGATCGGCCGAATATTCATTTGGTTGTACGGGAAATCAAGTATGCGATGAACAGCTACAAGGATCTCGCGTTCTTGGTCCGGGAGGACTGGAAACCCACGGATCCGCCACCGCCAAAATTCCTGATCTTCTTTGATAGCATCGCAGATTCCATCGAGGCTGCGAAATTCCTCCGCAGTCGCCTCCCCCTCGAATATCGCCACAAAATCAAGTGGTTTAATTCTGAAATGTCTACTGAGTTCAAGGACCTCGAGTCCGATGCCCTGAAGTCCGGAAAAATATGGGGCCTGAGCTGCACCGACTCGTTTGGAATGGTACACATGCCATCACGGATGTTGGGATGCTTACCAGCTTCTGCAGGGCCTCGACCTCTCGGACATCCTTCTTTTCATTCAGTGGCGCTCAACGTGCGACATGTGTACCCTCTGGCAGCGTCTTGGGCGCGCTGCACGTGCTCTGGGTCTCACTGCTACAGGTCTTTTCTTGGTGGAACCAAAACGTTTCGACGCAAATATTGCCAAAGCTGAGGCACGCGCAGTGAAGAGAGCAGAGGCGTCAAAGAAGCGGAAGGGGGCCGCGGATGCAGGCGAGGAGTCGCCAGCCAAACGCGCCGCTATTACGGCTCCAGGTGAACCAAACAGGCCTGTTTCCACACCCGTTTCTGTACTGCCCCCTCCCCCAGCGCTAGCCGTTGCAAACGGCATCGCTGACCCTGAGCACGCAGCACTTGCGACTCCAGGCGATGCTCTCGTCGACTCTACCTCCTCCCTACCCTTCGACTCATCTCCACCATCAAATAATCTCCCGGCATCCCCAGAAACCCCCACCATCCCCGATTCTGCCTCTGGAATGGATCCCCCAGCCGATCCCGCAGGTTCAGATGTAATCTGCGAGGATTACAAGCTCGACAGACGTGCAGTATACGACGCCGTTGCGTCACCAACCCCGCAATGGAAGAAACAGACCAAAAAAAAAGGTGCAGATCGGATCGAACCTGCCCTCGACGACTTCATCAATGCTGCTACCCGGCAGCCCGGTGTGCCCTGTGTACGCCTTCCCGTAACCATCTACTTCGGAAATGACAACACCAGTGCGTACCTTTTCTTTTTTTTTAAAACCCTATTTGTTGACCTGATCTATAGGTTCTGACCACTTACTCTGCGACCCGGATTTGGACGGGGGCTGTAAGCGGTGCAAAATTGTCTCCCCCGACGTTTGCTGCGAGCTTTGTTCGCCAGACCAATTCGTCGATTTTGCGCGCGCCGATCTTCCAAAAAATAAGCAGCAACCTAAGCGCAGCCGTATACCAGACTACAAAGCCGACCACGTCGACTTTGAGCTTGAGGCTGACCTCCACGCCTTCCGCAAAGCTCGCATGATCGAACTCCGTGGCGTTGCACGCTTCAGAAACCTCGGAGCTGGATATATCATGCCTGACGACGTCTTGCATCGCATTGTGGACTGTGCACGCCACCATAAAATTCAAAACATCGAAGACCTGCTTAAAGAAACTCGTTGGCACCGAGTCTCGGAAGACGGCGAGCGCGTACTTGCTCTCATTTCCGAGCATCGCCCACTCCCTCATCCACCACCCATGCCAGCCACAACCCCTCTTCGTCCCATAGACGCAAACTCCCCTACCCTGCACACGCCGTCGACGCCTAGCGTGCGGAAATGCCGCCAGTGTGGCCAGTCCGGTCATATTGGTCCGTTTTTCCCGTTGACCATTTGACATCCAGAGTTGAAACCCGGATCCGAAAAACATAAAGTTCTGGCGCATTTGTTAATGGCAACGGAAATAATCGTAATTCAAAATTGGTGAATGCACTGCTATTACCTCTTAGTGTATGCCCAAATATTTCCAGATTTTTAGGGTCTGTGGTTGTGGAGCATGAGGCCACGGTTTTTGTGACCCATTTTGGTGGAGGACCCCGATCCGAAAAATCAAGTCGCACACACGTGCTGATTGCACTTCATGGCAAGGTGTGACTGCGAGGTGATAGAGGGACTACTTAAGCCTACCCATGCACAATTTTAGCTCTGGACAATCTCGCTGACACCCATAACAAAGATTCTCTCCCTCACGAGTTGTGGCACAGCCACAAATTTACGATTTTTGCATGTATTCAATTTTTTGTGCTCGCAGACAAATTGAATGGGACCTTTTGATCATATAGGATTGTTAATACTTCACATAGAAGTAATACAAAGAATAATTGACTTCAAATACGTCAAAACCTGGTCCATAAACCGATATTTTTCGCATCCAGGTCTTTTTCGGATCCGGGTTTCAACTCTGTCATTTACTGATGCTCTTTCGCAGCTTCCAATCGCAGCTGCCCCAACTACGTGCCTCGGACCCGAACACCAGCACGACGCCCCGAAAAAGAGAATGCAACGACGCCCCTGCCAACTCTCATTCCTACTTATGCATTCTCGGCAGGAGCAGTGGATTTACCTACACCATTTACCCGCCCTCCCGAAACACCAACCTCTTCGCGCCCACTACCTAGACCAATGTTCCGTGGCTCTGCATTCACCAACACTCCTCTATTTATTAGTCCAGAACACTTCTATTAACATATGTATGATTATGTTGACTTGTATCTCTGCTTGTGCAAATATAAAATTACTTCAAGTGTCAACTAGCAAGTCGTCAGGCTCTAATGCAGAAATCATCTCACTGGTATCTTCCTCCTCCTTCTCATCCCCTCCGTCCTCTCCTTGTTGTTGCCGTCTCATCATTTTCCCAACACCCTGGCTGATCACATCTGGCACGACATAAGTTGTCTTCCGGCCGGCTCGATGCTCATTCGGGCCATGTTCTTGAAAGTAAATAGACATTTTCGCAAGTGTCTTGGTCATGTCTGGTGCTGCCTGCCTCGAAGTATAAGAAGTGAGCTGAAAATTGCGTTCAATGTTGCTGCAGCATTGACTATAGATCTGAATCAAAGGCGACTCTTCGAGGACACGTTTTTTTGTGTAGCTTGATCCTCGGCCACCGTATGTATCCTATTTTCAACAATTGTATCAGCAGAAGGACAACATGCCAAATCCGAGTCTAACCTTGGTCGGCAGATTGATCATCTGCTCAACAACCCAATCTACGCCACGGCATTTCCCTTCTTCGCCCTTTGGATTGGGAAGCATGTTGTAACGGATAGCATGTCGTAGAGGTGCGGGATATATGAAATGGACGTCTGTCAGAAATTTGACCATATGAGCAGCATACTTGTGTTTCCCGACGGCCTTAAAAATATAAATCCAAGGTGGAAAGAGAGTTTCGACTCGGCCGATGTCACCGTAATTCATGCTGAACGACATTTCTTCGTAAAGGCAAAAGTATTGGTGGACCTGAAGCATGTTTTCGTGCTGCTGATCGCGTTGAGATGTGGGTTTGGCGCGTACTTCATAGATATTCAAGTCTTCGGCACCTGCAACATAGTGAGAAGCAAGATGCTCGGAGATCTTGACAAGTTCAGAAAAGGTGGGCTTGGAGGCCGCAAAATCATCGAGAGATTTCCAAGTCGGATTTCGGCGATTGAGTTCAACACGCCAGGCATCCAGTCGCAGCGCAGTGCCTGTATGCATGATAACCTCATGCATTCGACGGAAGCCAGGATCTTTCCCAATTTTGCCAGTCTCGTTCGGCCGATGAAGGGCCACAAATCTCATGAGGCAGTTAACGTCATCGCGACCTGCTGTGGGCTCTATGAAAATTCGCCATATGGCATCGGCACAAGCCATCTTGAGGTGAAAAAGTCCCATAACATAAATCACGTATTGGTAGCGCTGCCATGGGCTGTGCTCAATGGAGCGGCGTTGAAGCAGCGTCATCAGTCGTTCTCCTGTTCCCAGATCACCATGGAATAGAATCACATAGGCCACAATTGAGAGAAGAGTGCTTTCCCAGATACTGTCCTTGTCCTGTGTTGGATCACCAACTCCGCCTTGCTCCAGAATGTCGGGAACGACTTTGAGATTCCCTATCATCCATGGATGAGTGGAGCAGAAGGGAAAAAATACAAAAGGATGCCTCAGAAAGGAAGAATCCAGGGGAATATTCAGGGGAGTCTCGGTTCAAGTTGTTGAAATGCTCCCAAATAAAACGGCGAATGCCGGGGTTCTCGGCGATGGTTTCATATGAGCCATCCTCGCGCGGGTATCGAGAGGCTGGGCCGCGTCCAGGGACATCGTCAATATAAGGAATGGTCTATTCGGGGATCTCGGGCTGCAGGATGAAGGTGACATCGTCATGAAAAATCGGGACAGAATTTGTCCAGCCCATGGGCAAAGTGACGAGTCTGAGGGCACCGTAGGGCGTTTGAAAGGTGGTGAAATCACGGGAGGAAGGGGCAAGCAAACGCTCATCGTAGCCTACATAGAGATCGAGCATAGCACCGCAGGCACGACCTGCAAAATGCTCGGCTAATTGGTCGGTGAATGGAGTTACGCCGGAATGCTGAATTGTGACAGCATTGAGAGGTTCCAGAGAGTGCACGAGACGGAGGCTGGTGCCGTCTTTCTTGACAACACAAAACCACCGAGAGCGGTACGATGAGTTAGACGGCTCGTAGACACCAGCCTCGATCTTAGTCCGAATAATTTTACACACTTCATCGTAAATCCCAGGAGGAATGGGGATATTACGCTGAATCCAAGGCGTGTGAGGCATGACAGGAATGTCGATGGGAGGGAAGAAGTCCGTGCGGAAACGGCCGCGTTCGGAGTCCTGCCAAGCAAAAGCTCCGTTATGCAAGCACATAAAGTCGTGCATCAATGCGCGTTCTGCAGGCCACAGAAAATCGCCGGAGTGTGCGGCATCCAATAGATCGCGGCGTTCGGTGGTATAACGACCAGTCGGAACAAATGGTGGGGGATTTGGGTTGAGTTTCGGCATGTCAGCCAAGGGATCGCCATGGATGTGGCGTTCAATGCGAAACTCGCTGGGAAGGGTACCGAGAACAGGGCGAATCTTCTGAGAAACTGGTTTATATTTCTTTTTCATAAACACTTCAACAAGTGGGGGAAAAGTAGAGGGAGAGGGACGATTCGTTGGTGTAGTGCCGGTAGTAGAAACTGAAAATAGAGGAACAAAAGTCGAACCACGAGTTGAATCGTGGATAGGAGAAACCGTCGGTTGAACGACAGTGTGAGCATAGGAAACAGTGTTGGTGTCCGAACCTAAATTCGTACAAGCCGACAGATAGGTGTGCTGGAGTTGTGCGAGGTTGTCCGATTCGAGTGCCGAGGTTGCTTCAATAATAAAATTCCCTGTGTCGTTTGGATCTCGTGTAATGACGAGCGCAAGCTCTCCTTGATCACAGATCAATTCCTCGAGCTGGGAAAACCCTGGGAGCGAGTACGGGGAGGGCCTCGAGGAACCGTTGGAACTGTGGCTAATTTACCCGAGTTGGGGTCGCAAATTGTAATGGTTTGGTCCTCGTTTGCAAAATTTCGGACAATACTCTGGGTGAGTACGTCGAAAGGACGCCCAAGGAGGATATCATAGGCTGGGTTGCGAACAACATGAACCTGTAAATACAGGGTGATGTCGCCAATGCGGAATGGAACGTTCCGAGTGAGTCCGAGTGATGGAGTGATGGATCCGTTGGCTGATTGCATGCGCAGAACAACTGGCCGGCCTGCTGGCTAAGGATGGGGTCACGAGCCGCAGCGGTAAACTGGAGGCCAGACAGGGAGGGGAAGCTCTGCTGCAGCCAGGGGGCGCATTTCATAGCTCCCTTCAGCACGACGGCCAGGAAAAGCAGGGGAATACCGGTCTGCTCGGTCGGACCCGCTGTGACGCGCCGAATACATGGAGGAGTGCATCCATCATGGTCTCCCACGCTCGTAGTCCCTGGTTTCGTCCACCGGCTTGCGAGCAGAGGCGGAAGGGGCTGTAGGATCACGGGAGGTTCGATTACAGCTCTTTGCGGTACAACAGGCGCGGTCGGTTTTTTTTTTTCTTTTTCTGTTTTTGGCAAATTTTCATGAGAACAGCTGGCCTGAGCTCAATTCTCAACCGTTTCCCCTCAAAATGGGCTCATTCGATTCGCATTGAAAATCCACAGCCAATGGGATGCCGGTATTTTTGATCCTTTTACGTAATATAATTTCTCCCGGAAAATTTTGGTTTTGAGTAGGACACCTGTAGCACTCGGAATACTACTCCGATTGGCCTAATCTTTGGATATGCTATACATCTAATGTGACCCTAGCCAATGTGGGTATTTATGGAGCTTAATGTAATTAAAATTCCATGGACAGCTCTACTCATGGTAGTGTCTGGATATCGACTTCGCTAAAGTGTGCGCTAGATCACAATTACTCCGCATGTAATATAAACAAACACGCCATTGGCTAGGGTAACATCAGATATAATAGCATATCCAAAGATTAGGCCAATCGGAGCAGTATTCCGAGTGCTACAGGTGTCCTACTCAAAACCAAAATTTTCCGGGAGAAATTATATTATGTAAAAGGATCAAAAATACCGGCATCCCATTGGCTGTGGATTTTCAATGCGAATCGAATGAGCCTATTTTGAGGGGGAACGGTTGAGAATTGAGCTCAGGCCAGCTGTTCTCATGAAAATTTGCCAAAAACAGGAAAAAAAAAAAAAAAACCGACCGCGCCTGTTGTACCGCAAAGAGCTGTAATCGTCCAGTTGGCCTCGTCAAACCCCTTGTAGAAATATTTGAAGAGGTATTGAAAGAGGTTGACCCCCATGGAGTATTCAACATTGATGTGGCAATCGTATTTACAGCTCTTTGCGGTACAACAGGCGCGGCACCTTTTTTTTTTTTTTTTGAACTTTCCACTGAAACAGCCACTGGGGGGTCGGTTTTTGTCAGAATCCATTGGAAATAGGCGCGTTAGAATCACGCTGAAAATCCGCAGGCGACCAAATACCGGCTTTTTTGGTCTGATTACATAATGAAATTTCTTCCGCAAAATCATGGCTTTGAGCAGGAACACTGTAGCACTGTGAGTCCTGGCCCGATTGACCTAATTCCTGGATATGTTATGTATCTGAGGTGGGGCTATGGGTCCTGAATGCTCACAGGTATAATATTACCCAAAGCGTCTTATAGTAGTCTATATATAGTAGGGCTTAAATATCTACCTCACCAAAGTGTGTGCCAAATCACAATGGGTCGACATACTGCTGATAAGAGTTGACCGTCCCAAAGTCCCACCTCAGATACATAACATATCCAGGAATTAGGTCAATCGGGCCAGGACTCACAGTGCTACAGTGTTCCTACTCAAAGCCATGATTTTGCGGAAGAAATTTCATTATGTAATCAGATCAAAAAAGCCGGTATTTGGTCGCCTGCGGATTTGCAGCGCGATTCTAACGCGCCTATTTCCAATGGATTCTGACAAAAACTGACCCCCCAGTGGCTGTTCTAGTGGAAAGTTCAAAAAAAAAAAAAAAAGGTGCCGCGCCTGTTGTACCGCAAAGAGCTGTAAGTATGAGGCATGCGATGTGAGAAACGATGAATTGGTCCTCTTCCTCACGACGACGATGTTCGAAGTATCCTGCCATTCAAAGAGTTATCAGGGATTAATTGGACAGTTTCAACGGTGAATACTGACCACGATCATTGAATGCTGACTCTGCTTTGACAGGTTTCGGATACCCGTACTGACACTCGCGTGGCCAACTACAACGGTGATAGGTTTTCTTGGGATCATGGATGTGTGTCATATGGCGTTTCACCGCATCTCTGAGCGGTCCTGCATTGTGCGGGACTTCTGCGCTGAGAAAAGAGTCGATGTCTCCAGGGGTTCTCGGCACATCTCGCAGGGCAAGAGCAATATGCTCGTGTGGAAGTCCACGCTTCTGGAATTCGGTGACACGAATGTGGTAGAGCACAGCTCCAAATAGCGAGTGAAGATCTTTCATGAATGAGGAGAGATACTGCTGAAATACTCGAACAATGAGGTCAGGTCGATCATTCGCTGATTGGCCTGGGAGAAGTTGAGAGGTTATTTCTGGCCAGCGAGGATTGGTGGTAAAAGTGATGAAGAGGGTAACGGGTCCAAGTGCCTTACGAAGAGTGAGGCAATCAGAAATGTTGGCCGCAGACCAGGATGGCGAGTGAATAAACGTAGATGGTAACCGTACGTCGTCGACAGGTTCTTCATCACCAGTTCCAATATATTCCTCATCGTCTGTGGCCGTATGTTGATTCAGACGAATATATGTAAGGCGTGCTTCTTCAATTGCACTCCACACATCGACCAAATATTCCCCTGGGAATAATAGAGTGTTTGCGCTGCAGCCATTGGAGCCATCAGATGGCTGTTTTGCGTTGCGCAAACTGATGGCTGATGGCTCCAATGGCTTCGATGTCTACTTTGATTTTGGGGTTTATTGAGCTCCTTCAAAGTCTTCAAAGCCATATACAATGGAATGGTCAGGTGGTAAGGTCAACGTCCCAAATTTAATTCAAGATTGCTGAATTTGGCCAGAATTCGGATTTTCATGCAGTGAGCACTCAGCACGCTGGGTTCAGATACATCTATACTGTCATTAACCATCATAATAGCATAGAAGAATCCGAAATTAACTCCCTTGACCAGCCATTCATCAGCCATTAGCCATCAGTTTGCGCAAGGCAAAACAGCCATCTGATGGCTCTGATGGCTGCAGCGCAAACAGGCTAATAAGGAACATAAAATGATATGAAGAGCTCAATTTACCGGTCAACCGCGAGAAAACAGACATTTCAGCGTTCATGAAGAATCTAGTGCGGTACCAGCGGGCTTGGCTGAATTTATTTCCAGCGGCATTGAGACGATTCGGAGCCCATCCTAACGTACCATATGGAAGCAAAAGAAGATAATGCAGGGGTTCCACAAAAGGAGGGGAAAAGGTCGAGGAAGACAGGAGCGTCCGCTCCCTTTTTTCGGAAAACCAATTTTCTTCTGGTGGGGAGAGAAGCTGGTGCTAAAGAAATAATGGCAGCAATTTCCGCGCTTGGGTCGGAATCGGAATATTGTAGATGTAGCGCAATGTCGTCGTCATCATGGTAAACATTGAGATTTTCTAACTCGGAGATGAAAGGGTTTACTCGTTCGAGTCTTGCCAGGGCACTGTTGATCCATTCACGTGGAATCTGTAAATCGTCCGGTGAAAAGTGCATGAAATCTCCATCATGGACTCCAAGCGCTGTGAGTGAGAAGAGCTGGTTAAATTTGCGTGATAGACTGCCGGTTTTCCGATCACGAAGGAAAGTTCCCCATTCCTCCGGATATGGTGGGAGAAGAGGCAAGTAATGGTTACCCTTCGGACCGCAGAAAAAGCATCTATCATGGCATCGCTCGCCAGTTAAAACCTGCGCCGGAAATATCGCTCGCAGAATGAGAGCATGTCCATAAGGATTCAGTTGTGGCTTACCTTGATTCCACAATGCTTGCAAGTTCGGTTCCAATGCAGGCCAAGTGAAGGCTTGGTTTCCGAGGAATTCAATTGAGCCATGTGAACCCACCAATGCTCGGAGGAATTGGAACTGCAGACTTCCGCGGTATTTCTTGCTACTCTGTGGGCGGCAGTATTCTCTTTGCGTCTCGATTCTCGGTCAGAAGAGTTTTCGCGGGCACGGCGGGATCGTTGCGCTTCACGATGTAGGTGCTGATGGGACTCAAATTCGATGCTTGCTAGCATGTCATCGGTCCTTGATTCATCGGGTCTTTGAGATGTTCACTTGAGCCAGTTGAAAGCACAGATTTACAGCTCTTTGCGGTACAACAGGCGCGGCACCTTTTTTTTTTTTTTGAACTTTCCACTAGAACAGTCACTGGGGGGTCAGTTTTTGTCAGAATCCCTTGGAAATAAGCGCGTTGGAATCGCACTGCAAATCCGCAGGCGACCAAATACCGGCTTTTTTGATCTGATTACATAATGAAATTTCTTCCGCAAAATCATGGCTTTGAGCAGGAACACTGTAGCACTGTGAGTCCTGGCCCGATTGACCTAATTCCTCGATATGTTATGTATCTGAGGTGGGGCTATGGGTCCTGAATGTTCACAGGTATAATATTACCCAAAGCGTCTTATAGTAGTCTATATATAGTAGGGCTTAAATATCTACCTCACCAAAGTGTGTGCCAAATCACAATGGGTCGACATACTGCTGATAAGAGTTCACCGTCCCAAAGTCCTACCTCAGATACATAACATATCCAAGAATTAGGTCAATCGGGCCAGGACTCACAGTGCTACAGTGTTCCTGCTCAAAGCCATGATTTTGCGGAAGAAATTTCATTATGTAATCAGATCAAAAAAAGCCGGTATTTGGTCGCCTGCGGATTTGCAGTGCGACTCTAACGCGCCTATTTCCAAGGGATTCTGACAAAAACTGACCCCCCAGTGGCTGTTCTAGTGGAAAGTTCAAAAAAAAAAAAAAAAAAGGTGCCGCGCCTGTTGTACCGCAAAGAGCTGTAAGAAAATACGCACCCAATAGAAAAAACAGACTCCGTTGGCAACACGGAACCACTGAAATCTGAGAGGAACATTTTTCCGCGGCAAGCCAGACAAATTCTGAGCAGCTTTCCTCGCAAGAATATCCAAATCCGTTCAGTATTGGGCGCTCTGTGAGGAAAAAAAGTCCTTGCATTGCCAAACGCGTGCCATTGGTGTCGGTACATCAATTTCCATCGCCTGAGGTTGCATTTCTACTCAGATTTCCGCTGGCTTTCAAACGCACACGACCTGCCAAAAATCTGTTCACCATCTGAAACTCGAAGAAGAGGGGAAAAACATTGAATAATGTTTTGTATGCATCACATACTCGAAATTTGGTTCATATTTATGTCCGACGTTATGAACCAAGCTCGAGCAACATTTCTGCCACCATCACATCACATGATGTGACTTAATGCACTTTAGGACAGTTAGGTAGGACAGCATATCTTTCTCCTTGCTCAGTCCTGTTCCCGGCAAACATGACACACAACTGGGATTAATTTTTTTATGTTCTCCACATGAACACAATTACACAACAAATTCATACTCATTCCACTTCTGAAGGAACACAAAGCAAAATACTTCCAAATATGGAGACATTGCACAACTCGGTTCACCAGCGGTTAATTTTGTGTTCTCTGCCCAGAGAACTCGTCTGAGGCACACAAACACAATCCTCGTAAAAATCACACTCATTCCACTTCTGAAGGAACACAAAACAAAAGACTCTCATATACATATGGAAATATCACACAACTCGGGTCACCTGTGGTTGATCTTTGTCTTCTCTGTCCAGAGAACTCGTTTCAGGCACACGAACACAATCCCAGGGAAAAATTGATACTCATTCCATTTATGAAGGAACAGGAAGCAAAAAGCTCTCAAATATGGAAATATTGCACAACTCTGTTTGCCCATGGTTGATTTTGTGTTCAGCACACAGGACACCTTTCAAGCACACAACACTTCAGGCAGACACTTTTGTGGACCCACTTAGGGTAGTTGTGTATATCTGAGATGACTACCCTAAATGGGTCCCCATCTTGGTGGTGGTCCAGATATGCTTCTGGGCCGTGGGAGCTCCCTTCAGTAGTAATATCTCTGCATGGGACCACCCATTCTTTTTTCTGTGGGACGATGCTGTTTGGCTGGATGCTCCAGTATTGTCACATGTCACACCCGCCAGGGCAGGATTTTTTTTGGGATTTGGGGGCCTGTGCGGGGCCTATTTGCTGCAGTGCTGCCGTTGGTATCAGTCCCATTGATGGAGTGTCTGTACACTGGTGCATCAATTCCCATCTTGGCATGCCCCAGTGCCGAAAATTGTCACAAAACTGTACCTCACAACCTAATTGCAGCTCTGGGTGGTACCCATATGAGTTCAAGACCTCCGATAACGCTCTGCTCCATATAACAGCCCGGACCAAACATGGGACCGAATAGAAAAATTGACATTGTGAAGCAACCAGGCCACGGAATATTATGAAACTTGGTGTAGGTGTTTATTAGCACTCTACGAACACTTTTACATGTTTATGCGTACATGACCACAGCGCATTCGGAAAATGCATTTGTCTGAAAATAGCTTACCCGCCGAATTATTTGAATTTTCTGGGGCAACTAGAATGTGATTGAGGGGCATGTCTTATATGGATTTTGTAGCTCAGACCTTAGGCTTCACAGCGCACCAGGCTTTGAGTCAAACGGATCTGAAATGGGCGAGATATTGGTGTTTGTCCGAGTACTATGTATGTCCGGCGAGGCGGGGGGGGGGATAGTAGATTCTCGTTGCTTTTTTTATCCGTGTCGGTGCAAGATGTCGCGCCTTGAGCGAACACTCTGTCCGGGATATTCACTGCGTTCCAGCCCTATGTAGACCCCCCTTGCCGAGGTGGTTCTACAAAGTTCTACGTTGGTCTACATGTGTAGACATAGGGGGTCTACAGCTCATCACCCCATTTGGGGCGAGCCTGGTGTATTTCCATCGGTCTTCATCTTCGAACTTTGACTGGACCTTGAATGACCAGGTTTCGTAGTTCTTATTATCGAGTAAATTAAAGGCATAGCGCGTTGTGGAAACGTCTTGAGTGCCCATAACCTGTTGTAAGTCAAGAGTTCAGGGTCACTGCAGACCGTTCTCTTCAGACTGAAGAGATCGGCTGCAGGCCTACATATATATATATACATATTCGGTCCTCATCAATCCCTGCATCCCGACACATCCGGTCCCCGAGCCCTCCGTCCTTCCAGCGGGACTGGATCCGTCTATACTACAACAAACCTCTCTATTTCTCTGGCTTGGCACGTGGAAAGCATTGGCAGGTGATGGCATCAAGTTTACCAGGCCGATCAATTACGTACCCAAGCCAGCACGTCGCCACATCAATGCTCCATCGCCTATGTCCCACTCACTCAATTATGCATCCCTCTGCCAACCAACCTTGCTTCGTCTGTGGCCAGCCTACTTCCCAGTGGTGTAGTCGGTGCCATAACACGTTCTACTGCTCGCCTGAACACTTGCGTGTTGTACATTATTTGTCTATTGCCGCGTCAATGTCTCATTTTATTTACAGGACTGGCCACAACACCGTGAACAGTGTCGCCCTTCGCCGGCCACTACCTACGGGTCGAACATGATCGCTACGCCGCCTCCAGCTGAGCCCGAGTACATTTCGGTCTCGGCCATATTATTCCTCGCAGATGAGGGTACGTCGATAATACTCCACATGGCACCCCTCTAACTCGTTCCCTGCCAGACCGTCCTAGGATCATCACTGTGAAGTGCTGCCCACCGCATCGCCCTTCGTATGGCCTCTGTCCGGTCCCCCTTCTCCAGCCGTACTTCGATGCCTCACCCGAGAGCATCGCCCTCACGCAAGGCTTGAACGGGGAGCCCCTGCGCTTCCCGCTTCACGTTTTTTACTCGCCTATTGCGCTCACGAAGGGCTCGCCTATCAATCACTCGATATACCACATCACCTCAGGGGCCGCATCCAAGCCCTGGTATGGCAATGTCGTGGCGTTCAAATTCAGCGGCTCGCGTTGCCAGGGTTATACTGAGGTGGGTTCAAACGACCTCCCCGCTCTTTCTGCGTATTTCCTTTCATACCAGTGAACAATCCACACGTGAGTGAGATTCGACTTTACCTTTTTGCCTTTTGTCTTACCTCTTAATGCCAGAACCCTATCACCTGGAATCCCTATTCTCCTGAAAAGTCATCAAAATCACCCCAATACACTTTGTAGGGCCCGTTCAAGTCATTTGTTGTAGCATACTCCTCTCCCTTTCCCAGCTATTGTCGCATTACTCAATACCAGTACTCCTCACCGTACAACACACAAGGAACGAGTGAAGATCTGTTGTAGTTCTGTTTACAAGAGACTATCCTCAGGTGATCCCGATATCTCTTCTGCAGAGAAGGTCCCATACATGTATTACCCAGCTTCATGGAAGCCTATTCCCTTGCCAAACCTGGGTGTCATATTGTGACCAGATCTCATTGCACCACAATTACATATCTTTTGGTTATGTCATCTTCTAGACTGGGCTGCAAGGGCTTATGTGGTGCTAAGTATAATCTAGGGACATGAGGTAGCAGGCACGGGAGAATATTGTGATTCCCAAAAAATCACACATCCCGAGACTCGCAGACAAGCAACACGCGCTTGTTCACGCGTTCCAAGAGCTTCTCGCAAGTGCTTTGAACTCGAATGCTGACCTTCCAGTACTGCAGGAAGAGGAGGAGATTATTCGGGACCACTACGATGCGGACGATGCTGATTTTGGCGAGTATGACTGTGACACAGCTGTATTTTGAAGCCCATTTGATTATATTGATATAGACTACCCATTTAATCAGTTTGCAGGATGGCCGAAGTCGAATCGCGGTAGCAAGAAGAAAGACGAGAGCAGACCACGAATTCGCCGGTTAATTTTAGTTACCGGTTTCCCATCAGCCCATCATGATCCCGTCGGTTCCCACCACCACATCTACAGCTGGTACCTTGGGTTTCTTCGCTAGTTTCAGCTTTGGAGGTGAGTCCTTCTTCTTGACACCCTGTTGGACCAGCTTGGCACAATCTGCCGTCCAGCTTTCGACTTCATCGGCGTGCTTGCGCTTCATTTCTCCCCATGCCCGCTCCACCTCTTCCCTCTTTTGTTTTTTGCGCTCCCTCTCCAGCTTGTTACTCTCCTTCCCAGCTGCTTTCGCCTTTTTCCCTTCCTCTATCTCGATAATCTGGTCGCACACGGTCACATTCCTGTGCGCCAGCGCAAGCTCTTGTTGCAATGCAACAATCTCCATCTCGAGCTGCCCTCGTGTCTTGTGAGACGCGCTGCTGATGTTTTGTACGACTTGAGCTTCGGGTGCTGAGGAGGAGAGAGCCCGCGGAGGTGTTACCAAGGTGCGAGTACAGTGTCCTCGAAAGAACGACGAGGACCGTAGAAAGGCAAGGGAACTGAAACAGCGACAGCGACGGCAAAATAAAACAAAAATGGGACCTCAAAGAAAAACAAGGAATGAATGCAAAAGTGGTGGGGGGAGTAGCGGGGGGCGTGCACACCCTGTGTATTGATAGGTGGAATCTAATGAAGCTCTTTTAGGGCCTGATCGTGTGCACTAGAATCGCGTTAGAATTGCCTTAGATTCTAAGAATAGGACCGGCCGGGTAACATCCGAGCGGAGGCCCCCGATCACCCGTGCTGGGCTATGTATATAAGTATGGAATAATAGAATGTACCGGCGCGGCATTTCATGCGGGATCGCGGCGCGAATGTCGCCCGAGTACCATCGCAGCATTGATCAATGATGGGGATTGCGATCCGATTTGCGGCATCGGCATCCTCCGGCAATCATCCGGCTGCTGGGGCTGATCCGATAGAATGGCCCATTCTATAATTGGATTCTAATGCAATTCCAGTGGGATCTGGGCCGATGCAAACCCTCCAGGCCCGCTAGAATACCTCCTCGTAACTAGCAGAATGAGTGAATGAATGATCAAGATACAACCAATTTCGGTGCCTGCGGCGGGACGGGCCACACATATTCCACTCAGATGATGATGAAATGGGGCGGGACCTAGTCCACACCGTCAACCGGGTGCCGTTGCAGTGAGTTCTTCCGCCGCAGGCACGGAAATTGGTTGTGTCTTGATCATTCATTCACTCATTCTGCTAATTACGAGGAGGTATTCAAGCAGAGCTTGCCTCAACCCGCATCCCACTAGAATCACATTAGAATACAATTATAGAATGGGCTACATTCTATCGGATCAGGCCCGGCAGCGGGATGACTGCCGGAGGATGCCGATGCCGCAAGTCGGATCGCAAACCCCATCATTGATCAATGCTGCGATGGTACTCGGGCGACATTCGCGCCGCGATCCCGCATGAAATGCCGCGCCGGTACACTCTATTATTCCATACTTATATAGCCCAGCACGGGTGATCGGGGGCCTCCGCTCGGATGTTACCCGGCCGGTCCTATTCTTAGAATCTAAGGCAATTCTAACGCGATTCTAGTGCACACGATCAGGCCCTTACTATTTTCCGTATAATCTCGTTCAAATCAACACCGGCAATGAAAGAGATCCTTGGCAGTACATAACTCTTGCGCATTCACGGGAAGTCAAACGGAACTGTATGTCTTCAAGTCATTCTACACCTCGCCAGACGTTTTCAGGTTCTCCATGAGCCCCACAACCAAATTATCGTCGAAATCCTCCTCCCTGGCCAGCCCGCTCGCCCGCTGTTCGGCGTCCGTCATGTTCTCTGTACCATCATCCTCTGCGTACTCAACGGGGACTGTAGTCAAATGGAGAACGTCCCGGAGCCACGGGGGAGGCGGTATTCCATCTCGTAATGAGTCGTCCCGTCCTTCTCGATCGCCCGGGAATAACGTCCCGGTGAAGCACGCATAAGAACGAGGGCAGCTATGCCAAATCTGAGCAGACAGTTTTGCTCAGAATCTCGCTGGTCATCTCCTGCCAATTTCCCGGGAAATATTACCACCGGTATGGAACTCCATGATACAGGTGTTTCTCAGGCCATATATGTCCAGAGTCTAAAGATATTCGTCTTTCATTACAGCTTTTCAACAACATCATTTGCATCTATGTTGGCAGGCCTGACTACGCTATACCTTCCAGGCTCAGCTGTCCCAAATGTCAGTTGCGTGCGGCAGAAGACGGGGGAAAATGGCGCACATTCATACTACTCATTGTCAGCCTGGCTGCTCTCAAATCTTTGATCCCCGCCTTTGTGTAAGCGCGACCGTGGAGGGATTTTCTGAGCTGGTGGACAAGTAATTCAGATGGTGCGCATCTTCCTACTCCACGTAATATTGTCCACCTTCTCGACTCCCTGTTGAGCGTGTATTTTATGGGGAAGATGATGGATGGCAATGTCATCAAGGTTCCGGGCGACGGGGAGAAAATTGAGGTCAGAGGAAAGGCTGGGAAAGGCAAAAATCTTGGGAGTGGGTGTTGACATGAGGGTTTTAAGGAAAGATTAAAATCGACGACTTGTATTTATCCCGTCAACTCTGGGACCCACAGAGCTGGCACCGGCCAGAGTCCTGCAGATGTCCATTTTAGGCTAGGTTGGCGGAATCGCGGAACTCTCCGGTCAACTTGATCAAAAGCATCGTTTTGGGTCACTACTCTCGCCGCTCCCCAGATTCCACCTTGGATCTACACCGGTCATGACAAGATAACCACCCTTGTGTCTACAGTATTTCATCTTTGAACTCTTCAAAGTCCAGTGCCGGTGGCCAGCTCCCTGAGATGTTTCTTGCCATAATTGCTGTGCGAGAAAAATGTTGTTATCGCAGACATAATTTTCATCGATGAGTAGAAAAATACTTCGGCAAAACCCTTTGACTTTTGGATACTTCTTGAGCCAACCATGATTTCTTTCGCAATGCAAAAACAAATTGTTTTGTTCCTTGATAGACAGTTTTGCTCAGAATCGCGCTGGCTGTCGCCAGAAAACGGATCTCCATACGATGTCACGTTTTGAGGTCTCGCGCAATATGAAATGACGCATTCGAGAAGGCCCGTGGGATTTGCCTCCGTGTAGATGCTTTTTCTACCCACCCTGCTCCCGACACGGCGGGCAAGTTGGAAGGTAGTGTCCATGCCCCAAATTTCTCTCGTATAATATAATCCACAAGGGGCCGAAAATCAGTAGTATCTTTTGCTCACAACGTGAAACGACACGACGAGCCATCTCTGCAGAAATATTTCGGGTCCGGCGAGGATTCTCAGGGACGGCGTCGAAGCGATAGGGGCCTTGACCTTATATCCGCTCAAACGCCAACTGTTATGGTCGTCAATCTGCTGCTTGATCCACTGAAGAGCCGTTGCAGCATGGTGGAAGAGGTCATTTGCTTTTCCGGATAGCTCCGCCAATTGTTCTGTATTTGGCCAATCATCCCTGCATTCACAGATGATTCTGTCTCGAGGGCACGCCGTTTGAACACCGCAAGCTCGAGAGGTTTTTTTGGACCCGGAGATGTCGGCCCAAGGCTCTGGTCGAGAAGTAATGAGGAATCGGACATTATCAGGAAGGTCACAGTCCCTTGGCGCAATTGATAACAGGATCTCCATGACACTGTCAGTTGCGTTCTCGAGCTCATCCAGCGCATCAATGAGAATGACGACCAGTATCTACGGTATCTACTGAGAAATGCAAGTCCCTCTCGCTGGAGTCAGCAGCGCACCGAGATCCCCAACATTCAAACGCTCCATCAGACTGCGGTTGCGGAGGCTGAATGGAACAAAAGGCCTCCGGTGTTGCAGGGTGGAACGCCCGGCCTGTAGATTCGGTTTTGGGTCGGTCGTCTGTGTAGCTGTCGAAGGAATGATAGGAATAAAATATGGACTTTGGTCCCGAGCCGTAGGGTACGAAAATGGCGGAAAAACAGAGTAAGAATGTGAGAAAATGGCGTGACAAGAGCGTGAGGTTGTTTGGCGCGGATTTGGGGGTTTGGGTGGCTAGACAGCCCACTGGCGGCGATACGAGAGTATGGGGCGAGGTCCCTCGGTGGTACCTCTGGGCGAGAGCCCTGCACTGATCGCTATGGTGGTGGTACGATCGTAAAATTGCATGGTTGGTACGTATTTACTACATAAACAATGAGGTAATGAAAAATAGGGGTTTGACTACAGTAGGATCGAAAGGTGGATGTGGAAAGAATTCCACAACCCGGCCATCCGACCCTGCAACAGTGCGGGGGATTTTGATGTCGACCCCGACATCAGTTTAAGGGAAGGAAGGAAGCGGATGGCCGGAAGTACAAACGAAGGGAGTTGTAGAAACTAAACATGCAAGATAAGTAATAGGTTAATGAAGAGGAGGGGTTCAAATGGAAGGTACGGAGGTTTTGTAACGTTCACGAACAGGTTCCATGAGCTTTTGAAGTGCCGGTATATCGTCGTCCAGGTTTAAACGGTTGATCGCGTCGATGAGCCCAGCAAGTTCACGACGCCACGACGGGGACAAGGTAAGGCAGTCGAGTAACAGGAGGATGAACGTGTTATCGGGATATCGAGTAGATTGGGAGGGCGTTTCGGGTCGTGGAAGTGGTTCGCGAATGGGAGTAAGAATGCGAAACGGTGGTGAAGATGAACATTCCTCATGCGGAAGGTGCGGGGGATTTTTATCTGCGATGGGGACGGTGTTGGGAACGCTACGAGGCACGGGTGTAGGCGAGGTGTGTGGAGCGCGATGAACGTGCGGGGGATTCGACTGGGAGGTGCCGGGCGACTTCGAAACGCTGCGAGGCACGACACGAACGGTACGAGGGGGGAGACGCCGAGGTGAAAGCAGATGCGCTGCAACACCGCCGGGGTGCCATGTCATCGGAAGTGGCGAGCCGTCGAACGAAACGAGACGGAAGGTGGCGTCGAACGTTGCCAAATGCTTGGACAAGAGCTCGTAAGTCCGTGGGCAAAAACGGGGGTTAAGCCGGTGCTTCCCCGTCCCACCCCACACGAAGCAGCGCCGCGAGCGCTTTTTGCGAGGGGCCGAAGTCGAAGGTGAGTTGTCGGGGTTGGAATGTGAAGGGGGACGCATACACGATGGCGCAGACGATGCGCTGGACTGCACGGAGCGCGGTGCAATGCGTGGATATGGATCGTGTGCTAGCTCGGACTCGATCGGCGCAGACCTTGCTTGCCAGATCTAAGGGAAGATCTCAAAAAGTACTTTTGAATTTACTTTGGCGTTGGGATGACACCTGCTTGCGCCATTGAATATTTTGCAGTGAGAGATCTCTGCATGATGTGTGCCCGGAGAGACAGTTTTCTCATGCAAACGGCTGTAAATCCAGAGTTTTTACATTTTAGAATTTCTGTAAGGGGGAGGCCGGTCCCCCGAGCGCTTGTAACATATTCAAGATGGGCGACATCATAGCCATCGAGAAGCTCCTCAATAGAGAGCTTGCGCAAAAGCCGCACAAGCCGCATACGGCTTTTGGGCATTGCGCAAAATCCCCTGGATTTGGAAGTGTTTTCCTTGGGTCCTGGTGAGTTACATAGTCTCCTCTGTCCCTGAAAAAGTGCGTTTTATGCACAGAAGTGATTACCAGTGGAGTGCATGGCCGAGGGATGCAGTTTTTCCTGTCATCATGGAAGCTCCACGGAAACTTCCCACACTTTTCGTGTCCTGCACGCAGAAATTGAGGTGCAGACATTTTTTTCTGCATCTCCAGTGCATGTACTTGAGCCCACCAACCCTTCCGCTCACTCAGTTCTTGTTGAACCTCAACTTTGGTTTCCGCACGCGGCTTTGCGCAACGCCAAAAAGCCGCATGCGGCTCATGCGGCTTTTGCGCAAGCTCTCTAATATAAAAGGGCACATGGGTATTCTCCGTGCAGGTCGTGCGAGATAAAAGGCGTTCGGAACACCACGCGAGACAAAATATATTATGTCCCGCCGACAGCGCCACTGGTTGATGGCGAGCCAAGCGTTCCTGGAATCCTCGAAACCTTCCTCTTCGATCTCACGAGAGCTTCGCTGCCGTCACCGCAAAATTAGATGCCTGCGAGACGGTCAAGGACCAAGAAGAGCTGGCTAAATCCCATGGGATCAAAGGGCTGCCAGCTCTGCGCCGTGTCAAATCTATGCACCACGGAAGGTCCTCCCCTTGGGAATTTATGCACCTGGTGTTTTGAAGACAATTTCTGATGTACAAATTTATTTGTGAATTTGTCGCGAATTTACAGGGATTTCGTGACCGTTTGACCAATCCAACAAATGGCCGGATGATGCGTGACCTCGACCGAAATTCGACATCGACAAAGGGGTGCGTGACGCGTGACCGTTGATTTGATCGTAATTGTACGGTATTTCAGTGGCCAATCTCTTCTCTCTCTTTATAAAATTACCTGTGTGTGAACCTTTAAACTCCGCTCTGGGAACTTTTGCCCCGAACTTTTGGATCCTACTCACGCTTGACAGATTGCGCAGTCTCGTCGGCCCGCGGGTCCAAAATGGCTGTCTTTCCTTTCGTAACGAATATCAAACCGCTCAAGCGTAGTGTTCAAACCACTGCCTCAGGAAGGGGATGCGAGGTCGCAAAGCGGCCGAGCAGCCGCTTGTATACCTCTTGGGCGCAATGACAATTTCTGCTGACGAAAATTCTAAAAGGAGTGAAAGCACGTGCCGATTTACGGACGTTGATCATTGTTTGACGGAGACTCATCACTGCAATCCAACGATCTCCGACCTCTTGCGCTCTGTCATTGCGAAGCCACCAACTCTTTCATCGTTGGTCAAGCTCAAGCTTGAGTTATGAACCGCTGTCGTTGCTACAAACCGGGGGCCAGTATCCCTTGCTCCTTTCGTGCATACAAATCATTCCGCCCCCTCTGCTTTGCCTTGAAGCCAGAGCACCCGTGGACCAAGCAGCACGACCCCTGGCTCTACGTTGACGCTGCTCTCGAACCCTGTCTCGGTCAGCCCCTCGCCATTCGCGTGTGCATGCCCGGTGGAACTGCAACGATCGTGCGCTCAATACCTCGCGCAAACCGCCCCGTCAGGCCCGCCGTTGCCATCCGAGTGCAGACTAACTACATCGTGCGGCTTCCGAGAGCAGGGAAAGACAATGCCGCGTCTCTCATCGGGTCGGTCTTAAAGGAAAAAATTCGCACCTCCTGCTGAAGTTCAAGCTTTCGGAGCGTACACTGCCGGAGCGAAGCGAAGGCACATCTTGTACATTATAACAAAAATCTGGGTCAGTACTGCAAACACAGGAGTAAGTAGAAATATGCTTATGGTGCTACTTTTGTACAGCATCCAAGTTGGCCGAGGAAATATTTTGGCTGGAGAAGCCCTAAAATGAGCATTTTCCAAGGGAAAACGGAGCCACCAAGCGCGCGTAACGCGGCCGGAAGCCAACACTTTTCATGCTATTTTCGAACCCATTGAGCCTACATATTTAGCAGGGAGTGGCCAATTTGGGAATTATTGATCTCACCCAGTTTTGACTTTAAAAGGAATCCCTGTGGACAAAATGCTCCTCTCACCAAAAGAAGCATTTCGACCATCAGGATGAAAATTCGGCTGAAAATTCGGCCGGTTATATCCAGTGTACAAAAGTAGCAGTTACTAAGTCATTAGGCCCATAAACTAAAATCGAGCAGCCATTTCTTGATGCAAACACAACATTGTTTGTCGTGGTACTCGAGTTCTTCTGGGTTGATTTTTCTGCAACTTGGCGAGGGGCTCAGTTCAATCCTCCTCGTTGATGTCAGAACCTAACAACATTTGTGGAATTCGTCCGACAGTCAGAACGCTCGAAGTGGTGTTTCACCCGATTTTCCTGACGCAAAACATTGTTTGTCCTGGCGACCGAGTCTGGGTTAATTTCCCTGAAACTTGCGTGTATTGTAAATTATGAATATAATCTTTTATCCACCAATACTATGTGTCTATGGCCGGATTGAAAGATATTAGACGATATGAGCTGCTATTAGACTGGCCTGCGATAGCTACTGAGAGCTACGAGGCGTTACGGTAGCCACCATTGAGAGCTACGAGGTGCTACGAGACACCTGCGTGGGGCTACGAAGGGCTACCAATAGGGGGACTAGACTACGGGGTCACCCCAGGTACTGACGCTACCAGACGCGACGTAGTCTTGATATTTTTTCCTGATGAAATTGTTTCGGAGTCTTGGGCGGTCTCTCGTGTCCACGCGTGCCCTGGTCTCGCAGCCATAATCCCATGAAGCGGCTTGATGTGACGTCAATCCGCAAGCGTGGTTGGCCGGTTTCCTTGGGAGCGTCGGAATCCAAGATGTGGAATGTGAACCGGTTTCGTGAGTTTCCTCCTCCCCAGCCCTCTTCCTGAATCTGAATGTTCAGGAAGTCCAAACCTCGCTCCACCAAATCAATATCTCCGTGTCCGCCAGTCCGCCTCGTCTCTCGTGTCCACGCGTGCCCTGGTCTCGCAGCCATAATCCCATGAAGCGGCTCTTGATGTGACGTCAATCCGCAAGCGTGGTTGGCCGGTTTTCTTGGGAGCGTCGGAATCCGAGATGTGGAATGTGAACC
This sequence comes from Mycena olivaceomarginata, assembly GCA_029378375.1. Classification (NCBI taxonomy): domain Eukaryota; kingdom Fungi; phylum Basidiomycota; class Agaricomycetes; order Agaricales; family Mycenaceae; genus Mycena; species Mycena olivaceomarginata. Next base: position 576,844 of record JARKIC010000029.1, read on the forward strand.
GTTTTCGTGAGTTTCCTTCTCCTCCTCAGCCCTCGTCCTGACTCTGAAAGTTTGCCAAGTTCAACACCTCGCTCCACCAAATCAATATCTCCGTGTCCGCCAGTCCGCCTCGTCTCTCGTCTCCGCGCGTGCCCTGGTCTCGCGGCCATAATCCCATGAAGCGGCTCTTGATGTGACGTCAATCCGCACGCGTGGTTGGCCGGTTTTCTTGGGCGCGTCGGAATCCGAGATGTGAACCGTTTTCGTGAGTTTCCTTCTCTTCCTCAGCCCTCGTCCTGAATCTGAATGTTCACCAAGTACAACACCTCGCCCCACCAAATCAATATCTCCGTGTCCGCCAGTCCGCCTCGTCTCTCGTGTCCGCGTGTGCCCTGGTCTCGCGACCATAATCCCATGAAGCGGCTCTTGATGTGACGTCAATCCGCAAGCGTGGTTGGCCGGTTTTCTTGGGCGCGTCGGAATCCTAGATGTGGAATGTGAACCGTTTCGTGAGTTTCCTTCTCTTCCTCAGCCCTCGTCCTGAATCTGAATGTTCGCCAAGTACAACACCTCGCTCCACCAAATCAATATCTCCGTGTCTGCCAGTCCGCCTCGTCTCTTGTGTCCGCACGTGCCCTGGTCTCGCAGCCATAATCCCATGAAGCGGCTTGATGTGACGTCAATCCGCAAGCGTGGTTGGCCGGTTTCCTTGGGAGCGTCGGAATCCAAGATGTGAAATGTGAACCGGTTTCGTGAGTTTCCTCCTCCCCAGCTCTCTTCCTGAATCTGAATGTTCAGGAAGTCCAAACCTCGCTCCGCCAAATCAATATCCGCGCGTGCCCTTGTCCGCGGCTACGTAGGTAGGTAACGGGTAGCATTACATGGCAAATAGTTATTATGTTCGCCCGGGCAAGCTTAATTGTGAGAGCTTTGGTGAATATTTTATAGTCCGTGTTCAGTAAGGAGACTGGCCTCCGGTTTTACAAAACCTTTATTATTGTTATACATAGATACCTGTTCTAGTTAGTCTTCCAATGGTCTTAAAACATTCTAGACGCCGTTCAGATTTCGGTCTTTTTGGAGTGCAGAACAGGTCCCACACCCCCAATAGTGCTCAGAAAGACCTATCCTCGGAAAACAGACCAGGATACAAATATGGCTATTTTTAAATTTTGCTACTGTAATGTGTATGACGCCTAAACCTTGAGTACGAATGGCTGCGAATGGACACAGTCACAAAAAATCAAAACACGCCGTAAGGCCCAGCGTGAGTATTACAAGTTACGTTCGCATGCTGCCCATGTCCACACGTCTGCATTCTTGGCATGCACCGAGCTTGTTCTCTACCATTTTTTAGAGGCCTGCACGTTGTCGAGCTTGATAGCTCTCAGCCACACATCTGCCTTCTTCCGTACTATGGTCAAGACACTTTATCGCATCCGTCTCATCGCCGTTGTTGAACCCTTCATTGGACATGAAAATATCAAGACTTTCTTCGATGTTCTAGAGGCCTCCAACTCAGCCATTGGGGGGCTCTGCCATCCCACGCATGCTTACCCCCCCATTGCGTGAGGACGAAGATTGGATGCCGTCCAATCTCAATATTTATATTCCCCTTGGGGGTATGCGCGCTTGGGAGGTTTTTTTCGCTGCCATCCGCCTCGAGCTGTCCTCGCAGCAGCCTGGAATCGCACGTCTACACAAATTCGTGACCAACGGATTTGTGCAATACGAATCAAGGTTACCAGTGAGTTCGGCGTTTTTTTTTACTCGGTTCTGTCTCAAAGTATTTCTTTAGGGCCATCCAATCATGTTGTCGGAGAGTATCGATGCTTGCGTAATCACCCCAGCCGTTGCAGCTAGCACCACTCTCGGTGTGTTTTGTTTCTAATTTGGTTCGGTTTGTTAATGCTGATTCGCAATATGCATTGCTACCTGTTCTACCATTGTAGTTATGTATCCTGAGCTTGTCGTTCGCCGCCGTGCCCATTCGGGTTGGCATAGGCCGAACGTGGAGAGTTGTATCAAGCTTCAAGACCGCGGTTTCCGTCATTCCGTCTCCACTGTACAATGGAACCAGGGCTGCGGCTGGAACTGCCCCGTCCTTTGGCGGCGTGTTCAAGGCCTTGAAGGCGTCGGCATTTTTTGTTGGGGTGGACTTGAAAACACGATGAAAGATAATGGGTCGGCAGGAGTTCCGTTTACTGATGTTTCGATGAAATGGCGTTTGGGAGAAACGTGCCGAAATAGATGTTGCCCCTGGTACAGGCTGCGACCCGGGATTTAAAAAGCCTATCTCTAGGATAGTTAGAAGCCTACTATATCCTTGGGCCGCAATCTACTTGCAACTTACTTACTTGGTTCGCTTTTGATCTCTGAGTCCCACAAGTGAATTTGCAATAACAATTTGGAAAGAAGTAAGATGTGCTGTCAATTTCCACGTATAGGTCAGGAGTTAGTGGGCTCTGCCGCGGAGCGCGCTACAAATGTTATTCTAAAGGGAGGCAATGCAGTGGGCACTATATTCCATCCGGCGAGAAATGCCAAGAGAATAGGATTTTTAGAAATTTAATACACTCTATATTGATTCTTTTCTTATAGTTACAGAATCAGTATGATTGAATATCATCTGATCAGTTGTGGTGTGGTACAATGCGAAAAATGTGCCTTCATTTGCGTCCTTCTCGGCCTCAGAGGAGGCTACTCTGAGAAGAGAAGAGAGGTCACATCTCACATTTTTGTCACCGATGCTCGCACACCGTCAGCGCGAGTGATGCAAAATTCAATAATGCTTCAAACCCAAAGCTCTTGGGTTCGAATCTGCTCAGAATTTTGCGGACACTTCCAGTAAACCAGAAGGAATTCGAATCCGGTCAGTTTTTGCGGGCGCTATGGCTTGTAAACCATCGGCAAAATTCAATCGATGCGCCGCTATTTGCAATTCATTCGCCGTCGAGCCATTGAGGTCACGCCTTTCAAAATGGTGGACATAACGTGAACTATTTTGAATCTTCCGATTCTGGCCCCCGAGCGGATTTTTTTATTTTTCTTCGTGCAGAAGTGGAATGACTACAGATTCTAGGTTGGAGTCATGTTCCGCCGGAGCCACTGAGTCTGGCAGAATGTTGTGTGGGTGGCAGATGTGGGCGTATTGGAAGAGATTGACCATGGTGTGCCACCCGAGCCGAGCATCCATATAAGAAAAACCAGACTGTAATCTTTGCCAGTTCTCATTTCTCACTCAAGGTATGTTTCCCAGTTTCTAAAGTATACATGTTCAATACCTTTCTATTCGAAGTATCCAAGGATCAATATGACGGATGAACGACCGGCCATACGAATCTCCCCAAACGACAATGAGGCCCTGGAACAAATCATCGAGCAGTACAAGGACGAGGCTGTGACCGTAACGATGTCATCGCTGCTCTCTTTGGGAGAATTGTATCCATCTGTTCTTTGCAAAACTTGTCTACCGACTATAGCCTCCTGCTCTCCTACATCGGTAGGATCGATGCCTATGACCAAGAACAAGCAGGAATTGGCAGAGGTAGAAGAGGGTCTACCAGCGGCCATGAGGATAATAACGGCGAAAAGTACGCTGTCGATGCAGCCGGGACTCCATCCGATCGAATTTCGCTCCGGAGTCCCCACGCCAATTCCAACCTCCGAGGCCGCAAGCGGTCCTCGGTCTGCAAAAACTACAGCAAAGGTCGGTGCAGTCGCAATAACAACTGCAAGTACCAACACATCGAGCCCGGCGAAAGGGTGCACTGAGGGACTGGGCAGATAATGGCCGATCCCGGTCCTGCAATATATTACTACCCACTGCTACTTTAGTATTTGTTTGTGATCAGCTCAGCGCAGAAAAGTGTGACTTGATATGGAGAGCTAATCAAATGCTACAAATTGACAGATGATACCCAGCACTATTCTGAGTAGTCCTGTCTGTTTGAAATTGCCCACATTGCTGTGATTGTTGAACCAGAGGTCACGGAGCTCTCCATATCGAGCGTGGCAGTGCAGGAGTCACGGGTCAAATCAAAAGTGCGATATTTTTGCTCGCAGGAAGGCCACAGACAATTTGAACCCTGGCTGTGATATTCTGGCTCGCAATTAAGGTTTGATGATAAAAGCTTAAATTGATCAAGTCTTTCCTTATCCCTGCCAAATACAGCTGTTTTCACATGCTCAGAAAAGCGTGACTTGATATGGAGAACTAATTGAATGCTGCAAATTGACAGATGATACCACGATTCTGAGCAGTCCTGTCTGTTTGAAATTGTCCGCACTGCTTTGATCGTTGAACCAGAGGTCACGGAACTCTCCATATCGAACGTGGCAGTGCAGGAGTCACGGGCCAAATCAAAAGTGTGATATTCAGTAATTTGAGCCCTGGCTGAGATATTCTGGCTCGTGGCAAGATTTCGGCTGGGGTAATGTTGATTGATGTGTCGTCAGAGCGGAAGTTTTTGACGATACTGACCATCCCAATGTTGAGGCGGCCTTCGAGGTCCCAGGCGTCGCCCCCTCGGACCTCAGAGTTTCTGTAAAGCATGGGATACTCATTATTGAGGGACAGCGTCAACCCCGACATTGTCCTACCAGCCCACAAGCATATGTAGCACCCCTGCCCACGCCCAGCACCCCACAAACGAGAAGAATCCCATTATTCGGGATAAACTCCAAGAATTTCACTATGGCAAGTTCTACAGAGCGCTCCGTCTTCCGTCAGGCACCAAGGCAGGTATTTTTGTCACTCTGTCGGAGCACTAATTTGACCGCCCTCTACTTTACATTGACACCATCCGAGCAAATTTAACGGATGGCGTTCTCACAGTTACTTGGCCACAGGGCAAAATTGGACAAGAGGAGGAGTAAAAATCGGAAGCTTTTCAATGAAGAGAATGCTCATACTGTTCAATGTCAACACCAAATTTCGCATACAGACTTTTCCGCTCAATAATATTAATAAGGGCCCATAAAAATATCATTATTCCCCTAAATACTGATCCAAGTTGCGACCTCTGTTTGAGTTCTGAGGATGGGCTGCGACCTCGATCCCCCAGAACTCAGAGAGAAGTCACAACTTGCCATCGATCCCACGGAACCCAAAAAGAAGTCACAACTTGGAGGGGTGCGACGAATAGAAGTCGGACCACCAAGTTACGACTTTTATCCCCCAGAACCCAAACAGATGTCGGAATTTGCCAGGTTGCGACCGCGATCCCCTAGAACCCAAAAAGCAGTCACAACTTGGCGGGTTGTGACTTTCATCCCCCAGAACCCCAACAGAAGTCGCACCGGTAAGTTGCGACTTTTATCCCCCAGAACCCAAACAGAAGTCGGAACTTGCCAGGTTGCAACCGCGATCCCCCAGAAGCCAAAGAGCAGTCGCAACATGCCAGGTACGACCTTGATACGACGGACAATATTCGCGAGCGGTTCGAGCTGTGGTGAAGGCATAGCCACAGAATGAATGCCTTACATACATACATACAAAGTCAGAATCCGTCTAATTTTCGGAGAAAACCACGCTGACGAAAACGGATAAGGCACGAAAACGCACTTAATCTCCGCCTGGGGAGTGCGGTCGTGCCGATGAGGTCGCCGCCCTAGTGGCGGTACATCAGGCTCTCTGCGCGGGTCGAGGACTGCGGGCCCCAGCATGCGTCTCATGTTTTTACCACCGTATTCACCGGATTTCAACCCTATACCGGAGAATTGGCCCGCGAGGATGTTGATCAATCAGCAGATGATACGTATGTTTATATTCATCTCATTGAGGCTGCATTTTCAGGATATTTTCATCATTGCGGATATTTGTAAAGTATACTACAGAGAGATTTACAGTTAGAGTATAAGACGATGTACAACTTCTGACAACTTCCGAGAAGTTCTCGGACTTTCAAGCCCAGTGAAAATCGGACCTGCTGGGTTTAACTTTGAGCATACAGCTACTTGGAGCTAATCCCAGCACTTAAAATCCCCCCTACTTCTACTTTACCCCTGAGCAGATCCCAGCAGGTCAGGTTTTCACTGGGTTCCAAGGCCTGTACAATATAAGTAATAAAGGACAGGACACAGGCCCCGTGAAGCTCCCGTCAAGGGTTGTCCGCCAAAAGTCCCCGATTTCGGCCTAAAAAATACTGTAGCTAGATTGTTAGAGTCGCCGCTTTTCGCAGCCTTGCCTTCTCCAATGGGGCTACAGTATCCGTGGTTATGGCTACATAAAGAGGTCAGCGACGTCTTTGGGAGAAACGAAATTGATTACGCACAGGGATAATCACCATCCTCGGTAATGTCCAAACCACCTGACATCAATCTGGGCAGCATAGATTATGTCGCTAGGAGTGCTTATCAGCAAGCGATGCACTCCGCTGACGGAACAAAGTACCTTCGTGGTAGTGGTGTTCATGTCGTCCATGTCAATGAGGTACAGGGTTTCATCCACGTGGGTGCGTTCCTGTGCAGATTGGACAACCCATTCCATCCCAACGACGAGTGGTTTGGGGTCGGGTAATCCTCTGAAGCGCGTTTGGGCCGAGGGTACTTATTTCTTAATGTAAATAAACTCACTGATAATGAGCCAACGTCCGCCCCAGCCCATTTTTATAAACAATGTGTGTCAGCGTATGCCCAACGCGGCCCAGGACCTGCATTATCCGTTAAATGCCGAAACCAGCGAGAATGGTGGGGAAACGCACCCTTGCGCCCAGGTCTTGAAGCATGTCCGTGATGACCGACTTGGCAGAATCGTCTCCATAGTCAGATATGACGTCCACGTAGACGACGCATCCTTTCAGGATCGTTAAAGGCTGGACGGGTGCGATGGCGCTTTGGCGCCGGTGAAGGCGTGGACGCTATTAGACGAGCTTTTGACGAATGTTGCAATCCGGGTGCTCCTCCGCATGCTCTCGGGGCCCGCCGAGCTGGGACCTGTTCTCTTGGCAGGACTGCAGGTCATTTTCGGCGCCGACCTCCCTCTCCCAGCGCTCCCGAGCAAACTGGATCCACCGCGGGTACTACCCCCAAAGCTTAGATCCATGAGCTTAGAAAGCGGACGCTGGACTCGCGCAGACTCCGCAGACGGTGGTGCTTTCGCTGTGGCAGCGACCGAAGACGTCGAGGGAGAGGCGCGGCCCACTGCCACTGCGCTCTGCAAGCCGGGACGCCTCATACCGACGCTTCGTGCATTTACACTGAGCGCCAACGGTGTTTGGTCGAGGATGCCGTCCAACTGATGCCGGCTGAAGCCCATGCTTGTATTGGGACGCTCGGGGGGAGGCATTCTGAGTTTCTCCAACGCCGACGCCAAAATCTGAAGAGACGAAATCCCACCGGGAATAGTGAATGTGCGTGTGAATGAAGCTGCGGAGGTCTCAACCGACCGCAAGATAGGGCATGCAATGAACGCTTACGAGGCTGTCTGGCAGCGAACAAGCTCGTCGCCCTAGCGAGCGTGTGTTCCGTCGGCGAGGGCAAGCCTGAAGCAGACACAAGCTTGGTTCTCGCCGGCGTCTTTGCAACCACAGCCTTCGCCGCGCTCGACTTGGTCGGATTTGCGAACGACGACATCTTGTTGGGCGATGCCACGGGCTTTGCTGGAGAGCCGCCATCCACAGTCTTCGGACGCCAAGATAAGCATGAAGCGAGGAGCATGGAGGATTCGGAATCTGGCAACTTACGTGTACACGTCGCTTGTGCTTGGTCCCGCGCGCGCCGGTCCAATCCAACGTAGTAGTCACGCTGGCGCAGCTGTCTTTTTTCACTCCGTAGGGGCCGGCTTTGGGATGCGAGCGCGCTCCAGCGACAGTCACGAGCACATCTTTGTGCCTCGCGCGATTCGCCTCGGTGTCCTTCAGAAGTCGCAACGGGGGGATCCACTCGTCCCACCTGGAAGTAAGTGGATGTGAGAACACGTTTAGATTCGAAGAGCACAGCCTCGACGGACGTTTTCTTCCAGCCTTTGTAGTGAACGAAGTAATGGACGCCGCCGTTAACGCTGTTCTCCGTTGCGCTCTCGAGGATCTTTGCAGCATATATGAAAGAGCCGTGGTAGCACAGGACGCTCTCGCCGGTATTGAATGTCGGTGGTGGTCCCATATGCCGTGATGGTGCGGTGCCAAGCGTGACGATTTGGACCCACCCACAATAAATACAAATATATACGTGATGACGGGTCACGTGCCGATGGGCAAAATTGCCGGATACTGTACTATTTCAACCAAGTGTTCAGTCACAGGTCACACCCAACTTTTTTCGATGTGTGCAAAATTCGCCGTTATTCAAAAGAAAATTTATCGGCCATCTCGGAGAGGCAAAATTCCAAAATTGATGAACACTTGGTCGAAATATTAGGTCGGTGGCTGAAAAACCTTTAAATGCGGTCCTCAAGATCACTACTAGATCATGGATTACCAATAGGGACAGTCAGAGTACGCGCTTCAGATCCGCTTAACCTGGTGCTTTAGATGTGCTTCACAAGTACTTAAAGATTTAATTTGCCATCATAAGCGTGTGATAAGCACCGGTTTGTTCTGACCGTCCCTTTTCCAGATGTGCTTAAAATATGATTTATCTCACCACAGTGGCTGTTCGGAGATCATATCTTGCCGGATGCTTCCTGCCTGCACTTCGTCACGCAGCCCGGGAGAAGGCACTTGAAGGAGGCGTATAACAAAGGCCGACAGGGTCGCATCTTCTTATGTCGGCGGCCTGCAGCCCGCCTTCGATGCCAAAACCACGTAGAAAGTCTCCGCTATGCGTACCATGCAACCACCGACAGCCTCTCATCACTTTCCTCTGACGACAGCTTGGATGCGGGAAACAAATTTCAAATTTTATTGATATGTGAGTCAGCGCAGTAGGATAGTATACATAGGAGTCAAGCAAGAAATGAACGCTTTAAGCATATTTTTTGAAGCGTGCGTGAAGCGCCTCTGGAGGCGCTTCAACGCTTCAGATGTGCTTAAAGATTTATGTGCTTTTCCCACGCTTTGAAAATCCTTGAAGCACATCTGAAGCACATGTGTTAAGCGCATCTGAAGCGCATACTCTGACTGTCCCTAATCTTTCGGCGATTGCCCCAAACGGTTTTTCGGCATCGCCCTCTCAAGCAACCAGGCCCACGGGTGAACTCGAGCTGAGCGAAGCTCGGGCGAGGGTGAGCCCGGCCCGCCGTTCTCAGCACTAGACCACTGACCAAGGCTGGCTGAATTCATTACTCCTTGCAAACATGCTGAACTATTATATCCAAGTTTCTCAATGGTTGAAGTCGGAAGTCTGTGTTGCAATTGCATATCCCCATACATAGTCAGAAAGAACTGTGTTGTATTTCAGAATTTGAACCCAACATACCATTATCTCTGGGTCCCCAAACACGGGCATCACCAACAACAAAAGGTGGACAAGATGTTGGCTTGATATCTCACACACGTTCAATTAAGAAATGAAACGCAGCAATGGATAAATCCACCGCTCTCATAAAACCAAGTTTTATGGATATAATTTACCATGGCTGACAACCTAGTGCTGGGAAATGAGTTCAATCCGCTATACAAAGGCATTGAAAAGAGAATAACTGTTGAATTCGAAGTCACCCCTAAAAACTAGGTATGGTGTCTCAGAAGAATCCTGGCTATATCCCTATAGGAGGCACAGAGACAGGCACTGCGTTCCGACCCGTCCTATGCCAAGCGATCAGGTAAACAGTGTGAGATGGGACCGTTTAAATGAATGCAAAATTGAGCTTTTTAATGCACAGCTTGCCCTTGCCTCAGCAGAAAATTACGGTGCCTGGTGCATTGGATAGCCACAGTAATTCTGAGTCGAAATGCCTATAGGATCAGGGCAATTGGTGCAGCCGTTGCCAAGCTATTGGGCAAACAGTGTGAGACGGGACCATTCAAATGAACAAAATGTCTAAATTGGGATTGTGCCATCAATTGAATGCAAAGTTTGATGGCTTGGGGCGGATCAAACCCGGATATAGAGGCTACTTCAACGCAAAATTGAACTTTTTAAATGCATAGCTTGCCCGTGCCTCAACAGAAAATTATGGTGCCTGAGATGATGTTACAAGCCTGGCTGCTAAACTTCAGAGTTGGTTAGTCAAATCCTAAATCCATCTCCCGCTGCATCCGTAAACTGAACGAAGCCCGGCATCTTCCCATCATAACCAGACGCGCTGTAATTCCTTTCGCTAGAAAGGTGGGTACCCTCGACGAACCAGACAAGGATAACCCCCAGCGACTTTCCCAAACGCGCTATCATGCATTCCGTTTGTTCTCACACGAGGGGGAATGTTCCTCTATTCTTCGTGGCGGCCGTCTCTTGCAACAATACATGGTCGACGCATTCGCATCTGCAGACCAAAACCGGCTCAGCTACCTGCACAGACACCGGTAATGCAGCACCGGCCGGTTGTGCGCTTCGTTTTGAAGCAATACGGGTCAATTATTAGGTTATTTCTCTCGGCATATGATTTGTTGATGAAATAATGGGGGTCAGCTCGCGAGTGGCCCCATGCGCAGAGGGCCAGTTATTCAAAGGATCTTAGGAATCATCTCCGAGAGGTCTCGGCGGAAACCGTCGATTGCATGTTGATTACTCACTTGGTTTTCTCGGAGTTTAGATTCATCTGATTTCAAGGCAGACTAAGTGATTTTTGTTGCAAACCAAGTACAGTCGACTTGGGAAGACAGTGGTGTGGAAGGTTGGTTCAAGCGCACTCTGCACACTTATCAAGATATCAACTCTTACTGGTAGAAATATCCCCCAAAGTATGGAATTTGGGGGCAATGTGGTGGAAAATCGAGATGCCCGCCCTTGTTTCGTCGGGCATTTCATCCACCGGAAGGAGCCTAACAAATAGCCTAGGACAGGTTACCACGGAAACGCTCAAGTGCATCCTGATAATTAGCCTTAGGTAGCACGCAAATTCTTGGGGGCAGAAAGACCTCCCAAATACCTCCACGAATCCTTTAGGTTTGGCTACCCAGGAGAACTTGGATTTCGCTCTCTTTTGCTACATGTGCAAACAAGATTTAGTCACCTAAAATTAGTCATTGCGAATATGAAGCGATAGAAAATGGGGAAAGACATAGAAATAAATAAAAATTCAAGGACATGTATTGAACTTCTTAACGGGTTGAATACTTGTGTTCGAGGCCGTTTCATTCTTTGGAACCGAAGAAATCCTCTGAGTTTATTTTCAGTTATTAGTCATTTTGCTTTATGTTCGGTGTAGCATCCGGTGACGGATGATACTATTCCCCGAGATCAATCACCATCTGATCTTGCCAGTGCACACGAATGTTTACTTCGATTGATGATGGTTAAAACCACAAATACCATTTAGCCCAATTATGAATTTGCACAATGGGTCAGAATTTCGCATTTTTCTCTTCCGTTTCATCCTCTTGTCCCTCGGAGGTTTTTGCGGAAGGTACATGTACTAGTCTACTATGAGTATGTAAAATATCTAAGGGATATGGTGAGAGGAAGGTATTGCGAACGGCGTCCAGATCCATCAAGGTTAGTGATGTTTTGGAAGCTGATCATACTCTGGCCCCAGAAAGCATCCAAAAGCTCCATTGAAAATTTAGCAGCTTTATACAGTGTTTATAAAATCTTCTCTCTGTTCGGAATTTTTTTCCGGGACGCTGCTGTTGCGTTGTGGAGGAAAGTCTCCAAGGTCACAAAATGTCACATCATTCGTTTAGCAAGCGGAGTTTCAATTTGTCATGCTCCTCCACCAGAACGCAACTCCCCGCTTGGGAAAAAAATCTAAGGAGGCATAAAGTTCAATGTACACTATATTATGCCTCGCAAATTTTCCTGGAAGCTCAGGGTAACCTGGAAGGCCAGAGCATTAGTAACTTCCGAAACATCACTAACTTTGATGGTTCAGGCGCCAGTTTCCAATGCCTTCCTCTCGCCGTATCCCTTACATATTTTGCATACTCATAGTCGGGTGGCGTGGGTTACGGCCACACCTAAATGGAGCTGGAGAAGCGTAAGGCCGGACGCAAATCCCGCAGTTTAAGCTGTTTTGGTGCTAATCCTATCTCGAGGTGGGTGAGCCAGCGTGGAAATACATGTATGTCACCCGTCGGTGACGCTACAACACCTGACACAAGAATTTTTGGACAATGCCATGTGTGTGGTGTCGAAACATTAGAAAACATTGCACCGGAATTTGATGCACCCCACCAACAATTGATTTGGGGTGTCGGGCAAACGGGAGAGCGTAATTTTATTGATGCCGACGCGAGAACCACCAGAAAAAATGTCCATTCAAACAATTGTGCTTGTGTTCCCCTTTTGGAGGTCAAGGGAAAATGCAAAGAAAGAAGATACCGTGGTTGAATCTCGGTAGCAGCAAAATATGAAGAGGGGAACCGATGAGGGAGAACCGGAGAGCGGGATTGATGATCATAAGACAAGTTGCGGAGGGCCAACGTCTGCCGAGGCGCACACAGTCCACAGTGTACCCTGCGGAACCTGATTATTGTACTCATTGCTTGTTGCTTCAGAAGCGGACAAGGAGTGCTGGGTTGCTGCTTGAGATACGTATCGATCAGTGAGGAGGGCCGAATTTTCGAGGAGAATATTGAGAGTCGGGACTTTGTTCGTTCTCGAAAGGTTCTGAAAATACGGAAGCAGATCTTCTGTACCGAAAAAAATCCTGCAAACAAGGAAGATGAACGAACCAAAAGCTATATTTGTGAACTAGGAACTTACCGCCAGCAATCAGGGACATGCGCTGTCCAAATCAAGGTGAAGTTTCGCATTGTCGGATAATAGTCGCAGGATTTGATGTTCGACGGTCTTTTGAATCCCGCGGCGTTCGAGGATTTGGAAAGGGAGGAAGGATCGCTGGACGTAGCAAGCCCCTAATGATTCGCGGCAATGGAGTTCAGGTCAGTGGCACCGGTGTGCCAAATTTCCGGCGTCGTGATCTTGTTTTTGAACTTCCCAAGGGGGGCGCAATATTTGTTGAGGCGCAATAAGTTCGCATACGACGCGCCGTCTCCACGGATCCAGGTCTGCTGGGCATCATCTGCCAATTCGTAGCATTTGATTTGCTCTCCATACCAAGTCACGCTTTTCTGGGCATGAGAAAACAGCTCCAGGGCCGTCAAAATAAATCTGAAGAGACAGTCTGAACCGGAATTTCCCTGGCTATCCTCCCAGCATGACCCCGTCAAAATCCGGCTTGAAATGATTGCACAGTGGCCAAAATACTGTTTCAATGCAAAATCTTAGCACATTGTTTGGTGACGGACTGCATGTGTTTGGTGACAGCCTGCATTTGTTTGGATTGGCATGGAGAGCCCTGAGCTCCTTTTCAAAAGCACCAGGGCCGTCAAAATAAATTTATTACCTATTCAATTCCTCATCCTTGACGTCGCACTCGTACCTCGATTGCTTACTCACTCTATTCACTCCCTTACTCATCCTATACATATCTATTCTTACACTGATCCATCTCCATTCCACTCCTATCTCTTAGTTACTTATAAACACAGCATGTACATCGAATTACTTCAGTCAATCGAGTCCGAACTTGAATCGCTCGTGTGCCGGTATCTAGCCGTCTGCTCCCCGTCACATATTTTTAACTCTTGATACCTCGTCACTGTCTTGCTGGTCCCCTCTGATCTGATCAACCAGTCCTCACCACTTCACTTTCGACGTCAACACCGACTGAACAATGTCTGCTTCTGCTGCCGATATCCCGACCCGTCCAACTCGCTCGACGACCCGTGCCGGTCACTTCGAGGCGCCGCCCAGCGTGTTTGGACCTTCGCGCTCGCCTTCCCACTCGGACGGTGCTCCTGCCCCTGAGGAGAACGTCCTAGCGAGCGCCGACTCCACCACCACGCTGTACAGCACCGCGGTGGCTGGAGAGCCTGTTCCTCGCGAACATGGCTTGACTGTTGACGCCTCTGGCATCCAGTACATTCCGTTGCAATCCCATATTGATTTTGTGGATTGCAACGCACGGAGCCAGGAGTATAATCATTTCTAATCCTATACCAACTTGTAATTATAATGTATTCCCCACTTGCAATCCCATTCAATGTTCCAATCCGTTCGAACCCACGTGGATCAGGAGGCGAAAAAAAAATTAATATTCGGCTACATAAACTAATAAAGTACTAGCGCCAAACCTCCTGCACACCGCGTTGAGCCAACCTCGACGCTGCTGGAGTATGACGGCGGCCTGCCTGGAGCACAGATGGAGATGACAGACTCAGAGATGGGGACGAGCGGCGTGGAGGTTGCGAATGCTCGCGAGTCGTTGACGGGCCGGCCTGTGTGAAGAGTTAGTGGGTGATGATAAAACTCTATGTCGCATACCGTAGGCGAAGCACGGCCGGCAGATCCTCGCGCGTTGCGGAAGATAGCACATGCCTCGTCGCGATCCTCGCGCTCGGCAACACGGTCCCCCGGTGACTCCTCGTCATCGCTGTCGATGCGGTCGGGGAAGAAGACGTTGTTCCAATATTTGAGGAGCGCTTCGGCCCAAGCTGTCTTGAAGCGAAGACCATCGACGATTTGGCTGAGATACTCGCTCTGGCGCGCAGCGTAATTGATATGGGTCGTATCGCCGGTAACTTGGAGGTATGTGTCGGACGAGTGAAGGGTGTATACAATTACTAAATACCATCGGACGATGTATGCAGCCAGTCTGACCATTGATACAAATCTAATGAGAATATGGAAGTTTCTGATGTGGCCAATGGTATGGGTATATCCTCCCCAAATAGTGTCAGAATGTATCAAGAACACTTTACCCAATAAATAGGATGTAGAATCACTTACCTTAGCTCCACCAAGTCCATCTTTCATAAACTATGAATAATGTGGAATCAGTGACCCTGGGAATTATTTCAATATACAGAGCAGTTACCATGGAGAATGAACCTCCAACCCCTTCACCAAGTTCATTGAACATTTGAGGTGACAGGTGACATAGTGTGAACATTCGGTCGAAACACTACAGTATGTTGTCCTAATCCTTTCCTCAATCAGTCCTTGCTCTTGTGAAACTTCAGCAGTGATTGATATGCCTTTGCCAAGATCCACACTCTTGATCTCTAGCCACAACTTGACCATATCATGCTTTCACAAGATGATCCCAACCACTGTACATCACCGGTGGGAGAAGAAATATGTCACTCTGTTGAAAGCATTATTCATTTTGAGTAGGTGGCCAAGGTGGTCCTGGGGTACTGGTGGCCCTGGTGTGGCTGGGTTGGGTCCCACTGTGCATATCACTGCACATAACCTGCATGCCACATTCACCTCAGAAGAAACATACCAGCTTAGCAGCATCCAGGCATCTCGAATTGCCAACCATTGTCCTCCCCCATCAAGAATATTCCAGGGCAGAAGCGCTTCAGGCTACCCTGGGCAGACCCCTGTAGGGGCCATTTTTTCCAGGAGTTAACTGCCCTAAGGGGGGGTCATACAAGGCCTGTGGACCACTCCCATGGGCCAGCCCAGTCTTTTACACAAAATCACCATGGGCTGGCCCATGGTGACTGGCAGAAGGAACATCCTTGACAAAATGCATCATTTTTTCACTTTTGACGTGGGGAACCACGTGTCCAA
The DNA here is from genome assembly GCA_029378375.1 of Mycena olivaceomarginata. Lineage (NCBI taxonomy): Eukaryota > Fungi > Basidiomycota > Agaricomycetes > Agaricales > Mycenaceae > Mycena > Mycena olivaceomarginata. The sequence continues at coordinate 592,447 of JARKIC010000029.1, forward strand.
TACCGATATATCTTTCTTGGGGGAAGATCCCACAGCATATGGCTATGAACATGCTCGATGTTCCCTGGCCATTCCAGGACATTGCGCCCAATGCCAGGGTACTCGAATTGCTTTACATTCCCTACACAGATGACCCGGGAGTGGGAGCCCTTTTTTGGCAAGACTCTCTGAGATTCAGCCAATGGGCTGTTGACACCATGACTTATGAATGGTATCAAGACACCTTCACTCCACCTGCATCAATGGCTCCCCCACCCACATTGAACGCTACCTCGGCTGCTCCCATTGCTCCAAATGACGAGCCCTCCGCACCAGCTGTCCCAGCTGCACCCTTCACTCACCTTCCTCCGAACAGTCAGCAGAAGAAAGGCGAGACAATCCAGGCATTCTTCATTCGACGAAGCGAAGGGAACTGTAAGAAGATGGCAAACGAGAGCTCTGTCGACTGCCAGCGACGCACATCGCGAGTAGAACATGCACAAAAAGGTGGGGTCCCGTCCAAAGCCACTGTTTTCCTTTGGGAAAAAGTAGATGGGCATTACATCTGCCAACCTCAAATGTGAGGTGATCTCTGGGAAGAATACCCAGGTCCACAGCGTCGGTTCGATCCATTTCATAATCAATGGGACCTTTGTGAGCTCTTCACCAATAATGACCCAGTGTTTGGGGAAGGTTTTGCCCGAGCTCCTGACAGCGACGACGAGATTGACCCAACAGACACGACCTTCCCCTAAAACATCGACATGGTATCACGAGTAGCTCCGACAGATACCAGCATGGATGTTGATATGCACTAGGCACACCCTAGCAACACTGTGCAAGAACAAGAGCACGCACTCTCACAAATTCGAGTTTCCATACAGCGATTATGTACCCGGGGACGACAAGCTCGACCTTAGTCCTCTCGCAGACAGACACTTCAATATTACATGATCTCGTACCTCAATATATTGAAGTCTGTTAGTAAGCGTGGGTGCGCAACAACATGGATGCACCATGCTATACGAGTCAGTATTTTTGACTTACGCTGACATCGCTGACCGCCTGAAATAGGAATCGGACACAAGCGATGATGTTCACTTCCAGTTCGGGGTCGGTTATCTTCTTCAGGGAGTTGTTCAGCCAATCATTCGCGTTCTATACCGGTGGGAACCATCCAAACTTCACTTCGCTTGAACACATTTGACCTCCGCATCCCCCGCAACAAACACGGACCCATGGCATCACTCACAGAATACTTTGCTACCGCTGGCATTTTGAAACGCGTGATCACCTGGCTTCGACTGATTCCATTTCAGCGCAGCCCCAGAATCGGTTTTCGAGGCCCGCGGATATGCGCGAGGGGATAGCCCTGAGGTCTATGACCAGTGCCATATGCTCAGATTCCGTCCTGAGGTATTTTTGCCTTTTCTGCAGCGCAAAAAAAATTGCCTATATAGCATGACCTGAGGCAATAGAGGTGCTTTCAAATGACTGGCAATTTGAAAAGCGTGACCTGAGGCAATACTTGACGAATTTAAGCTTTTCCCATCAAACTTTAGGACTAGGTTTGGGGTCGGTCGGTCCGGGAGAATCCGGGGCGCAAAGAAAGGAGACATTTGGAGGCTGCCCTGCGAGACCAGCCTCACAGAATGCACACTGCAAGGGTTGAACAGAGCATGGTATGTAGTCATTTCTAAGTCAAGAACCATCACGTGCAAAGCTGTCTACACTACATTAATTATTACCATTACCATTAGAGGAACGCGTTGAAACGCCGTAGTGCACGTCACCCTTTTTATAAAATTGAGCTTTCTGTCTGTCCGAAGCCATATCTCCGTATGGTTAAATTGCGCCGCATGACCACAGCACGGCAGATTAGTGCTACAAGATTAGGCACCGTGTCTTCGTAGACTCGCGACCAGTTCGTTTCACACGCACTGATCACGAGGGCAAGATAGATAAGTGCTGTGAAACGACTGGAACATCATGTCATGATTTTGGCAGATGCCGTCAAATGTGATTTCGGACTTAGGATTTTCAGCTCACCTTCAGCCAACATTCAGCTTCCCGTATCTTCAGAACCAAGCTCGCGAAGACCTAAGTTGTTGAGAGAAAGTTGGTTTATTTTCAATTTGAATCCATTGGGCACAACTTGTTTTTGGCCAAAAGGAAAAACAAGTTAGTCTCGTTCTACTTCTCCCTCTTTATAAGATTGAGCTTTCTGTCCGTCCGAAGCTGGATCCCCATATGGTTATATTGCGCAGCTGACATCTCAACCGGCATCGTTATATTAATCTCCGCTTAATCCCGAGGCATGCCGTTATTGCCGACTGAATGTTGCTCACATTTTGTCAAGACATAAGATGAAGTAGAGCCCAAGCTGAGTTCCATTTTTTTTTAATTAGCAAGGCCGATGCAAGCAAGTGAGAGCCGGCGCGAAGCGCCGGCGAACACTTGTAGAATTGAAAACTGTTCATCTTTGCCTATATGACTTTTTACACCTTTTCTGAAGGTACGGGAGGTCGAAAACTGCAAGTCCAAAACCTCATTTTGCGGCATCTGCCAAAATGGCAACATGATGTCCCAGCCGCTTCGCAACGTGATAAGCGCAACCACGTGAGAAGCGGTTGGTCACGAGCCTAGTGTCTTCGCCACGGTGCGGTCAGACACGGCTTGGACCCTGTGTACAGACGCCAGAGTCCGAGCCCTCCGGCGCCGCACTGCCGCTCGCTAACGCTCACAGCGCGCGGCGCCTCGGGGTTCCGAGAGCACGTGAAAATCATGTGACTTCACGTGATTTTCCGCGTGACATTGTGTTTTCAAGTATAGGATCAAACTAGATTTAGGCACCCGTGTCTTCGCCACGGGCCGTCAGACACGGCGGATTCCCAGTTCCGTACAGACACGGCGGATTCCGAGCCCTCCGGCGCCACACTGCCGCTCGCTAACGCTCGCAGCGCGTGGCGCCTTGGAGTACACGGTGAATTCCGAGCCGTGGGACAAACACGTGCAATGTGCGTGACCTTATCACGTGCTCCACGTGATAATCTGTCAATTAGTATAGGATCGGCATTAGGCTCGTGACCAACCGCTTCTCACGTGGCTGCGCTTATCACGTTGCGAAGCTTTGACGGCATCTGCCAAAATCATGACATGATGTTCCTAGGCTCGTGACCAACCGCTTCTCACGTGGTTGCGCTTATCACGTTGCGAAGCGGCTGGGACATCATGTTGCCATTTTGGCAGATGCCGCAAAATGAGGTTTTGGACTTGCAGTTTTCGACCTCCCGTACCTTCAGAAAAGGTGTAAAAAGTCATATAGGCAAAGATGAACAGTTTCAATTCTAAGTAGAACGAGACTAACTTGTTTTTCCTTTTGGCCAAAAACAAGTTGTGCCCAATGGATTCAAAATGAAAATAACCAACTTTCTCTCAACAACTTAGGTCTTCGCGAGCTTGGTTCTGAAGATACGGGAAGCTGAATGTTGGCTGAAGGTGAGCTGAAAATCCTAAGTCCGAAATCACATTTGACGGCATCTGCCAAAATCATGACATGATGTTCCAGTCGTTTCACAGCACTTATCTATCTTGCCCTCGTGATCAGTGCGTGTGAAACGAACTGGTCGCGAGTCTAGATCGGCATGGGCTCCATCCGGCCGCATGCATGAAAGCAATCATTATATTCAGCCCTGCTCGCATGCCGAGCTGCGAACACTTGATGACTAGCTCATTAAATGAAGTGGCGCTTTCTGCGGATCATTTTTTGGGGGGGAACTTATTTACTTTATAAACTGTTTACCCTCCTCGGCTTCGCATGTAATAATCATTAGAGTTGCAATCAGAATCACCGTTTACTTCAGCTTTACCACATTTCTCACTCTGCAGATTACAGAGCATTTCAAAACAACTTTCTTAGATTGCTCTACAAAAAGTCACAAACAAATAAACTGAGCAAGTGGGAGCCGGCGCGAAGCGCCGGCGACCGCTTGTATTGTCTAAAGCTCGTCCCCTGATACTGCAAAGGCGGCAACGTTGGCGAGGGTACTTAGGCGGGAACGAATGCCGTTTGTTGCCAGGCCGACGCAATGACAGCTCTCGTTGATGAAGATCAGCAGCTGATAGACCTACCGCATGCGAATCAACCCTCAATGGAGAAATTCACGACACGACGCGTCACAGTAGCGCCACCGTGACAATTATGTCAGCTGCTTGCGCCTTTTCTTTCTTCAAGCAATCTTCAAGTCTTCTGCGACGGGCAGGCCCACAGGATCCAAGCGCGCCATATCTCTCACTTTCGTACGCTGGAGGCCAAGGTCGGTCATTTTCACTTGACCGGTCGCGTCCGTTACCTAACGCGTCGTGAACGCGCCACGTCAGCGCACGCGTCCTTTGTCCCGGTAAAACAAGGTATTTCAAAACAAGCCCAGCACAATGAACCACCACTCGAGCTCGTCCTTGTTTTCGAGATCTTCTATGCCGGTTCGTGCTTTCTTTATGGCCCTGTTTTCGTCTTTGACACGAGTCTGCAGAGCTTCGACACGATACGGCAGGCACCCAGCACTCCGACCACAAGCATCGGTTGCAGCGATAACCATCGCTGGTCGGACGTCGTTCCGCCCGAAGCCGGTCTCACCTTTTCCGTGGCCTGGGATCCGGAGGGGAAAGACATCCCCACATTTTCTGCCGCTCAGCTATCAGAACTGGGCCGAGATTCCCGATCCCCCGATTCTCCCTCCGATGCGTACGATAATCGTTCGCAGGTCCTCACTATCACCCCCTCCGTCGCCCCTCGCGTCCGAATTCGCCGCCACGCCCGGTACACTGCAATTCTTCCGCGAAAACCAGGACTTCCTCTTCGCTGAGGCCGCGTTCTTTCCGGATCGGGCGTTGCGCGGGCGGACGCAAACTTCATCGACGCTGGATGGGTTGGACGTGTACCTCCGGGGCTCCATGCTTGGCAAAGCGCACACCACAAACCGCTACTATTCTTGCTTCCAAGAACTGGACGGCGACTTTGCGTTCGACCCGTGCACGTCGTTTGCCCATATGTGGATGAGGAACAGGAAGGGCGAAGTGACTCGGGACGACATCAGCGACGAGGGCTTCTTCGAGGGTGGGCAGTTTGGGGGCATGGACAATGAGGTCAATCTCGTGAGTTTCTCGGTCTCTCTGTGTTGTATCGTTTTAAGCACCCGACGACCTCAGTCGTCCAGATTCTCTGGAACCACCACATCAACCTCAAATTTTGTCACCGTTGAAAACATGATGGAAGACGACTCGTCGACGACCTGGTCTGCGCTCGAAGCACCAAATACTCCAAGCTACTCCCGTGCGTGAATCGATTTCGTCCTTTCCTCCCTCCCAAAATGTGTCCTGACACGCAGAATGTCTGTCCCACCCAGGTCTTCTCTTCTGTGATGCACCCTCCTCAAAAAGCCGCCTCCGAAAACCCCGGCCAATGCCCGGGCCTGCGTCGCCTTCTAATGTTCTGGACCGCCCTGAACACAACGACAATCTGCCAACGCCGACGTCCAGGAGTGGAACGACGGTTACGTTCCGCACGCGCTCGCCAGCTTCCGGTACGCCCACCCCGCGCACGCGCAAGATCTTGTGCAGGCCGAGCCTCCCAAAATTCGCCCGCGGTTTGGGCCGGCGGAAAAAAACGGAAGAAGCCGCCGGATGGGTGTGGGTCAAAGTCAAGGAGAATGCGAAGCCGCACCCTTCCATATAGCTTTGATCCTGCGTCGTCCGTCTTCCGTCTCGTCTTCCATTCTCCGTGTCACGCTCTCATTGTCTATCGCCGTATTACACTCACAGCTCCTTACGACCCCTACATCTTTCTTTCCCCCTTCCTGCTCTTTGTCGTTCACTTCTGCCCATCCATCGCTGTACATCCCCACGCTCGGTTTTTCTTGTACGTCCTTGCCTTTTTTTGGTGTATACTATACCACAGGGTGACTTTCCGTGAACATAAAATATCCACCGAGTTTGTTAACTATATGTACGTACAAGCGGCAAAATTTGCGAAAGGGAGCAACCCGCCTGGATAGTTATCCCGTCAGAAATGCTCGGTACTCTGACTGACCGAGTACCGGAAGTTCATAAATGAACACAAAAGCAGAGAGGATGCAGAGCAGAGAAGGGAAAGCATCCGTCAAGCCTAGGGAGATGTTACAGTGGCTGACGGAAAACAGGTACCCCCGGGACGCGTTCAACGAGGTTGTTTCTGAATTGGGTGATCTGTTTAGAGTATACTCGCTGCCGAAATAAGTAATTGCGTGGGGTGGTTCTCGACATTCAAACGTGGGGCCATCGTCAGGGGCCATCGTCAACAGTGTAGTGGGCAACGCCAGGCACAGACGTGGTAGTGACGGAACGACGACCGTCGTCGAAGAGCAAGATGGGTGCTGCAGGGTGAAGAGGTTGAACAGAACGCACGACAATTTCTGCAGCTCGATCGATTCAGATTTTACGACCGTCGCTTGTGTAACCCGCGAAAAGTGCGCATTTGCAACGGCACGGGATTTGTGATGTCGTTTTGTTGTATCGCGGGCGGAAACATTCGTACGCTTGGTCAATGCAATCCTTGGTACACTAAGAGATACCCCACCTCGGCATTATCTTTGACGCAATTTTTGCAGTGGGCGCCTGCATTTGAGATGAAGGAAGGGGCCTTAAGTGGGGAAACGCTGGCTCGATACACGCTTTATAGTCGGGATTGGCAGCGCCAAACACGGCTAACACGGTGTCTCGGCAGTTGCCTGAGAGAGTTCCCGGGACATAGAATGGAAGATGAAAATTTTCAGAAGCGCCCTGCTGTTGTCTGATGCGCCTAATTATGGCATACCACTTTCAGAGTGCGCGACGTGAGGATGAGCCCACTCTCTCTCCTGCGTATGAATCACTCGCTGTCGCTCGACCTACTGAAAGGTAAGAATGTGTGTGTATCTGCGATGTACGGATTGGACGATCACTACATACCAGTTCATTTGGTTCTTTTCCCAGACGTCCTGTTTTGTCCTGTCAAGTACCTACTCACCGAGCCCGAGACAGCCAGGACGGAGCGACGGAGTCGACTTACTCCGTACGAAGGAGATGAATGGCGGAGCCCGAATATGGCGGTGCCAGGAATGATGGAAGGTAGGGTCGCCATCAATGATTTGTGTCGGGTTGGCGCAGAGGCCTCCGAAAATCTCCCTACCCCTGGAGTCCGATTTTACTCCGAACCTTGTATCGAATAGTTGAATGACATCATAGCATTCTGGGCCGTCTGCCACCCTTACAGCCTTCTGGCCATCGTGTTGGATGCTCTGCTCGCTTTGGATGTGTGTCGTCTGCCATCCTCCCCACCACAAAGCCGCATCCACAGACCACGCTTGCCGCCACTCCAAAGTCTCACCTAAATCCTCCACGTAGCGTGGACATCAGGAAAAACACCCATTGCCAATTGTCCACAAATTGCTCAGAATTTCTGACAGTCCTCAAATGTCAATAAGTGTTTCCGAATGGGAACCAAATGTTGAAATCAACCACTTTCCGAAACATTTTTGCTCAAAACGGGGTCAGAACACATCATTGCAGTAAAACAAGAGTGTTTGACTCATTAACAGAGCTTCTATGCAGGTGAGCGGATGTATTGACCACCTCTATTCTCTGTGTTGAGCTTGACTCGTTCTCCGATTTTGTAGTCCGGGAGACCATGATTGTTCGGAAGAAATTACATTACATAATTCATCAAAAAAGCCGGTATTTGGTCCCCTGCGGATTTTCAGTGTGGTTCCAACGCGCCTACTCCCAAGGTGATCCGATCGAAACTGGGCATATGATTGGCTGCTTCAAGGCAATGAGCTAGCCAATTGGGGTTTCCCTTGTGAAACTACACTTGCATTTTTAGGGTCTCAGGGTGAGACACAAGAAGTCTGCTTAGTGTACGCCGGAAGGAACCGTAAGGTGGCATTTCAGAGACCCGAGGTCGGAATGGCCCGCATTGTCTGGGAAACCAATGAATTTGAGTGATATGATCAGTATTGCCTCCGCTCAGTCGGTTAGCTAGCGTGTCTTGCTGTGTCCCAGGACAGATTCTGCAATATGCAACCTGTTCAGAATATTTGGCCTGAACCATCCGTCTCAAGTATCTCTCTGCAAGTGGGTCAAATTAGAGTCAAAATCGGCCCTGGGTCAAAGATTTTGATCCCGGTACCCCCCTTGTCATCAACCACAAATTGTCTGTATGACCATGGTTTAAATTTCGCATGTCGTTGAAGGTCCGTGTACAAATTTGGGGTCATTCACCAATCATTCACGGTCCACACAATACCGTGAGACCAAGTCGTACATAGAAGAGAGACACATGGTTCAAGGCCAAGATGATGATGGATTGAAGCAAAAGACATCGAGCATAGTTGTGTTGACTATAGTTTTGCCTTGCCAAGTGCTAGAAAGGTTATGTTTGGACTCAGTACACAGTGGAATCACGATGACGAGCAAAGTAGCGAAACGGGATGAAGCTTTGAAGATCATCACTCAAAGCCGAATAAGCCGCTTGGCGAAATTTCAAACTCCGAGAACACATCAATAACCATCGCATGTGGTCACACTTCAACAATTTCGGCTGTGTGCTAGGGGTTGTGTAAATATAGACCGGCACTCTTGAAGTTGTGTCTTTTTCATTCTGGAAAGTTGTGGCTTTATTTCAGGTCACGCAAGATTGAGAATTCTTTTTACAAGTGTTCAACATGTGCATATCCTGTATTTGACAGACCTGTGCCTTTGTGTCATGTCATGTGTTGGTAGTGCTGTAAATTTTTGGGACTTCCAAAGGTTTTGTTGTGTTTAGGTGCAAGTTGTAAATTCATGGATGGTCACCTTCAACCTGCGTCTGTTTTCACGATTTCAACTGAAGTGGTGTGAATTTGGAGGAAAATACATCAAGTTGGGTACCGAATAATATTGCAACGCTATTACAGCCATAGATTCGTCTAGATTTTTGATACAATGTTCTTCGTATTCCAGACGGTGAAAAAAGCGGGATAGTGAATTAGCCGGCTAAATGTATTGTATGATACAATTTGCCTGAGAGAAAACTCCCTACAAGCCATAAATTTTATTTAGCCGGTCAATTCACTATCCCGCTTTTCGCACCGTCTGGAATACAAAGAAGAACATTGTATCAAAAATCCAGACGAATCCGACCACAACAGCTACTGTGCGCGCCGTTGTAGCCAAAAACAGCCGAATTTGACTCAGAAAATGATCCTGAGGTGCTAACAAAAAATCCCACCGCTCAGCCCGCATTACTTTTCCTAATCTTTTTAGCCTGCTCCCACAGAAAAAACGTTGAGAATTGAGCTCACGGCGATTGATTTCTTGAAAACTGACGAAAAAACAGAAAAAAACGATCCGCGCCCTAAGTTCCGCAAAGAGTTGTAAACCTTAAATCTGTCAGGTGCTCCCTTATCCCTGCTGAACTCAGCCGAAATACATTATAATGCACTGGATGGTGGGTTCTATTGCGAGGCACGGGGTTCAAAATGGTATTGTGAGGCACGTGGTTCAAAATGGCTCTGGAACACAGGACCCGGGATTATCGGTTGGTAGGTCCGTTCCCGATTTTGACCTTTCAAAAAAAATTGTCCGGACTTTGGGTCGGTCGGGAGGCCCAAATTTTGTCCAGATTCCGGCTCCGACTCACGTTCAATTTTCCTTTTGTCCAGACAATGACCGATCGATTTTCAAACTACTGCGGAACAACGAATGCAGATTTTTAGCTAAACCAAGATATGACAGGTCTCAGGAGGACATATCTGCACAGTTGATTGGATCAAATAACGTGATGCGCCATCATGCCGGGCACAAAAACGGAAAACCCAAGATTTCACAATTTTCAACTCCTTCAAGGATTTTTCAGGGATGAGTTGGGTGCCTCAAATTCAAGCACGAGGTACTCTCATAAGTTCCACAAATTGAATCATGGAAAAATATTAAACAATAACTCGCTACTTACGCGGGATTTAGTACTAGTGTACGGTACTTACATTCTTGAATGAATATAATCTCAGCGACGAATCGTCCGGGTGAGCCGTCCAGTAGTGCCAGCGTTGAGTGGGAGAGAGAGCGGGATTTACTCCCGATCCCGATCATGTCAACGAATGACATGGCAGTTTGATGTCAGTCGTGTGAGCAATAAACACTCCGAGGCACCCACGGAGAAGAAAAAATGCGTTTTTTGGCTCATTTTGCGCGTTTTTGTGACTTTTTTTTGCAAGTTCGTGGTCGGCCTCGGTGACCCGTGACATCCACGAAAATATTCGTGGATTTGGGGGCCTGTGACCCGTGACCACCGAACTGAATAAAATACTACATACAGTACCCGTCAGAGTCACGTGAATCACGTTATGTATATGGGCCCGAATTTCTTAAATTCTTTTTCTGCCTCTGCGACTGCTACCATCATGGGCCGCAGGAAAGCGCCACCGCCCATCGTCGCCATCGTCCCGCTTCCACATTCCTTCCCGACCGAAATAGAGCGGGAAGTATTCGAAATTGCCGCGTTCCTGCATCCTAAGATGATCCCGAAAATGCTATGTGTAGCTCGTCGGCTGCTTCTCTGGTGCATGGATTCCCTTTGAACGGCTCCCTGCTATGAACTTACGCCTCACAGGATTGAACCGCTTCTATATAGGCGCATCTCTCTTAATGCCCTTCATCCGAAAACCTCCGCCAATACCGCCCTTCTGCGCGCAATAAAGGCCAAGCCGCCCCAGTTTTTTGTCAAAGCCACTCGGATCCTGTCTCTCAATCTCCCGCGTGGTTTCAGCGCCCACCTGACTGAAGCCGAAGTGCACAAAGTGATTAACGTCTGCACGGCAATCGTCGAGGTTGACCTTCACGGCGATGCTCTCCACCTCATCTCATCTACGGCCTCAGAGTATGACCCTCGCTGCCACCATAGCCCGCCCGCATCTCGACTTCTCGCTCCCATTCTTTCGAATTATCACACACTTGCACCTGCAGGAACCAATGGGGCAGGGTGCCCTTCGACCGCGTTTATCATAGGCGCCGAGCAGATCCAAGGTGAATGTTCGCAGCCGAGTCTTCCGCGCCTCTAGAAACTCAGTCAGGACCGAATAGCACTGATCCGGACCGTCCCATCGCAGGCCATCTCACCAAGTACTCGAGAAAACCAGCCCGCACAGGACTAGCAATGGTTAAATACGTGCGCTCAAAGGTGTGCCTCCGGGAATTGATTCGCCAATACCTTGCAGACGAATCTCGTGAAGGTATGGCTTTTTGTCGTGAATTGACGCATCTGGCACCTCGCACTTAGCGCTGAACGTATCATACGAGTGGTGCTGTGATCTCGACCATCCCAACGATCCCAGCCGTAAATTCGATAAGCGTTCTTTTTTCCCAGGCCGTTTCATTTACCAGGATGAAGATGGGCGTATCTATGCGGGAGATGTTGGCGAGGCGGATCGGGAGCACCTCAATCCGCCCAAAAGCCGCAAGCGCAAGGCTAATCGACTCTCGAACCGTCGGGTAATTGATCGTGTTGGTCTCCAGGCTGAACTGCGATCCTGGGTTCTCTCCGCGCATTCTTCCGATCCCCTCCGCGCTGTTCGCCCTCCCACATACATCCTCGATGCGAAGGCAATCAAAACCCTCTCCACTGTCCATCCAGATCGCTTATCCTCGGTCTCTCAAGTTGTTGCGGTGCTGGAGGAGAGGGATGAATGGGAAGTTGAGTGGGGAAGTAATGTTTTTGCTGTCATCTCGGCATATGACGCGGAGTTGCAGAAAGCAGCCGAGATTTCGGGCGCTGGGAAGACTAAAACAGCGACAAGGGCTAAGGGGAGGAAGGAAACGAGCGGAGATGATGAGTATGAGCCAGCGGCCAAGAGGACCCGAAACGAACTACCACTAGCAGATGTTTCAACTAATGTTCGTCGCAGTGATCGCTTAGCATTAAAATAATTAGAGATGCTGATGAGTACGACAAACGAAATTATAATCCATCTTCTGGAGGTTCAGAGCTCCCAAACGCAATTGCTGGACACTCGTCATCCTCCTCTTCGAATCCATGTCCTTCAATCATGGCGATGATTTTTTTGTTGAAAGTTGCAAGAGTAGAAGATTTCAATTTTGCCTCACCAACTTTTTGGATATCCTTCGTTAGTTTACCGCGCGGATTATTCGATCGAGTAGGTGTGAATTGCTGGATTCCTTCGGTTGAAACTCGTTGTTTCACCCTCCATACCAGATGCGCTATTTCGGGTGTTGTGTGATTATTGCTGCGGTGTGGTGAGTTGAGGGCAGCCGCAATTATCTTCTTCACCCGCTGCAGATGAATGATCGCAGCAGACATGTTACCGAGGCGATCCCAGGTTGAATTCAAGCCCTTTGCTTGCAGCAGAGTCTATGAAGCAAACTGTCAGTTAATAAATTACAATTGTCAACCCGAACCTTCAAATATCCAATTAGATGCTCGATATTCATGTCTACGCCCATGCAGTGCCCAGGGCCCGCCTCCCGAAATACAAATTATCGCATTGTCTCACATGATATCTCTGCCATAAAAAATTAGCGCAACACCAAAACACAGAGCCATCGCCGTACGCAAATTTGGGTGTCCATACATGTTTAAGGTTGTGGATGAAATGCAGAATCTCTGAGCAGTACTTGTTGCAGCCTGCGCCACGGAACATCATAGCGAGATGGGGGAGCAGCGCTTCTACTCGTCCTATATCCCCGTCCGAGATTGCACGCACCAGTACAACTACCATGAGCAAATCCCGAGTTAACAGCCGAGTGTTGTGATATGCAACATCGTCGTTGGCGTTTTCGGCTGGTGCGGGAGACGAGTGAGAGGGGGAAGGGAACTCTACTTCTCCATCTGTTTCCGAGTCCAAAGATTCTTCATCGGCGGCAGGGTCTTTGGGAGATTCGGAAAAATCGAACTCGGCCATTGGAGTGGCGTAATTGTTCACTATTCGTGAAGCAATGTCGCGCAGAGTTGCGGGATTAGGCTTCGAATCCGCAAACAGCTTGAAGGATGAGAACCCGCACTCCCGCGACCAGGCGTTAAGAAGCCCGTGCAAAATTTGTGTGAGCGCTGCAAGGAGTGAATGATAATCCGGCTGATCATTGCTGAGTCGCTTCTTCTCCATTAATGCAAAACAAGGTTAAGGTTCAGGCATAAATGGAAGAGCCCAAAACCGAGTTGAAATACATCGCGCCTTTCCCATGCGTTGACATCCTTTGAACGCAGTAATTGGGCGCCACGGATACGAGCGTTGGTGAGTTGGTCGTTAAAACTTGGAATGGCATACTTGCTCATTTCTTCCGGTGTTCGCTTGAGCTGGGTAACATAAAGCTCGTCATGGTACTGCAAATTCCCACGAACAGTTGCTTCTTCGATTGTGGACGCCTGCGTCGCAAATTGAGGGGTCCTGTAACCAACAGGAATGGCGCAGATGGGCTGGTGCTGAAGTGATGGATGTTTTGCCACGTCGTCGAAACCTTCATCGTAGATGAGCAGCGTTTCGATGACAGTAATGATGAGTTGGTCATGGAAAATGCCGAGATGCTCGGATGATGGTCTGATGTCGCGGTTGAAGTGAAGACCGGTGGACGCTGAGAGGCGTCGCATGATGGGGGCATTGAGCATGTCATCGAAGTTGGCATTCCGCAGACCATATAGAACGCCAAAAGTACCGGAGTTGACTTTGGCCGGGCCGCTGGCACCTCTCTGCTCGACGAAAATGGAAGTGCTGATGTTGAGATTGTCATAGCCCAGGCCGTGCGGCTCAGTAGCGACAAATAGGGTGTTCTCCATCGTGCATCCGAGGCCAGGGGATTGGCCAAGATTCAGAACAGAATCATAGCTCACAGAGAGCCCGCAACGAAATGCAGCATCAATGGTCTGTCGAGCGCTGCCGGTGGACCACAAGAAGAGGCCAAACTGCGCCTGGAATGACATGCATCGACTTGAAGACTGGTATAATAGCTGATGCGTGACGACCTGAACTAGCTGCAGCCAAAACCGTTAGTATTTCGAGAAGATACGATCATGTGAATTATTCAAACCTTGTCGGGATTCTTAAGTTTGTTATATTTTTTTGCGCGCTCCGTCTGAGACGCCGTTGTGAGTATACTGGTGAGGAATGGGGAGTGATCTTTATCTTCATCAAGAGTCCACTTCTCGATGAAATCAGGGGTGAAAACAGCGATGCCAGGCAATATCGAATTGCGCCGACGGATTTCCATCTCCTCGGCAACAATTTCACAGGCAAAATCTTCCACGTGCGGTCGCATGGAGCTCATAAGCTTGCGACGGCCGTTGGGATCTGACATGATGGTGTCAACTTGAGCAGTTGCGTGAGTTTTGTGCTGTCGTCGCGGTAAAGATTGCCACGGTAACGGTCGTACAACAAGTCCTCGGGATCGAGGGCCTGTATCAGGACATCCACAGGGGAGATGTGGTTCTTCTTCAACTCCAAAAGAATGCCGTGAATTCTGCTGTAAGCACCAATCATTTCGCGGCGCGGTAGAGATTCTGAATTGAATTCATCTGGTCCAGAGTCGGGAAGTGTTTCTGGAAGCTCTGAGGCGATAAACGGATCGTCATTGGTGACAGTAACAGTGCAAGAGGCGAGGGTGGTCGAATCATATGTGGAGGAGCTTGTGCTCGTGAATTGGAATGAGGTAGAGATTGCGGTGTCAGGTAGGGGAGAGGCTGAATGCCAGGGGAATACGAAGGAGTCTGGGGATATTTCCCAACAGATTGGTCGCCTTGAGCACTCGCAACCGCCTGCTCTGCTGCTGAAAAACTGGACCAGGTGTTGGATTTCGGCCCAATATACGGTTTCTGGGCTTTTCTTCCCGAACGTCTCAACAAAGTCCTCAAAAACTTGAATACTAACAACTGGGGAGGTGGGCTTCTCGAAGTGTCGATGATGCGAGAGTTTCATCGCATGGCGCAGCTGGATGGAATGGTATATTAATTGAATAGGAATCATCAGCTGCTAACAATTTTACCTAGTTGAACGGAATTCTTGATGAGACATCTGGGGAAAACCTCCCGCTTGGGTTGCGTCTGGAGCATCAGTTCATCCAACGTCTTTTTCGACCACTGGAGGAAAGAGAAGCCTTTGGAACGATTCAAGATGCCGCTACTCACGGTACGAACATTGTTTTGCATAAATTCAACCATTGATGCAAATTCAGAACACACATCGTCACGGGTGGTGCTTGGCAACATTGCAGAAAAAGCGAAAAGAATTGAGAAGGATGCGATGCGAGTGGGTCTTGTGAACTATTACCGCCTCAACAACCACAATGTCAGCTTGGCGGGTTTGGACTCGTTTGCTGAGACATACAACTATGCATTCTTGGATGGTCGCAGAATTACGCCAACAACATGTTCGAGACGTGGTTCAGGCTCTGCTCTCATTCAGATTCGATACCTGGGCGAACAATATTCGGGCGAGATACACACAATCTTGCAGCACAAGCAACGTGGTATTCCCAGATCTGAACCCGTTCCACTGGCATTTGTTCTCTGGATGATACCGGGAGACACGCCACTCGATAACGGCAATTTCATGTGGAATGATTTGTGAGGATTTTTCATCTTGCTTGGATGCACGCTCACTGATGGATCCACCCGTACTTCAGTCTCGAGTTGGGAGTCGAAACGTGGTTATACAAAAAATATGCACCGACCAACGATCCTAATTTTCCGCCGCAAGTATTGCCGTTGGCGGACATTAAATCCCAGATTTCCCGAGGGAAAATTGGGTTCACAATACCGCCGTTGTGGATTACGACAACAATGGACAGAGTACGATCCAGGCCCTGTAACCTTGCGCTTGATAACTAACAAGCTCAGTAGTTCCCGACCTCATTTACGGAATACGGTGATGATGCCACAGTAGACGATTGACGAATTATTGCCGAACCTTTAGGTTCTGGCTCCCAACGTCAAAGTATGCTGTTCACTCTCTTGCCCTAACAGTATCACCGTCCCAGGAGCGAGTTGACGGCAGCAGCACCGGTTTGGGCTACAGAGCCAGCAGTGAGACCCGCGGCTGTGGTGGTATCGAATAGGCCATCCTGGCGAATCTGGATGCGACGGTGGAGGACATGGTTATTGTAGACCATGTTGAGATAAAGAGCGAAGCAAAAGAGTGGTGGTTACTGCGAGTACAGTATGTAGTGTTTCAGAAGCCGAATCGTCTGCGTTAATCGTATTCAAATGCTCACGTCTGCGGTGCCTGTGAGCGCACAAACGGACAAGAGAAAGTTATACTGACCACCAAAAAAACAGGGAGAGACGGACTTGCCATTCAGCGTCGAGTATATACAAGATTGGTGTGAGTGAGACTCGTCGAGTTGCACTGATAGCGTTTGAGTCGCACTTTGTCCATCAGAAAGTGCAACTGGTTACCCGAGTGCGACTGGCTACCCGACGCCTTTGATGGGAACGAGATCGGCACACGCTGTGCCGACATTTCGACTACGGATGCCAACTAGTTGTCCAAATTTACGGGGATAATTCTATTTGGCAGCCCCCGGAAAATCAGTGGCCCGCCAAATAAGTTCCAGCAGCCCCCAGACCTCGATTAGATTACCGGGCCGCGCCTGTATCAGTATTTAGACGACGCGGGGACGTGATAGTGTTTATGTAAGCCTGCCTGCCAAGTTGTCCAAAGAAAATTCAAGGCCACAATGGCACAAAGTATTAGGAAGCCAAGGGCTTCATTTTTATGTATAGAATGGATTCCCATATTCAGATTTCACTCATTTAGCAGCCTACCAGAAATTTGAAACGAACTTTCCACTACCATCAACCGCACACCAGCCAACAAAGGTCACAGAATACTAAATTCAATGCTATGATGGCATGAGGTATTAGGAAGCCAAGGGCTTCTGTTGCATGGATAGAACGGATATCTGTCCTCAGATTTCACTCATTTAACAGCCCACTAGTAAATTGGAACGAACTTTCCACCGCCATCAACCACACACCAGCCAACAAAGGTCGCGGAATACTAAATTCAAGGGTACAATGGCACGAAGTATTAGGAAGCCAAAGGCTTCATTTTTATGTGTAGAATCATTTGCCATAGTTCAATATCCTTCATTTAACAGCCTACAAGGGCCGGGGGCTGATGAATATCACTACACCTCAATCACAATCCGACAAACTCCCAAAAAATCCAACATGTTGCCGCTGCATAAAATGGCCGGTTGGCACAGTGTGTTGCAATGAGGCAACAATAAAATCGATGAATTCATATCAGTACCATCCAGGGAATATAATGACCATCTTCACGACGAGGAAAGACCGCAGGTCACATCACGCTCACCCTAGGGTGAGCGTGATGTGACCTCGGCCCGTCCTTTACAGCAACGCAAGCGAGGTCCAAAACAACGCACCTTCTCGCCGCCAATGCAATCACAGTTGAAGGAGATGGCAAACAGACATCCTTCTACGAGGAACTAGTTTTGTACGGAAATCCCAACCTTCATTTATGTATCTTGGCCAGCTCGGTGTTGGCTCGGTGTTGGCTCGGTGTTGATGTTGTCAATGGTATCCAAGGCAAGCAAATTACACCATGGATGCTAGTACCCGCAAACACAGGATTTCACAATGAAGGATTAAGTATCTCCAATTGTCGATATTTCGCTGAATTGGCCGGTCACGCCAAGATCGCTTCATTGCGTACGAATTAGCACAGCTTGGACGTCGGGGTAGGAAGAAGAAAAAACGAACTCAGTAATTCCGAGAGTGACAAGTCCGGTGTGGGAGAAGGCGATATTAACAGCCATTACAGGTTGTGCATTAACAGAAAGAATTTCGGTGGTGGAGGTAATCAGTGACAGTATATCGGATACAAGTTTGGCCTTGAACGTTGTTGAAACCGAAGAAAAAGAAGAGCTGCATGTGGTGGCGAAACCAGCAAAAGTGGCGAACAAGCGGCAAATAATTCAAATTATTATATGTGACTTTGTCCGACAGAATCTATTGTCCATAAGAGGCACCAACAATCGCCCCCGTCGCATCCCGCTCCAAGATAAGGCCGCTTTCATCCGGCTCTGGCCATTTTGTCCAACCCTTCAACACTGTTTTATTCGCAGGCACATTATTCTCCTTCCACCATTCCATCGAAATTCCAAAATCGTACGGCGCATACCGTGGAATACGGTCTGAAGGACGGTCTAACCCAACCCGAGTATATTTGAGATTAAGCTCTTGAGTGGGGGAAGTGCCGTCGAGGCGGAAGTTTTCCAGGTCGTGGATGAGGGAGGAATACTAAAACATCATCAGACACGGAGGGTAAAGATAGAGCAGCAACGACAACGCACCGCCTCGGAGCGCCAAGCAGGAACAAGGAGCTCAAGGATCTCCATCTTCTTTTGTGCGGCCGGATCGAGGGGGAGGTTGGCTGCGGCAGCTAGGCGCACCTTCCATGCATCCCTGGTCTCGACAGCCTCATCCTCAGGCCCGGAGACTTCGTCGGAAAGGTACTGCTCGTGTATGAGATCGGCAAGAAAACCAGGATCAAGATGGTGGTCGGTGGCGAAGATGTTCACGACTTTGGCGAGTTGCTCCGATTTCTGCAATAGCTGGTGAGTATAGTGGAGAGGAGTGATAGATGGAGACGGACACGTCGACGGCGCATCATGCGACGATGGCTGACACGATTCACGTCGCCTTGTATTGCAGCTTCGATGTTTTGAGTTTCTTTCCACGTCTGCTTGAGGTTGCGGAACGACTCCTTGGATCGTTCGTGCAGATATGCGAGGTCGAAGGTAGGCCCAGGCACCTGCGATGGCCGCTTGAGTTTCTGAGGCCAGGCATCGCGATTCTAGAGTATGGTAAGTTCGCAGTTGAGGCAACGGTGAAGAGCGTACTTGTAATTCAGCTTGGGCTTTACGCGCAACCACATCGACGAGATCGCGATTGCGAAGGTCCGTAACATGGACACTGAAAACTGGTGTTGGGTAGACCTCCTGGGTGACGGGGTTCGTACGGACGACATCTGGATTTGGCCAGTGCCTCCCAGAGACATGGCATACACGGCGAAATGTTTTGGTCACATATGACTACAACGTGGATCAAAGCCGTGTCGTTAAAATATTGGGACAACTGACCTGGAGGGCACGCTTCTCAGAGGATGAGATATCTAAGACTTGAAAGGTTACACCGTCGTCGTCAACGCTGCCGAAGTCATGATCTGTGTCTGTCGACGCATCCGTTGTAGTCGGCTGGGATGTGTCGCTGTCGGAGTCCTTCCGAAGAGGGAGTTGCACCGTGACGGGCTGGAGGACGGGTGGCGCCGAGAGCACCTCTCTTCGAGCGAGTAACACGGCCGCCGCGCTGGGCAGCTATACCGGTGGCGCGAGCAGGAATAGATGGCTGCAAGCGTTCCGAGAGGGCTCCCTCAACAGCGGAAATTCGCTCTTTGAGTTCGGCCGTGTCGCTCAGTAATGTTTGCATCATCTCGAGCATTCGATCCATCTGTGTTCGTTCCTCGGAGATGATGAACTGGGGGTGCAAAGGCGCCAACGATCTCGACGGGGCATGGTAGCGATTCGATTGAGTGGGAGTATTGACAGAAGATGAATTATATGCAATGGTATTGGAATTGACGGCGGCGGCACGTGTATTGGCGGAGGGAACCCGGGCGTGGTTATAGCCTAGACGATCTCGATTGTAAGCTGCGGGTATATCAAGCGACGTTGAGCGAGTGGTAGCCCTTGGTGTGCCACTTGTGAGCCTGTAAGTAATCCATCGCGAGCAAACGAAAGCTTAATTTTGACGTACGGTGGAGGGCCATGGCCTAGGAGGTGTGCATCATAATATACGGGTCCACCCACTGGCGCGGGCGCCACTTGGAAGCTGACAGAAATGCGTCAGAAAAACTTGGAAGAAAGCACAATACACTTACGGATCACCAAACGGCGCTCCCTCGCCGTACAGATTGGCATTGTTAGAAGTGAGTTCAGGGGCCATCGCACCGCGCGACGGCCCAGTTTGGCGGCTCATCAAGACTCAGAGAAGGAGTGAAATAGAGAGAGGAATGAGGGAGAGCCACTGAATCATGCCAGCGCACGAGCAAGATCTGCAGGGCAGACGGGAGAAGCCTCCAAAATAATAAAATCACCGGGACGATATTAATATTTTTAGTCGGTAGCAACGCACAGCCCAACCGGAATGCCAAAGCAGACGGCAGAGGGCGGCGGGGACTCCCTGAGTGTAGGGCCAGTGGTAGACAGGCATGGTCTACCCCGGGTCGACAGATGTAGACCAGCCGTAGGCCCACGTAGACCAAAAATAGTCTACGTGGGATAGACAGACTCTGTTTACGTAGTCGACTGACGTAGACTGACGTCAGCTCACGTAAACAGGGTCCGTCTACGGGACCTCGGAACGCAGTGAAGCTGGGGCGTTGGGCTCACCTACCGAGGAAAATGGCTCGCGTGGAAGTTCCGCGAGGGCTGGTTTTCAGAGGGAAGGTGCATCGGCTGGGGCGAGATGGTGGCAATTGAGCTCGCACTGCGCACGCTGGTTGCTGCGAAAGTCAAGAATGCGCACCTGAGCCTTCGCTCGGACAATCAAGGTGTCATAGGCGCGCTTGCAGCGGGGAAAATCGTACAACGCGCAGGAGAACACTATTTTGCAACAAATCCTCCAGCTGTACCACGAGCACTCGATCTGGTTCACCATCACCTACATTCCCTCGAAGGAAAATCCGGCGGACCCGCCGTCACGGGGAGAGTTCGCGTCGCGGAAACTGATGATAGGGAGCCCGCCGAAAATACCAAACCACTTAAAGAAATACGTACTCCATTCAGTTCATTCAGTGTAGTTGAGTAGATTGTTTTTTGTTGGCGCGTCGCGCACAAAGTAAATACCGAAACATTTCTTGTTAAAAAGTACGATCACATGATTCGACCAAAAAACTCAGTGCTTTACCATCATGTCGTCGAGCAACACAATCAGGAAGATCGCCGAGCGGGCTCGTCGCATCCTGAAGGCGCAAGGCTACAGAATCAAAGCAGGCAGTGTTACGAAGAAGGGCAGACGACGCGTCTTCTACGACGACGCGCGAAGCAAGTATCAACTGCATCAGCAGTTGTTTGCTTGCGTCTTGTTTGCGTGCCGGCCCGGCACGAAACCGCGATTCGCTCCGATCGTGCCTCACTACTCGACTCTGTCATTTCGTGCTTCTCGGTCCTCTTCTGAAGAGGACTGTCAGATACCTTCTTCAAGAAGGATCTGCCAGTGTGTGGGGGGTGGACCGGACGGGCGGCTTTGATTTTCTCAAAGCCGTTCCGTTCGGGACAAGTGAAGCGTGCGGAGGGCCAACCCACCGACGAGCCGCAGGTTCGACCCCGAGCGCACGCAAGGACCCCACACTCGAGCCTCCGGTGAGGAGGACAATTTTTTCGAATATGATAGAATGTGTATTTAAATGAAAAACCTCCTTTACAAATTTACGAACTCCGCATGTAAGGGCGCTAAGATGTCCAAGCGTCGCCAATACACTAGGAACGCGTCCGACCTCCAGCGACCCATCGCCTGAACTACCTCCGGCTATGAGTAGATGAGTCGTGCCTCCGATACGGAAGCTATGACCCGTAGTTGAGGGGATGCCGTGGGTTGACCAGATTTCGTTGCATCTCAGCAAGAATTTCCTTCTTGATAGGCAGATGTGGTCCCCATTCTCGTTGCGGTATGCGAACATCGGCAGGTCGGCTGGGATGGTATTCATGGCGGCACAGAACTGCCTTGTCTCCGCGTTCGCCTTTCGTCTTTGTCCATGGAAGTTTCAGCACTCGAGTGCCCGCCGCCGTGGCCGTTGGTCCTAGGTCTGCGCCCATTGGTATTCGACCGACGAAGTATTTGCTCTGCGTGTCGGAGAGCATCTCGCCCAGGCGGATTTGTCCCCAGAACGCGCAGCAAGCCGCCGCGAACACCGCCGCGTCCTTGGGATCGTCCAAGTCCAGTTCCTTCTCGAGGATATTGATCATCTCTTCTGTGACGGGTGGGCGTTCCTCGCGTCTCGATGACTCCGGTGTGAGATTTTCCACGCCCTTCAGTGTGTAGCGTAGTCGAAGACCTCCTCTCCACAGGACGCCGCTGCGTATGTGCCAGGCTTTCACTGCCGCAACCGCGCTCCTCGCCGTGCCTCCTGCAATCTCTCCCGCCCTTGACGCCGCGAAGCAGCACAGTAGTTCCTCGCTCGCTGGCAGGCGTTGTGTGCTCGGAATCCTCGCTTCATCACAGAACCTGTGGAACGCGTCGACGCCAAACTTGTACTTCTCCAGTGTTGAAGCCGCCCAGGCGTTGTCTAGAGCCCACTGCATCCTTGCCTTCGCTTGCTCAGGCAACGGCCTGTCTCGCCTAGCTCGCTTTGTTGCGGGCCCTCTCCGCGTCTCGCTTTTTGTCCCACCCACCCACTCCTGTTGTAGGAGACCCGGGTCAGTCCAATTGGCTTGTCCTTCCAACGGGTCTGCCAGGGGGCGTGCGTTGGGTTGGCCCTCCGCACGCTTCACTTGTCCCGAACGGAACGGCTTTGAGAAAATCAAAGCCGCCCGTCCGGTCCACCCCCCACACACTGGCAGATCCTTCTTGAAGAAGGTATCTGACAGTCCTCTTCAGAAGAGGACCGAGAAGCACGAAAGACCCAAATCGGCATCTTCGGCGACTTCTCTCTTTGCCGCTTTGGCCGAATGCACTGCCTTGCATTGCCCCCATCAATTCCCCGATTTGGGATCCCACGTTTTGGCGGAAAGTACGTTAGTCGGGTTTTGAAACCGTGGGGCGGGAGCTTTCGCTTCTCCTTGGGCCGATTGGCTTGTAATTTTATGGGTGCCCTCTCTCTGACACCTCCGTTACAATGTCAGTGGCGAGAGGGCTGCGGTGCGCGCCGCCTACAAGCAGCAAGATGCAACGCCCATCGTCGTGGTAGATGACAATTCGGACTCGGAGGTCGAGGTCACTTCGGGAAAGCGTCTCATCAAGCGGGAACCAGGGGCGTCTCCCCCTCGGCGGCAGCTCTGTCTGTTAATTAGCACAACTCTGTCTCGATCATCAGCACCTGGATCTTCCACAACACCGACACCGTCATCGTCGAGCACGCTCCCTACGTCGTCGTCGACACCAGCGACCACACCTCCCCCATCTCCGAAGGCGTGGCCCAGAAGGCTGAGTACTAGACGAGATTTCCTTTTTAGGGATGTCATTGGGGGGGAGGCGTGCGTCCGTCCAAATTTTGGCACCCGTCAGGGTCTATCCCCCCTCTTCTGGAAGAGTATGGAGAACACAAAGACCGAGGCGGCCGCCCTGACTGTCGCTCACGACTCTGCTGTCGCTCATGAAGCGGCTGGCACGGAAAGCCCTCCAGTCACCGGTGGCATGGCCGCGCCACCCATCCCGCGCGCCTCCGGTTTGGCCAACGAATTCCCCAGTAGTATGGAGAAGACAAAAACCGAGGCGGCAGCTCTGACTGTCGTTCACGACTATGCCGTCGCCCATGAAGCGGCTGGCACGGGAAGCCCAGGGACAGCCCCAATCACCGGTGGCATGGCTGCGCCACCCATCCCGCGCGCCTCCGGGTTGGTCAACGAATTTCCCATCACCATCCACGGATTCTACATGGAAGGAGAGATGTACATTAACGCAGAACCCGACCCTAGTGCTATCCCCCAGAGTACTCTCGCCTGTCGCCTTCGCTCCTACCCTGTCCATGTCATCCGACATGTCGTCGATATGAAAAGGAAAGGTGAGGAAGTCGTTGCAAACTCTGAGCTGTGGAGATGCCACTTGAGGATAGCACATTGCCGTCAGCATCCCACATTTCTAGGCAATTTTTTGTTCAGTTGCGTATTAGAAGTTCCGCAGAGAACCCATTGCATGGTTTCCGCGATGACCTTTTTGCGGTGCCGATTCATTTCTAGAGGAAAAGGCCAGTCTGAGGTCAGACGTACCCTACGTCAATTTACTGTCTACAGTCAAAGCTGTCTTAACCCATACGCCTCGGTGGACCCTCAAAAGTATGGGTTATCACAGCGCATGGGTTTCAAGAGCCGTGGGAAAGCTCTCGGCAAAAGCCGCACTCTATGTCGTCGCCAAAATCGGTGTTGACTCGTGCGGGCTCCAACTGTCTTCAATGCCGTCACCCTATTCTATAATATCCCATCGCTTGCGGCTCATCTTCAGTGAAGAGCTGTTTGTATAAATATGTGACAAGCAAACACCGTCTTCAACCCCGCAATTGATCTTGATCTGGATAAACCAACGGAACCTGTCAACTCGCTTTACTGTTCATCATCTGCCCCGGGTACGCCCTTATTTCAATGTTCATACGTGGAGTTTGGAAGACACAAACCTATCCGTTCAGGGAAGTTTTACAGAACTCAGCGCCCTCGGATCCCGATCGACTTCCCCACGATGACTTGATCGTCTCCAGTTCCCCGCTGCCAGTTTGCTGTTCCGTTTACTTAAAATGATCATAGTACACTCGCAGCGTTGATTTCCTCCTGCCGCTCGCTCCCATGGCCTCGTCCTTGCAACTGGGGTACACCGTCCAGCGCCGTGAGTTGCGCTGTCTCCTTCGAACTTCCAGTTTGTTGACATTGCTGCCTTAGCGTACCTGTGGAGGTGGACAACCCCGATTGTGGTGTGTGCAATCCTCCTGCTATCGGCTGCTCTCGCAGAAATCAATGGTACGTTCTAGCTCAACTCATAACCGGATGCTCTAGTTACAACAACGTAGTTCCCCTCTCTGCATACGAAACCGTTCAAGAAGTTACCTCCTGTCCAAACGACACGCTTCCCTCGCTCCCGATGAGCAACTTCATACCCTCAATTCTGCGGACCCCGACAGCCAGCTTCACTCCTCAGGTTCTGGCAGTGAGGGATGTGATCTTCCTCAACGGTTCAATTTTCAACTGCACGATTGTTAAGGCATTCGATGGCCCAAACAAAACGCCACCTTAGTGACGTCGTTTCTGTACTACAACAATCCATTTTCCGACTGCCCGACTGCAATATAGTGGGTCAGTCCAATTCTACAATGGTCATCTATAATTCCACATGCAGACAAATATGACTCTCCATACGGTACTGGAAAGGGGGAGCTCGACAATCTTCTGGGAGAAAACATTTAGATGTTGAATTAACTGTGAGAGGGGCCACAACTCCTGACCTTTCGCTCAATCTCTCAAACGCCCTCCCAGGGAGCAATTGCTTGTCGTATCCCAACCCCGGTTTCTATAACCTGGAGTGGGTTTCCACACGGTATAATCATAGAAGAAGATCTTGTCCGATATATGCCGGCCCACATGGCCACTGATTTTGTGGGTCTTAATTCACTCAGATACTTGCTACGAGCTAATGTAATACGCCCCTTCTTCCAGAACCAGATATTTCCTGAAAATTGGTACGTCGTTTTATCTCTCGCTTTTTTGGGACGCGAATCACTCGAGTTGTCCGAGACGGGTGCCTTATTCTGGCTCATGTTCAACGGTTGACCGGCGATCAAGCCGAACATCAAATCCTCGGTATTATCCGAAGTCTTGCGTACACAGGACAAGCGCAGCCACAACGTAAGAAGCGGACTAACCGTGATCCCCGAGAACAAAAAAAAAAACTAAAGTACGAGTTATGCCGTGCACAGCATCGGCCTCCCCCCAATGATTTCCAAAGGTTTCTACAGCCATACTTAATTTTCGCAAACCACGCCCCCGCCCGTTTGATGGCATCAGACAAAATGGCTTGCGCACGCCATTTTGTTTGCAGCGATGAGCAAGGGCACAAAAAATATAGGTCATTGAGTGTATATAACATTGCATGCACAGATGCATGATTTCCAGAGGTTTCTACACCCATCCCATAATTAACTATTTTCGTCGCAAGCCACGCCCCCGCCCGTTTGATGACATCAGGCAAAATGGCTTGCGCACGCCATTTTGCTCGCAGCAACTAGTGGCCGAAATAAAATGAAACTATCTATTATTTGGAGTTTAGTGACTCCATAAGAAGATGTAAGTAGCAATAGAATGATTTCCAAAGCTTGAATCGAAAAAACTCCACCGACACCGGGCACAAGCCACTTTGTCGCCAGAATGGCTTGTGATGGCATTTGACATGTTCAACTTTTCTCAAACCGGTACCAATTAACCAAGATTTTGCCACACAATTCTGGTTGCAGGAAAATTAGATATGACTGAGATGATATTGACCTTCTTATGGCATGAATTCCTTGCCTTTTCGTAACAAGCCGTGCCCACGCCTATTTTGATGGCATCAGACAGAATGGCTTGCGCAAGCCACTTTGTTGCCGAAGAAAAATAATGATTTCCTGGCACATCCTGGGTTCAAGAAGGCCCCAAAGTATTCAATTATGTTCATTGGGACAGTTTACATCAAAGGATTGAGTAGTTACGCCCATTCGGTCGGCTTCAGTCAAGACCCTACATGAAACAAGATAGCCGTCACTTCGCTCCGGCAGTATCAAAAGTGCGGTCCGTTCTGCCGGTTGAATGCGCTGTACCGAGCGCTTCAAAAAGCGGTGCTAGAATTAAGAAACGCGAGGCCACCCCCGGTCACGCGTTTCAAAATGTAAAGTGGCAATGCAGTCATGCTTTTCAAAATGTAATGCTCGCCGAAAGCACTGATTTGCGTCTAACGAGGTCAATACTTCTCCCGAACACGAGTTGACTACATAGCTGGGAATGACCGCAATAATTAGGGCTACCCATCCGCGGTCCGAGCGCTTCAAAAGGTGGGTCAGGGGCCGTGCTAGAATTAAGAAACGCACGAACGGCAGATGCCAGACAGTGTGGGACTCCACCAAATTTGGTAATACCTACTAAACCTCCCGAATAACGGCTTCACTGAGGTTTGAACTCTCGCGAGACTCAGGACCTCCGATTTACTCGGAGACCAGGGAAGCGACCCCCGGCCGGCAAGTTTTCGCCGGCTGGGCCGCCGCTTTTTGACAGATGTCACTAGTGGAAAAAGGCGCACTCGATCTAAATGATTCCTCTACTGTAGCTAGTGAATATACAGTGGCGGCGAAAAATAATGCCCGCGGCCGTTTGGGGCCGTTTCTTTTTCCCACGCTGCCACATTTCTCGTCCCAACCCTCGAGCGTTTCTGGGTTAAATTTTCTGCAAACTCACGATGGACTTCCTTAGAAGTCCATGAATGAATTGATCACTCCTCAAAATATCTGGAATGTGCAGGAGGCAAGTATCGAAGTGCGGCTAAGCGGATTGCCCTTGTGATTTTTGTTTCCATTGATATTCCTTCGTCGAATGTCCTGGGACCTCAAACGGTAAAGGAAGACTCCGGATACATACCTATTGTTCAATCCGGTCAGTGATCCGATTATTTGCACCCATACGCGCAGAACTCACACATTGATAACAAGTTGAAGCATCCATTTCACTCTGTTTTCAGGAGATTTAACCGAGAAAAACTCGGAGGCTGGGACGAAGAAACCGCGATGAGCGAAAAAACGGCTTCAAGGCTCCTCCGCAGTGCACCGATTCCACAAATTTTGGGAGCACACTATTGTTTTGTAGCATGCATGTCAATAGACAGTTTCGATTCTTTCTGTCTTTGAGATCTGATGCCAGTTGGAACACATACTGTCCGAAAAAGAAAAGGGAGCAATACCATTTTGCAATTTCTTTCAACAATGAATGAAAAGAAAGCGGTTTCACAAGCTCGGAAGGCGATTTACACGGGGAAGGCGATTTACACGGCGCCCCAAACCGTCTCTTTCGTTGGGTGGCACCGAACCCTCGACGACCATTCCCTCGGGTTGCTGCATGTAAACATCTTCCTGTTCAGATATGCGCTAACGAAATCAACCCCCCAGGTTCCATGTAGAGAATCTTTCTCAAACAGCACTGAGTTGATGTTGTGTGACAACATTTGAAGTTGCTCCCACATGAAGCCTTGATTTTATTTTTGGAACTTGAATTTGGTGCAGGAGCATCAGGGTCTGGGAGATCATGCCCCTTTTCCCGGCGCTCTGAAATGAGGGCCTTCATCCCTTTGAAGCGCCCATCTGGAAAGTAGAGGCATTGTGGTACTGATGGTGGTCAAAATAGATTCGTATGTGCAAGGGATTCACCGGGGCGGGAGTTGCTCGAGGACAACGGCATTGTACAAGTTGCATGACTTGCCACAAGACTTGCGGCACTTCACTCGCTTGGTCAATATGTAGTAACTTGAGTCGAGATCAACAACACAACGCGCGACTGGGGTGTGGTTCCAACCTAGATCACAACCATGAGAATAATTGAGGGGAGTAAAGAACGGGACGCACCAGTGTCCGTCATGTTATCATTTCCACAAAAGACACATCCGATAGTCTTGTCGAGCGGTAACAGCAACGTCGGAATCCAAACAAAAATACGTGGGTAATATAAACCCTCGGGACCTGAAGGGTCTGGAGCAGGAATGGCATCTTGGTTACCCCGCTGGGGTGGGAGCTTAGCCTTTGAGGCATTGTGCCCATCATCGGAGTCGTTAGGGATAAACCAATTGTCACGTGGTCGTATCCAAAATGTGCCTTCTTTGTAGCACTGCGGCCAAGAATTCCCCTTTGTTTGATGCATGACTTCGGTGAGGATTCTATCTAGATAACCTTGGACAATACCCCCTGGGTCGGGTGCATCCTCTGCAGGACGGTCGATGTCTTCGTCGAAAGATATACCTGAGTCTGCTTCACCAGCAGACCGAGGCAAGCAGTCAAAAGCTTCGGTCGAAATAGAGTCGGGGGTGGAAATTTCTGTAGATGCTTAGTCCTGGTCGGAGTGAATGGATAATCCATGTCTTGTTTAGAGTGTTCACATTTATAAACAGCTTGTTTTTAAACCAGAATTAAAACCGGTTTATAACTCCCGGGGAGTAATATACAAGACCCTAGCGCGTGCCATGTGTCAGATGGCCGGCGACCGTTCCGGCAGAGGGACAACGGATATGATCGCGAGGAGTGCAGAGGGTTATCGGCGACTACGAGGTGCCGGGGGCGGACCTTAGCCCGTCCTTAGGCATGGAGCCCATCCTTCCCGTCTATGCCGCGCCGTGGCGCGACCCGCTCCCTGTCACCACCACCATTCTAGCAAAGGAAGACGCCCTTCGGGCTCTCGACCTTGCGACAAATGATGAGCATCGTCGCTGTGCGGTGTGGTATACGGATGGGTCGCTATTGGATGGGAGGGCTGGAGGAGCCGCAGTGCGGGTGGAGGGCGGGGTTGAGAAGGAGAGGATTATCGTGCCGCTGGGCGAAGGGCAGGTTTGCGAGGGAGAAATGGAGGGATTGTGTCAGGCAACGGCGAAGGCGCTCCGGGACGGCCCCAGCCATATTATGGCTGTGGGCGACCCGCAGGCAGCCCTCCGCGCCATCCTCCTAACAACGCCGCGTTCGGGCCAGTTCCGAGCCATCTACTATGACAGACTAGTCCGGGATGCCCAACGCTCGCGCGCCGACCTCGCCATCCTCAACCTCTGGCCTCCGGCACATATCGGGACGGCGGGGAACAAGCTCGCGGACGAGGCGGCAAAGGACGCCACGAGGATGGAGGCCGACCCCTCCTCCTTCGTCTCACTTACCACCGTCCGGCGCAAAATTCACCTCGCAATTCTGGGAGCCTGGGCTACGCGCTGGAAGATGTCAAAGACTGCCCCCCCCCCCACAATATATCGACCAGACGCCTCGCTCGGACAGACCCATCCCTCTCTACTCGTCCGACACCCTCGCCCGAAAAACATCCTCCGTGATCACCCAGCTCCGCACCGGCCCCTGCCCCCTCAACGAGTATCGCTTCAAGGCGGGCTTCACGAACTCGCCAGCCTGCGAAGCCTGCGGGGCGGCAACGGAAACCCGCGTGCACTTTATCCTTGAGTGCCCGAGGTGGGATCCGTTTCGCCAACCTCTCTACGTGGCGGCTAGGGAGCTCGGTCCCCTGCACCTCTCACCCCTACTCTCGCATTCCAAGTCGTTGAAACCGTTCGCAAAATTCGTAGAAGCCACTCATCGCTTTGATTGACTCGGACTAGTACGTTATCACGCTCCTAATTTTCTCTTTCCCTTTACTCTTACATCTCTCTCTCTCTCCTACATTACATGCTTATAATCCTCTCGCAAAACACAACCTCATAAAACCACACCGCGCGCCATTTCAGCCAATTACGATACCGAACGCCAACTTTACGATACTTCCGGAACCGTATTACCATCTCTTTTCCCATACATACTCCATTTTATTAAACTTGGATACTTATAAACCGTAGAAACCCACCTCATAGTTACCTCTTCGTGCTTCTACCATAGCCCAGCCAGGCCGCATGTAGAATAGAATTGAAATCATTATCATCATCATCATCATCGCCGCCGCTACCCATATATATATTGAAATTTTGATGGTTGTATGCCTATGGTGCGGGTCACCTAGCTGCCGCTACCCCATGCTTCAGATTGCTCGGGATTTTTCGGGCCGAGTTTTACAATTACCTCTATTGCTTATCCCTCTTACAAACATATTTCTTTTAACATTCCGCACAAATCTGTAAGACAGATTTTCATTTGGATCAAAATTGAGTGAGGTAAAAGAAAACCTTGCCTTCAATTTGGCCACTGGCGGGCGAAATAATGAAAAAAGTCGCTGATTGTGGCTGTGTATAGGGCCAAAATTTTCTCCCGCCGATTTGGCCACTAATTT
Organism: Mycena olivaceomarginata; assembly: GCA_029378375.1. NCBI lineage: Eukaryota > Fungi > Basidiomycota > Agaricomycetes > Agaricales > Mycenaceae > Mycena > Mycena olivaceomarginata. The sequence continues at coordinate 623,182 of JARKIC010000029.1, forward strand.
TTGATGGGGGCAGCTACGACTCCTTTGGCTTTATATTCCCGAATCACGCTTGATATCGTGGATCTCCGACAATTTTCTTGGGGCGCTCTGCCGTTCAAAAAAATCTTGTCAAAGCGAGAACAGAACCTTGCATGCCCTCGAGTGGAGTCAAACTGCCGCCTCCCCTTAATGTTCAGGATCTCTCGACTACTCATGTGGGGTGATCGACCATGATCCACGAGGACTGATCTATGGAGGAACTGAACCTAAGTATCTGGGACCTGGCGTGGGTAGCGGAGGCAGCGGTGAATCCAATTAGGTTGAATGATTGAACGAATCCTGGAATACAGCGCGCGAGCAAAACCCGAAGCCTGCCACCAATACCTGGAACACAAAATAACTTGTTAAAAGAGTATTATAATGGCCTCCACTATGTCCTCGGGCGGAGTTGAACCACCGTGGATGCCACATATCTGCTCTTAGTGCATCGCTACTATCAAGCGGAGATCTACCCTGATCGATGAGGACCTTTCGATGCAAGAACATTCCGTCTCTCACTTCAGCGGTCTGGACTGTCCTTCGTACTCAAAGGAATAATTTTGCACATCTACAGATCCATGTACAAGGTGGTTTATTATCGTTTGTTGACTGAGTCGAGTGTTAATAAATTGCAGTGTATCGTGGAGAGGAATGGGATCCAGGGTTTGTGGTGAGGGTCTACAGAACATTCATGCGTTACATGCATCAAATGAAAGAGCGCTTACCGTTCATCACGAACCCAGATTGCACCTACAGAAGACGTGGCGTTAGGAACGCATCTGCGCGAAATGGTGGATTTGTGATATAATATCCAGCGGGCTGCCCGTTCGATTCGGGACCAGGTCTTGTCAGTGAGTGGTTGGCACAATATTTTTTTCTCTCCGCCCGACCCACGAACGCGAGCCGAAGTCTGATCATTTCTCGGGGCTTGAATTCGCAATATGTTGAAGGCTTGTTGCATTCACCGTGGGTTGAGCGAAGCAGAGGTTTGGAGCAAAGGATAGGGTATTGGGCTGAAGGGCATGGCGGTGGTGCGGGAAATTTTGCCCTGTCCGCTATCATTTTGTGAGATGCCGCACCTTTTTTATTGTCCCAGTTCAAACAGTACCCGCGGCGTACAAACGTGGCGGATATTTGTCCCCGGCATCCGGTGTCTGGGCTGCCAACCCCAACTCCTGGGAATGCCTAATGATAATCACCAACGCTTTGATTCTTTCTTGACTAGGCACAGAAATTGAACAGCCATGGTTACACGCTCACCTTCATCCAGTTCAACAGCAAATTCAAGTTCAAATTGGGGGTCGGCCCGATGATCCGATCCGTCCTTTCGGAACAAAACGCACCAGAAGAGCATCGGTTATGGCCTTCGCCCCGGGCCATGCAAGAAATATTATCAGTGAAATTGTGGCAGTCGTTCATTTCATGGTTCAACATACGCACTCATCGTGCACCTCCAAGATCATTCAGGTCCGGTGTTGGATCAAGGACCGAAAGAACAATGACTCACGTCAAAACAGCCAGATGTGACCTCCAGGATGGGCGGAGAAACGCCGTGTGAAAAATACTGAAACTGACATGCATTCTTAAGCATAGAAAATCGCTGGATAATCGGAAAGTCACCAAATTATCAGACCAGTCCAACACCCGTTCAGGGTCCGAGGGAAATCGTGGAGTGCGAGCAGAGAAACAGTGCTGTCTCGCTATCGCCTCTTGCTGCTCACCATGGACGCTGTCAGGATCAGCACTTAGTTGATACAGAAATAGCAGAATCGGAGGGAGATTTTCGAGTCCGACCCATTTTCCTGACTACCGCCGTCAGTGTGAAACGGAAGTCGGCAAGCACAGGAAATTCACCACGTTCATCTACACATGAGCAAAGTGGCGACCATGTGGATTCCTGTGTCGCTAATTATTGAAATGGATGCTCACGGCCTCGGTTAGTTTAATGTTTCACGCACCAAATGGAGGCATAAACGAATGGATAAGACGGCGGACACTCAACGGAACACCCCTCGGATCGGCCTCTGTCGCGCGATTCCGCGTGCGTGATTCAAAGTAGGGTGTAAAGAAATCTGTGTAGACTGAATTCGCGTCAATAAATGTGGAACACGGACTCACTCGCGGTAGACCGGTGTTCGTTCAAGTACAGCCTTTAAACCGCAAAGGGGATACGGATCCGACGTACCAGTGATGAGATGGCCAATGATGATAAATCTGAGCCGGTTTGGCTAAAATTCAACCCAGGCTGATGAACGTTCCAGTCGCCTAAATAGCCGCGTTACATTGTGCCTACTGGTTATGCGAACACATTGAACTGTGCTGGGCCACACTCATCTGTGGCATTGTCAGTAAATAAACACAATCAAGTCCAATGTAGCGGCCGTTGCGATGACCACGGATGCCTCGGTGTCCTGCGCGCAGATGCCCTGCGGAAGGAGGAGGAGGTTCGCTAGTCCAGTAGAGGAGGCAGGGCGAGATGGAACCGAACAGACGGAGCCATGGGATACAGCAGTGCGAGAGGGGGGAGATGGATGTCAGAAAGAAGCCACAGTCGGAGGAGGCCTACCTTTTGAACGGGCGTCGAGGGGCTGATCGGCGAGGTTGAACTGTAGGGCTGCACGCCGTGCCCGTCACGGGTACGGCCGTCAATTTGACGGGTAGTCGACGGGCACGGCCGTTGACTGGACGGTCCGTCAAGTCCATTTCCAGATCTCTCACGGGACGGGACGATCGACGGGACGGCCGTTACGGGTAGACGGGTTTCTGACGCCTTTAAATTTGGATTTCTGCCATATTTTCTTGGGTTGTGAGTTGGACTGAAGTTCGGGTGCAAGAAATATCACCTCTCATCCAGCTCCAAGTCCAGGTTACGCCAAATTATGCAACACAAACGAAATTTAAATCACCTAGAGGCTACCAAATCGAGGATGCGGATAGTCAAATGGGAGTGAGATCATATATCTTGATATGCAGCTCACCCATCGAAGGTAAACTTGTCGAATGCAAAGTTGAAGAGTGAGTTGTCAAAGGGGAATGATGGTTCGTCCTTCGCCGGCGGGTGATATCTTCCCTTGACTTGCGCGACAACAGGCCCCAAAGGTCTCGGAAGGGTCCAAAGGAAGTGCACATTGGTCTGCCGGTTGGGTTCAGTGGATTTTTCAACGAAATTGGCTTGCAAACCTACGTTTTTTTGCAGACAACCGTCCACCCGTCGACGGCCGTTGTTCAATGGCAAATGACGGCTCAGAGCCGTACCATTGCCCTGCCGTTGTTGAGAGTTTAAAATCCCTGACGGAACGGGACGGCTACCCGTCGCACGAGACCCGTAGAACCGCCGCGACGGGCACGGCGTGCAGCCCTAGGTTGAAGATAAAACACCCGTAATAATGCGCCTTGCTCCCGAGGCAATCTGTGATGGTTAGTGCCAGCAGGCAAACTATGATTAAAATCGAAACTGGCCTGCCTGCGCTTGTGGCTTTGAGGCGGCGAGTCGAACAAAGGGGGTAAATTCGGAGGAACAAACATGTGCACTCTGATTCGAGGCATCTGCCTAAGATACGAGATACATCCTGGAGGAACGACATGCCATCACTGGAAGATTGAATATTTCTTCTCTTTTCTCTAATTCAGTTGTTCCATAATTTACGCCAGGTCTCGGCAAGCGGATCTGACGAGCAGAGATTAAAAAGGCTTCGGACGGGAGCACAGACAGCGTAATTTTATAAAGGGGTAGATAGATATACCTTCGCCGGGAATCACGTAACTGGAGTGACCTTCTAATAACAATTTCAACAAAAGTGGTGCCGAAAAAAGCATAATCGATTCACGAAATCCGAGACAAATAGATAGATAAGATGAAACTATAATGCCTGTCAGCTGTAACAATTCGCCCATTCTGACCCAAGGCAAGCATTGCTAAAGTCAAGCTTGACGGAACCCCGTGCAGATATGACTGAACATTGGGGTGTGTTAAGAACCCCGTGCATATGCGGGGGAAGCCAAAACCACCTCTCGCCTCTGGAAGAAGTAATCCATCCGTCGTGACCGACATGCCACTCCACCTTTTCAGGATCTGTGTAATTATGTGTGAGCAAAATGATGAAAAGAATGGATAAGGGGAGAGTTACCGAGTTGAGAAAGTGTCCAGATGCGCACATTTTTGTCACGTGAACCAGAGATCGCAAGTAGCCCATCCTGCGAGAAGCCCACTGAGTTCACACTTTCTTCGTGTCCATCCAGCTGATACAGCTGCTTTCCTGTTGACACATCCCAGATGCACACAGTACGGTCATGAGAGCCGGAGATCGCGCGCAGCCCATCCTGCGAGAAACCAACAGAGGTCACCTGCCATCTGTGTCCATCCAGCTGATACAGCTGGTTGCCTGTTGCAATGTCCCAGATGCACACAGTTTTGTCATCGGACCCGGAGATCGTGTGCATCCCATCCTCAGAGAAACTGACTGAATTGACCTCATCCCCATGTGCATCCAGCTGATACAGCTCCTGATTTGTTGGAACATCCCAAATACGCATGGTCCTATCCCAAGAGCCAGAGATCGCATGCAACCCATTCTGCAAGAAACCAACACAATTCACCCCATCGCTGTGTCCATCCAGCTGATATAGCTGCTTGCCTGTTGAAATATCCCAAATGTGCACGGTTTTGTCATTAGAACCGGAGATCGCACGTGTCCCATCCTGCGAGAAACCGACTGAATACACAAAATCTGTGTGTCCATCCAGCTGATACCACTGCTTGCCTGCTGAAATATCCCAAATGCGCACGGTGTTGTCATGAGAACCGGAGATCGCACGTGTCCCATCCTGCGAGAAACTGACTGAATACACAGCATTTGTGTGCCCATCCAGCTGATATAGCTGCTTGCCTGCTGAAACATCCCAAATGCGCACGGTTTTGTCCCATGAGCCAGAGATCGCATGCAGGCCATCTTGTGAGAATGCAACCGAGGTGACCAGGTCATGGTGCCCCTTCAGCTGATAGAGTTCCTGACTTGTTAGGACATCCCAAATGCGGACGGTTTGGTCACTAGAATCGGAGATCGCACGCAACCCATCCTGCGAGAAACCAACAGAATTCACACTAAGCCTGTGCCCATCCAGCTGATACAGCTGCCTGCCTGTTGCAACGTCCCAGATGCGCACAGTTTTGTCATGAGACCCGGAGATTGCATGCATCCCATCTTGCGAGAAATCAACTGAATGCACACCAGTTGCATGTCCATCCAGCTGATACAGCTGTCTGCCTGTTAAAACTTCCCAGATGCGCACAGTTGTGTCATTAGAGCCGGAGATTGCCCATGTACCGTATCGCAGATTATCACCCGTTGAGGCACAGCAGATTGTTGCCCGCCGACTTCGAGAGGCATTTATAGAACTTCGTGCTCTTCGTCAAAAGATGGATGATCTTTCGGAACGCCTGGATAATGCTCGGCCGCATAGGATTCCGGTACCAAATCGGGCAGTAACACAATGTCTGGACTGCAAAATGCGGGAGACATCTGACTCTGTTGCGTTTCCAGGGGCATTAGCGAACTCAAAGTCCCGTGTTCCGTAAGCCTCTGTTCCTACCAAGGATTTGAGGCAGGGCTGACCTTGCTCGTTAGTTTTACTCTGCCGCCCATCTCAGGTTTTGAACGCACGACAATCAAAGATCCAGTGATGGCTCTAGCACGTCTGAAGCAGTCCGACTGAAGTACCGCAATGAGAAATGGGGAGGATACTCAAAACCTTGTTGATCACAGTATGTTGACTTCCCCAGTATTCCGCAACCCGTCATCCAATCGGAGAATGTGGTTCGATTTTTGTTCACTCACCTCCGGCACTCATGTAATGGTGTGCACTAGACGCAAGGGCTCATATCTGCTACCACGGAGCAAAAAAAAAAAACAGAAAGCTACGGACGGGAAGAAGAGGCACACCGTCCTCTACGTCCGTGGTTAGGCCGCGGCAAGGACAACCTAGAGCTCCACAGTTGCCCTCAATGGTTTCTTCCGTGGCTCCTGAACACCAGCACAGGTCATAGATCTTGAACTAAGTGTCAGGAACATCATCCCTGGAAAACGGCAGCGTACCCAGTCGGCTCGTGCAGGGGATGCAGCGGCTGCAAAGCCACCCCCAAGGAAACCGGGTCTTCGGTGGCAGGCCTAGCATTCCTCAAGCCCGAGCCCTGGGCTCGCCAAAGCCCTGTGTCGGGCTCGGCCCGGCTTGCTCAAGCCCGGGCCCGGCTCGGCTCGGCCTGCGGGCCTGGGCCGAGCCCTGAACAACACTAACCGCGAGCTGTAGCAAAGCCTCAAGGTACAGGGGACCACCGTTGAGCCGCAGCTAGTGTCTTACACTGGAGCCAGCTGTAGAAGACCTAGAGAATGAGACGTAATATTCCAATATTTGACCGAAAGAGTCGATCAACTTGAAGGGTCAGAAAACCAGAGCACGACAGAGAGACTCAGGCCGCGGGCTGCCGGGCGGCCGAGTGTCTGCTCAGGCAGTGTTACCGGTGTTCGGTTCTGAACCGATGCCGAACCTGAACCGGACCCGAACCGGACCCCATGTTCGGTTCGGGGTTCAGCAGATTCTCGATTTTGCCGAACCGGTGCGAACATGTTCGAACCGATAGGTTAAATTGGCCTATTTAGATGTGCTAAATGTATCAGAACTGGGATTATTTGAGTTGGAATCCAACCTACCACAGTCTCATGTGTGCACAGTGAGCTGCAATACATTTTTACAGTCAAATAGATTGTTGCAGTTGAATTGATGGATGATCAGAAATTATTGAATGTGATGTATGGAGGTCTGTCCCCACACAGTCGTCCAAATGCCCTGTTCTGCTGAGATGAAACATACAATATACAGCATTCAAAGGCTTCCCGGGCTACAGAATTGGCTCCTGGTGCGTGGGAGTCTTTTTAGTTCAAAAAGGTTTGAACCTGTCCTGAACCTCAGACCGAAACGGACCTGAGGTCAGGTTCGGGGTTCGGAAATTTTGGCAAAGAACCGGACCGAACCGGACATCAGCAACACTCTCCATTCTGCCCAGATCCCATTTTCACTCATTCCCGTGACTTGAAAGCGAATATTTATTTTCTTCATACACCTCGGATATACCTTTGGAGGGTCTAGAATCATATAATTATATCTCCTCAATGATATTGGATGCACTGAAATGGCCGGCATGAAGGTGGCCGACTAGCCTGTTTTTTACATTTTGGGATACCGCCAGAAAAGAAATTCAGTAGGCCATGAAATCACTGCGTAAATTCACGGAAAATATCTTAAGTCACTCCCAGGATGTATGCCTTCGTTTGAGAGTGGATACACCCGTATCTATCCCCTGGATGTGCGTGCTCAATGTCAAAAATGCTAAGGTGGCCGAGTAGGCAGTTTCTGATAATATGTTCTGCACGGCGTCGTTTCGGCTTGTTTGTGATCCGAATGACTTCAAATAAAATGTTGACATGAATTTTGAGAAAATAGAAGCTTTTAGGCACTGTTCAATCCATACCTCATCTGTGCAGTTGTCTCACAATAAAATAATTTCTGATTTTTAGAAAAATCGATTTTGTGGATTTGCGCTGTATGAGAAAGTGGTGATACTAGCCTGAAAGTACTCGTAAAAGCATCCATATTCAGCCTTTGGTTGACCTGAATTGGTCAGGATTTGAGCTCACAACGGGCAACATAAGTGGGCCATTTTGAGCATTTTTTAACCATTTGGCCTAAAGAAAATGCGCAAAATGCCCAACTTGCCAGAGGGATTGAGAGCTCAAATCCCCATCAATTCGCTCAACCATAGTACTGGTGTGATTGTGTGTAACGGAAGTAACCGTCACTTGTACGCATTTATTTTACCTTCTTTCTTTCCTTCTTCACCACACATTCCTTACCCCATCTCCCTTCCTATTTCCCTTTTGACCTTACGTCGTTCACCCTCCTTTGTTTTACCTTGATCCGATTGATGTATCAGTGATGGCAAGCACTGCCCCTCGATCTTAGTATATATACTCGTGGTGGAAAAAAGTGATGGACGGTCGGTTTGACGGCCATATCTCTACGATGGAGCATCTTTTTGACGCAAACTCAACTATGCAGGACATATACCGGACAGGCGGCAGTATTTGGAACCATTGATGACATCACTGACAGCTGATGTCCCATCAGAAACTGCCAACAACCAAAATGAGCATTTTTCAACTCGCTCTAAAAAAATTTCTGGTAAAATTTATGAAGCCTAGACTGAACCCTCTGTCACTGCGAGTAATTCCACCAGTCAGACGGTCGTAAAATATCCATCCGTTGTGGAGATATAAGGGGTCGTCATTTGACTGTTTTGTCCTGTTTCGTTGGGAAGTCGGCATTTTTTGATGGCATCAATAGGCTACAAATGTTCTTCCAGCCCAGTAGAGCTCCCCCGTATTCGGTTTTTGGCCCTTACCTCTTCTTCCAGCTCCGGAATCTGTCAGCAAATTCCACCGTCCATCACTTTTTTCCACCACGAGTACATAGCAGTACTGTAGTATTATGTTCAATTCGTAAGGCCATTTTTGGCTTTTTCGGTGTGACGACTGGAACCTTTCGTAACCGAGCCCATTTAGGCAATTTGATCCGCCGGCAACGCTCGGCTACGCTCGGCTAGCTCGGCTAAGGCCAAAATTTGCTGTGATGCAGTGACTTACGAAAATTTTCGTAGGTTTTTGACCGTGTGATGCGTGACTATACGAATTGAACGTAATACTACAGTACTGGCGTAGTTATGTTTCTTCGGCGAATCTACTACTTAAAACAGTCAGTTTGTTCGCCGCCCCAACTTCTCGTGTGCCGGAACCGTAACGCTCTACGCTTCCGTCACATATTTTTGACTCAAGAAGTCTTGTTGCTGCTCTGCTCTGGTTAAGGATGTGCACGGGTCACCCGCGGGTCTACCTCAAGCGGACCCGGACCCGTATCCCTCAATACCCCCACCCCTGCAGGGGTACGGGTCTATACCGTACCCCCCGCACCCCTCTGTGGCATCAAACACCGCGGTATCAGACCCGCAGGTCCACACATTCTCGAAAAATACCAGCTCGGGACGATTAATGAGCCTTTTATTGATCCAGATGTGAGTGAATCGTGCATATTGAGTCGCAAATGCCTTACAGAGGAGAGACAGCCTTTGAAATTTTGTTTTCGACTAAGTATCGGCAACGGGCGGCAAGTTCCGAAGCTGATGTGCGGCGATTCCTAGCGCTATTTGAGCTGAAATATGAACTTGAAAGATGAGTTCGAAGATTGTGGGTGTCACCTGAAAATAAATGGAGAGGGTATGAGTGATTTTCTCGCCTCTATCTTGACTTCCCCGGACCCGTCCGGCACCCTCGTACCCGCGGGACGGGTCCACGGTATGGCACGGGTCCGGAAATCACACACCGTACCCGTACCCTTTAGACCCGTACCCCCCATACCTCCCCTCGGACCCGCGACCCGTGCTCTTCCCAAGGGTGTGCCGGGCCGAGAAGCCGAGACCTAGGGCAGGGAGGGTGGGTCGACCAGATGGCGGATAAAAATAAAAATGACCTCTTATAATTTTGCCCAAAACTCATCTAGAGGACATCCAATTAAGCTATAAAACACCTCTGTGCTCCCTCGAGCTTGTGCAAGGCCCGAATCAAGTCTAAACGAAGCTGCATCACCCAGATCCGACCCTTTAGGAAGTGTTCCGTCATCGAGTTGGCACTGCTTGGCAGCAGCAACTAGCAAATCATCGCTATTTTTGACCAAAGACATGGCTCATTCCGAGGTGACACTAATCGAGCTGCAGAGGGTCAGCCGGGCAAGAGGTGTCGCAGAGGGTGACGAGACGGTATCGCATAAGTACATTGCTATTGGAAATGTTTTGCCGATATTATTGAACCGTTTCCGGACATTCGAGTCGTCCAGAGCACAAGAGAACCCTTGAAGTCGACTTGGTACTAGTGATTTCGAGTTGCCGGAATAGTGTTATGGTTGAAAATGAGTGTTGAAGAGTCCCGTTTGTGCCGAACCAAGAAGCGGATCAAAATTACCTTATTTGGACGTCACGTGGTAGGGTGGTTCAGAGCAAGGGGTTGCTAATAAAAAAAACGGCCCCAGGTATTTTTTTTTCGTTTCAGAATCCCCTTGGCTCTTCCTTAGCTCTGGTTGTCCTTGGTCTGATCAACCGCTCCTACCGTCTCTGCTACCGACACCCCCAAACCGAAAAACATTGCTATGTCTAATCCTCTGGGTCGCACACCGTATCTTACTCGTGCTGCTGTTCATTCCGGCATAAGAGCCGAGACTGACAAGGAGGTCAAACTCACGCCGCCAAGAATCACGTGCCTATTTCCCACGCTTAGTTTGCCTCCTGCTGCCTCGAAATCACCACCCACGGATGTCTCCCCTGAAGCTTGAAGTGGAGCACCACTTCGTGGCACTTCCTCATGCTGGGAAGACATCCGTGGGTGGTGATTTCTTCCACAGCTTCCGGCCAAATAATTAATAAATCAATTTTTTGTTGCTGAGTGGAAGTCTCGCGGGCGCCGGCCCGGACGGCTGGGGTTTTCCACCCTAGACCCCGACCGCTGCGCGGGGCTTCCCGCTCGCCGCGGGGGCCCACTGCGTGGTGCTTAGCGCTCGCCGCGCGGCCCACTGCGTGGAGCAAAATTAAATGCTCATTCCCTGGTTCGAACTGTTGACCGCTGCAAAAGCAACAAAAGGGGACGCCTCAACACAAAGTGATTGAGATGCTGTACAGATATGGGGATAAATTGATGCCGTGTAGTGGTGGATGGCGCTTGGCGGTGGCTGTACACTTTTGAAACTCCGCTCTTGGCGGCGTGAGTTTGATTTCCCCTGACAGTCAGCACGGGGCATTGACCTCGGTAAGCCACTCATCTGTCGCGGGCTCCCCGGACGGAGCTCCGCTCGTGGACTTGGGTGAACCCAAGTCCCACCCAGTCTCCCCCGAGCTTCTTTACAGCCGGGTGGTTTCTGCTTCACCGTCTCCCGAAAGGGGGGCTGGTGCCTTTTTGAGTACCCATTATCCTCGGGATAGTACTCCCATCTCGATGGCGGCACCCGAGTTGACTCATGATGTCGACTCGGGTTGTTAGACCCTGACGAGGGTTTGCAGAGCTGGACTCGAGTGAATAAGACTGCAAAATCTCATCGAGAGCGTTCTGCTTCCCCAACCAGCCCTGTGTTGAATCAGTCTACTAATATTGATTCTGATTCTACTTCGCCGGTTGCTCAAGCTACGCAAAGGATAATTCCGGAACAGCTCCTGCACCTCTTTGAGCAGCTCGCAAGACAGGCCAGTGAGGCCCGTTCGGCGCCTTGAGTTCCTCTAGTCAGAATTGCGCACTTAGGCTCTGCTCGCTGATGAGTTCCATGGCGACAATAATCGTGGAACCACCCGCGCAAATTTCGCTCACAGATTTATTCAGTATCCCAGGCAACTTTGATTGGCCTCGCCTCAAAATTTCATGACCAAAGGCAAAAGTTCACGACTCGGAGCAAGACTTGGACTCGCACGCCCCAGTATAGCCGCCATGGCATGGACTGTAGCAACGGCACACAGCAATAGAGACCTTGCGGTGAGCCACCGGTAGCCACCCGGTGGCTCCCGAGGCATGCGATTCTGGTGGCGCCCTAAATGACGTACAATCCACTCAAAATGAGCCACCGGCTGCCACCGGACAAAATTGGGTCAGCCACCAGATGACGTCATCCCCGCGTAGCACCGGTTGAGCCACTCAGTACCGCATGCCTCGGGAGCCACTGGGTGGCTACCGGTGGCTCACCGCAAGGTCTCTAATGTAGCACAATATTGTTGGCGCACAATGCAACACTGACCAACATAGCGTTTGTGGGAAGCTATGTCGACTACGGGAGCTACCTAACCTCCCCACCAAACCTCACTGTGCTATAATACCCCCCGCAACGCTACAGCCGCTATACAGAGCTATATCATTAACCAATGGATTTCATGTGTACGTTGCAAAACGGAATATTTTTGCAGGCAGAATGAAACTACTACTAGGATTATGGGTTAATCCTCCAAATACAAGTCAGAAAGGAAAGGAATAGCTTCCGGACAACAAGCTTCACACCGCCTCCGACATTTCAGCAAAAATATTCACCACCCTAACAACCCTGATTCAGAAGTTCACATCTCGATGCCTACAGAAAGACATCATGTTTCCCAAAAAAGAAGTGGCGGGCTCATTTGATTTTTCTCTCATTTCTCGCATTTCCTCCTAAGTTACTTGGCGTTGTTTGGCAAATTTCCAACGGCCAGACTCGCGCACGAGGACAAGAATGGTCACGCTGTTCTCACTTGAGAAATGGTCTGTGAGGTCCAATCTGTCCATTCACAGATACAGGGAATATTTGACCCCCGGCGAAGCGAGGAATTGAATATCTTGTGAACGAACACGATTTCGGTTCAGATGTGAAATTTGCATAGATATTTTGTTTGGATGTTTTTCAGTTCCATTGTCTCAAACTGGTCAAGAGTTCGGATAAAACCCCGCCGTGGGCAAGGCCTGTTTAAAATTTTCCTAATATTCCCGGTAACGTAAGTTACTGGGTCTTAGGGAGCTGATTCAGAGGCAATGGTCCCCCTTGACCGATCTCTTGCCCTGCAATTATGATACTTCCAACGCTCCGGCATATCGGTTACCAGTCTCAATCTCTATCATTTTCCCTGACTGAATTTCTAATAGCTCTTCAAACGGAATTCTGGCAAATGATTTGAACAATCCTTTCCACTTCATGTTGTCGCTGTCTCCTGTCCGCCTGTCTTGTGATTGAACTTGCCGGATGAAGTGACGGGGCAGACGCCATGCGCGAGATTGTGGCTATCGCAATGCTCGAACGTGACGGTGCTGGGGCCCAGATTACTACTGAATGCGGGATAAACCGAGTTTTCAAAGGGACGGCGGAGCGTCGGTTGGTTGTCTTGAATGCGTGCCATCGTTTCCGCCAGGTATTTCCATAATTTCGGGAAATAGCGCGCGACTCCACCTGAGACTGCTTAGCGACCAGTAGCGAAGGCAAACACATAAAAAAAAGCCATGCAAGAGTACTTACTGGACTCGAAACTTGCCACACGTTTTGCGGCCCTACTTTCCAAAAAATGTCGCAATAGACATCGATACGCTTTGCTGTGGAGAAGGTTCCCCGGTCGCAAAGGATACAGTTTGATACTTGGAGAACATGGAAAACTGTGGCACGTACCCGTTGCCCGGTTCCCCGGCGTCGCAGAGCTCTCATGAGGCGCTCCATCTCTTGGATTACTTCATCCCAATCATCACCTTCAGGACGGCCAAGGAGCACGGCGATAATTCGACCCTCTGCGTCGACGATGACTTTGGGATCTCTGGACGCAGTACGAGTGAGGCCTTGGAGGATATATGAAGGGAAATATGACACGTACCGCCCGTTCCATTCAATTACTTCACAGTCGTCAGCCTGCAGCGCTTCCAGAGACCAAGTTCGTCGATGCGTCCGTCCACGCCCACGCGCGCGCTTCGGAGCTCGAACCCCGGTCCAAGCGCCATTGGCGGATGCTCGCACATTGTTTGCGTCGAGGGTGGTCTTGTGGCCCGGCTGCTCGCGATAAGCTTGCGAGTGAACAGCTTTAGGCGGGGGACCAAACGGCGCAGTGCGTACAGCTGCCTGTCGGTCTCGTTGCTGCCGTTGTTTCTTGCCACTTTTCCAGGACTCGACGCTATATTAGATATATACAAGAGCGCGCTGGGGCGCTCTGCGCCCCAGCACTTCAGTTGAGATCCCGAGACATATGTCATGAGAACGATATGAATAAAGGGGTAATGTCAGATCAAAATAGAGGTCAGATGAGTAGCGGAATTTTAAAAGCTTCAGACAGACAGCGTAATTTTATAAAGAGGGAGACATATTCAGCAGACGCATGGAAAGAAAGCCAAAAATCAAGAAACAAGAATATACGTACAGTGGAGGATTAGCAGGAGACGGCGATCGTGAAGGTAATATGTCAGGTAGCGGTGACGAGCGGCCGGAATCGAGTTCAGGAGATGATGCACGAGACGAGGGTACGTCGGTGAGAGGAGAAAGGGGACGGGTGAAAGGAGTCAAGGGGCGCGAGGACATCTGTGCACAAGCTGTTCATAGCTTTACTTTCATACAAGTGGCTGCTCAGCTTCCCTGTGGCAATTGATTGCTGATCATCACACAGTTCCCAAGAAATTTGTTGGGTAGGAGAGTGCAACTGTGATCTGGACAGCACTCCAAAAGCTGTTGTGGGCCTTACCAAATTGTGTTCAATCTCTATACTATGCTACAGCATGACATGCTGTGAACAGTACTTCTTTCAAATTCTGCCCACTCTCTAGCTCCTTCCCATTGTCTGATAGCACCATTATCTACCAAACACTGCTAGATTCCTGTTCCCGGAGTGTGGACTTCTCTGTTAAGTTTTGGTGCACTTGAGGTGCAATTTGAAACCAAAAGGATTGAATTAGGGAAAGCCGAGCTGAATCAGATGCCAGTTCAGTGCATGCACCAGATATAATTCTGAAGCAGAGTATCAGATTAGGAAAATATTCAACTTAAATGAAAACCATCTGAATTGGCATAGTTTTGGTTCACATGAAACACAATTCCATACTATAAGCAAGATATGCCATTGCTCGGCTCTGGCTTGCAAAAATGGGAACAGAAAAAAAAACAATGTTACATCACCCTTTTTATAAAATTGAGCCTTCTGTCTGTCTGAAGCTGGATCCCCATATGGCTATATTATACAGCATGGCAGACAACCACCATCTGACCAGCATGCAGAAAGCAATCAATGTATTCAACTCCGTCGACTTGAGAATGAACCGGTTCCAATACACAAAAAAGAGGAAGGTGAATAAACTTACCTTAGCTTTGACTTCTAAGGTGCTGAAAACCACTGCACAAGTTCCTCAGACAAAGTCTGATTGAATTGAGGGGTACATAATCAAATTCAAAGAGAAAAGGGAATACTAAGATCCCAAACTCAGAGGAAGCATTGGGGTTCTAGGCCTTGGAAACATTGAGAGGGGAGTGTGCGGGATTATCCAAGATGGCTATCGCCTATGGGGACTCCATTTATTACAGCCGTTTGCGGTACAACAGGCGCGGTCCGTTGAGCTCAAATCTCAACCATTTCCCTTGGCCCATGGTCTTTCACTACTTACCTCCCATCCAGGCCGACCCTCCGGATGATCCAGTCATATATCAGAACACATATGCTGAGACACCCACTGGAGCCGACCCCGTGCAGTCAGTTATTTTCCTTGTCTATCCGTTGCCCCTGCTCTAATTTGCCAATAGGGTGCGCATAGGCCCCATTTTCTTTCACTACTTACATCTTTTCCAGGCCGCCCCTCCGGATGATCTCCCTGTAGATCAGAGGACGGATGCTGAGATGCTCACCAGAGCCGACCCCGTGCAGTCAGTTATCCCACTGCAACATTTCATCAACACCATTGCCAGTTGGAGCCTGCCGTATAATCTATCTGTTCTCCTGAACATGGCCAAGTTGATTCCTGATATAGAGTGGGATTCGAAACTATCACCGTGGCCATCGAAGTCTTTGCAATCCTCCTGCAAATTGCTCGGATCATCGAACCCATTTTGCAAGATCCAAGAGCGACAGCGCTTCGCGCAATGAATGGGGATAACCCCTCGCGTACCGAATGTCGCGAACTCTGGAAGATGATTTCTCGGGGAACCAAGAAAGCTGAGAGGAAATTAAGGGAATACAGAAAGGCCAGCCCTTTTCAGTCTACTGTCTCGAAGATCTCGGTGCTGATAAAACTGGTGCACCAGGAGAGGAGTACACAGAATAGGTGGGACCCAGCGTTGCATCCAGACACTTTGCTGGACACATGCATATACTTTTGGTCCCGATTGAGGATGCAAAGTATGGCTTACATAGAAGGCCGCTTCCAAACTTGGATCATGCGACCAACGCCTGACTCGGTGTTCTACAGCGGAGTTCTTCTCGTACGCGGAGAGCAAGGCGATCGAACTTGGGGAGCGGTTTGATAGGAAGCCCCGCTACTTCCTCGACCTCTTTTTTCAAGGCGGCGCGCGCATGATGAATCACCATGACAAGATCAACCCGTGCAATGCATTCAAATCCGAGAAGGCTGCCGAACGGCGGGAAGGTACGTGCAATTAAGGTCCGCTGTCTGTGCTCGCTCAATTTGTGAGCTCGCATGCTTACTTTTCCGGCAGGACTTTCGGCCGAAGCTCCAGGAGCATCTTCTTGGCCGTCTGCTCCATCCCACTTGGTCTGGCAATGGCCAAGAGTTCTCCACCTCTGAAAGGAATCGCCTGCTCATTGTCAATGACCGGGTCTATAGGCACAAGGTTCTTCGCGTCAATTATACCTCCTACGATGTCCACCGCGGACAAGACTCCATGAACCCACGGACGCACGCTGACATCATGATGTTGTCCCCCAACGACACCGATGCAGTGTCTGATCACCCATTTTACTATGCCCGAATTCTCGGTGTGTTTCATTGCGATGTTGTTTACAACGAAAACGGCACACAGACTCCACCGGTCTTGCGCATCGACGTTGGCGGGGGAATGGGCACAGATTTTTTTGTGGAATCATGTTCGTGAGCATGAAACAAGTACTCTGGGAAACAAAAATTAACCACCGGCGAACCGAGTTGAGCTATATTTCTATATTTGGGAGTATTTTGCTTCCTGTTCATTCAGAAGTGGAATGGGTATGGATTTTTTTGTGGAATCATGTTCTTGGGCATGAAGCAAGTACTCTGGGAGAAGCACACAGAAATTAACCACCGGCGAACGGAGTTGCGCAATATTTCTATATTTAGGAGTATTTTGGCAGTGGCATAATTTTGCTTTGTCTTGGTTCAGAAGTGGAATGGCCATTACTGCTCATCATATGGGTATTTTTTTTGTCCATCACCTCACGGAGCATAGCCTTAACTTCAGCGTCGTTCACAATGCTCTTGTCGCGGTTTTGGACTTCTTCTGGGCTTCCGGAGCAATGAGAGACAGTGAGCTGCCGAAGCGTTGACTCTCGGGTCTGAGGAAGCGGACAGCACAAAAAAAGGGTAATTTTTCGTTCCCACGACCGTAAAATTACTGATTTTTCTTTCCATGCCCGTTTTTGCAACATCCCCAGCGAGTTCCGCAACTCAGCCATCTGTTACCACCAAAAGTCCTATTAAAAGTGTTCTTCACCCCAAAAAATCTGACCAAAGTCGGACCAAATGTCCAAGTTTTGTCAGGTCCGGACAAAAACGGCAAGGCGTGATTTGGGGACGGCCGAAAGTTCCTCGACGGGTACCGGGTAGTTTACAGCTCCGTAGACCAGTGACTGGTCTGTCTATGGAGGCAAGCCTGTTGATAGACAGACCAGTCAATCTGAGTTTGAATTACCAATGCAAAAATCTTACCAAAAAAGGCTATTCCGGACCGCGGTTACCGAGTGAGTGACGTCAGACACAAGCAACAACAAAGGATGCAAATGTTGATTTAGCACTCTCAAAATCTCAAATTTTGGCTTCGGATAACCTGCAACAGATTCGTCGAGGATGCGCGAGTATTCCTATCCAAGAAAATTGCGAGTTGATGAAGAAATGAGTGAGTAGCCTGTTTGCGATGCAGCGATTGGAGCCATCTGATGGCTGTTTAATGCTGCGTCATACTTTGCGCCCGTATTGTTGACAAAAAAATACTATTCTCAACCGTAACACTACTTTTGCTAGTAGTGCTAGAACATGGAAAACTATTATCATCCCCAGAAGATAGGACCCTCGGCCTTCCATTAGCGAGAGATTTATTAACGACTTGACCTGTTGTCTTCCAGATTCTTTTCACCCGCTGAACCGTTCGCGGGGAGACACCGTTAGCATTCGCAATGGCATTTGTGCTGAGATGGTTCGTCATAACAGCGAATCCCTTCTTGCGTTCAGGGTGTATGTAATGATAGTTGCTCATGGTGGTTAGAGAAAACGGCGTGCGGCCATTGTTGACATTGTCGATGCGGTGACGGTGTTGGTGGAGCAAAGGCACGAGGTTGATGACATCACGTTTTGATCAACTGAACTTTTTTTCGAAAACGTCTACGGTTTTGTAGATAGCTGGAATGGTTTAATTCACATTTTGAACCACATGCCCCGAAATGCCATTTTGAATCACATGCTTCGTAATGCCATTTTGAACACTATTGAATGGTTTACAGCTGTTCCTAAAAACTATGAGACTGGCTCATTTTTTTTTTTTCGCGTCTTCCCGATTTGGCTCTGCCATATTCAGAAGGTCGGGAGTTCGATCCCGAATAGGTTCTACGCCCCTTTAAAATTTCTGAGGAGACAGAAGGTTAGATATGCGGTCATAAATGGTATCTGCTGCAAAACTTTGTGTAATTTGAATGCCTTGGTGTTCAGGGAGGAGAATCGGAGAAAGCTGACATAATAAGGGAGCACTCCAATCAGACCCCCGCAGTAAACACAAGACTACAGAAGTCCATCAGTTCGTGTGCAGGCTCGGTCCGCTGTATGGCTGCAATCAATACCCGAGACAGGGCACGGGAGACAGACTGTCTAGTTCATGCCTCAGTCTAGGCAGGCAGAACCACGGCGTAAGCGAAAAATCGGATCCAGTGACCAGTGGACGCAGAGAACAGATGTACCCCCGGATATCTTCCCATGATAGATGCACTATGATTTCGGAGGTCCAACAATCCTGGACAGCCACCATCGGGATAAGCAGGCTCGTTATTTGCAAGAAGCGAGTGAGGTTGGGGACCTTTCTACAGGAACTTAATATCTCCTGGCAGTCCGATTCAGAGGATGGCACCCGTCCCCTCTGTACATCAAGCATGACAGCAGACCGGAAATCCTCGTACAGCTGCATGAACCGATAGTCCCAGCGCTGGATTAAATCTTCGGGAACCGTGTCAATTTTCTGCGTACGATCGAGCTCTGTATGAAAGAACTGTTCACGAATACAGCAGGCCCACGCACTTCTAGCCACAACAAAAACTCATTCTATGCCCACGTAACTTGATTCCACCGAGAATTCGTACCCATTCTACATTTGAACGAGGATGAAGCAAACTACTCTTGTGGAGTCAGAGCTGCCCAGATACAGAAAGTTTTACAGGAATTTCAACCACCGGCCACTCAAATTGTGTGGGTCTCTCAGAGCACTCATTTCATGCCCACGAACTCAATTGCACCGAGAAATCCGTACCCATTCCACCTTTGAATGAGGACAAAGCAAAATACACTTGTGGAGTCAGAACTGTCGAAATACAGAAAATCTCACACAACTTGAGTGGCCGGTGGTTAAATTCCTGTGGGTCGCTCAGAGCACTCATTTCATGCCCACGAACTTGATTGCACTGAGAAATCCGTACCCATTCCACCTTTGAATGAGGACAAAGCAAAATACTCTTGTGGAGTCACATGCCTCAGAATGGCATTTTGAATCACATGCTTCATAATGGCATTTTGAATGCTGTGCCTCACCATTGAATGGTTTAATTCGCATTTTGAACCACATGTCTCAGAATGGCATTCTGAATCACATGCTTCGTAATGGCATTTTGAATGTGTGCCTCACCATTGAATGGTTTACAGCTAATGTCGGAACCAAAGGCGCACATGAAATTTTCTTGTTTTGGTATGTCTTTGAAGAATTGTTTGCAACTCAATTATTTCTGCACCGATTTGGATGAAACCAAGACAGATTTGACGGCCTAATTCATGCGCAATTATTGATAGCAAGCGATTTATGAAAATATTATGTATTAGGTGATGTGTGTTTTTGAACCATTTTTAGGCTGAGTGCCATCTAGCATGTCCAGAACATGTCCCAGTGACCTGCATATATCACACATAAAGCCACGAAGACTTCTGTAATTACATAAATACCACCTCTGGTATCAGTAGGGATGGTCCCACCAAGTCTCGTCGTTCCTATTGAGGATGTTAAACCCCGGCCAAATAAGCCAAGAGTAGAGCGCATCACTGGTCGTAGACTGTTTGGGACCAGAACGTCTACCCAACGATGATGTGCTCTGGAGAATAGAGACCTTGCGGTGAGCCACCGGTAGCCACCCGGTGGCTCCCGAGGCATGCGATTCTGGTGGCGCCCTAAATGACGTACAATCCACTCAAAATGAGCCACCGGCTGCCACCGGACAAAATTGGGTCAGCCACCAGATGACGTCATCCCCGCGTAGCACCGGTTGAGCCACTCAGTACCGCATGCCTCGGGAGCCACTGGGTGGCTACCGGTGGCTCACCGCAAGGTCTCTAATGTCAGACTTGGGTGGCTTGAAAGAATGAGTTTTGTGAGTGCCTTTCGATGTTCAGGTTGCTTGATTCTGAGGTAATGCCGAAAGTCCAGCGACTTTTTGATAAATCTTCCACTTTCTTTGTCTTTTTCAACCCGGCCAACGAGAAGATCCCGTACCCGTGATGAGGATTCGATTTCATCATCTATCCACGCCTCCATGGATTTGATGATGTCCTTCATGGTAATGTCCACGGCCGCCAAATCCAGTTCTGGTTGTATCCTCAAATTCACAGGGACGTGCAGACGGGACAGTACGATGCGCAAGTCATTGATCCACGAAATTTGATTTGCCCGCCGAGAGGATATACATTGTGCGTGCGCGAAGTCGATGCTTACTCACTGATCCCAGGCCTGAACACATCGCAGGATGTCGCGCGACGGCGACAGGTGATCAAGAGCAAGATTATCGCGGTAGGTCGGATGCAGAGGGTGTTTCAGTTATTGCGGTGCGTCTACATCCCCATCATTCATTTACTTAATTCTCGCCTCCCGCCTCCCGACTTGGGCTCCGGTGCACTGAGTCTCCGAGCCATTAATGACAATTGCGCTTACAGAGAACAAGCCGAATCGGCGTCGGATACGGCAGAATACTGGGGTTTTTCATTCAAATCGACAGGGGGGGTGACGCGTGACCCTTTTTTCAAGTTCGACATTTCGACGCCAGCCAAAATTTGGCGTGACACCCCCGAAATTTCACCATTTCCTACAAATGTTTTCCCTTTTTTGCGTCTTTCAGACCATTTTAGCCTCGCCGTGACCAGTGGCAGGTTCGACAAGGGCCGCCGTGACGCGTGACCGCAACCAAAGTTCGACGTCGACATAGGGCTCCGTGACCCATGACTGTTGATTTGAATGAAAAACCCCAGTATACATAATTTCGATGATGCGTGAGTGCGATTTCTTCCATCTTTTGTACCTTGTTCCCGCCGTTTCTTTCGAGTTCCCTACATGTCCTCTTTTCCCTTTCATTTCCTCGCCCCGTTCCCAGTACATCGCTCCTCTTTCCGTCTCACCCAATTTTGGCTGGAGATGCAGGCGACCGCCAGGGTCATACCGCCCGGCGGCACGTGATAGGGGGCTGCGCGCCCACGTATGTGCCCCCGCACCCTTACTGAACTCATCCTGGGGGTAGACGAACCCCGCGTCATTGTCAGGGCTTCCTTCAGGCGGACAAACATGTTGCACATTTCGCTAACTCCCCTCCTTCCCCGGGGGTCGGTCGGACATGGTCAACGAGCGCCTCCCCTCCCTTCTGCTAATGCCTTCCTCGCCTTCCGGCTCTCCCGCCCCCTCGCCCCCGGCACCCTCGATCACCCTCGATGCTCATTCCGGGGCGTGACTCTGCTGGCGGCATCAAGAGGACGCTCGACAACACGGGCAACCCACATTCTCCATCTCGCAATGACAGCGAGTCCGAGTCGTGAGACAGATCCCAAGAAACCTAGTAAGACTCCTAGTGAATTTGTCATCGCAAATAAATTTATCGATAACCTCAAAAATGCGTTCTTGAATAACCCGGAGGAGCTCAACCCCGACATTATAGAGAGGCTTCGAAATCCCCCCGAATATACCCTTGAGCTTGATCCCGATGAACGCCTTTCCATCGACCTCTTTCTATCCATCACCAATGCATCAGAAAAACATATAAGTCCGCTCGAGCTGCTATGATGCGCCGTCATCTAGAAGACGATATTCTATCATATTTCAAAGTGAAGAAGCTGGTGGCAGAAATCAGTGGAGTCACCTCCATCGTCCGAGACATGCACGGTGTGCTAAACGAGTGCTCCAATCATTCCGTACTGATGCCGCTTTGCGCCGTTCACGGCATGTCGGAAAAATCCGAGCAGCCTTATAAGGCAACGGTATGCAAAGAGAAGTGGCGCGGTCAGTTGTGAAGAAAAGGATTCAAGTTATGCAACGTTAGTCCATCTTCAACTTGCCATATGGTAATTGGACGCCCTCACCTCCAAACCCAAACTGGGTTTCCCAATGCCCACAACCGCCACCTTCTAAGCTGAAAAATCCCCCTCCAGATGCGCAACACGCCGGAGATGGACGCGCAAGGCCGGGAAGGGAGGGAGGACCGTATCTGAATTAAATCAGTCACAATTAGTATTATTTTTCAATTAATGAGATGAAAGGGTGGGGTGTAGTGTACTCACCTCCCTGCCACAGCGCCGCCGCGAGATCGACGCGGAACTCTTGCAGGGTGGGCGCGGCCGCCTCGAGGAGAGGCACGAATCGATCGGACCACTGCACGAGCGTGAGCTTCTGCAGGCCTTCCAAGAACCCGAACCGCTTGTATTCCACGAGCCGCGCGGCGGAGATGCACGCGCGCCCGAGGAGGTCCAACGTCAGGTGCTCGAGATGCGCCGCGGTGCTGCGATTGTGGTATCGCGCCATGAGGAAGCGTGCCTGGCCCTCAGGGGCCTGTGTGATTGTGATGCGTCGCAGCGCCAGGGTTCGGACCGAGCCGAGGGCGAAGTGGAGGAGGAAGTCGGGCATGAGGAGGCCCGCTTGGCCCCAGATTTCGAGGCGAGGCAGGGAGTCAGAAGCCACTCGGAAGAGAAGAGCGTCCATGAACTTCAGGGGGAGATGGGGCAGATCCAGACAGGTCATCTGCGCCGTGAAGCGAATAGCAAGAGACTCCAGTTTGGTGTAAGCACGAAGTAGGTGCGTCATACGCTGAAATCTCGCAAGGTCCAGGCAGACGACGACAGAGCGGATGTATGGTGCAAGGTGCATCGTCTCGGAGAGCATAGCACAGAGATAGTCGAACCGCCTGTCATTGGGGGGATATGGGCCGTATAGATTGATTCGGCCATAGATTCGGCGCCGGCTGGGGTGCAGGAAAGCACGCGCGGTGGATGCACAGGTCGTCAAGCATGAGTCGCGCACTTCATCGATGATGGCATGGACGAGTTCAGGCGGGATGTTGGGCATCATCCACGCAACGCGGTGGGACTGGACGAGCGGGAAGAGTGGGAAGCCGGCAACTGCACTGCATAACAGCCACCTTCGCACGGCCATAAATGAAGTCAGCCATGGCTAAAAGTACCGAAAATCGCCCAATTTCAACCAACCCGTCGGACGGCATATGCAGCAGGGGTCAAATATTGCAGTTTTTTGACCTGGAGGCTCTAGAGCCTATTCTACTCATCATTTGACCATTTGAAGCTAAAAATCTCGGGAAATGGTTTGGTATTCACTGAGAACTGTTTGTTTGTCCGAGTTCTAGGTTTGTCCAGATCGGTGGGGGGGGGATAGTAAAGAAAGATGTCCTGGTGCGTCCGCACTACTTCTCCTTTCCTGCTGATTCCTTTCTGTAGTTGCTGAAACTCGGTGCTATCACCGTATGGACTGGATGCCCGGGATCCTGCGGTATCGCGGCGCAAAGGATCGGATAGTGGTGGTGACGAACAAGCTGGTGACGTGTCTGCCTACAGCCTCGGGCCCAAACGAGTGTCTACACTACAGGACCGCCACAGACCCGGATGCACTAGTGCACCGTCCCTTCCTAGACTCGCAGGCCAGTCGACGTCCACTCAGTTACAGACACGGCGGGCTGGACGGATTTGGATAAAGAGCAAATAGATACAATATCAGAACAAATAGTGATGGAAACGACAACAAAAGGGTATTATTTAGGGTAACCTCGTGGACGGACTGGGCAGGCACGTCGCATGTTTCAGTGATGAGTGTTTCCCCTGCCATTTGAGAGGTCGGGACTTGAAAAAAAAAAGCGTCGAAAACCTTCAGAAAAAGTGCTCAAAGTGTACTAATCAAAGTTGGGTTATTTTCGATTCTCTATCGATTGAGCCTAAGTTGTGTTTTGACCGAAAAATCATATATTTTGTGGTGTTGAGCCCAGCGGGGGGGTTTGAACTATCGGAATGCTCATGTGAGTCACAATAAGTTTTGATGACTTCAACTCAAACAAGTTGCAAATGATCAGACTACTTGCGAAGTCAATTGCGCAGAGCCCTATACGACCTCCCAGCCTTCTTACTAGACCGGATGACATGTCGGCGATGTCCGGCCTAGTTGGACGCGAAGTATTGGATTATTAGGACCAAGCAATTGCCCGCACTATCATTGCGAAGAACAAGCACCGCCAGAAATTCATCCTCCAGAAAAAGGGTTCACGTGTATGTAATCACTAAGCGACGCCGTGGGTTGTGCCTTTCTGCTCCGGATCCCCCTATATCATTACTGAAACATAACAAGGATGGAGTACATATGGTTGCATATCGGCTATCCCACCGACTGGGGAAACCCGGACGATCGAGGAACACTGAGGGTCGAGGATGTGATCGGTCCCAAGGATGTAATCGGTCTCGGCAATGCACTGGAAGTTCCAGCCCCTGCGCATCCAGTGGGGACAGATGATGCTTGGATTCCCTGCATTGCTTGAGCAACATTTTTGACGGAGACTTTGATGTCAATCGCAGCGCTGGAATTCCCAGTTGCATTGAAATTCATGCTCGAATCCACTAAATACAATTAAGCGCCTGGGAACTGTACATGCGTATTTGGGACTCACGATCCAACGAAATATCTGGAGTGGGCAGCGATTGCACAGAAAGTATGAGCAAAAAGACGAAATAAAGTATACTGACCATTCTGAGACACTGTGATAGGCGCAGCCAATGAACTAAGTATCGGAATATCGATGGCCATTTATACATGATCGGGGACCGTTGTTTACCATTCGGTCAGTGGTATCAGTTCAAGGATATTTTCGATTCTTGATTGCAACCGGTCATCCTAGAGTTCCCATAGCCTGGCATTCCAGCACACAGGTCGCGCACACGCCAAGGATCGGGCCGAATACGCCAAACCAACTTCTTCCCACACCATTCGTATATGGTTTGGACCTCCGACATGTATCAGGAACTTTAATAGCCTTTATCCCAAGGAATAGAGACACAAATTCGGGGCGGAACCACCGAAATTTCACATCAACTTCTGGTAAGCGGCCAATTTCTAAGTATAACATTCCTATACTATGTTAATGATACTATCACCATCGGTGTAGGATTATCACTAATACTTGAACCGCTGCTACTCAACATCTCCACCGGGATGTCATCATTCTCCGAGAGGAGTCACAGCTGGCAACAGTCCATTATCACTGAACATCCCTATATACGGCTTGAGGGAAGGAACTCACCTTGCGAACAATCCATATATTCTTGAACGAGTGCCAGAAGTAAACCGGGAAGAGCGAGTTGGCGTCGACGAATAAGTCTGTAGCGAAATCAGCGAAATCAGGAGGGGGGCGGGGGAGGGGGATCACCAAAGCCTAGAAGTTCCGTAAGCATTTCGCCGCTGCCATTTTTCCAGGCCTCATAGACACTGACTGGGCCAGCGGACAGAGGGATATCTACCCACAGATCTGTTATGCAAGTCCAATGCCGTCCTCGGGAGAACCAGCACAAGAGCTTCTGTCAGCAACAAGTCTCCCGACGACACGTTGAGTGTTTGGAGCTGACAGAGGCCTACTCGGTATGGCGAGAGGCCATAGGCCCCCTCCCATATACGTGGTTATGTGTTCATGGTGAAAACAACCTGGAACGTAAGATTTAATTGGGCCTGAAAGCAAAACCTGAAAGGCCAACTTGGAAATGGCTTGTGATTGCCGACTATCAGAAGGCATTTCGGGCCGCCTGCAAGTCAGAAAATCAAAAACCGTGGGTCCAGAATTTGAAGGCGAGTTTGAGGACTGGTACAGAGAACAGGGAATTGTCATTGAGACAACACCTTCATATTCATCTTCCGCAAATGGGGTTGCAGAGCGAGCCAACCGAACTGTCATTGGACAGGCACGGTCATTACTCAAAGCAGCTGATTTGCCTGCCAAATATTGGTGTGAAGCTGTGGCAGCTGCAGTGGAGCTTGGGAATTTCATCCCCACAACTCGCAACCCGCTTCGCGTTTCAATTCCCGCCCCTGGGGGCGCCGGTGAAGGGCGGAAAAGACTGTGATAAACATTATCTATCACCATATAGAGCGCTTTTTTCGAGTTTGAATTTGTTAAGACTTTCATCTTGTGCATATCAACGGTGAGGCGACAAAATCATCAAAAGGAGCTTATATTAGTGGAGTTTGAACCCAAAAACACGTCTGGGTCAATGTGTCGACGCGTGATTGTGACCCAATCTGATGTACAGTAGTGCGGGTCATAATGCATAACCTCATAATGCATGCCAAAATTTCTCATAGTGCATCGGCCTCGAAGATCCACCGAATGGCCTCTCACCACCATAGAGTGGTGCTACTAATGCATAATGCTCATAATGCATTGGCCACACCGAAATTTGGCAGGGGAACGGACCTTATGCATCCGGGGGAGAGCGGCCCAGTGTCTATGTGCCGTTTCTGGATGGCTAAAGGGTATGAAAAGAAGAAGAAAAAAAAAATAGAGAGGCGAGGCCGAAGGGTGAGAGATGAGGAAGAAGATGGGCACATTCAGGATGCGCGCTGACGGCCCAAGAGGATCTGCAAAAACACGGGATTTTTGCGAATGTAGATCTGGAAGGTTTCCGAGGACCACCGACCCGCCGCTTGGATCAGGTGGTACGGTACGCCATCCTCTGCCAAGGCTGTAGCTCCTCCCGCCCGGAGAGATTGGCCGGCAAAGGAGCGATCCAGGACGACGGCTCGTAAGCGACGCATGAACCAGGACCGAGACGGAACCGAACCCGTGTCTCTGACCCAGAGAAAGGGATTGAGAGGGAGCCGTGCGTCGCGGCTGTCGAGGTACCGCCGAAAAACGGGAATAGCGTTCAGGCGAGCGCGGTGTGGGATGACGACGCGGCTGCCTTCAAAAGAGAGGTCAGTCTTGTGAGACTGTAGTAAGAACGCGAAGCCCTCAAAAAGCCACTCCACCGAGGAGCGTAGTGTCCACTTGGCTGGATTCCGGAGTGCTTGCGTATCAGGTGCGGTCAGCTGAGCGTCTCGGGGGTGGGGTCTAGATCGAAGTGGTGGATGTCGCAGAAGTGGAGGTAAGAGTTGGTGGCGGAGGTGTAAGCCGAATGAGAGCTTTTATCTAGAGCCATGCCAAGCGCGACAGCGCGCTTACGCAGTAGCTCGTCGATAGGCCAAGCAGTTCGGTGCTGCCTGGCTCGGGAGGATTGTGGCATCATTTTTTCGCTGCCCCCAACACGCACTGAGGGGGTTGAAAAGAGGTGATCCTGAGGCAGGGGAGGAGGGCGTGGATCAGACCCCAATTACTGCGCGAGAGTGCGTCGGCGATGGTGTTGTCGTCACCGGGGATGTGAAGAACACGCAGATCCACCCTGTATTTAAGAAGGAGGTCAACAGCGGCTTTAAGAAGGATGTTATACGCAGGCTCAGCAGCGAGGCTGCTGAATATCTGGACCGTGTTCATGTTGTCAGTGTAAATGGTGAGGCGCACAGGGTTATCAGGCGGTGAAACTGGCTCGCGGCTCAAGGAAGAACCATTCCAGCGCCGACAGAACACATGTGGCTTCCCAGAAGAAGATGGTGTCTTTGGGAGCGTCAGCGGGCACCATGGAATAGAACCCAAGCCTTAGAGGCTCGATCCAAAATCCCATGCCTGCTGGGCACGCGTCACAAAGCATGGTGAAATCAGCGTCGAAGCGAGGGTTCCAGTCGATGGCCTGGAACATAAAGATGCCGTTGGACGCGCGAAGATGATCGAGGTACCATGAGAGATCCCGTTTCACCTCAAGGTTAATATAAACGGTCGCAAACGCTCGGTCTTTCTCGGCGATCTTGATGTAGACGTGGCACAAAGCGGGACGGAGGAGAGGGAATACATTGAAGGACCAATTGATCCAGCCAGCGAGTTGCTGCCAGTCATGGAGGCTGCGCTTGCGAGTCGGGGAGCGAATGAAATCCTCGACCGCTAAGATTAGATTGGTTTTGGCGTCTGTGGGAAGAGTGACGGTCATCTCGTTCACGTCAACAAGGAAATCAATTATCACCAGCACGGCTCCCCATAACTGCTTCTCCTTGCTGTGCGGTATTCCGAGCTGATCCCAGAGATGCAACACCGCAACCTGCTTCGACGGCATCATCTGCTCGTACCTTGAATACCAGCGAAAGTTCTCTTCCTCATCCCATCCGAAAAGGTCGTCGACATACGCGAAGATGTCTAGAATCAGCTTAATATGGATCGCAACCCACAGGACTAATCCCATAAGGGAGTTCCAGAGACGGGGGGAACCACGGCTGCCGAAGCAGGACCACCAATCGACACGACGAACAAGCGGCCCACGATCAATACCCGCGTTGGCGTCTGCACGCGTGGGGTAGTTGGTGGTAACGACCTGCTTGATCTGCCAAAGCGGGTGAGATGGGATGAGGCGGAACGCGCCCTTGACATCAGACTTGAAGGCAACTAGACATTTGTCCGGGTTACTTCGTCGATACAAGAGTAGCGCCGCGATGAAGCCGTGTAATGTATCCAGGCGAGCACCCTTCGTTTCTGTGCGGTCCATCATGTTGTTCTGACAAAATTCTCCAGCGCTCATATGAGAGCAGAGCCGGAGCTTGTCTGAGTGGGGTTTGGGGATGGCAAGCACTGGAGTGCTGTACATCCCAGGGAGTAAGTCAGGCCCAAACACTGGTGAGTGCCGACCCAGCACCTCCTCCTCTTTACTTTGTGCTTCCAGAAACTCACCCTCCCGATCCGATTTAGGAAGGATACGAGAGTTGTCCGTACGTGATGGGGAAACCATTAGCATGCCCGGTATCTGCGAACGGCCATGCACCTTCAACGAGTGTAGCGATGACGGATTTGACGAACGCGGGATTGGGATGAGTTTGAAGTAGTGCATGAAGACGGTCTGCACGGATCTCTGTGGAGACGCTGAAGAGGTGGGGGTTATCTCGAATAGTGTTCATGGCGACAATGTTTTGATATTCGCTCGCAGGTGGACGAGGTAACGGCGAATCTACTTCGGTGCAATGCGCAGTATGACTCGACGTTGGCGAGCGCGCATGCCAGCCAAAGCCGCGGAAGCATCCTGGAAGGAATGTGTCTGGAGGAGTAGCTTGCTCCTCCAGGTCCGGTGAGTCGTCGTCGTACAACCATCCGCCTGCAAACGCCGAACGACTGAAAAGGGTAAAATCAATAGGCCCAGCAGGAAGCCGAGGATCACTTGGAAGAGTCCGGACAATCGTTCTTTCGGTGTTTGCCGTTGCATTTGGAGCAGAGGTGAATGCGGGGACAACTCCCGTCATCGGTACAGTTGCCGAAATTCCAATAAATGATAGACGCGGGGGCAGTGTGAGTTATACTTACAGTCAGATAAATTCCAAGTCGGGATTTGGTTGGAATTCAAAAAACCCTACGTCAAAGCGAATTAATACTTAAAGGACTTTAAACAATAAACAAAGAATCATAAAAGCTATAAAATACTATAAAAAGCTATAAAAAGCTACAGAGTTGAAACCCGGATCCGAAAAAGACCCAGAAGCGAAAATATGATATTCTAGGCACAATTTTGAGGAGGGTAACCCGATTCTTTTGTGTGAGACCCCTATAGAGATCATGAACAATCCCACTTGAGCAAAAAAGCCCATACCAATCGTCGGCTAGCACAGAAAATTGCAAACATGCCAAAAAGCAGAAATGTGTGGCTGTGCCAGAAGTCCTGAGAAGAGAATCCTTATTGTGAGCACCCCCTATTTTATATAGACCTGAAATTGTATGTGGGAGGGCTTCAGCACTTCCTATCCCTCCTCATAGTCTCAGATTGTCCCCAAGGGTACAATCTACTCCCGTGCATGACCGGGGCCCTCCACCAAAATGAGCGACAAAAATAACGGGCTCATGTTCCGTAACCACCCATCGTAAAAATCTGAAAATATTTGTTGACACACTTCAAAGCCATTGTATCGTATCCA
Source organism: Mycena olivaceomarginata (assembly GCA_029378375.1). NCBI lineage: Eukaryota > Fungi > Basidiomycota > Agaricomycetes > Agaricales > Mycenaceae > Mycena > Mycena olivaceomarginata. The sequence goes on from JARKIC010000029.1 coordinate 653,485, forward strand.
CCTATTTTGTTTTACAAGTGCTTGCTTTGCCATTGAGATATACAGAAGAACATTATTTTTTCGGATCCGGGTTTCAACTCTGTATAAAAATCACACCCTTGAGGCTGTGGCGAGGGTATTTTGGGAGAGTGAGTTCAAAAATTTCGAGGGGTGCGGCCGCGGAACTAGTTCGAGTCGAAGTTTCCCAGCGTTAAAATGAGTGCCGGGCACGTACGCCCCGCTGAAGCTTTCCCGTGAGTCACAATAGGGACAGTCAGAGTACTCGCTTCAGATGCGCTTAACCCGGTGCTTTAGATGTGCTTCACAAGTAAAGATTTAATTTGCCATCATAAGCGTGTGATAAGCACCGGTTTGTTTGGAGTAAAATTGGATTCCGGGGGTAGGGAGGTTTTTCGGAGGCCTCTGCGCCCACCCGACGCGTGATACGCGGCTCCGCCGCCTCAAAAACAATTTATAATGGCACCGCCATATCTTCTATCCATAGGTCAATTGACCTTGTCCCTCCGTTTCATCGGCATGTCTTGATTCGGTGCTATTGAGTTAGCGGAGGCCGGATCCGAGACAATATATATGTCGTTGGAAATTTCCTTGTGCTGCCCACGGCTTCGCCTTTACCACCCAGCACAAGGTAAGCGCTCCGCGCTTCTGCGTTTAGCAGCGCCTCTCATCATTTCCTTCCTCTCCAGATTTTTGCTGTTCATTCTCGGCTTCGCCGCAGTGAATTTACGAAGCAAAATCTGGACTGAGTGAGCAGCGTCGCCGTCATTTACGAGAGCGTAGCGAAAACTAATAATGCACCAGGCTTTCTTGCTTGTGCTCTCGCGTCACCCACCCTCCTCTCCCATTTCTGTTTTATTTTATCTTCCTAACTACTGTACTTGTAACACCGCTTTTGTATGTACTTGTACCGTAGCCTATCTCTCCGAGCCCAATTCATGCGGGGCCCGCTTCGGCGGGCTTGCGTTCGTTGCTACTTCCCTGAAGCGTTCGGAACGCGGCAGAGGTCTGACCGTCCCTTTTTCAGATGTGCTTCAGATGAGCTTCAGATATGATTATCTCACCACAGTGGCTGTTTGGAGACCAAATCTTGCTGGATGCCTCCTGCACTTCGTCGCGCAGCCCGGGAGAAGGCGCTTTTGAAGGCGTATGTGCGCTATAACAAAGGCCGACAACGTCGCATCTTCTTACGTCGGCGCGCTGCAGCCCGCCTTCGACGCCAAAACCACGTAGAAAGTCTCCGCTATGCGTGCCATGCAGCCACCGACAGCCTCTCATCGCTTTCCTCTGGCAACATCTTGGACACAGATTCACAGGATAGCTCCAGCAGCGATGACTGGGCTGATATCCTGGGTGAAGACTGGCGCTTTGCCAGTGATCTACTGGACGACGAGTCCTCAATTGCTATCACGGACTTCACCTCGGAATCCTCTTCCAAAGACGACTCTATGCCGGATCTTCAATCTATAAAAACAAACTAAAAAATGTCTTCCTCCGAATCGGAGTGGGAATGGTCCGACTCGGGGGCAGACGGTGATGATGAGGAAGCCTCAGACGACGACTCTGTCCAGCGCCAACCCCATTTGCGGCGGTTCGTCCGGGAGGAGATTGACAGGATGTATGAAAACAGATACGAGAATCCCCGAAACAAGCTCCCCTGCGGCCCCTCGTATCTTCACCATGTCCTCACCGCACTCAAAGCCGGGCGTGAGGACCACTTTCGCCAGGCACTTCGTCTCAGTCCTGTGACGTTTGACGCTCTGGTGGCTCGTCTCGAGCATGATCCTGTGTTCTTCAACAACTCGAATCACCCCCAGCTCGCCGTGGAACTACAGCTCGCCGTTGCCCTCTACCGATTCGGCCACGATGGAAATGCTGCAAGTCTTCAATCGGTTGCGAACTGGGCCGGACTTGGGAAGGGAACAGTCCACCTATGCACGCGTCGAGTTGCGGTTCTACGACCTTCTTTCATGCAACAGTCCGTGCGCATGCCAACACCTGCGGAGAAGGAAAGGGCGAAGCGGTGGGTCCACGATCACTCCTGTAAGTCTTGGCGAAATGGGTGGTGCATCGTGGACGGTACTTTGGTTCCACTCGATGAGCGGCCAACTTGGTACGGCCCGAGCTACTTTGACCGCAAGTGTAATTATTCTCTGAATATACAGGTACGTACTGTTTTATTTCTTTCAATTTCCCGTGCTCATCCGACTTGCATTAGGTCGTTAACTTGCCCAACCTGCAAATAATCAATTTCAGTTACGGGCATACAGGCAGTACCCACGATGCGGTTGCGTGGAACGGTACCAAAGTCGCTCAAGAGCACGAGACTGTCTTTGAAGATGGGGAATGGATTTGGGCGGACTCGGCGTATCCCGTAATTTAATCATCTATACATTGTTCGCCATTTGACGAGTGTATTCAATCAGATCACCGGTTGGCTCACTGCACCGTACAAAAAGCCCGCGCGGGACCTGCCCGACAACGAGGAGCAAGAAAGAGGCGGTGACGACCCGGACTCCGACAATCCTGACCCATTTATTGCGGAAGGGATGTCCAGTGATAGTGGTTCCTCCGATGCTGGGCTGGGTGTCGAACGCCGAGGAGGTGTGGATAGACTCAACGAGGGGAAACAGCTTCGAGAATAGCTGAAGGAGAAGCCTTTTCGGGCAAAGGAAAGGCGGCAAAAGCGAAGAGCAGCGAGACGTGTGGAAGAACAGAGATTCTCGTAATAATTGTCGTATAATGGTCTGCCAGTTGAGTTACCCACCCAGGAGGTCGAATTTATTCGGTTTCTCTTGGCCCCTATTTTTCTGAGGAATCGAAAGACGTACCGGCGCTGAATTTTGCACACCGCCACGGCGCCACTTCGAGTTACCAAATATGGTAACTCAGCCTTGCTCTCTTCCATTTCTCTTCGATGCCGACGACTCCAACAGCTTCGCATTGAGTACCAATTATACACAAGTACACTATAGGCCACTTTGGGCTACTGCTACCGGTACTGTAAGGGTACGTAGACGTAGACGACACATCAAAGGAACCGTCAAAGGAACCGGTAGAAGCAGTCGACTCAAAGTCAAGACTGGTGTCGGCAGCGGGGTCGAAGAAGAAGGGAAGATTGAAACGGGTCTGAGGGCCGCCAGTGTAGGTACTTGGACCAGCATGACGCTGCCCCATGGCACCCATGGCCTGCATTCGCATCTGCTCCATGCGCATCTGTTCCATCCGATACTCATGCTCCTGCTTCATCTTGAGCTCGAGGATCTCCCGCTTGGCCTGCTCCTTCTCGACCTTCGCCTTTCCCTGCATCCGGAGCTTCTCCAGCTCAAACTCCTTCTGTGCCAGCTCGACCTCCTTCCGTGCTGTAACCTTGGATTGTCTGACCTGGAGCGACTGCTGTGCCGTCTGCTCCTCTGCGACTGCCATCGCCGCAAACTTGTCTTTGGCGGTAACTGGCTTGGCGGCAGGTGTCTTCGTGGGAGCTGGCTGTGAAACGCCAGGCGATGTCTTGGTCTTCTTCTTCTCAGGCTTGACAGTATCGTCACCGGACTCGGATGGCTTGCGTTTGCGTATGGTGGATGGGGCAGCAAGGAGTGCAGGAGGAGGCAGGTCGGAATCACTGTCATCGTCGACGTCGACAACGACAACAGGTGCCGTTGATCCAGTGGGAGAGCCTGGGCCCTCGGTGTCATCGGGGGCAAAGCTCGACATGTCATCTCCGTCGCGGTCGCTAGTGAGAAGCAAAGATAGGTCGACCTCGGACTCGTTGTTCCCAAGGCCGGTTGGCATGAGATTGGGGCGCTCTCCGATTAAGGATCGCACATTGAAGAACCAATCGTAGCGACGGACATCGGCGGATCAACGGTACACTCAGAAGTTTCACTCTGTGTAAAGCGGGACCGCATGAAGGCCACAACCCCAAAAGGTCAAAAAGATCCGGCAAGCCTTGGAGGTCAGACTGGGACCAGTACGAACCCTGGTTGTCGATGAAATATATTTTCTGGGAGCATCCGACATGAGCATTCTTACCGAATATTGCTCCATTGCCAAAGGTATAACCGACCATCCATTTGGACGGTTGAATGTAATCGCTTGTGGCGACCCATGTCAATTGCCTCCTCCGGGTGCAAAAACTCTGTTTGATAGAGAGTTAGTCCGATGTTATACTATCTTTCATTATTTCCACCACTAGTGGCCACATTCATGTGCAAGTTTTTTTTACCTCGCTCAGTTTTGACTTGAATGGAAATTACTCTTTAGGATCTTCTTCTATTGTGAAAAGAAACACTTGGATAAGAAATCTGGCCAGAACTTGGCCCGGAAAATCCCAAGCACGGGGTAGCAGCAGCTAGGTGACCTGCACCATAGCTGCCGCTGCACATCTCCCAACCCCGCCCCGCACTCAAGCGACACCGCCGCGTGCAGAGGAGCCGCCGCGTGTGCCACAACAGCATGCTGAGCGGTCACCGCCTCCTCCTTCGCCGCCTGCTGTCCGTGGTCGTGGTCGCGGCCGAGGACGTGGTCGTGGTCGTGGTGGCTCAAGTGGACCCAGAGCAACGCCCATTGCCCGAACTTCAACCTGGGCCAGCGGGTATGCTATTCTTTCAGCTATTACAGTCTTCCCAAAAGATTGAAAATGTCCTTCAGAGAATACTATAGTTGCCGCCTGCCTTGTGTTTTCATGGAATGAAGCTTTGTATGTCCCATTTCATACCTGAAATCGTTACTTTTCCAACATCCTGTGCAGCGCAATTCAGTTTGATGCACACATTGTACTCAACTCTGGATTGTGTCCTCCCTCGCCCGCCACACAGTCATTGGTATGGGTTGTGTGGCGATTTGTGTCCGCCAGTGGTGGTTCCGGTACATAATAGATTGTCATTTTCGGCTTGCAAAACGGGCTTGCACCGGCGCAAACGGGCTTTTTCGGGCTTGGGCTTGGATTTTAGTGTAGCGCCAAGCCCAAGCCCGGCATATCGGCTTGCAAGCCCGGTTGACGGCTTCGCAAGTGCTCGCTTAGCCAAGAAACGGGCTTGCGCACATTTCTCGTCCCCCACGACCTATTTTATCAATACAAGCGGTCGCCGGTGCTTCGCACCGGCTCCCACTTGCTCACCTTGTTTGTGACTTTCTGTATTTGAAAGGTTTCGCATTCTGCAGATATGGTAAAGCTAGAGTAAACATCGACTCTAACTGCAACTCTAGTGAATGAATACATGCGAAACCGAGGAGGGCAAACAATCTATAAATATATAAGTTCCAAAAGAATTAATCCGCAAAAAGCGGCATTTCAACCATTGAGCCGGCCATCATGGCCCATCAAACTGTTCTACAGGTCGGCATGCAAGTGCAGCTAAATATAATGATTGATTTCTGCATGCTGTTGGTTGGCGCTAAGCTGCTGTGCTTTGGTCATGCCGCGTAATTTAACTATACGGAGATACAGCTTCGGACAGACAGAGAGGAGCCATCACTTCTGGCGGCTCGGCATGTAAGCGGTGATTGATTTCCGCTTGCCGTTGGTTGGCGCTAATCTGCCGTGTTTTGGTCATGCTGCGTAATTTAACCATACGGAGATATGGCTTCGGACAGACAGAGAGGATCACTTCTGGCAGCTCGGCATGTAAGCGGTGATTGATTTCCGCTTGCCGTTGGTTGATCTGCCGTGTTTTGGTCATGCTGCGTAATTTAACCATATGGAGATACGGCTTCGGACAGACAGAGAGGCTTAATTTTATAAAGAGAGTGATGAGTGACTACAATGTTTATAGTGTGTACGTCCAGGGATTGTGATTTTTATACGTTATTTTAGATGCTGATCTGATACTACACCGTCACCGCGGAAGACGACCAGGCGAACATAGTCTATTCATCTATTCACCCGAAAACTACGGGCTTGTCCTACTGAGCACATTCGTATTATATTGATACATCTTTTCATGCCAGCACTTGTCTCACTATTCAAATTCCCCGGCCGCTGTTGCCCTTCTCTTGTTACGGCATATTACTACAAGTCGTTCAAAACTGAGCGCCCAGGGTCAATGGCAACGGCCCGCTGGGCAAAATCTGAACCGGCAGTTCCACTCAGATTTGCCCTGGCTCCCAGGGGCCGCTTCCCGCAATTAAATGAGCGGGATTTGATGTCTGGAGCGAGTTTCCACCCCTTTCCCAGTGGGGTCAGCGCATCAGGCTGCCTTCCCGACAAAAATGACGCCAAAATCGAAATCGGCACCCGATGCTAAGAGTGCGTTCGGATCATCCTGACAACCAGGATCAGGATCAGGATGCGGGATCGGTAACCCGGCAACTACTTCCCCGACATCAATTGATAGCGACAGATAATACCAGATAGTGCATCTGTGCCTGTATTTCGCAAGATTCTGTGCCCTTAGCATATATCCTGTGACCCTACAACATCTGAAGCAGTGGATGAACGGTGTTAAAATGCAGGTGAATTATTACATTCCTTGGCTGAACTCTACTGGCAGTAAATATGACTATTACACCTCATTATGGTGGCTATTGAGGTCCATCCACATTTCTCGTCATGGTATTCGTTCAGTTGCGGCTGTTAAATCACAATGTATGTTTTTCATGGGGAATGACGTGTCGTGAATGCGTCACGACGCGTCAGGACGTGTCAGGACGCGTCTTCAAAGCAGCAGAACGAGCGTGAGACAAGGATTTACATCATGTTACATGGTGTTTCACGGTGTGATAAGCCACCGGACCGGGCCCCCGATCCTGCATTCTGATCCTGATCCTGGTTGTCAGGATGATCCGAACGCACTCTAAGCTGGGCAAAAACCCCAGGTGGCGACCCAAAGTGATAAATACTCAGGCTTGCTCCGAACCTAACCGAGATCTGGATCTTGACTACCATCAAAGTTACGTGAGCTGTCCGATGTGACAGCGGCACATCAACGGTGATGTGCGGCTGGTTTCGGCGCGGAGTGCGACCGGAATTTGGGAGACAAGCTGTTCTCATATTCAAGATGACTAGGTTCAAGCTAAGGATGAGTTAGAGTCCGAGTATCAGCAAGATTGCTATTTACGCAAGAAATACATCAACGGAATGCAAGTGGGTGCTGCTACTACTTAGAGCATGTGAGGTTTGCGGTGGAAGAGGATTTGTGTGGGACATCCTCAGCCGTCGCGGTCGTCGAGGCGTACCGGGGGAGAGTTTGGGGGTTGCTTCTCACCCCTCGGTGAGCTCGGTGCACCTGCTTCTCTACAGCTGTCCTACTCAAAACGCGGATATTTTCCTAATCAAGCAATTTGATTAGCCATCAGAACATTCGAGGAGGCCATGCCCTCCGGAATTTCAATGCCAACATAATGAGCATATTCTAAAGGAAAACGGTTGAGAATTGAGCTCAGGAAAGCCATCCGACGCAAAATTCATTGAAAAAAAAAAAAAGACCCCGTCCACCCCATCTGCGATATGCATCTGTCTATTGGGGCGGTCCTTCTTTCGCAGGCGGTGCTTTGGAGGGCGGAGAGGGATGCGGACGGGAATGCGGACGTACACAGTGCACGTTCGTCAGTACGGGGAGCGCATGTGCTGTCCCAGCGCAGAGCACACACGCGATGCGACAACGCGAAGCAGGAGGGCGCGGATAGGGAAGTCTAGTGCGACAATGAAGCGGGGCGCAGGTAGACCAAAAAAGGTTATTCCGGACCGAGTTCCGAGCGGGGTGACGTCACACACAAACAACAACAGCAGACACAAATGCTCACCTAGCACATTCAAAACTCGACCATTTCGCTCGGATAAGGCGCAATACACTCTGGGATGCAATGCGATTCCACCCATTAAAGATGTCGGAATTACATGCAGAGGCTTTTGTGATTGACTGTCCGCGGCATTCCTCTGGAATCGATTTAAAAGGTAACTCTTGGCCTTGAACTGACTTCAGCTTTTCACCAGTGAGTTTCTGTGCCCCGAGCTCAGTGGAGTGAAAAAAAAAGGTTGGATGTAGGCAGTGCAAATTCTTATTTTTGTTTCGGGGTGGTGTTTTCTTTTTCATGTTACAAATGTGGCGTGTAAATTTTGTGCGACACAGTGGGTGGGGGTTTTCAGTGCGCAGATATTTGGAGTGGTGAGCTTCGCGGCCATGTGGGTCTGAGGTGGTGCATATTTTTGCGAAATTGTGCGAGGTGGTGTAAAAAAGTGTAGACATGTGCACCAAATAATTATGACCCACTATTACAACCATACACTTACGTTGGAGAAATAAAATATGTGCACAGCCAGAAATTAAAAAAAAAAAAATCCACAACGCGATTCGCTGGGGGTTAATTTCCTTGCATGCGTGTTGGGGGTTGCATTGATCTAGCCGGACTATGATTCAACCAGAAAATGAACACTCAGTCCACTTCTGCACCGGGAAGAGATAAAATATGACAAAATTCATTAAATATTCCACAATGTGATTCGCCAGGGGGTTAAAATGTCTGTGCACGTATTGGATGGTTCATTGACCTAGGAAGAGTATAATTCGACCAGAAAGTGAACACTCATTCCACTTCTGCACCGGGAAAGGATAAAATATGTGCACAGCCAGAAAATCCAAAAGATATTCCACAACGCTGTTCGCCGGGGTTAATGTTTCTTGTGCGCGTGTTATGGCGTGCATTGGCCTGGCAGGACTATGGTTCGACCAGAAAATGAGCGCTCATTCCACTTGTGCACCGGGAGGAGGTAAAATATACGCACAGCCACAACGTAGGTTTTACGCAGTCGGAACTTCCTGTCTCCAAGCCCTTTTTTTCAAGTGCTTTCCTGCTGTATACACCGTTTTTGCATACATCGTAATTTTACGAAGTCGATTTTTGAGAAAACCACTGTTTATTTTATTCCGACACAACGAAACTGGTGAGATATGTGGTAAAATGTGTAAAAGCCCATGAAAACGATAGAATTTTGGGGCTTCCGCTCGACGTAGGGGCCCACTGAGTTAAACGAATGGACTTACGCCTCAGTCTATATGAACAGAACTGAGACACCTTTGTTTGTTGAACATTATCTAATGGTCCGTCGATGGCCCGTTGTTTCTGAAGAGTGTCTTGTTTTGTAATCAAGTCCCTCTTCTGAGCTGCAGCTGCCTGCGTCACCGCCTCTGTTCCTTTTTTTTTGTTGTACGCTGCAAGAATCAGCAAGATATATCCAAGACACTCGGACTACCAAGGCGCAGTTACGCTTCAAGTCTAAACCCTCAAAATTCCGCCTCAAGCACACTGTTTACCTCTTGGCCCTCCGCAATACCTCAAAGCATCAATCAAGTCCTCCCAGATATCAAACCGCTCCATCAAACCTCGTGGATTTGTTCACTTCTTGGAGGTTTCGAGCTACAGAACTCCGAGTCCGTAAAACTTCGCGCATCACCTGCTTCACTGCCGAGGCTCAACCAACCTCCCCAATCAGCCGTTCAATACCCGTTCAAAAGGCAAACGGTCTGCTTTGGTTCTTTCTTTGTTACACCCCACCATCTGCTTCATTCGCATTCCGTCTGCTCTTCTGTCCCATCCCCCTCATTCCTCCTCTGAAACTCAACATTTCTGACATGCCTCAAAGCAAGTCCCATCTGATGTTGCCAGACCTCTTCCTCTATCTGCATCCCGCCATCCAGCTTCCCCTACTTCAATAAAGTGCTTGCTTAACAGCTGTCCGATTAAGTCTCTGCGACTTTGCTCAAGATTACGGCGCTTCTTCCACAAAACATCATCACGCCCTCCCACAGTATCATTTATTCTGCTGGTTCAATTCCCAACTGTGGCCTCAATGCTCAATTCAAGTCGCATCTTTGAACAATAAACACACTAGACGACCCGTTGAGGTAGGTTATCGTGTTCCTACAATCCGACGCTGCTTTACACTGACTATCCAGCGTTGTTCACTGGCCTGGTCCCAGACCCTGGGGCGTTCCCGGCAAGTCACCTTAATTTTGCATGCTCCAAGCTTATTTTCTTCTCTCCATATCGTCTAGCCGTATGCCAGTCTTGCATCTTCCCCTTTCCAGGGACACTTGGTTCCGCACATCATGTAAGTATGTTTCTGAGCATTCCCACAGACATCGCTGATGTCGCACCATGACCTACTCGTGCGTCGGCGTCACGTAGACCCCCATGTTTCTTCTATTCTTTCGCGCTCCCGAGGGCAGCCCAATACCGTTTTGGTATGTATTCCATGCGAGACTGTTTCTCTCTTCCATTTTCTTTCCCCAGTCCCTCAGATTTATTTTGACCTGACAGTCACAAACTTTCAAGTCTAAATTTTGGCGCTCACATGACTCGCCCCTCGCATCCACCTTCCGATGTAAGACCACTTGGTAATAATCCACCTGGCCGTGCTCAGTATCGCAATGCCACAGGTTTTTGATCAGATTGGCGTCCCGTTTGCTAGACAATGTGCCGTAATGTTTCTATTCAATGTTGCATTTTTCTTGCCCCCGATAATCGGGTCCTCCGAACCCTACCTCAAGAGGTTTCACAACAAGAACTGATTGGGATCAGCAATCTCTCAAGAACAAGCTGTCTGGGGTCGTCTGGCTCTCGGAAATCACCAACAGCGACAACCACTTTCTGCAACACGACTTCTGAGTTCTCCCCACACTCTTGTCCCATGACTTGGGCCATTTCCCGCCTGCCCTCGTACCCGTGCTAGCATTCGGCTCAAACTCGCCGTCGCCCGTGGCCTGTAGCGCCGCGGCTTTTTATGTACTGCATGCAATGTTGTAGATAGTGCAAATGGATATGGATTTTGCGAAAATTGTTATTTTTTGTCCTTGTTTGAATGTCGACGAAACATTTGAGAAACATTGCTGATGATGTTGGTCAATAATGATGTTGTGGAAGGCTTGAGGATTTGACATTTTTTTTATTTCAGGAATGTTTGTGACGGCATCTGTCAGGCGTCTGGCAACGAACATTTTTAAAACATTCCTACCAAACGCCGATGTAGGTGGCCCGCACCATATGACATCTGTTCAAATCCATACAAGTCTTGCGTCTCACAAAACCAGGCCGTTTGAACAAGTCCTGAGCTTGCTAGATGCCATTCAACCCCAAAACAGTCCAAAATCCAAGATCATTTACCATGCAATATTTTTCCAAGTTTAATTCTATCACTAATTCCGCATGAATTAGCTGCGAGCTCAGGAAGGCGAGCCCGCGAGCCTCCTGAGTGGAAGGCAAGGAAGAGAGGGACGAGCAGGCGTAGAGGCACAGTTTGATTGTAGATTAGATATCTCTAATCTACACCGCCACATCTTATGTTGCTGGCTCTTCCTCGTCGACATCATCATCCTCAAAGCTCTCGTCGAGCTCTTCCTCGTCCTCCTCAACGCTTTTGAGCTCATCGCCGACCACTCGGCTCTTGCATATCGTCCCGTCTGTCTCTGGGCCTCAAGCTCCTGGGCTGGGAATCGCTTTCGGCGCGTCCCCGTCTTTCCTCTCTTTCCTCCTTCCTTTCCTTTTTTTCTTTCTTTTTCTTTCTTTCTCATATTCATTCATCTCTCCTTACACGATTGCCCGGTGTTCACATCGAGCACTCAACGAGCACCATGTGTCTTCTCAAGACACGCTGCACTACGTCACGCGTCGCGACGCGTTTCGAGCGTGAGCGCGTGAGCGATGGCAGCCACTCTCGAGATCGGACTATCGGCATGTTGTGGGCACTGGGATACCTCATCCGCTCACTAGCGTACGAAACGACGTACTCCGCTCGTTGTTTCACGAGTCCGGTGGCACTTTTTTGCCCGCCTCTCCCTTCCATTTCCTCTGGCGCCAAGAAGATGCTTCCTCTGTTCTTTGCCGAGCTCCCAGTTCATCCTACAGACCATCCACTCTCCCTGATACTTCCTCTTCTTCACTTGTGGCACATATACGCACTTCATCACATTTGGGCAGACTCATCTGTCTGCCCCGGAATTGGGCCGCCTTCTACACATCGCCTTGTGGCTTTTCTTCGCGCGTAGACCTCCTCGATGCTCGTCCACATTGCAGTATCAGGGCTCGCGCCGATCGTTTCCACGCTTGTGGATTTGTTCTGGACACGCTTTATTTCCATCTTGAAATTTCTGGCGCGTCCACATCACGCCATTGCGGTCCTGTTTCCCCGGATCCAGTGTTCCCGCATGGCTCTCGCAAGAAAGAATGACGCACTCTCTCGCATACCCTCAGACTACCTCGCCGGGACCTTACCCGAATAAGTGTCGGTGTCGCACGCACATGGGGGCGTACCCGTCCAGTTTTGGACTCATCTGCGTGCGATCTGCGTGCGATCTTGCACGCTGTCCTTTGTACACACCTTCAATCAAATTCCCTCCATCCTGCACACATACAGTCCTCATCTTCCGAGCATCATTTCGTCACGTCAGTGCGTGCACGCTGCGTCGCTCAAGGGTCATACTGATATGTTTAGCTTCTCCTGGAGCATGGGGCAGACACCAAAGCCGAAGGCGGATTGTACGGAAGCACCCTGCAGGCCGCATCGTCCGGCGGTAATCTGGACATTGTACAGCTTCTCCTGGAGCACGGTGCCGACGTGAAAGCACGGGGTGGAGCTTATGGCACCGCTTTGCACGCTGCATCTCTTTGTGGGCATGAAGAAAATTGTGCGTCTCTTGCTTGAAAATGGTGCGGACGCCAATGCACCAGGGCGGAGTGGTCATAACTCTGCAGGAAGCATGGCGTCAACTCATTCCTGAAGTCGTGCCTTTCCTGCTCTGGGACATGTACGCCGGTCATAAAGAAGAAAGGGGATGGAGGGGAAGCGCCTTGGAGGCAGCATACAGCGAAGGCCACACTGATATCGTCGAGCTCTTAGAGAAGTACGGCGCAGTTTTTGACGTGCTTGTGGAAGGGGACAAAGAACTTTCCAAGCCATACACGAGTTTTAACTAGTGGTTTGTTTCTTTGTGTATAGAGCAACGATGGGAATGGACGTCAGACAAAAGGGCCGGGAGAGATAGTTGCGCAAGAAGGTGTTGACAATCCGGAGACAAATGCGACTGCTCGCGAGAGCCCACCTGAACAAGAACGAGGAAGGCGGCGCCAATATGGCGAGAGCGTTCAGAGAGTGGTTTAAAGCGATCCAGAGCGACGTGAAACTATGGGCAGGTCGGAGAGAGATGTCGTCCGAGAAGAACATTAGTGATTTATTACCCGCGCGTTCTATAGGTGATATCCCGAACGTTGTAGCTTGCGCTGCAGATACGGGAAACGCCCTTGTTTGTACATAGCTTTTATGTAGACATAGATATCTAGACAATCTGAAGGACTTGTTTGCAGCCCAAGCTGTGAAAAAATCCAGGCTGAACTCCAAATCTGATGATGTAGAATCAGACAGAGAAGTAGGTTTAAATTACGCTTGCTTTATGAAAATCTAATACATTCCAGGAAGGCACTGTTTCAGACCCAGAATTTTCGGAGCCAGAGGTCATTGTTAATTTGTGATTTTTATCCCAAATACCAGCCTCATGGGACAACCACGTAATCGGTGGCGTGGGAGACTTTGTACCCGCTCGCCGACCCATCAGTATCGCCAAATGGTTTGACAGGTGAGGCGGAAAGTCAGGACAATCATTGAGGCTCGGTACGGTGTTTGTAGCCTCCAAAAGGAATTGCAAAAAAATGTGCCAAAAAAGGAAAGAGAGAAAAAAAGAAATTTTGAGCTCCCTTCCTGCAAGATAAGATGCTGTTCCTGCACATTCTCCGGGCATTAAACCATTTTTTTGGTGCTGCATGGCCTGATCTTGGTACTCAAATCTACCGCCAATACCGTACATAAAAGGGTACTGAAAAGGTTTAACTCACTCAAATATACGGTTGCAAACTTGCAGCTGGGCTGTTTAGGATGAGGATTGGATCCATGGCTAATTTTTTCCCCCCTTCTTTCCTTGCCCACATACTGAATTTGGTGCTCTGAAAGCAATGCAGGATTCTACCACATGGCCAAATTTCAGGCTTTTTGTGTTGGAAGTCCCAACAGACTGTGGTGTGGTGTTCAGCAGTAGGCTGGCTACAAAGTCTCCCCACAAGAATTACCAAACACTTTAGCGGTTAAATTACAATAAGTTAAGGGTGGGTGCTTGGGGAGTAAATAAATCACTTACAGACAATACCGTTTAGATCTTGCATTTATTCTGGCCCAAATAAATTTCTTGGATCAGTGGATAACAAAAGTGAAATAATGAGGCGCATGTGGCGAAAATTTCGAGCAGTTGAATGGGTCGGGAAAGCAGTGAATATTTGAATACAGTCTTTCCGCGGTCCTTGCATTTTCCACGGTCCTTGCATGACACTTTCTTTCTGAGCCGGGAGTCAATATTTTTACAGGGACTTTTTTGTAAGCCTCTTCAACAGACTCTAATCTAACTTCCTATAATTTCCTGCGGAGTGACCTTCCCTTGGGATTGACAAAAGTAAGGAGAATGGCGGGGAATTGTGTTGCGAGCAACTGTGCCATGGGAATTGGGGGAATTTTGATTGTCGAAATTCACTCAGATGGTTATTAGGACGCTATGGATATGGCACAAAAAGTTTGAGTTTAACCGCTGACTGTAAGGTGCCGAAAGTTTGCGTTCACGTGATGTTGAGACTTATTACGACGACACACTCTCTCTCGTCACAATACCATGCCAGGCGTCGCGGGCTCGAACCTCAAGAAGGCCGGGGATGTCAGAGCATCGAGAGAGGAGGCCGAGAAGGCAGCAGTAGACATGGAATTGCAGCAGCCGCGGAAGGATCGGAGAATTCAGATCTTGAGTCGGATCTCGAGTCAGAGGAGACAATGTGAGGAGGGTTGGGACTTGAAGAAAAGAATGAGACGATAGAAAGTCCAACTGTACACTGAAGTATTCCAAACCACTGAAGTTTCCATGCCTTGAAGTCGTATCGCCGAGTTTTGCACAAAAATGCAAGGACCGATTACTGTACGTCTGTGTATGGAAGCAACCGTCACGGTAACGGAGGGGCTGGTTGCGTTGCCCAAACCCAGCTTTGTCACGGTAATGGTCAGGTCGGTTGCTTTGGAAAATAGCGTTACAAAAAATAAAATATATATATTTCCAGACATTATAGCCCAAAATGCCTCTAGCCCATGGGGGCTTGTTCCACAAAGCTTCTGTTCTTGATTTTGAAGCCCCTTTGCCACCCCACGAGCTGTTGTAAGGGGGAAATTACAATGGACAGTTGCCCAAATTTGCAACAGTCACGGTAATAAATGACTTCGTTGCGTTGCCGAAAACCGTTTTGGCTGTCACGGTTGGGGGCTGCGTTGCCTACATACACGGACGTACAGTATGTCCGAAAATCCGGCTTGCGCCGATGTGGCCCCAAAACGCAAAAGGTGGCGCATTCTCCCAATGATCTTTGTTGTTTGGGCATCTATGCATTCATTTATGTCCTCTGGATACTTTTGCCAGGCCGTGGAGCTTGAAATTTTGACGGAGAAAAGCCAACATTTAAAAGCCCATGCAAGGACCGTGGAAAGACTGTACTTCCATTGACCACGGGTTTCGGCTAATATATTTATATCTCACGGCGCATATCTATCCCCTCCAACAGCCAGATTGGCATAGAGAGATACCAATGTTTCACCGAGCTCCTCCACCAGATGGAACGATGTATTCAGCGGGCCGATTTTATAACATTTGCAGGAACCTACTCTATCATCGCAGACGCCAAAATAGACAACAAGGAGCGTATATCCCTTGTTTCGACACATCTTTTCGAAAATTTGGATTTCCGGTATTTCCGGGGCCTTCGCATTCCAATTCCCTGCGCTGATGACCTAGACGCTCCCAATCCCTACCATACTTTGAGCAGAATAACGCATTGCGGAGATATCTCATGCTCTCTTCATGCACACTAGAACTAACTGGGACTCAGGCCCATAAAGGGTGGATCAGACTACTGGCCGAAGACGATGTTTCTCACCCTCTGGGAATTGCTGGGCAAAGGATCGAGATAATCGTCGTCAGAGGAGGATTTGAAATGATTGAGAATTTGAATGCAGGTTGTGGTGATGATTCACACAACTGTTTGATCTGACCCGTGACTCCTGCACAGCCATGCCCGATATGGAGAGTTCCAGGCGGTCTGGTTTAACAATCAGAGCAGTACGGGTGATTTCAAACAGACAGAACCGCTCAGAACAGTGCTGGGCATCATCTGCCAATTCACAGCATTTGATTTGCTCTCCATACCAAGTCACGCTTTTCTGGGCGTGAGAAAACACCTATATTTGGCAGGGATAAGCAGGCACTCGACCGATTTAAGCTTTTTGCTTCAAACCTTAACTGCGAGCCAGAATATCCCAGCCAGGGCTGAAATTGGTGCGGTGAAGTGTGTGAGAGCGAGAATATCACGGTTTTGATCTGAACCGTGACTCCTGCACAGCCATGCCCGATATGGAGAGTTCCAGGCGGTCTGGTTTAAACAATCAGAGCAGTACGGGTGATTTCAAACAGACAGAACCGCTCAGAACGGTGCTGGGCATAATCTGCCAATTCACAGCATTTGATTTGCTCTCCATACCAAGTCACGCTTTTCTGGGCGTGAGAAAACAGCTATATTTGGCAGGGATAAGCAGGCACTCGACCGATTTAAGCTTTCCGTTTCAAACCTTAACTGCGAGCCAGAATATCCCAGCCAGGGTTCAAATTGGTGCGGTGCAGTGTGTGCGAGCGAGAATATCACAGTTCGAGGATAATTGGCAGACCGCCGCTATGCGGGGGTCGTAGGAGCCAGTGGCAACATCTCGACAGCCGGCAGTATCATCTCGGCTGTGTCACGTGAAAAATCCCGTGGTTTTGTGTCAAATTCCAGTATCAGCAGAATAGTCAGCTGGAAAGAGCACTAGTGGCACAATCACTTAGAGGTCCCCGGTTCGATTCCGGGTTCAGCCATTTTCCAACAATAGTGATATTCAATGTGAATTCTCTGTATACTGCCTCGGCTCTTTCACTCACCCAGTTTATTGTCCTATTTCGCACCCATCCTGGAGCACTCAAAACTCAAATTTGAGAACAATGGCCTTGATTGGCGCTCAGATAACATTCTTTTATCTCACAAACCTGGAGACTGGCCCGACCATGTTGTTCAGTGGTTACAACATGTCAAAATGTGACTTCACTTTTGTTCTCCCAATGTGAACTATTTTACCAGGCTTTCCTCACCCTTGTCCCTCCCTACTGCCTCTCCCTCTACTGAAATGGCACCTAGCAAACTCAAGAAGTCCAGTACATCTGACCAATCCAACTGACCAGAAAAGCCTGCACCAAAATCTGATACACGGAACTGTGAACCTATAGATCCAAGCATCAATCCAGCTCCACGTGAGTGATTCTGGCATAACCAAAAGATATGTAATTGTGGTGCGATGAGATCTGATCACAATATCATGCCAAGGGAATAGGCTTCCATGAAGCTAGATATAGGTAATACATGTATGGCATCGTCAATAATCTGCTGCTGAAGAGGAGATATACAATTTCAGCAACGTACGAGACCTTCTCTGTGGAAGATGATATTGGGATCACCTGAAGATAGTCTCTTGTAAACAGACGCAACCATGTATATGTGGCCGAAGTAAGATACCTCCCCTCAACTCGGAGTAGACTATGACTCCATTTACAACTTGGATTGGAACTCTGTACAGATGGGCGTGTAACAAACACTTCCGGACGGGAGTCATGTGCGAAGTGCACCCTGAGTCTGAGTTCTATTGTTCGTCAGCAAGAGGTGAGGTAGAGGAAGCGAGAAGACTTGCATTCGGTGCGACATAGGACACTGCTGCTGCCACCTTTGCCCTTTTTGCCAAGAAGCTCCAGGAATTTGAAGCAATTGACAAGTTGGTGATTGGGCTGGCCACATCCAGCGCAAGTAGAGGGCGACTGAATGGGTAGTGCAGCTGCGAGAGCTGCAGCAGGCTGTGCCCTCTGGAGAGGACCCAGACCACGGACACGGTCCACAGTGCCCATACACTCATTTCCCCTACGCCCATCGCTGCTAAGTAATTCCTTCAATTATACGTCTCGTGTATCCTCGCTCTTTCTCAGCTGTGTAAATTATCCTTGCTGTGTCAAATAATCACCTGTGTATTTATTATCCCTATCTGTGACATATATTGAGCGCCTTTTGGGTTTTATATTGTCGAAGTCAATGTTTTCACAGTGACAAAGCCGCAAAGGAAATCAGGAAAGAATAAAGTGAGCAAAGCAACAGAGTCTTGGGATTCTCTCCAACGTCTAGCTGTGCCAAAAATTTCAGGGCAAGTCCCGAAATCCACAGAAGAAGTAAGTCTCAAGAAGTTTGCCAGTGGGCTAATTGAGATGTGTGCTACTTCCAGCCACCTCTAGTGACTCAATACCAATGCCCCCAACTATCCCTATTGATCATTACAGCAACTCTAGAAACCAACAAAATAGAACTGCAAGTCCTATTCTATTATTCCATGCTAATGTATTCGGGCATAAGGCTGCTTTGAACACTCTAATTTTCTCAAGGTAAAAGTCCTGGTTCCCTGACGCACACCAATAAAGGGCATGCTGGCTCACCAAGAGGTAAGGCCCAGTCAAGCAGTACACAACGTTAGGCGGACCACCTGACCAGGTCTGAAGTTCAACTATGAGCTTTTTAACTGCAACAACTTTAATGTACGCTAATCGAAGGAGCCGATGTTAAAGCTCCCGCAATCATTCCTATAGTCTCAGCAACTGGCATATTGGGGAAGGGTGTTGGTGTAGGATGGAATATGGGAGTGGGATATGCGGTTGGTGAATAACAAGAAACATTGTTGGAACAGATGTTGAGGGGAAGTTGAGCGGGAGCTGAGTACAGCTTGGATGGGGGGCGTGCAGGCATTTAATATCTTTGAGTACAATAGAACCCAAGAATAGAGATACAGAAAAGAGAAAATGCGCAGCTATGATTCAAGAAGATCCTGTGAAGTGGCCCAACATGGACGAAGTTGTCCGTCAGTTCTCAAAAATCAAGGCGGGCCTCAGTCCCTGGAAGCTTCGCTCTCGATTTATGTTGGAAAGGCGGGTTGGGATTGTGCAGTCCGCGACTCATTGGGCTCATCAGTTGTATCTCCTGGCGAGACATACACCAGCCATCCCCAGTCATTAATTACTCATTCGTTATTACATCTCTGGAAATGATTTTTTCCAATCGGTTTTGCATAAAGGTGTCCACTGTTCACCACCATCGGGCAGACCGCTCGCGACCGGAAGGCGCGGATGGGAGATACCCTCGCCGAGGATATCAAAGCCAACGTCTTCGATCCATCCTCCAAGGCCATGTTTCCTATTTTCTTTTTTACTGCCTTCCAGTGCCTCGATGCATGCCCAACAGAGGTTATTCGAAGGTTAGTTAACCGCTCGTGAGACACAGACAGGAAAAAAACTAAGGAAGATCAGAGTTGATGGCAGTGGAGAATGGATCGACCACATTTGGCGGGACTTCTGTGCAGCAGCGGGGATCATTATTGAAGTCACAACTTTGCACTCGTCATCACAGAATGACCCAAGGGGACGTGGTATCCGAACAACTGTCGAGTTTGGGCGGTGCTTTATGTCCGACTCCGACCATTATCGGCATCACTATCTACATTCGCGGTCATCATACTGCTGTGCGCAGTATAAATACGCCCGGTACTAGACCACCTGGGTTCACCGTCGCCCCCTGCGAAAGCCGTAGCATCATATCTATCTAGCTCGTACGGAAAGCTACCATGGCCCGGATTTCACAGCCCAGAACGCCCCGTGAACGTCTTCAGGGCAAAGGGGAGGTAAGCTGTCTCAATGTAATTAGTGTAATGCCATTGAGCCCTGACTATCTAAGCCCGTCCAACCTCCCAAGGCCCTGACGGCGCCCTTTTCGACCAATCTTAAAATACGCAGATTTATTGGAAATCTGCAGCGTCTCTCGGACGATATCAACGGGGACGAACAGTCCAGCGGACATATAGTCATTTGGCCACACCCTATCGATTCTCAAATGGGACCAAACGT
The DNA here is from genome assembly GCA_029378375.1 of Mycena olivaceomarginata. Taxonomy (NCBI): domain Eukaryota; kingdom Fungi; phylum Basidiomycota; class Agaricomycetes; order Agaricales; family Mycenaceae; genus Mycena; species Mycena olivaceomarginata. The sequence continues at coordinate 673,503 of JARKIC010000029.1, forward strand.
CTCAACTGGGTCAAGGAGCTTCCATATCTTGCGGAATATTCGTACTTCACGGAGTGTTTTCCCAAGAAGGCACCTGGGCGGATGTGGATGGGACTCTTTGTGACGGCGATTGAGAGCTGGGTTGGGAAGAAGGTCCTGGCTGAATGGCACGTATGGGCGGCGATCATCATCAGCCCAGAAGCACCAGCCACGGGCAAAAAACTACTCATCTACGATTGCGATGGGAAAGACGTCGACTTTCGCTACTGTCGTGCCAGAGAAGTTCTCCCCCTTTCCATCCAGCGCGATCTTTGGGGACAGAAGAAAATGCCATTCACGGAATTGTGGCGTTCCAGCTACAATCCGGAAACCTGTGGTCAGAACCAGTGCATGAAATACACTTGTGAATTCCTTATTCACGCTGTTAGGTCACCGCCCCACGTCACGGTAGGACCAGATGGCGAGGAGATCATTGACGGGTTTCATCGGGTTCTTCACCTATGATGAAGATTACTTTACCAATCTATAGAAAATCCTCCCATAATGTTATGTGGACTGCTATATCCATTCACCCTCGGAATGGCGGGCTTGCCACTCCGCAACTTATCCACTCTTTATACGTCTTTCTAGTTAACGATTTATTGCCTCTCAATTTTACTTGAATGCTACAAACCCCATCGCCTGTCACCAAGATATTTACTGGTTTAAAGTCCTATGTACACATAAGTATGCGAACGAAGATGTACGACGAAAACGACAGAAAGAATGACTACTCGATGCATGGTTGTGGCCTACACCAACCAATTTACGCGGACCTCACGGTCCCACCCTCTCGAATTAAATGTGGTGGAGCCCTCGCAGGTACCCCCAACTGAAATCTTCCGAGTCCGCGCCGACTTGCGCGCACCTACCCAAGTGATGCACACCGATTTTGTGTGTGTGTGTCGCGCCTCTGCTCGCCTACGCATCGATGCACAGCATACACACAACGGCACGATTCTGAGCGTGTGGAAGAGCTCCGGTGCCGATGCCTTCCCCACGCCCCGCTCACTTATAGCACTAGCGGCGCTCCCCCGCATGTCCGCCACTCCGCATGAGGTAATTTCATAAAGCCGCCTTGCGCCTCCCAGTCGTAATTGCTCTTTTTACACCCTTTTTCGCGCGCTTGTTGCAACAGGCGCTGAGGTTCGGCATTCCGCTTGACGTGATCTGCTTCCATGGGCTTCAGGAAGGGCAGGAGGGTGCCAGGCAGGCCAGTCAACAATGCTGTTTTGAACCCTGTGCCTCACTATTGAATGGTTTAATTCAGCCGAGAGCAGGAGGGATAAGGGAGCACTTGACATATTTCAGGTTTGAATGATTCCCCCGAGATATTCGCATTTTGAACCACATGCCCCGGAATGGCATTTTGAATCACATGCTCTGTAATGCCATTTCAAACACTGTTGAATGATTGAATCACATGCCCCAGAATGGCATTTTGATTCCCATGCTCTGCAATGCCGTTTTGAACCCTGTGCCTCACTATCAAATGGTTTAATTCAGCGGCGCACGTTCATCGAGTTTGTTGCTCGCCAGAACACGGGCCCCGCGATGGAAGGCGCCTGCGCCATAGCAAGCCAAGGGTGGGCGGCGAAGATGCAGACGAGTAAGAGGGATGAATCGATGGCCACGTAATCATAATTCTTGATCGCCGGTGTCTGATTGCCGGCAGCCGCACGAACAGAGGCCCCCGGTCACTTGGGGTGAGCTCGGTCCGGAATAGAGTAAATCTGCGGGGAAATTTTCGATTTTTCGGTCCGTAAAATAGAGTAAAACTGGCTCTGAGCGTCGCAGGTCGGTCCGTTATAGAGTAAATCAGGGAGCCCGAGAACTTTTTCAAGATGCAGAGGTCTTGGAGGCGGAATTTTTGTGGGTGAAAACAGAAGTGATGTAGTGCCAAATGCAGGGAAAACCGCAGAACGGTGCGAGAATGACTGCAAAATGACCTAGAATCGGGAAAAAACACGAAAATTTGGTGCTGGGAGAAAAATTGCATAAAAGTCGGTCCGGAATAGAGTAAATCAGAGGCTTGAAGACTGATATTTTCATAAAGTAAATCTGACCAAATTTCCGAAAAAATCCGGACCGACCTTACCCCAAGTGACCGGGGGGCCTACGAACAGCCAGGCTGAACCAGCATCCAACAGGCCCCCGGTCACTCACTCCAAACTCCCTCCGTTTTTTGCCAAAAAAAATCCTTGATTTACTCTATAAAAATCGGTCCAGGGCTGCTGATTTACGCTATTTTGGAGGTACATAGGGGGGGTAAAAATCGATTTTTTTTTTTCCCCGTCCCGGCTCCGGAAAACACATCAGGCGCCTCCCGGTGTGTTCAATTCATTGTGGCATGGTTTTGTGTTGTTTACTTAGATCCTGCAGGACTCTGAGCCTTGATTTGGCTTCAATTTTGGTCCACACTCGAGATAAGTCTCAAAAAAAAATCTCTGCGATTTACTCTATGAGGGAGGGACCTCGCTCGTCCCAAGCCTGATTTACTCTATAATGTTACAGGACATGGGGATCATTTTGGACCGCTGATTTACTCTATCGCGGAGGGAAATAATAGGGAGTGACCGGGGGCCTATCCAACTTCCAAGTACTTAAGTGGTGTCTGATCTTCTCGTAAGACGGGCAACCGTATGAGTCAGAAAGAGTAAGGTGAGTCAGAAAGAATAAGACACACTAGAAAATGACAAATTTCACCTAGTAGAGTGAATTTGTAACTAAACTTTTTCGATTCGCTGCTGATCTAAACGTGTTTGTAAGTTTTACGTGCGGGAATCCGAATCCTCGCTGCAACGCCAGTCGTCGCGTTCCAATGGCGTGCGCACGTACGATTTTCTTCTTTTTCTTGAGAAAAAAGAACACGAAAGCCCCACCGTTTGAAATTAATGGAGCCGCGAGGGTACTCCCTAGCGCATTCCTTCAACCCGCAGGAACCCATGAGAATGGCCGGTTAGAACCCTCTGATACATGCTACCAACAATTCCATCAGTGTGGCAAATATAATATATCAAAGGCTGTAGTCGTCATCAGAGTTATGCTCCTTGTTCGGGGCACCCGAACATCCAGGAAATATCAACTCTGATAAAATAAAGGCATACACGGACACAGAAACCCAATCTCTCAGTGCAGTGTAAACGACGCTTGCCTTATGCGGGGTGAGCCTGACTTCGAGTACTTCGAGGAGGAGTCCACACTGGATGCGTCTTAAGTACTCGGTGATCGGATGATGGTCGGACCGGGAGGGAAAGTGGGCAAGGACGCTCGGGAACTGGGAATGGAGGATGCCGAATTTTGTCGCTTAACGATGCCGAATTTAATAAACGATGCCGAATTTTAATGCTGTAGGAGGCGAGCTGGAGCGGCGGACGCAGATATTGATTGCTTGGTGGGCCCATTTGGCACTCCCAACGATGGGTCTGCCTACTTCGACTATGGTGCGCGTCACTTAGTCACCGCTTCCCCGTGACAACTGTAACTACACCTCCAATTTTTTTCCGATTTTTTCCCCTCTTGCCAAACGACTTCTTTTCATGAGAGGAACAAATCCTCAAGACGGATTCTTTATATCTAAATATTTGTAGGAGTTATAAAATTTTCAATGGCTCAATTTGGCAGTGTCAGTCATATAGTGTCTATTACTGGCCGAAAGCGCACGCAACCGTCTCCCCAACCTGTCTGTGTGATGTGTATGTTGTTGAGCTGAATCTCCGCATCTGCAATTGCGCATCCCGTGTCTCCAGGCCTGTCTTGTAAGCATCCACTGAACCTACGATGTTCCCAACGGCGAATTGGTTGCCAATTTTACAGGGGCAAGAGCTTTCGGCATGTTTTCTTTGAGCGTGTCGAAATTGAGCTCGTCCGGGCCCAAAGGGTACACAGTGAAAAAAAATTCGGCCTCCGGCCATTTGGCAGTAGTACCAAGCAGGCGGTGATAAGCGGACGCGCACCATAGAAGTTGCTGCAAAATTCAAGCTAATAGAAGAGTCCGTCATAGGAAAGGTGAACGAGACATAGTTGCCAATACATTCTGTCATTTACACACAAACAATGGTATTGCTGTCATAGCGGTTGAGTTTCACGTTTCACGTCGGAGTGAAAATATTTTCACCCCAAAATGCAGCGCACGTTGAGCAAATGACTTCGGACTGTGGTATGGGCCAAAACTGTTTGTTCGAGGTCATGCTTTTCAAATGGCAGCCTATTGTATTGTATAGATCGAGGTTATGCTCAAATGCCCAGATGCTTGCTGGGCTCGGTACAAATGCCACAGGCCCAAACACAAAAATCTGAGCCACCCCAAAGTTGCGGAAGGATCAGGGCTATCAATTTCCAGCAAACACCACATTGAGCAAAGGGCTTCGGACTGTGGTACGGGGCCAAGCTGTTTCGTTCGAGGTCATGCCTTTCAAATGGCAGTCCGGTGTATTGTACTGTTTAATCTCGATGTCATGCTTTTCAAATGGCAGTCCGGTGTATTGTACTGTTTAGCTCAAGGTCATGCCTTTCAAATGGCAGCCTGGTGTATTGTATTGTTTAGCTCAAGGTCGTGCTTTTCAAATGGCAGGGATTGGGCACTGGTGCAGCCAATGTCAAAAGTCAGCCCTCCGGCCACAGAAACAGAGCCTTCTGCAGACAGAGACTGTCAGCCAGCAGCACCAGTTCACGATATTTTCCCCATCAGAAATGGGTCTAATTTGTTTGCAGATGCCTGATTTCACTCGGGGACTGGGCGCCGGTGCAGCCGATGTCGAAAGTCAACCCTCTTGCTACAGAAACAGAATCTTTTGCAGATTGGCCTGCCGTAAAGGCACAGTAATTGATTCGAGCATTTTGCAGAATATTCCGGTGTACAACCTCTGGGCTGCGGTGCTCTCAGAATCTCAAAACATCATATGAGAAGCCCTCGGAAAAAAACAAGACGCAGGCAACATATGCACAAGTACATGCTAATTCAATTGACTAATCATATCCGATGCGAAGCACGGGTTCCTGCCAGTTACGAGCTCAAATCACTCAAAATGACCAACTTGTGGGCCCCGTTACGAACCCAAATCAGTAGCAAATTGGGTCGAGTAAAATATGGTTAGGGTCGCATTTTCAAGTACTTTCATGCTCTAGAGATAAATTTTCGCTAAGAGATGGTCTCAAAAAGAGTTACCCATAAAAATTATTTGCGGTCGCATTACCATATATGGTAATAGGGTAACTGTCCTATCGAACTTGAATTCATCCATATTTGATGTCCAGATTTTATTCTGGGACATTTGGATCCAAAACGGATCCAAACGGCATGCTGCATTACTTTTCGCCACCACTGTAGCCTAGACACATGAAAAGTGTGACATTAGTCTGTCAAGGCATCCATTATCCATCCCTTTCCTGATCCTCGTGGTTGGAATTAGTTGACTCTTAGGCTCAATCTAGGTCCAAACATGTGGCTCCCAGTGGTAGATGACAAGGAAAGGAGCAAAAGAACGGCATGATACAAGGAACCCGAAATGTGACACTTTCCATCAAAAAAGCATTTCTTTTTTCTAGCTACATTTTAGTGCCTAAATTCCTCGAATTGTACTGTAGGATAACTTATGTCCTTTAGTATGTATGTATTTAAATTCAGAATTTGCTGTCCCTGTTTACGAGCTCTAGAGACGAAAAATCAAAGTAGTGATCCAAGGAACCCCACTATACTGTCTGTGTGTGTGCAAGAAAACTGTCAATATTTCTGGATCTGATCCAGGTACTTTGGATCTCCTCGTTGGAACCTCATCAAGTGATTCTTCGAATGCAAAATTCGAAAACCATCTGCCATATTAGATAAGGTGAAATTCGGATTGAAGCTGACTACTTTGTCTGTTTCAATAGGCCTTCTGGTAGGAAATCTCAGAAAGGTTATGTGTGTGTTAGAGTGTAGCAACGCACTTGCTTTTAAGCCATCCAGTGGAGACTAGTGACGTAAGGCGCATACGCAGGGACATTTGGAGCGCGAGAAGCGGCCAGAGGGGCGGCGGCGTCGTCCAAAGCAGTGAGAACGCGGTGGGGTATGGTTGCGGCCAAAAACTCCATGTCAACCCTCAGTTTTCAGCGGATCCCTCTGAGATTTGAGATTTAGAAGGAACATGGGTGGGTTTAGGTAAATTTTTCATTTCAAAAAATCGGGGTTACTCCTAATTTAGGGTTAAAAAACGCGAAATTTTGGACCCAAAAAAAAATTGTGCGTACCAAACTCGAGCCTTCGGAATAATCTTTTCATCTCATGTTATACCTCCGAAACTTGATGGCAGGATACAATGTGGGATAGCTCTTCTTTCTTTCAAGTCCAAGTTTGGCCCTTTTTTCAGTTGAGACTGCTTGGGGGCAGATTATGGCAGAGCACAGCCACCGGCCCGGCTGATCCGCAATCAAAAGCGCGAAATCGGTCCTTGAAAAAACAAAAAATAGGTTTTTGAAATCTTTGCTCAGTAGATCTTTAGAACTACTTCTACTGATGGTATTTACACTATTCTCTTTGTTCTGGAGTGAAAACTGGGAGACAGAGACAGTAACGATTACCAAATTTGGACTCGGACTTGTCACAAAGTTCGGTCCGCCACCATACGTGGAAAGCCGATCGTCCGATGCATGCGAAGACGCGTGTGGCAGTCGTGAGAGTTAAGCGAGACACGCTAATTTAAGACGTGCGAACATGCCGACGATTTTCTACCCTCCACAAAAACTCAATTTATTATTTTGGTTTGAAGTATGTAATCCTAGTCGAAATCAAAGTGAACCCGGCTGCTGATAACCTCTATTCGTCCACTTGACCGGATTCCACTTCCATTTGAGACTTTTGTAGAAAAGTCTTGGAAAAGTTGTTTGGAAATGCTCCCACAATCTGCAGAAGCAACAAGCGGCTGCTCGGCCGCTTTGCGGCCTCGCATCCCTTCCTCTGGTGTGAACTGGAACTGTAACAGAGATGGATTGTGCCTGCAAATCTAATCAAAATAAATCCAACTCAGGGACTGAGCATCAAGACGACCCATTTTACTGGACTTGCCGAGGCTGCACACGTTGAGTGATGATGGGATTTTATGCGGCCGCGGCAGGCACGGCATGAGTGGAAACAGAGAGCTCGACGAAAAAGGTTAAAGCTGATGGCGGAGTTTAAAAAGGCTTCGGACACCGTAATTTTAAAAAGAGGGTGATGCTTGAGCAATGTGGTAAGATAAATTATGACTTTGTACCTCTCGCGCTTTTGAATACCGGAGCGAAGCGGAGGTCTTGTATTGAACATCTGTTTCCGCCATCATCATTATAATGCGGGGCCAAAGCGGAGGGAGAAGTCAATCACCTGAGCGAACGTCATAAAATCGAAGTCGAGAAGCACTGAAGTGGAATTAAGCCGAGGAGCGTCGGCATTGCTGCGGCAGCCGGCGGCAGCCGGCGGCACATCCGGCTCCGGCTCCGGTTCCCACGCGTGCTCCGGTCGCGTTCGCCCCACTTGCGGCTGACGGCCGTCCCGTCACCCGTCCCGTTCCGTAGAGATTTTTCAGACTGCATGACGGGACGGTGACGGGACGGTTTGAGGAGATGACGGCCGTGCCCGTCGACGACGGCGCACAGCCCTAGTGGTGGGCAATTGACGGCTGCCGAAATGAGTTCCCACGCTCAGTCACTTGATCAAAATACTGATTTGGACTGACCCAGATCTCGCGGAAAGGTTTTGAGTGTTAGATCACTGCAGATCTTTTCGGAGACAAGAAATAAAATGTTCACAATATATGTGGGTATGTTGCCTTTAGGCTGGTTTTTCCGATTTTAGCAAACATTTGAAGCGGGTTGGATTTTGGCAGCCAGGTTCAATCCTGTAACAGTAAAAAGGGAAAATTGGGAAATCCAGCCCGAAGGCAACGTGCCCACACAGATTCTGAAGAAATGTTTCCAATTGACCCAAGCCCAATTCCGAGTTTTTGGAGACGACAAACCATTTTCTGACTGATGCATGTACCATCAGTTTGACCTATTACACATTCCGCAGTTGTGCAACAGTTGTCTCGCACATAAAGGCAGTTCTCTGCGCGCGGGTACGAATCCAAACCGGTGGCGTTAGTATTGGAGAGTTCAAGGTGACAGGATGCATGCGATGTGATTTTCGTCAACATGTCGAGCCGCCGAAGAAACTCGTTCCCAGCACGAGATGAGCACCGCATTTTCGGGGCACTTTGCTTTTGCGGGGGCGGCAGTCAGACACTTGAGGGCGGCACTTGGGGGCGGCAGAGGGCGGTGCTGGCGGCACGGCGGCAGTATTGGCGGCACTTTCACCGTGCCCCATTTTCGGTAAATTCCGCAAAATTTAATCCAAAATGAATCTTCCCACCATTGTCCAATGTCAGCCAAGCCGACGCGAAATCTACAGTTAAAATCCAATCACCGAGGTTTTACCACTTCATTGAGTGGGAACATCGACAAGGAGTAGTCCTGCCCAGTATCAAGCCTGGAGAGAGGTAGGAGTCTCATTTCTCCCTTTTCTTCCCTCCCTCTTTCCTTTTTCGCATTTTATTATTATTTAGCTCCTGTGACCCACACCATCGCTATTTTGCCGGGCTTACGACTAGATATCATGGCTGTTCAGTTGAGGCCACAGACGTATGAGAGGTGGAAATTCTTTGGCATTGGGGAACTATCATTGCCACGTTGTCCCAGTCTGCCTACGGCACAGTGCCCCCACATTCGCACGTACAGAATGAGTGCCGACTGAAAATTGTGTGAAGACACGCTGGAGGGAAACCTAGTACAGCTCGGGAAGCATAGGTAATCACTGCATCAGTATCCACGCTCTCGGAATACCGAACTGCCACAGATCCAGCTTCAATTATATGACGACCACAACAAAGGAAGGGCAAGCGCACTCGATAGATGGGGTATATCACAAGGAGCGAGAGGACGCTTCCAACACCCCATTTAACGCTAGCCGGAAAACACCTCGGCAAACTGCCCCTGGCTCCATTTTAAGATCAGCACAACCTCAGTTAGGACGGTCGCAAGCAATAGCCAAAGGTGCTTCCCCATCGGTGTGACACCTCTAGCAGGGAAAGACAAATGGATCAGACCTGATAAAACAAAAGAGAAGGAGGGGCAACCTCGGGTCGCTTATGGAGTGGAACAGCCTGCTTGCAGCCGGCACCGCACAGAGGAGTATGAGAACAATCCTGATGACAACAATAGGGTGATCGGGTCTCATCAACAAGAGCTCTGGCGGTAAGAGAGTCAGCGAAACCCGTCGTAACCTGTGGCAGCCATGCCGTGCTTGCCTTCAGGTAAAATGGGTTGATTTCTGCCGCAAAAAGCCGACTAGAAGCAGCAAGACGGTGACATAGTTCGTGAAGGAGGTCGGTGCGCTCCATTTGAAAGTGGTGAAGTCATACAAAGTCAAAGAGTGTACCCGGGGCCGCGCCATTCGTACGGCTGGCAGAGAAGAGGTGAGTAACTCTTGACGGCGCGTTGGACGGCCAACCTTCAGTTGGAAGTACTCGCAGGTTTTCATTCCTCCGTGTTAACATTTATTCCCGCGATTCCAAAGAATGGGATAGATCTTACGTACCCACATACGTCCCGATCCAGTTGCAGACTAGTACGTCCAGGACCCACTACTACTTGTCGAGAAATGCAAACATTATATAGGCGGTACTCACGTGATCCCACCAACACTGCAAGGCGCTATATGTGAATTATCCAAATTGGCCGACGATAGGAACGGAAACACGCCTCGTTAAAATTGGGCAGCTGGTGTTGGAGACTATACTCTGCCAGCTCGAACGTGATACTCAGGATCTGGCAGTGTGCGTGAGTGCCCGGTCCGAAAAGAGCCACCGGATCGTGAATCACCCAACAAAACCTGAGATGCAATGAGGGAACGGACGGTACGCGTGTGAAAGAATGGACGGCACCAGTAGTCGCGTAAGACCAATGCTTTTCCAAGCCAGCCCACGATGTGCGCGGCGCAGAACGCGTCAAGCGCGTTCTGGAGCGGGATCATCAGTTATGCACCCAGCGGATTACATCGGGGCCCGCACCCATAACGTCTTAAAATTGAGTGAACAGTCATCGGCGTATCCCTTCTCCGGAAGGGTCACTCCACCGATCATGCTCCGCGCGTGGCTCAGATCCTGGAATAGGAGGAAGACGAGCGCGACCTCATACAGGAAATTCACGCCGAGCCAAAGCTTCAGAACGTGGGGTCCACTGGAGCGAAGGGCTCTTCCCGTATTTGGAGGGTGCACAATAAATTAAATGAGCGAGATGAGCGAGATATGAGAGGGATTCGTACAAAATTTGGTTTTTCTTTTCGGGGCTCCCCTCGACACTCTGCGTCGCCTTAACGGTGTAGACCAGTAGTATCACAAGTCCAGAGACCGCAATGAGTCCAGTGGCTGGCGACAAGTCAGGGTTTTCGATCGTTCGGTCTGCCATTTGGTGGTAGTCAGAGGGTACGTGTACTTTCGTGACGTGTGCCAATCGTGGGAAAACGGTCTGCCTGGTCCCGCGTGAAGCCTGCCGACGGCAAGCATCCTTTGCATCACTCGCGTCCCGGCAAAAATCGGAACTAGCAAAACTCGAGCGGCAGATCGACCTTTTCTCAAAGGAAATGACCGCTCTGCTTTTCCATCCCTTTGTGCGCTCCCGATAAGACAATCTATCCCCCTTTCCTTCTCTCTCTCTTCCGCTTACCTTCGCCACGAAACGGTCGACAATTCAACAGACCGCTCCCATCCAGAGATCACAATAATCTTCTTTTACCTGGTTTAAGCGCGCGCGGTCCACTCAGATTAGACTAAGAGCTTCTTCCATGTGCGCCGAGGCCGGAGGTGGATGTATTCTTAAGAGAATGCAGTTAAGTAACGACTGTGGTCGCGGTAGATCTTCGAATTGCGCAAACCGTGAATGTGGTGAACTGAGCACCTGCCTAAGCGCTCATCGGTGAAGTAGCCAGATGCGGCCACGCATAGCTATCGGCCTGGGCCTTAGGACCGACGTCAATGCAGAAAATGAATGTGCACTTTGAG